>CM053169.1:21364778-21424778 GCA_012977825.3 Pteromalus puparum | reverse complement strand
TGAAATATGGACCTTCTCCGGATGCGGCCTACACTGGAAGACGAACCCGATACCACGGGTCAAGGGCAGAGAGTGTTCGCTTAACTAACACGGTGCGAGTCTGGAATATGTCCATCACCGGATATGTCTTCCAGGAAGGTTACAAAGCAGGACGGACTTGAAGAGAGGTAGGAAATATAGGATTGTACATAACTTCCACATAGAGGTGGTGGAAGGTCTCCGCCAGCTGGGCCGAGAGGCTGCGGCGGTAATGGAGTAATACAAAAAAAAATAAATAAATAAAGCTGCGAGCGAAACAAGCGTTTATTGCTATGAATATTAATCTGCTTCCTTCGTAAACCAATCCACAATCTTTACAAAGTTTATGTGATACTGTTACACAAAACTTAATTTTTAGGCATTCACCGCGTATAAATAGTTGTAAAGAAACTATTAATTATAGCCTATAAATAGTTTCAAGGAGACTATTATACCAGAGGCGAACGCCTATTTGAATTGACCACGAAAGTGGTTTTTCCCAATTATTGTAATGCCATATTTGATAGAAAGGTTTTTTCATCGATATTCTGTGATAAATTTGTAGAGAATATAATTCTGAATAAACCCTCTGTATTGAAAAATCCAAAATATTTTATTTAAAAAATGTTTCATGGAGACGAAGCCTGATTTACCAAAACTGATGATTCCGTCCGTGCGCAGCCCCTGATGCACATGAGAATTGACCCTCTATTACAAATTGTACTTACTCAAACCAACTTATTACACTTAAACACACTATATATATTGAGTATATGACATACTATATGACCAGCATGTATCTACATCTATATAGGTGCACATGTAGCCCGATAAAGGTACACAATGACATTTCTTCACCATGCCTTGACTAAATTTATGAACTGAACTTTTCCTCTTGCTTACATTATATACTTGTACTATGACTATATATATTAAATATACCTAATTGTAATCCAAACACCATGCATATGGGTGATTCTGTCATAACCGGAAAACAATTGGAAGACCGATAAATTATGTTTTCATTTAGAAAATTAACAATTAAGACCTGAAATGTAAGTTCCGTCCCCTGTCCAAAATCGATATTTTGGTTTAAAACCACAGACCATATGCAAAATAAACAATTAAAGCATATCTCAACACGGACATGTTGAAATATAGACCGAATTCATTAATTTTCACTAGTTTGTCAGAATAATTTAAAGAAATGATATTATAGCCAAACACATATTTTTTGTCCAGTGATTTAAACACAAAAGCAGATATCAGCATGAAACGTTTTTCACTGAATATTAAAAATTCTGTAATTGCAAGCAAAAAGTATATTTAATTTTGCAACGTACAAAAATTTCAGTCAGTTCCGTCCCCTGAGTAAATACCTGTTTAAATAATGTTTATAGGTAAATGAAATGGATTTTTTGGTAGTATTTGGTGGGTAGAAGAATATACTATGCGGAAAAGTTTGAATATTAAATTTACAATGAATACGAGCTTCTTAAACATGAAAATGTCAGTTCCGTCCCCCGAACATCAAAGAAATCATCATGGCATATAAGAACACTTCACATTTAGAAAATTTTGATAATTTGTAATGATTTTATTTGGGATACTTTATTTTAATCATATTGTAAGTTTGCTTAAATACGCAAAGAATTCAATTTCAAATAAAATGTTTTTTAAACCGTATAGACAAAAACTAGGCTATTGTGGGCAAGTTATGGCGGAATCACCCATATATATCTATATTTATGCATATATTTGATATTATTTTCATGTGCTTAACCTTAAATCTTAAATAACTGAACTTTTTACTTACTTTTGAAGATAAACAATAGCACTAGAACAATATATATTGAATGCACAATATTTTATACTATCACCACGAATGCACACGTTTTTTAATCATTACTCACTATACGTAACTTGAAATCTTGAATTGCCAAACTTTTTGCTCTCGTGTCGACTAAATATTTTAACTGTGACTTCATACTGCTTTTTTATGGCCTGCTTATATCTGATTTCTTTCTCTTCAATTAACTATTATCTCTTTTATTACTAAACCTTTTAACCGCTGTTTTATTTATTTTTTCTTTTGTGTGCTGTGATCGTTTAACCTTATTGCTCCATTACATTACCACTATTGTACATATAAGCTTTATTCACTAAATTTTTCGTTTTTTCTTTATTTATAAATTCTTTTTTACTTACCACTTTACTATCTTGTTTCACGCACTACATTTAAACTTGAATCTTGCAGAACATTAATTTTGTGCTTCTGAGTCCAATAAAAACTTTAATTATATGATACAATATTTTTTTACCGCTTTTTTTGACAATAATTTTGCTCATTTCATCACTTTTTCCACTTGAATTTTGTAACTCATTCACTATTTAATAGTTTCTAGATATCCAGCTACTGCACTGTATTACGTGTAACACATCCACTATTTTATTATTATTTAACAAATTGAAGCAGATGGAAAATATATTAAACTATACACCAAAAAAATTCTGGAATAATAAATATTATTCTTGTAACTAACATTGAATACTACACTATGAGATAAGCAAACATAAATTATATCAATAAATCCAAAATGTACGCAGTTACTATGTCAGAAAATTTACTTACTTATTAGTCCAACAATAGACCGGCGATGGCTCCGTGGTAAACCACCTGCCTCCCGGTCAAGGGGTCGTGAGTTCGAGCCCCCATCAGCGCGATCAGTTTTTTCAGATCCGATGGAAATCTTACTCACGACACCGGGTTTGAGAAAGGCGTAGGTGTGATGAGCCTACCCTGGAAACTTTCGAACGCTAAAATTCATCTAGAAACAAAACACGATACGTTGTGAGGCCATGAACTTTCGAGTTCGAAAAAGCCACCCCTTATTTTTTTTTTTATTTTGTTATTAGTCCAACAATCATTATCTAACATTGTAAAGACCGTATTTGGTATGAATACGGGCTGCGCGAGTCGTACAAATAATTATTTTATTAGCGGAAACTAGTATAGGCTCGTGAGCCTTATTGTTACTAGAGGTGTTTGAATCTACAATCTACGTGGACAAGTGGCACGTGACTATCGCGACGGTGGACTGCTACGCGGACGCTCGTGTGCGGACAGGAGTCTGTCCGCTCTCTATGCTTACGCGGACCGGTTCTTTCAGGCGGACGCTGTTGGTGTGTCCGCAGTCACGGTGAAGTGAATCGCGGACAATAGTATATCACGCTGCAGATGCTCGGACGATGGAATGTCCGCAAGTAAATTGCTCGCTCTTACCTTCGGTCTTGATGATGCTGGCAAGCTTACTTTGTTCCTTTATTTTTAGGTGTTTAGGTTGTTTTAAGGATACTCTTATAATAATAGTTATTATTATTATTATAGAATCTGATTAATTGTTATAGTTTCTTTATTGGAGACAACCCGGAACTCAGCTGATGTTACACAATTTAATACAGGATGTTTGATAGTTTAATCTAATAATTATACAATTGTGGACTTACAATTATTGTTGCTCTGCGCACTAGAAATGGCTCTAATCACTCGTTCGTGGCAGGTGCTATTTGTTCTTAATCTACACGATTACTCGTGGCAATAAAGAGTAAGGTTGGCCTACTGCACAGATGAAGGTTACTTCACTTGCTTTCGCCGGAGATGCCGCTCGGCGGTCCTTCGCTATTACTGTACTACGTTCAACTCACGTCTAGCAACGAAGAGTTATACTATATTCTACCCACAGAGTTTGAGTGGGTTCTAGGCACTCAATAAGCGATGCGAGCAGGAATACAGCACTCGTATTCAATCACCAGGTCCAGTTGTCGGTAGGAAGAGTATACGTGAAAACGCACTGCGTGGATCGATCCCGGAGCTTATAAAGCCTCGGTGTCGATACACGCAATTGACATGATTTTATTGAGAAGGCACTACGCGACCAATCAGCATCTGCCACTACGAGGATACACGCATGCAGGTGTTGTAATTAACCGCGCGCGAGCAGTGCTGACTCGCAGGTCAATCACTGCTCCGATTTTCGGCGATCGGTTTCGTAATGTCGCAGTCGGTTTCGGTAGACGTCATCTGTGCGCGTGCATGAATGCCATCGCACAGGCGTTATACATATACTTATTTCCTGTGTATAAACGTGGAACATTACAACATTATTGCTATTGGTAAATAATAAAACGACGAAAATCTGAACTCGTACTTTTCTAATATGGTAGAAAAATCGGAATTCTTTGAAGCAAATATTAATGTAAGTTAATAATGCACTTCAAAAAATATGTAAGATAAAATTCACTACATCCCTGGTAGAGCGTTAACGGGTTTCGCCCGTTAAGATATTAAAAAGTAGCTAGAAACGGTAGCTAAAAACGCGTCTGTTTGGCAGCTTATTTCATGCTGAAACCTGCTAATAACCTGTTAAGATATTTAAAGCGAACTCTGTATCGGTAAATTATCGACCGAAAATGTAAACATTGGAAAAACCTCGTTGCGGAGGAGAAAAAGAAACAGCATGCCGCTTCGCACAATGCACAGACATTCGTCGTCGGGAGGAAGGATTTTTATTTTTAGAACGCCCTGAGAAGGAGCCAAGCTCGGATTAACAATGTGAATCGAAAACTCATAATGTATACATCGGGAGGTTAGGCCGGGCCTCGCAGGCATCTACGCTGTCGCGCTGTGTCCCGCGCACCGCACATGCGCAGTGTGATTATTTTTCAGAATTAGCAGGTTGTAAGTGGTAAACCGGCTTTAAATAACCCACTCCGGCTAGCAGGTTTCTAGCTCGAAACCCGTTAATATTTCTACCAGGGATTACATACATTAATTAAATTTTGATTACAACGAGCCTTTAAAACATGCTAATCACAAGTTCCATGTATTTATATTAGATTTGAATATCATATATTATCTATATTTACTGCATATCGACTATGGCATTGAAAACATTTTGATAATCACGATAAAAAAATTAGTCAGATATAATAAAAATTAAATAATAATATGCATAGTAGAAAATTTTTACAAAACTATTAATCATTTAAAGCTTACCAAAAAGCCAACAAAAGTTCACCTGACGCTGACACCATAAGAATTGAAAAACCTGCAAGAAAAAAAAACAAAAAAATTCACAAAGTAAATGCCTAATTAATAATATGGTAGGAATGATTAATTTTTTTTTTTTTTTAATTATACCAAAAAACTTATCTGATAAATCCAATAAAATATTCTTCGAGAGAAACATACACAGTTACATAAAATCAACTGCATCCATTGACACTAAGCCATATTAACACACACTTTCTAAACAAAAATCACAAAAAGTAAATTCATGATAAGTATAATATGAAATAATATTATAATATTGGTATATCTTAAATTATCTTGAAACCAATATTTTCATCCCTTAGATTTCTAATACTTTAACCTAAACTTAAATCAAAATTAAAACAAACTAAAACAAACTAACTCTAGAGTGTAAACACAGTCTTTATAATATTCAACCACAAACATTAAAATGATGAAAATACACAACTCTATGTGTGCATATGTCTGTGTCTACATAATAACGTCGCCATCTGGTGGAAAAATTTAGAACGTTAAATTAATGAAAACACTCATACATATATCCAAACGTGAATAGAAACTATTCGAACATTTGGGGTATACGTTCTAGAGGTCACTACGATATCAGCTGTAAATTTTCAGACCGATTTGATCAATTCTCTTCGAGTTATAAGGGTTCAAAGTTGGTTATTTCAGCATTTTTTGCATTTTTTTGCCTATTTTCAATGATTTATAGCTCTTAAACAACGCATCTTTCACTAAAAACACACTAAATGTTTTTTTTGGTAAAATTTTCTCTACTTTTCAATAAAAGTTTCCTAATGCCCTTATATATATGCTATAACTGACTTGTCTGCAATTTAAACCTTAAAATATGAAAATCTAAGATTCGATCCGGACTCCGACTTTTGTACGGTGAAAAGATACCTTTTCATAGTGCAAAAGTATCTGTACAAGAGCCAAAATGGCAGAGGCCTTTGTTTTTTATTTTCATGGGACACACAGTAGTGAAAGACCCTCTGAAATGATTTAAATTACTAATAATAGCTGTGACAAAGGACGTAAGATTCTTTTTTACCAACAACCTACCAATGTGATATTTTTATGAATGATCCGGATGAATACGTCCTTTGTCACAGCCACAAAGACATTCTGACCTCGAAATCGCATAAAAATCTATAACTGACTTTCTGTTGTCCATTCCACCTACTTAGACGAGACCTAGGCCATTTTAATTATTCGTAGTTATTCTTTAGCCCTATAGGGTATACGTCTCCGCCACTTTTGCGATATCTGCCTTTTCGGCCATATGGGGTTTACAAATGCGTTCTGACATTCAGTTCGCATAAAAATTGTCAATCGACTTGTTGCTGACCATTTCATCCACTCTAATGGGACATCGGCCATCCAAACAATTCCTTCTTAAATTTCAGACAAATACCCCTACAAGTATCCGCCATCTTCGCGATATCATGCAACCTTAGAAGATAGGCGAGTGCCTCATGTGAAAAGCAAAGCGTTTCGCTTTTAGCGATGTTTAATATCTTCGAGTTAACAATTTTAATTTAATACTTTATAGTAATAATATCTAGCTAAATAAATACTGTCAGAATGTTGATAATTTACTATTATAATATGGCAAATGCCTTTTTTAACAAAAACAAATCTAATGTCAATATACTAGAATATAATTATGGGTTGTCGTATACATTAGATAACCTTCGTTCTCCGTGCTACCATCCGCACAGTAGTACTTATGCAGCCACTTATTTCGACAATTTGAAGTATTTAAGAGTATACATATTTAGAACTAAATATGTATGTGATTAAATACCATACTAAAATTACGTATTAAAATTGTATTGTTCTGAAGAAATTCAAAATTTCTAAGAAATATTAAAATCACGTGATTAAACGATCGAAATTAATGTGTCACAATTGTACATCACAAATCACATTTGAAAAGTACACGAAGAAATGCGTAATTTTAATACATCATAAAATTACGCGAATATTTCTAATAGAGGCAGCTATACTAAAAGCTCGTTGTGACACGGACGATCAACAATGTACGTACACACTTTTAATAACATACAGCCAATAAGAAACTCGTGCGTTGCATATGCAAGTGTGCTAAAAAAAATCGTTTAATGTGCGATTAAAATCATAGACTCTCATAAACTACGTCTAAAAGCACAACAACGTACTAAGAAAATGGATGATACTAATACAATCTGTACTGTTTGTTACAAATATTAATAATAATAAGAAAACCAAGGACTGACAGGAGAAGAATCAAGTGCTAGTACAGCACAGTGGCGCCATTTTACCACTTCTACTTGCTCCTATCATCGAAGCTCTTATCAAAATTATTTAATAGCAAATTAGACTAGTCGATAATGGAATAGATCACGCGAGCAAAATGGTTATCGTGCATGAAGACATATTTTCACGTATACAAAACGTTCAACCGTCACCAACAACAAACAATTAATGTGAAAACTATTTAAACCTGCGGCGACAATCTTGCGAGACTCGATTCTGAGATACACGTGATTCTACACTCGTAAAAAATGTAAAAATCATTCACAAATATTGCGCCGACATCTGTTTTGCAAAGATTCTGACCGCATCGCCGAGAATGATCCTGAATGAAATCGACAAAATAGAAACTATCTCGGCAGCTATGACGTATAAAATTATACTTGATAGCGTACCGAAGTTAGGCTTACGAAATGCACCTTCTGGTAAAATACTGTAAGACTTGCTGGCCATCGTCTCAGATGGGAAAGTAGAGGCAAGGCTAGTAAAGACGACAAACCCATATAAAATTCAAACATTATAGAACTGATTAGCGACGTTGTCATACGCAAGAAAAAATCAGTGGATTAATCGGAAGGACCTTTTGGGCAAATTTCGCTAAATTCATTAAAACACTTGAAACCCCAATCAATTTAATTAAAAAAGTGGAAATACTAAAAATCAGTAAAATTTTGACATCTTCAAATATTATTGCAAAACGACGACTTTCAAATAAAGCAAGCGTTGACGCGCTAATGGAAACCAGCAGCAGCAGCAAATCAGTGGCATCACCCGCTTTTACGAAAAATTGAGCAAAGAAAAAGTGGCTAAGTCTGGACTTGTACGAAAAACAATATTACGAAATCTCGCTTAACACAGGTTCTGCAGGAGCACGTGACTTCGTGTGCGTAAATCGAAAAGGCGATCTGTTTAGAGATACTGACAAGAGGGAAAAGGAACATGAATGTACAAACTTAGCAATCAAAATGCATACACTCCTCAGGTACCTGTTGGGAATAAAATTATGCAATCAAGATACAACGTGACTAAAATCGCCGACGCACAGTGATACAAATCGTAGAACACTTTATTTCGTGTATTTTCGAACGCTAAATCTGAATTTACCACCAGAATTAGCCAACATTTCAACCTAAAAGACCCAAAACTCAACCCAATAAAATCCAAAATAGAGTTCTTTAATTCTCTCGAAATGGTAGAGATAGGAACAGGCAATCAAAGTGAAATTTAGTAAGCATCAAGTTCACTATTTCTAAAACATAGGAAAACTTACGGAGGAAGTGTTACACCGAGGGCAGAACCCACGAACACGGTCCGATGAAAACGGGCTTCGCGAAGGCTATGGAAGAGCTAGGAAAGATAGAGGAAATAAGTACGTCCTTCTTAAGAGCTTCGCTTAGGAGAAGAATCTCTTGGACCAAGAACGAGCAGTCAAGAGTTTGGCGAGCATTGTCAGTGCTAGGAGCATAGACAGCAACTCGTCAACGAAACAAACCGCACAATTCCTTAAGGACGCGGTCTTAGCTAGTGCCGGAAGCAAGAGGTCAAGGGGACGCTCGACCAATAGCCCTGAAGAGAAGAGCGTGGAAAAGCATGTCAGAAAGAGGCAACGGCATGAGAACAGCAATGCGACGTGAGATTGTCACTCCAAGAGTCCCTCACAATGCACCAAAGGTATTGGCGAAAGCCAGGCCCAACAAAAAGAAGCGTTCAGAAGGGGTACTAGTTAAAGTAGGGCAAAACAAGACGTATGCGGAAGACCTGGGGAAAATTCGAAAAGAAGTAAACCCGGATACCACTGGAACGATGGTACTGGGAGTCGAGCAAACAAGAAGAGACGTCCTCCTGACTGTAAAACTAGGAATAGGTTCTGACAAGACAGCGTTTACTGCGGAAGTGGAAAAAAGTGCTTGGCCTTGGATAGGTCAAAAATAAAGAACGGAAGGCCACCCTAGAAATAAGGGACATGGACTCGGAAGCTGCGAAAAAAGAGATGAGAGCAGCAATAAGAAGAGCCCTCAGAAAGCCAGACAATAACAGGAGGCCTTCTGAAGCCTAACATGAGAGGCGTTAGAATGGCCATAGAGATACTTGGCGAGAGAGAGACCGAGAAGCTACTAGAGATAGGGCACATCCGCGTGGGCCTTGTAAGTTGCACGATCAGGAACCGTGTAAAGGTAGTACGGTGACACAAGTGCCTAGGCTTCGGCTCCTCTGCTTTAAGTGTGGAGGAGTCGATCATCGCATGGCTGAATGCTAAATAAATCCGAGCTGTTGCTATGGATACTGATGGTGTTGATAACTGAGCTATCAAAATCTTGGAGTTGGAACGTAACTTCATTCAAGACTATGGCACTACTATACTTCTACTATACGTATCTATAATCATGTATTTTAGAGGCTGATTTTTCTTTAACAGTTAATTAAATTATAAAGTCATTGTTTTCTAGTTTTATTAATTAAATTCTATTGTTCTTGTAGGTGAAAAAAAACAATTTAACATGGAAGGACTCAAGAGGATTTTCAAGAGGAT
Source organism: Pteromalus puparum (assembly GCA_012977825.3). Lineage (NCBI taxonomy): Eukaryota > Metazoa > Arthropoda > Insecta > Hymenoptera > Pteromalidae > Pteromalus > Pteromalus puparum. The sequence goes on along the minus strand of CM053169.1, from coordinate 21,414,837 downwards.
TTTAAAGATAGTTAACAGAAGATTCAAGATTTTATCAAGATTTGATTTAGTAATAGGGTTTCATTTAGAAAATGTATTATAATAGCATAGTTTAGAGGGACGTGTCAGGTTTCTCAGAGCAGGCTGAGATATCGAATCTCACACATTTTTCGCACTGGGTCAGATGGGGTATGTTGCAGCTAAGTTATTATTGAATTTATGTATCAAAAAATCGCTTCTAGGAATGTTGTATGTCAAAAAGTGTTAAAAAATATCTTTGCCACGGTAAAAAGTTGTATTTTAAAATTGTTTACAACTTTTACATTTAACATTTTTATGTAAAACATAAATCCGAAAAGTTTTATGGCAAATAATTGTTTTTTTAGCTGTAAAAAATCGATTTTGGGCTGTAAACTCGAGTTATAAGCATTTTCATGATTTGATGTTAATGGGAAAAAGTTGTTCAAAGATCTACTACTTTTTCGTTTAACTTTTTTTTGTAGAATGCTTAGAATTCGAGATAGAGCCAAAAAACCGTTTTTAACGATTTTTGGAGGTGACCGCATTCTGCGTATACATGCAGGATCAAGCCCAAAATAGAACTGCCAGCTTGCTATTATAAGAGGAGTTCACACACAAATTTTTAGCCTGATTGACTAAAATCTCTCAGAGTTAATCGTGTAACACCAACATTTTTATTGGAAATACACGTAAAAATCCATAAAATCTAAACAAATTGTGCCCGCATTTCAAAACGACGTAGAGGATCGGGATAAAAAAATAAGTTTTTTGGCTTTTGCGAAAGGAGACTTTTTCGTTTAACTTTTTTTTGTAGAATGCTTAGAATTCGAGATAGAGCCAAAAAACCGTTTTTAGCGATCTTTGGAGATAACCGCATTCTGTGTAGGGGTCAAGCCTAAAATGAATCTGTGAGCCAACTATTATGAGGGAAGCTCGCACACAAATAGTTAGCCCGATTGATCAGTCTTTCCGAGATATCCCAGGAAAATTTTTATTAAAAAATACGCTTAAAAATAGAACAAATTTGTTCGCATTTCAAAAGGACGCTGAGGATCGGAATAAAAAAGAAAGTTTTTTAGCTTTTGCAAAAGGAGACTTCTCCTAAAATTTCAGCCTGGTCGGTCGAAAATTGCGACAGATATCGCATCTCACACAATTTCCGCACACAAAACGTCGCGGTCGAGTTTTTCTCGCATCGGGAGGAAAAGTACTTATCCTCCTGATGCTCAAAAGTTTGAAAATTATCAAAAATTTTAGTTTCAACAATTTCAAAAACTTTGAAAGTTTGAGAAAATTAAAAAAAAAATTTCAATAGTTATACAGTTTTCAATTTCCCATTCCTTTCACATACACGAAAAAAGCACGGTGTGCAACAAAGGGGGAGTGTCTTTTTCAGCCAATTTTCCCCCCTAGTTGCACAATACACTATTTTTCCCGCTTTTCAGGGAACAAAGTGACGATTACAGTTCAGTCGTGAATAAAAGAATTTTTCAAAGAGTTTGGAAAAAAAGTTATAATAATTTTGTAGGAATAAAGTGAATATGAGGAAATAAAATACTACTTTTGTCCCGCTTTTTAGGGAATTAAGTGGCTATTACAATTCAGTCGTAAATGAAATTGATTATGATTCTCAAAATTGTTGATATAAATTTTTTTTTATACTATTACAAGTTATAAATTTTTCAATATATATAAAATTTTTTTTTTAGATCTAACCATAAAACTATCAAGCTACGAGTCCGTTAAGTATATTTTTATAGTAGTTTGGAATACCGCCAGTTAATTAACAATGAAAATTACTAATTTTATTCAACGAAAATTTATTCAAAATAAATAATTAACATTTTACTTTTTGATTTCACTACTTTTTTGGTAACGGTTTGATAGTAGACAATTATTTCGGTTACCAAAACATATCATTAGAAATATACAAATGAATCAAAACCAATTTATACTTGCCAAACTTTTACCATTTAAGAAAAGTTTAATAATTTAAAAGTTTATGAATACATTTTTGTAACACATACACGATTTTAGCGTATTTCGTACATATTAAGCGGATGTAAAGTACAAGTTTTATTTTTATTTATTTAATAAATTAATTATTTAAGTCGAGAAGATTTCAATTGACTAGTGAATCTTTATATTACAATTTTTGCATTAGAACTTGATAAATCGCGATAAAATAAGATAAAAATCGATATAAGTCGATAAAACTCGATATGAAAAATTACGATTGAAATTGTAAATATTTTTTTTTTTTTAATTTTGATTACGGGTGTAAAATGGCCTTATTTCACTTGAGATTTTGGGAAAAGGTAAATATTTTATATACTTTGGCTAAGTTTATTTCGCAGCTTTGAAACCCCTATGGTTCTTAGGATATCAAGGTTTAAATTTTTTTTTTGAAAATTTTTTGATTCCTTATATCTCTAAAACAATGTAGTCAAATGCTTCAAATTTTTGTTTGGCGATTCGCCATAAGCGAAGATATCTGCTGTTAAAATTTCAAACGATTTCATTGAGCGGTTTTTATGTAAAAAGCTGAAATGTAAAAACCGATTTTTCTAAAAAATTTGGCTTCCTCTTATAGGGTTGTCGTTGCACGTCGTAAAGTCCCTCCCTACGAATTTATGTCATAATGATAATATTAAAATAGCTTTCACATTATAAAAAAAAAAAAAAAAAAATGGGTGGCTTTTTCGAACTCTACTAGTTTCCGCTAATAAAATAATTATTTGTACGACTCGCGCAGCCCGTATTCATACCAAATACGGTCTTTACAATGTTAGATAATGATTGTTGGACTAATAACAAAATAAAAAAAAAAATAAGGGGTGGCTTTTTCGAACTCGAAAGTTCATGGCCTCACAACGTATCGTGTTGTGTTTCTAGATGAATTTTAGCGTTCGAAAGTTTCCAGGGTAGGCTCATCACACCTACGCCTTTCTCAAACCCGGTGTCGTGAGTAAGATTTCCATCGGATCTGAAAAAACTGATCGCGCTGATGGGGGCTCGAACTCGCGACCCCTTGACCGGGAGGCAGGTGGTTTACCACGGAGCCATCGCCGGTCTGCTTTCACATTATACTGTATTTTAAACGATATTTTATTTATTAGAACAATAAATTTCGTTGGAGGAAGCTACGTGCCAATGAATTGGCAGCGGATTCTAATTCTATTGATAATTTTATACTTGTTTCTAATCTTCCAACATAAAAATCATAATCTGAATCATTAGTGAATCATATGGACAGCGTAAGTAAGTTCTTTGAACTTGTACTCACTTACCCTGTAAACTATTAATCTCAAATATAATTAAGTAATCAGACTTTTGATGCCCCAGTATGGGAAATGGTGGGGGGCTTTGGATATTTTCAAAATCACATAAAAACGAAACAATTTTACGTTATTTGGTAGGGGGGGGGGCATGGTGTGGGCGGTGGGGGGGTAGTGTGGGGGGGGAGTCTTGCCAAAATGACTTAGTAAATATAGGAAGATATATAAATATGTATATATATACATATACATAAAAAAATACTGATATAAGATTCAATATGTCTTATTATATAAGATGTCGCGCTGTTACTTAGAGCTATCACATGTAAAAATGAATTCGGACGTTCAAGCACTGTTAGATGGCGCTAAGTTATAATAAGTCCAAGTGATACATTGAATCATAAACTAAAAAGTCGTAGAAAAGTATTTAATTTTATATTACAGTATTCCCTATTGAACATTATAACCTTTTATCAATTTTTAAGAAACAATTTTCTATTTTAAAACCATACTCACGTAATATTTGTATACTTATATTTTGTTTGTCGCCTGATTATCATAACTTTCAACACTTTCAGGAAAATCCGCTAGGTTTGTCACTTTTGCTTGGACGTACGAATAGCGGGTAAAAGCAATGATTAACATAGATTATTGATTTACTATATCAATAGTTAAGAGAATCGTCAAGCTTGTTCTTTCTTCCGTTTAGTATACGTAAAAGGAAAGACAGAAATAGCAAGGTATATGGAGGAACAATAAGGAACGTCTTTATTATTATTCCTTCCATTCCTTATTATTATTCCTCCTATTTCTTTTTACGTGTCATAGCCCTTATCCGTAGCTGTTTGCATAGCTAGAGATATAGTTTCTCAAGTAAACATAGCTACTGTAAATCCGCAAATCATCGCTGTTCCATACTTACGATATTCGATTGAAAATTTTGAAATTTTGTCTGTTTATTTGTTGAAATTTATTTATTGAAAATCGTTGACAAATATCACAAAATGCCTCCTAAATGGGTAATTGAAAACGATCATTCACCAAACCGAACATTAAAAAAATTCAAATCAGATTCGAAATCTAATCGAGACTAATTTTTCACGATAATTCTAACAAAATTGAAAGAAATATTTTGAAGCTTAAAATAGATGATAATGGAAAAGAAAACGGAACAAATTTTAAAAATATTAAAATTTCGGATAATGAATCCAGAAGTAGAGTTAAATTAGCCGAAAATGATACACAAAATTTAGAAGAAAATAATATTGATTTAATTATTTCTAAATTTAAGAAACAATCCTATGAAAAATTTACTGTAACTGAAAGTTGCGAGAAATTGAGACTATGTCCTATAGTAAAAATTGAGAAATTACCAAAATCTCTGATTAAACAAACATGCAAAACTATATCAGCATGTAATAAAGACAATACATCAAACAAAGATATTAGATATTCTTATAAGAAATTATGGTTTAAAAAAAAATAAAGATAAAAAGATATAATGAAGTGTTGCTGAGAATGAAAAAATTGATGCAAAATTGAATTTGACAAAAAGATTAAATTTTAATAAGAAAACTATTGACAAAAAAATTGAATATAATAAAAAAAGTTTAAATAAATGAAATTTAAACAAATTAATCAATTATTCAAATGATTATAATGCTGGAATATTAGAGATTGATTTTGATAAAAATTTAATTACTGAGTCTTATTTGGGTAAAATGAATATAATATGTGAATATTGCAGTGCGAAACATTTTGAATTTGAACATAATACTAAAGATAAACATTTTAATAGCTGTTGTCGCAAAGGGAAAATAAAATTATCAGATGATCCATTATATCCTGATATATTAAAACAATTAAGGGGGTCACAAAACCCATTTCTGCGATTTTACCGACCTTGCGGCCGGTAGTGCAGGTAGTGCTTATAATAACCTCTGGCGCCATCTGGCGTCAACCACTACAAAAATTGGGTTTGAGACCTCCGTAATAATGTCAAATACAAATGAGAATAAACTTTTCAAAAAGAATATAAGGCTATATAATAACGCTTTAGCATTTGCCAGTTTTGGTGCAAAATTTGATAAATTATTTTGAAAAGGGCCTCAAATAATTAGAATTTGTGGTCAAATATATCATAATATTTATTCGTTGCATCCAAATAAAAATGAAGGTAGAAAATATGGCCAACTTTGTATTGTAGATAATGAGATTGCTTCACTAGTCCAGGCGGTAGAGCAATCGAAATGGATGTTGTTTGATAACTCAAATTTTTTTTCGCAGAAAGTTGCCGAATATTGTGTATAACAATAATCTATGTTTGCCTCCTCCAAAAAACGCTTGTATAACAACAAATGTGCCAAAATCGCGAAAATTGACCTATTTTTCGATACATTAGCGTCTGTAACTTTGAAACAAAGCCTTAAATCAAAAAAATTTACTCTTTCTTTTTTGTTTATTTGACGATTTCCTATAAGAGTATAAGAATCGCGAATCAAAAAAGTTTAATTTTCCATTAGTTATATGCGAAAATTAGTAAAAAATCATACGTAAACTTTGAGAAATGTTTTCGGTAAATAAAAATTGATAAATATTTATCAAATTTTCAGAAAAGATAGTTCAACATATGACAATTACGTATAAAAAATTTGTAACGATCGTCCGCGTAGTTTTTCAGTGCCAGAATTGTTAATTAACAAAATCTATAAAAGTTGATCGCGCGTACCTCGTTTAAATAACGGTGAAATAGGAGCACGCAATTTTCACAGTTACTTAGTGTCATAACAAAAAATAAGCAATTATAAACATACCCATTTTTATGCTTTAACAATTTTTTTTCAAGTTTTTAAAATTTCGGCAAATTCTTTCCATTATAAATAATTTCTTGTTTACAGCATCGGTTCGATGTAATTTAAAAATTATTTCAGATCTAAATACTGGTTTGCAAGCACTTTCATTTTAGCCCAAAACGACGAAATTTGACCGTGTAGATTCGGAGATAGAGGCTTACAAAGTTAATAATCATTTATGGCTTACTTAATCGTTAAATCGAAATTTAAAAAATATACGCTTATAGCTGATTGCAAATACTTTCTATGTCCGTCTTTTGCATTTTCGACAGATGAAAGCCTAATGAATGAAAAAACGATAAAAATAACGTAATCACAGGAATTCGTCGGCCGAGCGGCGTGGGAGCAGAAGTGGGGATGGCGGAGAGCAGCTGTGCTCTCGCGCGGCTCGGGTGTTTCAAAATGCGAATGCGCGGTAAAACATGAGTTATCTCGGCAACGATAGCACTTATCGAGACGATTTTTTTTTTAATTCGATGTAGCGAAATGAGAGGAATCAGAATATGCCATCAAAAAACAATATTACAAATTTTGCACGAATTTCAAGATCAAAATAGTATGCTATGTTCATTTGCATTAAAAAAATAGTTGCATGATTGTAAAATCATTTTGTTGCATAATGTTCATCAAATCATGCAACTAACAGCTATAAGCGTATATTTTTTAAATTTCGATTTAATGATTAAATAAGCCATAAATGATTATTAACTTTGTAAGCCTCTATCTCCGAATCTACACGGTCAAATTTCGTCGTTTTGGGCTAAAATGAAAGTGCTTGCAAAACAGTATTTAGATATAATAAATAATTTTTAAATTACTTCGAAACGATGCTGTAAACGAGAAATTATTTATAATGGAAAGAATTTGCCGAAATTTTAAAAACTTGTAAAAAAATTGTTAAAGCATAAAAATGGGTATTTTTGTAATTGCTTATTTTTTGTTATGACACTAAGTAACTGTGAAAATTGCGTGCTCCTATTTCACCGTTATTTAAACGAGGTACGCGCGATCAACTTTTATAGATTTTGTTAATTAACAATTCTGGCACTGAAAAACTACGCGGTCGATCGTGACAAAAATTGTTATACGTAACTGTCATATGTTGAACGATCTTTTCTGAAAATTTGATAAATATTTATCAATTTTTATTTACCGAAAACATTTCTCAAAGTTTACGTATGATTTTTTACTAATTTTCGCATATAACTAATGAAAAATTAAACTTTTTCGATTCGTGATTCTTATACTCTTATAGGAAATCGTCAAATAAACAAAAAAGAAAGAGTAAATTTTTTTGCTTTAAGGCTTTGTTTCAAAGTTACAGACGCTAATGTATCGAAAAATGGGTCAATTTTCGCGATTTTGGCACATTTGTTGTTATACAGCGTGAAGCAAGCGTTTTTTGGAGGAGGCAAACAGATTATTGTTGTACACAATATTCGGCAACTTTCTGCGAAAAAAAATTTGCGTTATCAAACAACATCCATTACACCATACTTTTACTGCTCTACCGCCTGGACTACACTGTCTAGAATAGAAAACAACATTGAATGCAATTTAACTTTGTTTAAAGAATTAGATAATCTAATTAGAGAAATAAATGTTTATGCAAAATCTTATAAGACGATGCATGAAATAGAAAAAGAACAATTGAAACGATCAAATGAAATTGATTACATGACTAAAGAAGTAAAAATGTATTTTACAAGAAACAATAATCATGATAAACATCGATATAACAAAGTGAATCTCCTGTGATCGTGATACATGCATCTATTCTAAATTCGAGAAACCCGCTAATATTCCGTACACAAGCAAACATGTTGATCCTATGACTTATCCTCTTATTTTTCCAAATGGTGTGCTTGGGTGGATGTCGAACATGAAATATACTGACAATAAAAGTAATATATCAACGCTTCAATTCTATAACTACAAATTTATTGTTAGAAATGATTTTAATCCATTCATAAATTTAGGAACATTAAGGGCCCTCGGGAGTATAGATATAGCCATACAATAAGCGAGAAAAATAGCGGTTTCTTGCATCCCAACTTTTGAATCAACCGGTGCACCAATGATGCTGAAAATGATATATATTATGGTTAGATTCAAACAATGTATTAAATACGATACGTCAGCCCACTAGAGTCATTTTATAGATTATTGGAATATCCAATGCATGAATTATCCCACGTTATAGATAGATTAGCAGTTCACCTTATGAATGAACAATATGTATTTTTTAAAGAAGGATCTGAAGATCAGTTGTATAACAAAAATTTAAATACAACATTAACTGCATGGTTTATACTTAATCAGATTGACCCAAATGCCAGACAATATTTATACACAGATATTCCATACAGTTATGTATTTAATGAAATTAAGAAAGAATGGACAGCAAGAAAAAGATTCAGCAAACCAGTTTTTGCAAGGATGTATTCTGTTAATCGAAAAGATCAAGAAAGATTTTATTTAATATTATTATTATTGCACGTAAAAGAAGCTAAATCTTTTGAAGATATAAGAACAGTTGATAATATTACATATTCGTCTTTCTTGGAAGCAGCAGTTGCTAGAGGATTAATAAAAACTGATGAGGAATGGGATAAATGTTTACATGAAAGTAGACAATTCCAATTTCCAAATGCTTTATGTAATGTTTTTGCTTCCATTTGTATATTTCATAATCCACTTAATGCCAGGGAATTATTTGATAAATATAAAAATCATTTTTATCATCCATCATTAACAAAAGAAATTGGCGAAAATTCTGTGTTAGAAATTATAAATAACATTTAACAAACAATGGTCATACTTTAAATGATTTTAATTTACCTGATGTTATCGATTTTTCGGACATAGAAGAAAATAAGAAAAATGAAGACATGACTGTTACGGAACACTTAATGGATAAATATGAAGTCACTTCATTATCTAAAAAACAACTTGAAATTTTTAATATTATTAAAGAGAGCATTTAAAATATTGATAAAAGTGATATTCATAATAAATGGTTCTTGATGTAGTGGAAAAAGTTTTCTATTAAACTATTTTATTTTATATTTAAAGCAATTAAATATTTCAGTTTTACCAGTTGCATGGACAGGTATAGCGGCAAATTTATTAATAGATTATAAAACATCGGATTTAGCTTTTAAATTTCCATTAGATATAACTGAAGAAATATGTTGTAATATTACACTACAATCTGAGTATGGGGTTAAGCTTCAGAAAACAAAAGTTCTTATTTGGGACGACATATCTGTGACTCCAAAATGCGCTTTAACAATCAAAATTTAGAAGCTTATTTACCAGTAGAATTTTTAAATTCGTTAACACCAAATGGCTTACCACCACACATATTGAAATTAAAAGATGAATCAATTATTATTTTATTACGTACTGCAAACTCCACACTCAGTCTAAAAAAGCCCACTTTACGCCCTTGGTACACAATATAATATTTTAGTATGAAACCTATTGCAACGTCCATATCCAGAGGCTGGATAGATATAGGGGATCCGGCGCAGCTGACCACGAGGTTGCGCTTAGTCAGGAGCCCCAGCGGGACTTGCATTCTATCTATCTATCTCTCGCTCGCGGGACTAATGCCGCGGGAGAGGATAGTCTTTGGCAGCGCTTGCGCATTTTCCACAGAAGCGCTGAATACACATGTACGCAATTGCGTTTATGCGCAGCACGCTATCTCTCTCTCTTGCTTCGCGTTTCCACAGCTCGCTAGCGACACGAGGGCTCCTGCGCAGTTCAGTTCGACTCCATTATTCTTCCAGACAACATCTCCTTATGTAACCAAGTGCGACGAAGCCACGTGTAGGAGAACTTCAGAAGGAAGTCCGGATCCAGCCGCTTGAGTTGCAGTCTCGTTTCGCCGCTGGTCGGGTTCTTAAATTCTACATATCAGTAAAATCATCATAGTTCATTTCAAACCAGTAGTATCAATTCTTTGTCAAACATTTCTCAACGTAAATTCATTATTCAAGTTTCCCTTTTCAACTATTCCGCATTTTTCGCACATCTAACTACATTTCATCTATTAACAACATATTTATTTATTTTCCACATATTCGGGTCAACATATTTCCATTCAATAATTGTATCTGTATATTCTACGATTTCAAGTCACCCATTCAAACTTCACTTGCATGTGATTGTATAAATATTTGTAATCATTATTCTCGTTATTTTCGCCGAGGTTGTTATTTGATAGAGATATCTCTCATCCGTAATAATTTTCCAATTGATTTTTCTTGCTTCATAAATAAAGTGATTAAAGGCTTAATGCCACAAATTTATATACAACATAAATATGATGTGTTATAAGTTAACCTTATCCTGCTACAACCGCCAGTACCTTATGAACACAATTATTAATTATAAATTATCAAAATATTATTCTAATTAATAATTACTCAATTATTTATTCATGAAAAATTTGCTTTTTTCTTGCTCAACAGTTGCTCGCGAATCTTACGAATATTTAATAATAAATCTATTATTATCAAATTTAGCTTGCTGCGCAATTTACTTAAATATTTCTCAATATTTCATTCAACTAGTCGAGCAAACTATTTCATAATCTTCCACTGTACTAGTTTGTACCTAAAAATTATCAATATGACAGGATCTAAGAAAAATTAGCTTCTTCAAAAGTCCAAGAATTTCAAAATTTTTTATTTTTAGTCTTCGGCTTCCGGACTTTTTCTATCTAGTTTTATATGCTTGAAAATGAAGAAAACCGTTGATGAATTGAATCGAAAATCAAGTATAGTACATTTTTTATTCTAAATTTCATTAAACTTAGGTGGTTCTTCGTGGTACGGTTTCCAGGTGAGTGGATTTAGGCGCTTACGTACATGGCTATTACGGGAGTATACCCCTTGGTATGTACCGACATTTTTACATGAAAAGATATGAAAACCGGTCCTAACTATATGTGACCCAAAACTCGACTTGGGCGGTTCTTCTCGGGAACCACATATATGTACAATGATCATGTACTTAAATTTGCTCAAAAACAATTATTTAAGTAATATACGATATTTATGAAATAATTAAAGCTAAAGATATAGCAATATTGTAAATAAATCGTTGAGAAATTAGAGAATTGAACGGAAATTAAAAAAACAATTCGAAGATATAAAAGTTTGGAAAAATAGTGGATGTGTCTTACGTAAAAGAGAAAGAAATCAGGTATAAGCAAACCATTGTCACGTATGCACAATATTAGCGTGCATACGTAGTAGCATGGCAACAGCCGAGGTGCATCGCGAGTTCAACGATTCGAGCGGATGCTATCTGATGATCTGCTTATTACTGCATACCAATGTGCAGTCGCGGGGTTATTGTTTGAGCTCAGACAGCTCATGCCTCAGTCAACAGAAGGACTGCTCTTGGCGCAGTCCTACCACTAAAGTCCGGCAGGAATAGCCACTTATGGAACACACACACACTCTCACTCTCACTCTCTCACTCCGAACAAACTCACAAGACTTCCATACACCTCAGTGTACTTTATTCAACCCCGCACACCTTTCTCCACGTCCCTGGACTTAAGCCTTGGACGGCACAACCCAGAACCGTCGACCGCACTATACCACCCGATTCTTCCCTCGTACAGAGCATCCTCCTAAAAGTTCAGCTTAATCAAACTCTGTGGTGCCATAAAATTGTGCGGACAGTGCCCGAATATTTGAAACAGTATATGGAGTGTCACTATGGTACGGTAGACACAAAAGAAGATTAAAACCGGTAAAAAGGAAATTAATAACACCTTAATATTAAAAATATCTATCAATTTTAATTTATTTATATAATAATTTATTAGAATTTAATTTCTTATGGTTTAAAAGTGGTTTGTTCCCTTAATATAAGTCCTAACTACGAATTCCAAGTCCTACTACAATGACAGTAGACGGAGTTGTTGTTTTTATAAATAAGAACTCAGTTCAAAGCACGGAAATCGTTCAACAGGGCATGATTAAGCTTGTAAAAACGAGAATTAATTTAAATAATAGTAACAATATTGAAATCTTTGCTATGTATAGATCACATGGAATACCTCAGAATAAAAAAAAAATATATTAAAAATCATTCAGTAGTAAGAGATTTCAATATTGAGATATTAGGATACGATCATGAATGTCAAGAAATTTTGTGCAATTTCTTTGAGAAGGGATATATACCGGGCTTTGTTGGTATCACAAGACCACTTGCATTGTATTGAGTTATCCAAAACGAAATCAGGCTAAACTAAAGAATTTTTATATAAATTATGGTAAATGGATGTTAATAATGAACAACTTAGATATGAATACAAAACGTATACTAAAATTTAAATGATGTAAATGGCTAAATAGTAAGCACGAATAGTTGTAATAGCCGAGATCCCGTTTGAGTCGGTGGTACGGTCGGCAGAGTGTCGGTGATGGATTTTCATGCGATTTCGAAGTCAGAATGTCTTTGTAGCTCCCACTTGGCCGGATCGGCAGATATCGCAAAAGTGACGCAAATGTATGGGGGTATTGGGCTAAAGAATAAGTGCGAATAGTTGGAATGGCCAAGATCCCGTTTAAGTAGGTAGTATGGTCGGCAGAAAGTCAGTGATGGATTTTCATGCGATTTCGAGGTCAGAATGTCTGTGGCTCCCACTCGGCCGGATCGACAGATATCGCAAAAGTGGCGGAGACGTATGGAGGTATTGGGCTCTTTCTTTAAAACTATTTATACGCGGCGAATGCCTAAAAATGAACAAATAAAAAACTATACATTTTAAATGTCATTACCAGTAGAAGTTCGATGTTAATTCAGTACTTTTAGTAAAACTTTTTATTTCCTCGATTTCGACAAACATTTAATTCTTGACTTTTTCATGATCTACAAATTTTATATAATACAATAAGATCGTTCATTTTTAACCAACTAGGACGTAATTATCAGATAATGAAAATAAAATTTTTTAAATAAAAATTACACGATCAACTAAAATAGGGGGATATACACACACACACACACACACACACACGCACGCACACATATATATCTAAGTTGAAATGGGATACCCTTCACACACACACACACACACACACACACACTTTTTATGGCCATTTTTTGATTTTTTAAAAATACTATTTTGAGTTTTTTTCAATAATTCCATTGCTACAAACGATTCAGCTAAAATGTATTTGAATGATAATAAAATTACCTACTTTTTCCCGTTTGGTCCTCGGGATCGACCGCTCCGTTCGGTAGATAAAATGAAAAAGGTGATTGTTTTTAAATTTTTATTTCTGAAACTAAACATCATAACCTCACGAAAAAAAAATATGTTGATGGGTTACGTGCCAATCTATATTCCATTAAAATTTTAAGTGATTTGACTACTTATTCTTTCAGTAATAAATCGAAAACTGAAAAAAATGAGTTTTTTTTTGAGCCTCGATTACGGGCGTTAAAAGGCCTTATTGCACTTGAGATTTTGGGAATAGGTAGATATTTCATATGTTTTTGCTAAGTTCATTGCGTAGCTTTAAAACACCTATGGTTCTTAAGATATCAAGGTTTGAATTTTTTTTTGAAAATTTTTTGATTCCTTATATCTCTAAAACAATGTAGTCAAATGCTTCAAATTTTTGTTTGGCGATTCGCCATAAGCGAAGATATCTGCTGTTAAAATTTCAAACAATTTCGTTGAGCGGTTCTTAAGTAAAGAGCTGAAATGTAAAAACCGATTTTTTTTTTAAATTTGGCTTCTTCTTATAGGGTTGTCGTTGCACGTCGTAAAGTCCCTCCCTACGAATTTATGTCAAATAAATTAATAAAATAAAAAAGCAAAATAATTAAACTTAGAAATAATTAAAATAGCATTCACATACTGTATTTTAAAACAATATTTTATTTATTGTAACAATAAATTTCGTTGGAGGAAGCTACGTGCCAATGAATTGGCAGCGGTTTTTTTTTTATTATGTAATATAAAAATCTGAAAAAATCACCTTCCATTCATAATGTAAAGGAAACTTCACAAATTTTTTCAGATTTTTTACTGCCTTATACTCCAAGATATCCACATATTTATTAAATATTATATTAAAATTAGTGAGTTTTAGAAAGTTGGCTTGCGTCAAGATATCTATCGAACAGCTCTACAAAAATTCATGTTCATTTTATACTATAAAAAACAAAAGTTAGAATTTATTATATTTTTTTTTAAATGTTTGGTTCTTTTTTTAGTTTTCGGTTTACGACATTACTGTTGAGTATGGTAAAATTTTCTGCAGAAAAAGCTAAAATTTACTGGATGATTTTTCTTTGTGTAGATATTTTATGTGGTTTGGCTAAGTTTATTGCGCAGCTTTCAAACCCCTATGGTTCTTAAGATATCAAGGTTTGAATTTTTTTCGATAATTTTTTGATTCCTTATATCTCTAAAACAATGTAGTCAAATGCTTCAAAATTTTATTTGGAGATTCACCATAAAAAAAGCTATCTGCTGTTAAAATTTTAAATAATTTAATTGAGCGGTTCTCAAGTAAAAAGCTGAAATGTAAAAACTGATATCTCTCAAAAATTTTTCTTCCTTGTATAGGGGTGTCGTTGCACGTTGTTAAAGTCCCTCCGTCGGGGGAAGACAAAATCAGCAGCCGTTTTTTATACAAATAATTATTCTAAAGGTCATTTACGCATATTTAAATATATAGTCTGCATGAAGTACTACAGAAGAACGTTAGCCCAGACAATTACAAAATGCATGAAAACATCTTATATTAAAACAATATATTACATATAGAGACCATAAATTAATTCGGAGGAAGCTACGTGCCAATGAATTGGCAGCGGTTTTTTTTATGGGTGAGAGTTATATTTCATGAAAGTATCAATAAATCAATACGTTTTTCGGACGCAAGATACAGAATTATTAATATTTAGACGTAAACTGAATAATTTTAATAATTTAAGCCTGCTAGCCACGATTGTCCAATTCGAACCTCAAACTGTGATAAGCTAGATGTTACCCAGCTGTATTACTCGACCAACTATAATAGGCAGTTTGCACTGGCCATTAACTGGGTTACCGATTCTACCAGGGGAGTAGAAAAAATATTACATTAACATTTCTATATTAATGCCAGTAAACCATGAGCTAGTATAAAACTTAATATAATCACCTATTATTTGTTTATACAATTTTTATTTTACTGTGAATAGGTGTAGCTCAGTATGTATAATTCGTACCCAAGTTGACTCTTTCCAAAAAAATCATTTTCGAAATCATTTAGTAATTCATTTAGTAAAAAAAAAAAAACAAATATACCGAGATCACGACAAATGTCTTGTTCTTCAATAAATTTTTTTCTCATTTTACTTTACAAAGTTGCGATAACTGCAAATCAAAAAGAAGAAATTTCGCATCATCAAAGGGAAAAACAATTATTAAAACAAGTAAAAATTTTCAAATATCGATCTGACTTTGTAAAAAGATAGTCTAGTACACAAAAATTGTACCCTAAAAATTTTTCGACTTTGCTTGCGATTAAGAGTATTGTTAATTTTTTGAGATATTGTAAATTAATAATTTAATATCCACGACATCTATCATTGCCACATTTTTTGGGTACAGTTGGCATATCTTTTTACAAAGTTTGATTAATATTCATGTATATTCACTTATTGTCTTATCAATTGCTTAAAATAAGCGACTTAAAAAATGTTTAGGCAAAACTCAACTTTTTGATTTACAGTTTTGCAATACTGTACACTGAGAGAAAGCCCATAGTAACAATTCCTATCCTTTGAGGGTAAACTCGAGACTGAAGGTAAAAATGTTCATACATAGTAATTGTTACTATTTATTTTGTAAGTTTTAATAATTCAACATTAATAATTACAAAAAGCAATTGGAAAAATGACAATTTAAAGATGGTAAATTTTTCTATTCGTAAAAAATCTCATTTTGGAATGGGCTGTTCCAATGCAGCATGGAAAAGAAGGAGTGCAACCCTCGCCATTCTGAGTGATACAGTACGTTCTAAAAGTATTTGAGGCTCAGTTCCGAGTGCTTAGACCTCTTAACGTATTTCTTGCTCCTTCTTCAGAGCCAAAAATTTTGTGACTGCCTACCCAAATCTGGAGGCCTGTCCGAGGCCCTCACAAGGACATAGCATAGCCTCCTCTGTGCTGGTAAATGCACGTTCCCCCTCTTATACGCGTTCAAATGATTCTCGCCAGCAGTCGTGCGACACACGTGCAACATTCGGGACCTCTAAGAAGCCAGCTAAGATTCTGTGTTTTTGCTAAAACGTCCTAATTTTGAAATGTAAATACATTAAGTTGATTACATATGATTTTAATATTTTGGCGTGCAAAAATGACCAAGAAGATTTTTCAGTTGTATCTCAATCATTTCATTTTTTATACACGGTAGAACAAAATTGGCTTTGTTTATCTTGAAAGTTGGTTTACTTTTTTTATCATTAACGAAAGTACTGTAAAATTGTAAAAATTAGCGTCTCTTCAAACGGCGCGTAAAGTGCGTAATGTACGCCCTCTGAGCACAAACAACACTACGCATTTTACGCTACTCGTGGAGAAAAGTAGTATATACACCATGGGAGTAAGTAGAGAAAGCCTCAGATCGCATATAATTTTTTCCCGAGCCGAAGGCGAGGGTGAAAAATATGCTCTACTTTTACTCCATTGGTGCATAATCTACTATGTTTGTAATAGATATTTCTCATTATAATTGACAAAACATACTACCGACTATACAGCTACGTAGCTGATGTGATAATTGATATTTTATGGGTTACGGAGAGAATATTAATTTTCAAAAAAATATGTGAAGGCGAACACCATAATATTCTTTTTATATGACACCAATTTGATGTAATAACGTTAAAAAATGAAGGTGGTCTTGCAAATATACAGAAGCAGAGTTGTGGAGCAAGAATGCCACCTCGAATTCCACGCTCTATGTTTAAGCAGCTGTATTATTTTGCTATACCAATGCCCGTGGAAAAGTCCCAGGAAAATCCCCGTGTTGGCGCGTTAAAGGAAGGATATGTCTGGTCTTGCTGGACATATTGGAACTTCCAAAGCAGCATTTCACCGCTAGGTAGATACCTGTGTCTCGAAGTTGCTTGCAAGCGGCAAGTATCAGCTGCAGTTCGTATACAAGAGCGAAGGCGTTCCTCATCTGTAACGATGTCCGCAGCGGCAGCGTCTTACAGCTAGCGAACTTTAAACGATTTACTGACTGCGAGCGATTCTGCGATTCTGTAAAATACTCAAGTTACGTGCTGTAATTCAAATTTATATTCACGACTAATACATAAGCGCCTTTGTTGACCAAACCTCTAAACGCATAGTTCTATACTATACATAAAGTCATTCAAAATGGTTTCTTCAAACTTTTTTTTCCAATAAATCCTAAAATTACCATTCAAGATCGTAGAAAATCCTATGCAAGCATAGTAATTATATTATAGTATTCTCATACGTGGTTGTAGTTACTTCAAAACAAAGAGGAAAAGTTGGGACGAATCTTGGGTGAAAATTTAGAAAAAAAATTTCTGTTATTTCTTTTTTCGTCCTAAGTAGGATAAGTAGGAACTGTTACTATTAAAATTTTTCCTATGCTACATGGTAATCTATAATATTTTTAGCTTTGTCTCTAGATTTCTACGGAAAAATGGTAATATATCCCATGTTTCATCGTAAGAATGACCATAGTTTTTCTCTCAGTCTCAATATGCGTAGAAATAGCTATTTTTAATAATCTGATAGAACACTTCCTATGATCATATGGTTAACACATGGCTTTCAAATACGTTATATCAAGCTTGAAATAGCTTCAATTGATTGGTCCATTTCATAGACAGGGGTTTTTGATTAAAATCTAAGACGTTTTCACTAGAAATCCTATTTCTCAATGGTAAAAAAGCGACCATAAAAAGTTCTATGATCCAACATGGAAAATAGGCAACTATTAAGGGCTATAATGATTTAATTAAATTTTATTCATTAAAAAAATCATCTATTGTTTTCTATAAAAACATTCGCGAGAGTAACATCTAAAGAAAGTTAGAATTAATACAGAAAAAAATCTATTGTACACAAGAAGGTTATTGATACAAGAATCGGAAATAAAAGTTTACCTTGTATTATTTAAAAATGTATCTAATTGTATTGCTTTGTACTGCGCAGCAAGAACATTTTTTTCTCTTATTGATGGAGAAAACGTATCGTATTGGTTTTCTGGATTTATATGCCATAAAAGATGTGTATCGGAAAGATTTTCTTTAAATATATTAGTACTGATTGGTGAAAGTTGGTTGTGTGATAATGCAACGAAATTTTCAAATATCGAATTTTCTGAGTTGTCAACTGAAAAATTATTATTTTTAGTAGAATTTAAAAGATGCATGTTTGATTCATTTGCAGTATTTAATGTAGGATTTAGCATCTTAATATCTGTTGGACAACTGGAAACATCAACATTGCTTGAAAATTGTAGTTTTGAAACTTCTATTTTATCTTTCCTTAACGTCATGGCTGACTGTACGGCCATAGCATTGTTTTTTGGTATCACAAGATATTTTTTCTTGTTCAGCGATATGATGTTTTGAGCCGGTTTTAGTAATACAACTTCTTGGTCAGGTAAATATTTGTTCATATTCTCAGGATACCAGCATTTTTTCATTTTTTCATTTAAAATAATTTGACTATCAGTTGATACAATTTTATTAATGTTTGACACATTTAACTGCATAGAACCTTTTGTATCCAATTTAGGAATCAGCTGTAATTTTGGAAGCGTTCCTGTTTGATGTAATGGCATACTGTTTTGAGCGCTTAAAATACTTATAGGAATCAAAGGTGGTGGATGTAGGGCAGGTATTGATTCATATTGTAGAGAATCATCTATTTCTAGTTGACAATTCTGTAATGTAATTATTTAATTATAATAATATAGAATATAATAATTTTCGAGTATGGAGTTGAGTTTGAAGACTATTGCCTTAATTTTAATAATCTAACGAAAATCGACATTATAAAAACATATTTCGGAAGGTTAATTGAGACGTTTTATGTATTGCTACTTTAATGATTTAGTTTTATTTTATTTTTAAGATTATTTGAACAGAATCAAAAGTGAAAATCAAAAATTGAGAGAATAAACTCTCTGAAGCAGGAATAATTGAGATATAATTGCAAATTATAATATTATAAGTTTCGAATAGTTATTATGCTGAATTTAAAAAACTAAGCTATTGCCTCGTTGCAGGAGTAAGCGTAGAAAGCAATAAGCGTATTACCTATTTTTTTTAAAAGAATTTCTAAACAGACCTTGCATTTCAAACTGTCAAAAATGTTTACAGTTTTAACTAAAGCCGTGACCCGACGATTGTGTCGCTTTGTTCATATAGTTGCAACGAATTAAATCTGAAGTGGCGATAAAATATCTTTTAAGTCCTTTTTAAAATCAATTTACATCTTTAGATGTAGACAAATAAATTGAAACAAGTCTTGTCCTTGTAAGAGCTTAACGAGATATACGTCAAGTATGCATGAATCTTAATTCTTGTAGAGCAATAAAATGTATTAGTAATACGAACGAATTCTATGATAGCACTTACTTACAATGTGGTCTCAAATTTTTCTGGTATTTCTGATTGAATTTTTGACAACACCTTTCTCAAACCCAGTGTTGTTTGAGATTCCCAAGAATCCAAAAAAATCGGATCATGATGATAAGATTCAAACCCATGATCTTTCGGAAATGAGACAGGTGGTTTACCACAGAACCATTACCGCCCTTGTGAATTTTTAATAGTTTTTTGAAGTGAATGCTTTTATAGGCTCGTTAGGTGCACATTTTTGCTGGGGAGTGAATTGAGAAAAAACGACCGTCACGAAATTCCGAACGGAAGTGGCGGCAGTCTCTCTTTCTTCCCTCCTCCGCGCTCTCTTCGCCGCGCAAGGCGTACGTCACTCACAAAAATAAAGACAAAAGATTTCCGATAGAAATGTTGGCTGAAACTGGTCGACTATTATGTAAAATCGTCCGTAGATCACGAATTACGCCATGAAAAATCTGTAAATGTTTTGTATAAAAAACTACGATCGTTTTAAGTTGCAAAATTAGCACTATTTAGATTTCTTTGTATATCTCGATTGGGTCGCGTCATGGCAAAATCAGCTAAATACAAATGCTCTTCCTTAAATAATCATTTGAAAAAAGTCAGTGTAGGCAACCTTGTAGATGCAATAGTTTGTTTACAAAATCAATGCAAAGTAGGTATTTATGAAGTGTATATATTTTGCATTGTTTTTGTAAACAAACTATTGCAGTTAAAACGTTGCCTACACTGGCTTTTTTATAGATGATTCAATAAGGAATTACTTTTGTCTTTAACTTTTCTTACCACGGTGCGATCCGACCGAGACATACAAAGAAAACTAAAAACAATGGCTAATTTTGCAACTTAAAACGCTCATAGTTTTTAAAAAGTAACATTTACAGCTCTTTTATCGCAAAATTCGTGATCTACGGACGATTTTACGTAAAAGTTAACAAGTTTTAGCGAACATTTTCATCGGAAATCTCTGACCACCCTTTTGCGAGCATCGCGCTGTCCCTTAGTCTACAACACACCCATTTAAGTATTCACTTCTATCGGCTGTGCCCGAGACAGCCACATTTTTATTTTAAATTAAATAAACTTATTCACAAAATATAATACTTAGTAACCAAGAATCGCTTAGGCATAAACACTATGCAGTACTGGAAGTTAGGTACGACATCCAGAATGCATTCACATAATTTATGTTGATTAGTAAACAATTTTATTTGTAGGCCCAAATAAAACGATTTTCAATAAACATAGAGGGACACTATTAAAAATTACTATTATAAATAAAGTTCATCATTAATTATCCAATGCAGAACAAATTTATCTAATCAATATATATATATAATCCGATTAAAAAACTTTAATAGGAGATTAAAAAAAAGAATGATAATATTTTTCAAAATTATCTTTAGTCTCCAGATAAAATATGTTTAAATTACACGCTACAATATGGCTGTCAGTCGTGTTGTTAATTACGGGGCTCGGTCAACAAGGTTAACTTAGATACAGCGGCAGTGGCGCGGGCGGCTGGTATTAGTAGAAAAATAAAAGTGGACCTAACCTTGTTAAAAGAACCCCAGTCAACAACAAGATCAAGGGACATGCTATGGCGTATAATGCAAACATATTTTGCCAACAAATGTGCATTAAGCGTATAGTATTCACTATTAGGCCAAGCAATAAAGCATTTCTTGCTACTATTAAATTTAACAGAAAACCAACTGTGGGCTTATATCAAAGACAGTTATTAGAAGGAAAATTGTGTGCGTGCGCGCAGGTGTGTGTGTGTGTGTGTGTGCGTGTGCGCGCGCGCGCGCGCGTGTGTGTGTGTGTGTGTGTGTGTGTGTGTGTGTAGAAATCGTAAGAAGGTGATCATAAGCGAGGAATCTCTCTGTAAAAAAGTGATGACCGGATGTTTTGAAGCCGTTAATGAAGCGATTTGATTGGTTGAGAAATATATATCCGGTCTGAATATAGTCACGATTTTGAACTTCTAACCGTAGAAAATTGAGCGCGCGAAGCGCGCGTTATATTTAGTAAATATAAAACCAAAACTCTCAAACTCGCTACCCCACGCGTCATGAGTTTTAATGACAATAACATAAAAGGAATATTGACGAGTACCGTACGAGTTGCTATAGAGAAATGTGTGACAATAAAAATAATTATTAAAAAAAAAAAGTAAATATAACCCGCTTCTCAGGCTCAAATAGTGGCCTTTCGTCCGATAGTAGAATAAAATACTATATGCAACACGGGGCGAAAGTAGATTTTTCCTCGGGTGATTACTGCCCTCGCGAGAATATTTTTCCCTTGGGTGACTACTGCCAATTATTTTAGTCATTTAAATAATTTCTGAGGTTTTTGCACTACTAGTTTCCTTTAAAAACAAAAAAAAACAAAGGCCTCTGCCATTCTGGCTCTTGTACAGGTACTTTTACACTATAAGGAGGTATCATTTCATCGTACAAAAGTAGTCGGAGTCTGGATCGAACTCTCAGATTTTCACATTACAAAGTTCAAAATGTGAATAAGATAACCTAAACATATATATGGGACTTTAAGAGAATTTTCATTTCAAAAATCAGAAAATTTCACCAAAAAAAGTATAATCCGGATAGTTTTAGTTAAAAATCCATTCTGAGCTAAGAATCATTGAAAATAATCAAAAAATAGCTCAAAATCCGAACTTCGACTATCTATAACTTAAGGAGGTTCATGTGATTTTGAAATAACAAACAGATTAAGCAAAAAAATTCACACGCGTAGATATGTGTAAATAAAAAAATTATGCAGAATTTTGAGTCATTTTGATACCTTACTGACGAGATATTAATAAAAGTATTTTTTCATATTTTGCATGGAGTCTTATGGAGAATCGCATTTTCATGGTTTTAATTTGTAAATATTTATTGTATCAACAAAAAGTTTCCGTTGCAAATTTTTGTATGAGAAAACTAATATTTAACGAATTTTAATTGGTTTTGAAAACGATCAATAGGTATCTCTATACATAATAATTAATTCGTTTAATAAAAAATATGTTCGCTTAACCTCAAAAACAGAGTCGTCTGACTTGAATTTTTTAAAAACATAAATAGTTCAGTTTCTTTATCTAAAATCATTATTTGTTATAAACTAGCTTTTCATAAGTCCTAAATGAATTATATCCCTTTTACCGAAACGAAATAAGAATTTAAAAAAACTATACACATTTTGACTAGCGACGCGGACGTACCAGATGAACCTCCTTAAGGAGGTTCACCACTAAAATCATTTTCTTAGGAAATTAATGAAACTTTGCACGCTGCTTCGTAATGGTTTTGTCCATACACACCCAAAGATTGATCTGACGTTTAGAAGCTGAGATATAAGGCCTCAAAGTTCGGGCGTTTAACACGCGATCCCTATGTTGGGCCCGCGCGAAACGTACATTTTCGTTGATTGTAGCCGAACGCTTCTTACGATCTTGTTGAAAAATTAAGGTTAGGTTAAGGACGATATTACGAATCTTTTGAGACCTCGTAAGCAATGATCTGACAGTTTCCGAGTTATTGTAATCTAAAGTAGGCTGTCGCCGGCCATGCACGCATGCACACTAACGCCGCCGGCGTGTACGTGTGAGTCTCTCGCTCACCGACGCGCTATTAACGATCACAATAATTTTAAGTTTTAGTGCAATATGAAGGTATAAAACCGGATCTCCGTCTATCCAGCTCCGTCCGCTTTCATATTTCGCTTTTACCTCCAGAAAGGACGAGAAAGCGGTCAAAATATGCAAGAAAGCGATTTTTTTAAACTTTGAACGCGTATATTTTGAAAAGAACGCGTTTTACAAAAAATGTATGTAACTGTTTTATTTCCAATCCATCAAAAAAAGCATTGGGCCCAATCCAATTATTGACCTTCTGTGTGCTAAAAATAACAAGAAGTATGTTTAAAGTAATGAAAAAATGCAAAATTGATGATTCAAGCTAAAAATAGTACCTTATGCAACAAGGGGCAAAAGTAGCAGACTTTTCCCGCGGGTGGGTTTACTGCCAGAGCGAATAGATTTTTCGCGAGGGTGTGTTTACTGCCTGAGCGAAGCGAGGGCAGTAGTCACCCAAGGGAAAAATATTCTCGCGAGGGCAGTAATCACCCGAGGAAAAATCTACTTTCGCCCCGTGTTGCATATAGTATTTTATTCTACTATCGGACGAAAGGCCACTATTTGAGCCTGAGAAGCGGGTTATATGCAATTTGTATATTAATTTATTTATTTGCAAATTTGTTAAATTGTTTAAAATTTACAAAATTTTGTAAATTTTTGAAATTTTTTTTTAAACTTTTTTCCCGCTAATTTTACTTTTTATCCCGCTAATCTGATCTCAGGGACTAAAAGTGGTCATTTCGGTCGAGTGTGGAATAAAATCTGTGAAGTAACTTGAGAAGAACACTGGGGCAAAAATATCGCTTATAATTTTTGTCTATTTCAAAATATTCTTATCCAAGAAGGAATAAAGTTTTGGTTATGATGGTCAAATTTAACTTATTTTTGCGTTGTGAAAGTCTATTAAATAGTTATTTTGTGCATATTATTAAATAAATAAAATGTTGGTGATCTGTTCAAGACCGCAATAAAAAATATTAGTGGGGACTGTAAGTATACGGGACAGCGCAATCGCCGCGTTAGGAAAGATGCTAGTACTCTTTACGACGATGCTATAATTGTGTGTTTCTCAAAATCAGCAGTACATTCGAAGCCTTATAATAGAAAGAGATGGAAAAGCTCGGTGCGATTGTGCGTCACTAACACTGGAGACAAATTTTTAACTTTGTTTGGAAATATGCAGGTTCCATTTTTTTGCGTATCGTCTTCTAAAAGGGTCGATGACTCCAATTGGCACCATATGCTTCGTGGATTTTAACCCAAAAATTTCATTTTATTTGCTTTTACTAGTACATAGTAGGAAAAAAATCTGCTTTTGCTTTCTCCAAGAGAAAGCTTTGTGATGGTAAAAATTTCGATGTCAAAGATTTTTATGTTTTGACGGTTCCTGAGTCAGGAAAAGTGGTTTTTGAAAAATGTATGTCTGCATGTATATATGTATGTATGTATGTATGTGCGTGTATGCGCGAAAATAGTTACCACGACAACTCCCTATTACATTTATATTTTTGTCTAAAACTTTACAGGTTCTCAAATTAAGATCCAATCAAAAACTGATTAAATTTTGATGCCAATTTTCAAGGATAAAGCGTGTTTACAAAAAAATACGCTTTAACATTAAAAAATAAAAAAATTAAAATTTCTTTATCATAACTCCCGAAACCAATTGTACTTTTTGGTGAAACATAATAGGTTCATCCAGTATAACCTGACAAAGAACTGATTAAATTTTGAAGCCGTTTGATTAAAGTAAACTGTTTATTTTCTACGTTCTTGGTAAACAATAAAAATTTAATATTTGGCGGGAAATGGTTACCACGATCACTCTCCAACAGACTCGTATTTTTCACTGAAACATTATAGGTTCATGAAGTATACAAAAAACTAATCAGATTTTTGAGCTAATTAACAAAAATAAGGTATTTCCATAAATTCCTTTTGAACATTACAAATTTAAAAACAATTGTTTTTGTTAATTGTTGTTAGTTATGTAGGAACAGTTTTTATTATTTTAATTAGAAGGCTATGAATAATTTGATTAAAGAAAAACGATTCTTTTAATCATCAGATCCCTTGGAGGAAGCATACTGTTAATGAAGTTGTCAGCGATTTACATTTTGTGGATGCGTTTTTTTTATGGTGACTTATTTAGGTTATGAGACTTCAGTTTTCTGTCTATATTAATAAAAAATCTTTACCGCTGCCGCCGCCGTTTATTAGACAAAACTGAAATCACATAACTCAAAAAATCACCGTAAAAAAAAAACCCTTCACAAAATCTAAACCGCTCAGCAAGTAGCATCCTCTCAATTTGAGTCATTGGGTTAAAAATCCGCCATTTCTACGTTGTTTGTAACCCAAGCTTTGTAATTGGGTTAGTATTGAACGATTTCCACGTAATTTTGCTGATTTTGTCTCCCCCTTATTGTGAGTTATTGGGCTCCCCCTTATTTTGGGTTATTAGGCTCTCACTCAATTTAAGTTATTGGGTTGAAAATTCGTTATTATTTATATTATTTAACATAAACTTTGTTATCGGGTTAATAATTTACGATTTTTACGTAATTTTACCGTTTTTTGGCTTCCCCTTAATTTAGATCATCGGGTTCGTCGTCGTCAGCAAAATCTGATGAAAGTATAGATGCGTATTCGTCTGTTAAATCTAGCGACGTTTATTTGTAAGATCGTTATTTATATTTTGTATTAATCTTTTACACTATTTATTCTTAAATCTCACCTTACCTATGTCTTAACTATATTAATGCACTTTTTATTCTACTCCAAATTCAATCATATTGTTAACTACATCTTTACGCCTTTTCTTCTACAACCAAAACTTAGTTATATTCTCAACTATATTCTTACATCTTTTTCCTCTAATCTATCGTCAGTCATGTTGTCAATTACATACTTGCATCTGATGTCTCTGAACTATCGTCAGTCATTTTCTCATCTACACTCTTGCGCCTCTTTTCTTTAACCTGACCTTATCTACATTCTTCGCTACATCTTGGTACTTTTTTCTCTAATTTATTCTAGGTCATATTCTCAACTATACATTTGCACCTTCTCTCCTTAACCTTATTTTGGTCAGGTTATCAACTACATTTGTCTGAGGAAGCATTGTAATAGTAATTTTTGGAGTTTGTGTAAAAACATGTGGGAAATGTGTTTTGATGCATTTTTAGTCGAAAAATAGTGTTTATAGAAAATGTCCGTATGGATATGTGTGTGTGTGGGTGTGTGTTTGTGTATGTGTGTGTGCGTGTGTGTGTGTGTGTGTGTGCGTGTGCGTGTGTGTGTGTGTGTGTGTGTGTGTTTGTGTGTGTGTGTGTGTGTGTGTGTGTGTGTGTGTGTGTGTGTGTGTGTGTGTGTGTTCGTTCGTATCGCCTCTAGCTAAGCTTCTACTTAGCGGATTTTAATCCACCAAGTCTCATTACTTTGTTTTTACGGATATTCAGCAGGATAACAGTCCGTATTTACATTTCTGGACCCGTTTTTTTTTATAGCGATTTTTTAGTTTTGAGATTTCAGTTTTTTCTAATAAAGTTATTGGAAAAGTTGATAAAAGTAAATTGCTTAATAGGTACTTAAAAGAGAATAGAATTACCTATCTTTTTACCGCGGAGCATTTATATTACCGTTTGTATTTTTTTTATTACACATCATAAAGTGCAATTTTTTAAAATCGTTATAACTCGGAAACCAAACGCCAAACCTTTTTTAAAAAAAGACATGATTATTGAAGGTTATTAGAACCATACACCACTTTAATTTTAAAATATGTTATAGGGTAGATCCTGAGAAAAACATCAAAAACTGAGAAAAGTAGTTTTTTTACGTGACGCGATAACTGGAGTAAAAAGACAATAATCAATTCAAAATTTTAGATTTAGTCAGCATTATTTAGCACCTTGATTCCTTTCATTGGGTTGTTTATGATACTAGCTAAATTCAAGCGCGCTTCGCGCGCTAAGTTTTGATGCACACGGTTTGTTTATTATAATGTCTTAAAAGTATTCAAAACACTAACATATGTTTCACAATTGTGTTCACATTTGTATTTGATTGACGTTTTTTTCTTAAGAAGATAAGTAGTATTTTCTAAAACAAAACAGTAGATTATAACGCAATCTAGTTTTTGAGGTTAGAACATATTAATATGATACAAAATAAGCTAGAATGATTATAAACGAAGCGAACATATTATTAATTATGGTCGTAAAAAGAATCAACTGAATAATAGACCCAAAATCAAGATATTAAACTTAAACCATAATACTAAAACATCTTAAATTTTGGCGCCATTCAACCGGATGCTTAACCATAACCAATCAAATCGAGTTTTAAAAGGCTTCACAACATTTGGTCATCTCTTTTCAAAGATATTAAGCTTCAAAATTTTGTTTTCTTGCCCTGTATACTCTATATAACTGAATACTTCACTGCTTCGATCTCAGTTTCTTTTTAATAGATTTTGATCTATACCTAAGCTCGTTTTTTTTTCCAATTCGTGAAAAACAAGATTTTTAGATACGTATGTGCGTTTTTTTCATAGCGATTTTTCGATTACAAGTGATTTTAGAGGCGTCCCGCAAACTATCCTAACCATTATAACTCGAAAACTATACTTTTCCTTAAAAAATCATGATTATCAAAGGTTATTATAACTATAGACTGCTTTAATTTAAAGTCATTTCATGGAGCAGATCCGGAGGCCTATTATTTGTTTTTCTTTGGAAATTTTCGCGCGGTATCGTGACGAATATCAAAAAGTACAAAAACATTATATGATTATATATAAAGTAAAAACAATTCTGATCGTGAAGCAATACATAATTTTGAAGAAAGCTACGTGCCAAAGAATTGGCAGCGGTTTTTACAGTCACAAGATTCCTTTTTATATTAAAAAAGTACCTCTAAAGTTTCAGAATAGCCTTCATACTACTAGAATTTATGATGTAAAAAAACACGATATGATGGCTAATAAGTGGTTTTGTATGCAAATTTGACACTTATAAATAAGTACCATCAGAGTTCACAACCATCAGAGCTGTCTTTAAAATACGTTGGCCTTTGTAGTAAAGCATTTAATAGGTGAGTGTAATTGGTTACTAGTTCGCTGCCTAAGCAACGAGATTATAACCGTGTTTTAAATTCAGAAGCCTGATAAAAATTGTTGAGATGTTTATGGTGTCTTAAATTGAGTGATGCTAAAGAGCATTACGAGATAGATTGCAGGTTTACAAAAAAATATATGAGTGGTTCTCTAAAAAATCGTGCGCGACAAAAAAAAAATGTTTGCCCAAACTTGGGGGATATGTTCAAGAGGTCACTACGATGTCAGCTGTAAATTTTCAGATCGATTCGATCAATTCTCTTCGAGTTATAAGGGTTCAAAGTTGGTTATTTAAGCATTCTTTGCATTTTTTGCCTATATTCAATGATTTATAGCTCTTGAACAACGCATCTTTGACTAAAAACACACTGAATGTTTTTTTGTAAAATTTCCTCAACTTTTTCATAAAAGTTCCCTTATAGCCCTATATATATGTTATAACTGACTTGTTTGCAATTTAAACCTTAAACTGTGAAAATTCAAGATGTGATCCGCACTCCGACTACTTTTGTACGGTGAAAAGATACCTTTTTATAGTGCAAAAGTACCTGTACAAAAGCCAGAATCGCAGAGGCCTTTGTTTTTTGTTTCCATAGGACACATAGTAGTGAAAAACCCTCAGAAATGATTCAAATAACTAATAATAGCTGTAGACAAAGGACGTATCCATCATAAAAATATCACAGTGGTTGTTTATGTTAGTAAAAAGGAATCTGACGTCCTTTGTCACAGCTATTATGAGTTATTTGAATCATTTCTGAGGGGTTTTAAATAATTTTATATATATATATATATATATATATGTGTATATATATATATGGTGGTTCTCTGTCAAATCGAAGATGAAAATTTTTTTTTCGGTCCAAACTAAATATATATATATATATATATATATGTTCTATAGGATGCCCCTGACTCCCAAAAAAAATTTCAGCGCGATCCCTTCACTTGTCTTCGAGTTATAGCTGGTAAAAGTTGGTATTTTAAGTGATTTTTGCATTTTTTACCTATTTTCAATGATTTGTAACTCATAATGGATGCATTTTTAACTAAAACTACCCTGATACCTTTTTTTGTCAAATTTTCTAAATTTTTCAATAAAAATACTTTTAAAGTCATATATATATGTTTAGGTACTTTTGCACTATAAAAAGGTATCTTTTCACCGTACAAAAGTAGTCGGAGTGCGGATCACATCTTGAATTTTCACAGTTTAAGGTTTAAATTGCAAACAAGTCAGTTATAACATATATATAGGGCTATAAGGGAACTTTTATGAAAAAGTTGAGAAAATTTTACAAAAAAAACATTCAGTGTGTTTTTAGTAAAAGATGTGTTTAAGAGATATAAATCATTGAAAATAGGCAAAAAATGCTTAAATAACCAACTTTGAACCCTTAATCGATCTGAAAATTTACAGCTGACATTGTAGTGACCTCTAGAACATATCCCCCAAGTTTGGGCAAAGATTTTTGTTTTGTCGCGCACGATTTGTCAAAGAACCACCCACCCACCCACGCACGCACACACACACACACACACACACACACACACACATATATATATATATATACATAGACGCACACACACACAGTTTGGGACAAAATTAAAACTATATATAAAATTTAAAACTTATTCACAATAAAAAAAAAGACACTATCTTACAAGTACAGCAAATGTGCAAGTGTATGCACATGCGATTTTCTGATTTTTATTAAAATTTGAAAAAAATTATTCATGTCGATTTTTTCATTTTGTTGCAGTTAATAAAATGGTTTTATTACTTTTCACTATCCCGAACTCGTTTTTTTAAAGACAATGTTAGTCGTGAAACTCAGCTCCTCATACTGAAATTCTACATAAAAGGAAATTTTAACATATACCTTGCAAACAAAAGTAGGGCTCCGTTTTACTTCATGTTTTCCAGCACATTCAGAATGATACAAACAAAGGCAGACATAGCACTGCAAACTAGGTACCAATCCCATACTAGTTGAGCACCTAATGCTACATGGTTCTTGAACTTTCGCCCTGAAAGATGTGCATTAACAGGACATACAGGATATTTTTGCAGAATGGATATTTGTACATATATATTCATATATATATCTAGTTATTTATTTATTCATATAGTGATGCAAAAAAATAATTTATTAGCGTTAGATGATGTTGCAAATGTTAAATATATGAAAATTTATTTGAGCCTCGTAGAATAATCAACATTCTTCGAATTTGTAATTTTTTGATTACAGAACAGATAATATTTTTATAAATTTGTTCACTCAATATAAAAGTAATACATTAATTTGTAAAAATAATCAAAGGTATTTATGATAGTAAAATGTGTCGTAGGATGTCGGAGCTAAAAACACTGTTCTCTTACTCTATATAATTTTTTAAATAAAGCTTGCAATGATAAACCAAGACCAGAGCGTTATAGTATTATGTATAATTAATTATACTACCAAAAGAATATTAATTTTCCTAGAAGTTGTGAAATACGAGCGGAGAATTAAGTGTGTTTGCGCGATTAGATAGCCAACCTGAAAAATTCGGGTGAAGTGGGGTGCACTTTTTTTGAGACGGATTTTTATCAATACAATGAGCAGCGCCATTGGTTCAACATTAGTAAATCGTACTACTGAAGGAAAATGTCCGACTGTTTTTTTTTGCATTTGTAATACAAAATACCCCATAGCCGATTGCAAAGCTTTTGCTCCGATATTCTCTAAATAGATAAGGAAGTTGTGCTCAAAACGGAATGTTTCCTAAAACGAACTGCCATTATTTTCTGACCTTTGATGCAAAAATCAGAGCACTTGATTGTTTTTTTACGATCTCGTTTGTGATAACTTATCCGACTAGGCTGTTCAATTATAAACAAGTTCAACATAGTTTACTGCTGAAGAAGTTTTCTAAAATTTAAAGTATTAGACAGTTTTAGAGTTAGCCATATATCTCATATTTTTTGCCGTATAATTTTAAAGTGTAATAGTACCTTTTTGTACCAGTATAAAAAAAAAAATTGGCTCACATTGAGTAAAGTATAATCGAAAAAGTTTATTAGTTATGTCTATGGTTTTCATGAAACAAATTTTAAATATTCAGAGACCCATATAAAATTAAATAAATCAGTAGAGTTGAGTCAACTATACGTTTACGAGCCGCAGACGAGTACTGTAACCACACGAGGCCAAAAAGCCCACTTAGCCCTTGATGCACACCATATTTTTTGTAACGCAAGTACAGATTTTTGCGTTTTTTTTTAGATATTGAGTGCGACTGATGCAACTTTTTTCAGAATCGGCGACCACACTCTTAGTAGACTAATTTTTAAATTTATATATTTTATGACCTACAACGCTATATATGACCGTGTTGGGTGAATCTCCCCTATCTAACAATAAGAAGTACAGAGCTCCAGGAAAGGAACTCCACTGAGGATTTCAGATGCTATAGGAGGCCACTTACAATTTAGTCTAATAGGTTTTTAATCGTGATAGACAACTTGAGGAAGGTGCGTGAAAAATCAGTCTGTTTCAACATGTAATTTTAGAGCATGAATCCTACCCTGATAAAAATAAAAATATATTTAGTTTTATTATGCATAGAAATTACTTATTTTTTGCGCCAAAATATCTATTGTGTCACATAATAAATCAGAACGTTTTGTATACGTATGATAATAAACGTCAATTATAAACATTCAAATCTATACTATTTAAATGTTGTGGTATTATACACATATAATATTTATTATTTATTAATAATAATTAAAACCACCAAAAAGGTCATATATTTATGTTATTTGTCGTTTTACCTTATTTTTGAAATAATTTAAAAGTAATACGACAGATAATATAAACACTTTGGCATGTTTTTGGTATTATTACTTGCGTAGTAATCTATCAATAGGAGTTGAAAATCAAATAAACAGCATTTACTTAATTTTTAACTACGTATTGGAATTACACTATAAAAATACTTATTATGGATATCAAGAGTATACGCGTGATTTCGATTCTTGATAAAATTATCGTAACGAAAATTCTAAATAAAATAAGCTGATAAAATGAAAAATAAAGTAAAGACATATCAGATCGAACTAAAAGTGATTTCTTCCATTTCAGTGTACCAAAAAGTATCTCTGAAAGTCTTAGCGGAATCCTTTTGCCGGAGCCTGGTAGAGCTTCTTGTTAGTTTTGGATGCTTTTTCTATACGCCCTTTTACTCGTCAAAAATTTGATATAACTCATTAATTAACTTTCTTACTTCTAAAATAGCTCTCTCTCTCTCTCTCTCTCTCTCTCTCTCTCTCTCTCTCTCTCTCTCT
The DNA here is from genome assembly GCA_012977825.3 of Pteromalus puparum. Lineage (NCBI taxonomy): Eukaryota > Metazoa > Arthropoda > Insecta > Hymenoptera > Pteromalidae > Pteromalus > Pteromalus puparum. The sequence goes on along the minus strand of CM053169.1, from coordinate 21,381,945 downwards.
CTCTCTCTCTCTCTTTCTGTGCGCGCTTAAAACAGCTCCCGAGTCTGAAAAAGCCACTCCCCCCTTGTTGCACACCGTACTTTTTAAGTGCGCGAATAGGCCACTTATCATGCATATGGAAGGAATGGGAAATTCGAGGACTTTTCAAAGTAAAACAAATTTGTATTGAACATTTAAAAAATTTTTTAAATTTCAAAAAATTTTAAAACCCATATCGGATAGTCTGCAGAGAGTGAGGAAAAAACTACTCCCTTGGAAAAGACTTTTTCCTCCCAAGGGAGTCAATTTTTTTGGAAAATAGTACATTATGCACCCAGGGAGTAAAGTAGGCAAAGTACGCCCTGCGTGGAGTTGCCGCCCGAGCGGAGCGAGCCCACCTTACTCCCGTGCTCCATATAGTACTTTTCACAACCCACATCCATAAAGTTCGTACTCGATCCCCGCCGAGAAGGGACGAAAGTGCTGCACATGTACTCCCTAACCTCAGTCCAGTTGCCAGCGCCGCGCGCCGTTGTTTCCCGAGACGAAGCCGAGTGTGGAGTTTGCAGTACGAGTCAAGGCGAGTTAGCCCGAGCCGAAGGCGACTAATTTTTAAATTTATATATATATATATATATATATATATATATATACACACACACACACACACACACACACACACACACACACACACACACACACACACGTAAATATATAGAAAATTTCCCGAAAAATGTTAGCGGGCGTTTTTCATTTTTTTTTGCCGCATATGATGCTAGAAAAAGCCAATTTTCCCCCCTAGTTGCACATCGTACTTTTTATGATAAGTGCGCGAATAGGCCACTTATCATGCATATGGAAGGAATGGGAAATTCGAGGACTTTTCAAAGTAAAACCAAATTGGTAATTTGAAATTTTGAAATTTTGAAAATTTTGAAATTTTGAAAATTTTGAAATTTTGAAAATTTTGAAATTTTGAAAATTTTGAAATTTTGAAAATTTTGAAATTTTGAAAATTTTTTAAAATTTTGAAAGTTTTAAAAACACATATCGGATAGTCTGCGAGTCGATAGTCGAGGCGCCCTCGACTCCCACTCGTGCTCAAAACATCACCCTCACTAGAAAAAGCGAATTTTCCCCTAGTTGCACAATATACTATTTCTGGCCTGATAGCTATCAGCCTGTCATCATCGGACCTTTTTTTCTCTCTTCCCACTTAACGGCAAAACCTGCATATCAATTGTCTACTACCTGCAACTACTTGAGAAAGGTGATTAACAACAACAATTACTGGTACCTACATCGTGCAAGACTTGCACTGAAGTCATTGCTACGCGTCATCCACGCAAATGGACGAATGTGCCTGGCACTATCAACCTAAGTGTACGTATAACCAACCAATTTTTCAAGGTCTTAAGACTATGCAAGTCTGCAAGAATTGCTTGGTAGCTGCCAATAGACCTACACGCAGCACTTCTACCTCTTCTCTTTTTGCACTAACATCGCACTCTTCTAGTCCATCACGAAATGAAGATTCTGTACTCAACAAAATACTGGACAAACTAAATTAACTGGACTCTATAGATAAACTGCAGAAAACCATAAAGTCTAGGTTTTTGAAAGCAAGAGTCTTCTAGAGAATACAATGACGACCATTGAGAAGTCTTAGGAGCCGCTAAAGGAAGATGCCAGCACTCAGTAACCATGTAACGGTGGTGGAGGGGGATGTGGCTTTAGCTTTGATCTCCTCCTGCTCAGCCTTTAAAGCATTGAAGGCTGAACAGGAGGAGATCAAAGCTAAACTTAAACAGCTACTGGCGAGTGGTGCTGGCTCTTCTTCGTCCCCTTTGAATGCACCGGCATTGGACACTGAGACCATCCAGCAGTTCCGTGAAGCCAATATGAGTATCTAGGCGCAATTGGATGGCGTTGTTTCGTCCGAGGTAAAGCTCTCAGCAGAATTGGTCATCACCGAGCTTACATTTTAGAAAACATCTTTAAGGGGTCAAGCCTGGGTTAAATCTTGCAAATAAACAAAAAAATATTCTTATGAGCAAAACTTTCGCTTTATGATGTAATATTTAACAATTTTTTCTGTTGAAAAAATATATATATAATGTACACCACTTTTACTAAAAAACAATCATAGACAAACCTTATAAAATCACTGACCAAAAATGATGACATTTCACTACATAAATCAGTGCTTTTAGTCACTTGCCACAGCTTTCTGAAAGATCCGGGCCATCTTCTTTACTCTATCCAGGCTTAAGATGTTCCTCAAACATACTTCCTCAGACTAAGCGAGATACATTCCTACAAAATGACAATCAGACATTGTTCGCCGTTAATTAAATGTTTCGCTAATAATTTTAATTTATATTTTTCACATTGTAATGTGGCAAACAATGTTTGCCACAATACAATTGCCTATGCAGCGCTTCAACACTTGGACGCTGAGCTAATAGAGAGAAACATCATCTCTGTGCGACTCCTGGGAAGAGGGAAGTAGCCTATCATAATGCTACGCACGCTTCTGATGCAGGCACAAAAGCAATCAAATTATCGCTCCCAGTCTTACTATCCAGGACGCTTATAAACTCGCTCATCTCTGCTTGAATCAAGATTCGGAAGCTGCATACCAAGCAGCTATCTGGAGACTAGCTGCGTAAGGCTTGCGTTCCACTACCGCTCCCAGACTCGCTCATCAACTTTAAAAACTGGTTGCCGGCTGATGTCTTTCGACTCCTTGCTATTGTGAGGAAAGCTACAAAGAAGCACGGCTGCACCACTTTTGTAAGGGATAGTGGAGTTTTCATCAAGCTTAGGAAGAAGGATCGTGCTGTGAAGATTGTATCGGATAAAGATCTAAACTTGTTTACCTTGTGATTTATATTTTTTTAGAACAGCAAGGGACTACGCTCATATATAGGTTGAGGAAGCCAGGCTGAATTATTATTATTCACGCCTTTCGCTGAGACCTGGAGAGAGCTTGAGTACCTTGCAATCACTACCTCTAAGGCACCCTCACCTTCTCGCTTCTCCACTGATGATCTCAACAAGCACTTTAGATCAATTTCCAACAATCCACTCGCTCCCGCATTTGAGGATTATCTGCGTACCCTGGAAAGTCTGAACTTCCCTGAGCATTTCAGTTTCAAGGTTATTACAGAATCGGGTGTATTGGCTACTGCGTCGTACTTCCACACCCAGGCCATAGGCAACAATGGCATCCTAGAGTGTGTATTTTCTAAGGCACTGCCAGTACTCGCACTTTTACTATGTCGGATCTTCAACCTATCATTGAGCGGATAACGCTTCCCTTCTACCTAAAAGATGTCTTCTTCTGCAGCAAGGCGTATGAAAAAGCTATTATCTTTCGGCTTCTGCAAGCAGGTCATTCGCTGACTTGCATCTTACCTTACGGAAAGTAAACAGGCCGTCATTGGTTACTATAACAAACTTTCCACCTTCCGGCCCCTTAACACCGATGTCCCGCAAATGTCTGTTCTAGGTCCTCTGTTGTTCGCGTTGTATATCAATGACATTGGTTTTTGCTTGGATTCTAATGTACCCCATCTAATGTATGCAGATAACCTGCTAATATACAATGCCACCTTGAGGAGCTCGATTCTTGATCTAGCGTCTCGCGCAAGCACTTCTATTTTTAATCATCGACTACTGCTCCATTAGTATACTGTGACCTGACCTAAGAACTTAACATGAAACTCCAGAGACTTGTAAACACAGGAATTCGGTACATCTATAGTATATGGAGGGACGGGCACATCTCCCCTTGCATACGTGAATTGCAATAGCTTACCACCGCCATACATGAAAAGTATTTAGCGGCCTGCTGTTTACGAAGAATTTTTAACACAGTTATGCCTTTTTACATCTTTGCCTTTATCGGCCTTTGGTTGGCTTGCCTTGTTCTATCTTCTGTGCCATCGATCCCTGTGGTACTACCGTTATGCAATGCGTTTGCCTGCTGTTTTTATACCTTTGGGATCTTTTTCCTTTTTCTTCGCCATGTCCAGGGCGTACCTGAATACATTGCAGCTATCGGAGCCAGCTACATACTTACAGATTTCTTTGTTCTTACCATCTCCGTTGCAGAGGAAGCAACTTAGTTCCATGTGGCATTTAGCCATGTGGTGTGTGTGTGTTTTTTGACGTGGCGTAGGCAGAGCAAGCTCTGCACAAGTGAACCTCCGACACCAGATCCCCACAGACACCATCGGTAAACAATACTTCCGTAGGGTCCAATAATAATTAGCCTACTTGGTTTTTTCCTTAGGGTTTGACATTTCCATACATCCCCCATCCGCTGAAGTCTTCTTGTTTCTATGCTCTAGATGCTATTATATCCAGCAATTCGCCAGTTATTGCTATCTTTTAGGCTCTTCTTTCTTTCTTCTTTACCGTGTCCAAAGTGCGCCTGAATACAATGCAGCTGCCGGAGCCAGCTACATGTTTACAGCCTTCTCCCTTTTGTCCATTCTCTTTGCAGACAAAACAGCTTGCTTCTATCTAGCAATCAGCCATGCGGTGATCGGCTCCTCTACACTTAAAGCAGAGGCTCGCCCTATCTGTCCCATTGCATTTATCCTTTCAGTGTCCGAAGCCTTGTGACCGCACTACCTTCACACATTTTTTAATCCTGCAACTTACAAGGCCTACGCGGATGTGTCCTATTTCTAAAAGTTCCTTGGCCTCTCCCTTGCTGAGTATCTCTGTGGCCATTGTAAAGCCTCTCATGTCGGCTTTAGTAGGGTCACCCTCCTACCATTGTCCGGCTTTCTGTGGGCTTCTCCAAACACTGTCCTGTCAGACCCTATTCCTAGTTTTACAGCAAGTAGGACGTCTCTTCTTGTTTGCTCTACTCCTAGTACCATCGTTCCAGTGGTGTCCGGGTTTACTTCCTTTTGGATTTTCCCTAGGACTTCCGCGTACGTCTTATTTTGCCTGGCTTTAGTGCATTGAGAGGGATTCTCGGGGCGAGGGTTTCATGTTTCATCGTCGCTTTTGCCTGTCGTTGTCTCTTCTTGTCCTGTTTTTCTTTACTCTTCTCTTCAGGGCTGTTAGCCAAGTTTCCTCTTGGCCTCTTGCTCTCAATACTTGCTAGGACCATATCTTTAAAGAGTCATTTTCGCTCGCCCTTGCTTGCTTTCTCTCGCACCTCGTGTTGTGCTTCATACTCTTCAACGCCGTGATAATAATTATCATCCATTATATCTCTTTCCGTGCGCAAGTCCTGTAACTTCGTCACCATGAGTATGAATTTTTTATGCCGCAATGCTATTTATGTCCTTTGGTGTGTTAAATGTTAGGTCCACATCCTCTAGCAGCTTGTTCAAGTGCTCCTCTTCTTGCTTTTAAGCCTGTTCTTCTTCCTGCCGGTTCTGGTGGTATTCTGCTTTGTCTCTGTTTGACGTATTTGTGCCTGTGATTCTCGCGCTGGCAACACTTGCCAAACACTCCTGGCTGTTCGTTCTTGATCCGAGAAATTCTCCTCCCAAGCGAAGCTCCGGCACCTTCAAGAAAAGCGTCGTTTTTACTTCTATCTTCCTGATCTTTTTCACTGCCCTTGGTTTACTCGATTGTTTTCCTGATTGTATCCTTCAGGACCGTCAGGTGATCAGCTTGCTTTACCGGATTGGGAGTTTGGGTCCCTGATGAGGACGGGCCATGATTTATCTTCCCTTTCTCTTCCTTTCCTCAACTCGGTTTCCACGATCTTATGACTTCGCCCCCCCCCCCTCCTTCCAAGCTCCATGGAGCCAACGCTGACCATTGGAGCTTTCACCCTCTTGGAGTCTTGTGTGTGTGTGTGTGTGTGTGTGTGTGTGTGTGTGTGTGTGTGTGTGTGTGTGTGTGTTTGACTTTATGTTGTTGAAATTAAAAATATACATATAACTTTTTGAAACACATATCTGTGGCTTTAAAAAAAAACACCTTAAGATTTTACTAACATACATATCCCTTTTTTACGTTAAAATATCAAAATTTTAGCAAGCATGCTCATCTCGGCAGAAGCAACGCATAACACACTAACGTAAGTTGACGATTTGAAAACTTAGGTAAAGCAAAACGACTTGACAAAAACTTTAACAGTAATTTTATAAAATCATCATTTAGATTTACCACTCTGTTACAGGCTCACTTCATTATTTTTTTATCTATTACTAGACCAAGCAAAAAGCATCTCTTGCTGCCATTCAATTTAACAGAAAACCAACTGTGCAATTATGTCATGGACGGTTTATAGATGAAAAATGCACACTTTGTAACAACTAAATCATTAATGTAACTTTGTTATTGACAAATTAGTGCGAAAAATCGCACTTTTTTCGTTTTTTGAGTACGAAACGAAAACTACTGGAGGAATCATTGTGCAATTCGACGAGTTGTAGAGAACTAAATCACGAAGAGAATGAGTGGTCGAATGATCTAATCGGCTAATTGGAACCGAAGCTATGCTGGAAAAACTGGAAAATTCGGTTTTTTGAAAAATGTATAACTTTGCCAATTTTTAATATTAAGAACTGAAACTTTGCACACAGGTAGCTATTTACATGTTTTTTATGTGTGCAAAACTGTTTTTTTTTTCGAACAAATAGCTTTTGCACAAACGCCGTTTGAATATTTTTTTGCGATTTTTTCGCGGAGGGCTGGATGCTAGTGTGATCGTCCGCTTACACTTTTCGATAAAGAATTGGAAACTGGACAGAGACAGCTACAAAACGTCAAATTTTGTGTTTTCATAAAATGCATTAAAATAGGTGAAAAGCGACCGTGAACATGAGTAGAATCGACCGAGCGCGCTGCGTGAGGGTAAGCCCGTACATGCAGTCCCTCCCGCGGTGCGCTTCCTCACTACTCCATGTAATGATCGGCAAAGCAGTTTATAGTACATTACATACCTAGGGAAGTAAAAAATTAGCGAGTCTACAGATCTTGTGAATGTGGGCTTGTCATTTTACCTCCCGTGGTTCTTATACGACTCTACGTACCCCAGTGGCTAGGAAGTAAAAGTTCCTGCCCGCGTAGCGTAGCGTAAATTTCACTTCCAAGCCCTAGGTAGGTAAAAATATATTGAATAAGCATAGTCTTGCGCCGTAATTAGTGTGCCACGATCTCACGCATCAATTCAAACATTCGATTAGCCATTTCTCAAAAACACGAATGTGACGTATTTGTTATGCCTGAAAGCCACAGATTAATAGCGAGCCAAGTTGATGATAACGATAACCTTGGTAGAAACATAAGCAAATGGTTAGCTATTAGTTCGCCAAATTAGAACGCTTTAACTAACAGTTTAATCAAAATCCCGCTTTTTTCTTCATCATATTATAGGAAGCATTAGCCAAGTTTTACTCATAGATGGTAGAGACGTTATAGATAATGTCCAGGTATTCCATGAAAAAAGAAAAGAGAGATAGCAGGCTTTGTGGCTTACGATGGGCTTTCGATGTGTGGATGTAAATTCAGCTTGAAGAAGAAAGGCAAGTTACCTGAGACTTTCCTAGATGTCTAAGTGTTTAGTAAAAAAACACTTAGACATTTTCTATGCGAGTGGCAGCTAATTAACTGGCACCTACATACTGTCAACCACGTAGCGCACGACTCGGACTCAAATTTTTGCTATAATAAATACCTGCACAAAATTCTTGAGTTCTCGGTGACCTAGATGTTTGATCAGGATCAAGATTTACGTAGAAATCAAGATATTACAAGGAGAAAACACGCTCTGTGGGTCAAGGATTTGGCTTAAATTTAGTGAGTGGCCTTCTTTTATATTGAAATGAAAGCTTCTTAAAGGATTCTGTCTAATGGGCCTTTGCACGGGACTTACGGGACCGTATGTCTAATATATTAAAAAATCAATCCCCTTTCTGTAGCTCAATAACTTTTAAAGATATAAATTTACTGCAATTTGAAGTTTTTCAATAAAAAGCCGAGATCAAATCCTTTAAAAAAATTATCAATAATGGTTAAACCGTTCCAAATTTATGCGACTTTTAAATAAATGAATAAAATCCCCAGTAAAATGCTTTTATCTGAAAACTAGGTTTCTATTAAATCAAATTTTGTCTTGAGCTTTCAAATTAAAAAATAATAAATGAACATATAAAATTTGAATAAATGTTAAAATCAATACAATAACAAAAATTCACTAAAAGAAAGTTTTAATTTTGATAAAAATAAAAGATGGAATTTTTGAATGACGCTTTTCTTGGATTTGTAATATTTTCAATTCTTGATTTGTAGAAGCCAAATTTAACAGTTATATTAGTACTATAGAACCAGTTTTTTTTTGTAAATTTAGTAACATACAACTAAGATCTACAAATAATTTGTCTATTGTAATTTTGTTTTAAACTTAAATTAGATACGATCAATTTGAAAATGTTCCAGGTGTCTATAAAATCAAGTAAAGCTTTCGAAATTATTTTACAGTTTCGTGTATACGTATAAAGTATAGTAAAACGAATTTTATTTCATTAAAAATAATCAAATGTAGCATTTTTATGTGAAAATAAAATTTATTATACTTAAACTGTTATTCAAAAATTATAAACCTTATTGTTGCAATTGTGGCTGCGAACTTTCAAAATTCATACGTATGTTACGCTGTAAAAATATTTTGAAAACTGTTACTCCATTAGATAGATACCTAGAACTTTTTCAAATTGATAAAAAACTAAAGATTTTAATTTTTTTAGTAGAGTTCACCATGATTAGTTATAATTAATGGTGCTCAATTTGCAAATGTTAACCTTAAAAAATAAATTTATAATCAATATTTTCCACGTACGATACCGTTCAAAATTTCAATTTATCAAGTAATTATAAACAGAAAAACTAATGTTCTATGATTCAAATTTTAAGTGATTTAAAAACATCGCTAAAAGCGGAATGATTTGCTTTTCACATGAGGCACTTATCTATCTTCTTAACTTTGATAAAACGGATGACAAATATGGCAGAAAATGGCTAAGGCATAAAGCGGTGTTGGAGTAATGAAGAACAAATAGTTTGAATGGCCTAAGTCCTGATTGATCATTAATTATAGTCGACAAATAGGCGATTACTTAAGGATATTTATATGAGTTCGAAGTCAGCACGCCTTTGTGACTCTCATTCGGCCGGATCGACAGATATCGCGAAAATGGCAAAGACGTATGCCGGTACTGGGCAAAAGAGTATATACAAATAGTTTAAATTGCTGAGACCCCACCCCACCCATTTGCGTGAGTGGAATGGGCTGCGAAAAATCGATTCAGGATTTTTATGCGATTTTGAGGTCAGAATGCCTTTGAGGCTTCTATTCAGCCGGGTCGACAGATATCGCAAAAGTGGCGGAGACGTATAGGACTATTTTATGTATTTTGAGCTGCTGAACACGAATAGTACGATATTTTCTACCGATACCTCAAGCGTTTCTCCCGAACCTAAAAAAACACCGTAAATCGCAGTTTTACGTTGTTGAACACAAATACGAAGTCATTTTTATCGAGCCCCCAAGCATTCGTGCCTAACCACTAAAAATACCCAAATCGCATGGGTTTATATAATTGTAAGAAATTAACCACGCTAAGTTGCGTCTCGAACTACATGATCCTAATCTAAGACATTTCGGAGTCAAATTTTTATCAAGGTGAGTTAACACATAAAATATAATTTATACTAGTAAGGAATTAAAAAAAAAGTTCAAAACATGAAAAAAGCAATAGCAAAATGTTGAAAGTAATTCGGTCTTCTTATCTGTGGCCTACTGTAACACCCCACACCGGTCCGCAGTGTTTTCAATTTAAAATTATAAAAAACTAAAGTCTTTTGACTTAAATTTAGCAAATATTCGCGCCTGTAACTCTGACCCACTCTTTACACCGACACTCCGGGCCACAGCTGACCAGGCAGCAGCAGCAGAACATCAGCAGCGCCAATAGCCAGCGATGGCAGCAGCAAGAACCAAGGAGCAGCAGAGGCGGCGAGAGACGCGAGCGCGCGTGTATATATCTGTATCTATCGTGCGGCGTGCACAGCGTGCGAAGGTGGGGATGATGACGTAGCGGCGGCGCGGCGCGCGCATCTCCGTATGCTTGTATGAATGGTTTTTGTATATAGGTGTGAATGTGCGTGTATATATTTGTATGTAAGCGTTTTTTCGGCGGCTCGAGTCCATTCATTTTGTGATATTGAATATATGCAATAATCAAGATAATATTCTCAGTTCTATTAATAATTTGAATATATTTATGTTGTTAAAATCATAGTCTTATTATTGTGTTAATTTCCACTACCTCGTATCCCGGACCTGACTAAAAAATATATAAATATTAAATAAAATCGTTCTATTTAGTCTGCTGTCAGAAAGACGACACAGACTAGCAAACATTCACTGCTTTTCTCTAATAAAATCATTAAATTACCTATTCTCTGCATAAATCTACATTACTAAAGACCGAGAAAAGTCGTGACCGTTTCACTACAGGCAAAACGACATAAGTCCAATGTTCGCGAAAATCGAGATAAATGTGGATTTCATGTCTTCAAATAGTCCCTTTTCATGTAAAAATGTCGGGGTTTGCCAAAAGGTTGTCCTAATGCTAAGATACACTCAAGAAATAAGACCATAACTGCAGTTTTCCGTTTTTGTTTCCGACAAAAGGACAAGTCCACTTCCAAATGAGTTTATTTATGTAGGGGTGGCTTCTCTGGGACTTGGTTTTGTTGATTTGCAACAAAACATTGCCATTCAATCCGTTTCCAGACATTTCAAAGGTTATTTCGGAAAAACCACCAATAATCAGTAAATACTAGGGGAAGAAAACCAATAATGAACTTATGTCATTTCATTTTGCAGTTATGGACTTGTAGATTAGAAGTAGAATTGTGGAATTGTTTTAAGAACTTATACGAGTAACGTTGTATGGCTGGTGTGCCGATCGCTTCGCAATAAGTCTCGAAATGCCCGTTTTGCGGGCGAGAACCGCAGTGTAAATAAGTCTAGAGCTCCCGAAATAACGACATATCTCGATCCTTTTGTGACATTGCACGAAGCAGAAAGGTCATACTGGCGCGTGGATATGTACACTGAATGTGTGAACTAACCTGTACCGTATCGCGCCCCATCTCGTTTGCTCCGATCTTACATATAAGTCTGAACATCGAGACCGCTTTTTCTCAAAAACACAAAAAGTGGACTTATGTCATTTTGCCTGTTGGCCACAGATATATAACTTGGAAGACAATCCCATCATTGTAAAAAGCAGAAAGTTTTTTTTATAGGAACTAAAAGGTAATACATACATACATGAAATGACTCGAAATTCAAGTAGTCCATAGTTATAATAACCTTTGATAATCATTATTTAAAAAAAAAAAGTTCAAAAATTAGTTTCCGAGTTATAATGGTTTTGATGGTGTGCGTCTCAAATCGCTGGTAATCAAAAAATCACCATGAAAAAAACACACGTGCGTAACTAAAAATTTTGTTTTACACAAATTGGTAAAAAACAGAAAAAAAAACGAGCGTACTATCGGTTTGAAAAGGATAGGCCCCTCGGATTGTCGGTGCATAACTTACTAAAAAAAAAAATCGCTTTAAAAAATGAATATCAGTGCGTGATAGAGAAACTCTCTGTGCATCGATTGATGTAAGTTGCTTTTAATAAAAATAATTAGCTAATTTACAGGGACGAGCGGAAGAAAAAATGCAGTTCTTTTACCATACTAGCTACTTTAAATGCGCTTCGCGCGTTCTTGTCATGTATTCTTAAATTTTACTTTTTTAGGTTAGGAATTCATAAATGTAAAGATTTTGCGAGAAAAGTAACAGTCATTTACAGTACAGTACATATTCAGTAAAAATCTGACATTTCAAGGTTATGTTGAGCCTGACTTAAAAGCATCACCGCGAATGCGCGTCGCGCACTCTCGATGTTTCTACTTGATTCGATATCCTTTAAAATACAACTGATTCCATTATTATTTAAAACTACACAAGAGAGTTATGGTTTTTACAGCTTGGGGCAAGCATATCATATCTTGAATAAGTACTGCAAATAGGAAATAATGCATACGGTCAATTGGCGAGGAACATGTCAATTCGATACTTTTGATATGTGATCGCAATCAATTTTTAGGTGGAATTTCGGATAGGCCAACTGTGCACTGTCACAGACGCACACGTCTGCAATGCGAGCAGCGAGACGAGTCAGCGATAAGAGTCAGCCGAGCCGTAGTACTACGATGCATAACGTCCGAATGCATCGTAGACGTAGTTCAGTGGTAGAGCTCCTGATTGTTAATCCGTGGCCCCGTCTACATCTTTTTCGCTTTCCTACTCATTCTCCTTTCTGTTCGTACACGGAGCGAAATTTTGTGCTCACACAGAAAACGGGCCTTCGGGACTGTGAGAGCACCACTTTAGGAGACTGCGCCAGGCTCCTTGTCCAGACGCGCGCCAGTTTATTTGTATTTTATGAAACCCCTATGGTTCTTAGGATATCAAGGTTTTAATTTTTTTTGAAAATTGTTTGATTCCTCATATCTCTAAAGCGATGTAGTCAAATGATTTAAAATTTTATTTGGTGATTCACCATAAACAAAGCTCTCGGATGTTAAAATTTTAAACGATTTCGTTCAGCAGTTATTAAGTAAAGAACTGCAATGTAAAAATCGATTTTTTTCAAAAGTCAGGATGATCTGCTCCTCCAAGAACCAGCAGAAAAATGCTGATAAGATAAAAATCCATCATAATCCAATTTCTGCGCGATGTTGCTCCTGCGACACCTTGAGTAAGACGACGCGAAATACTTCGATTCACTTTTTTTTTGGAATTACTAGCTAAATTTAACGCGCGGTTAAGGTTAGACGTTTGAAATCGTAACTATGTTCAGATCGGATATTTGTTTCTCAACCAATCAAATCGCATCATTAACGGCTTCAAAAGATTCGGTCATCACTTTTTTAAAAAGAGATTATTTTCATTGACACACATTTCTCCATAGCAACTCGTGCGCTACTTGTCGATATTCCTTGTATGTTATTGTCATTAAAACTCATGGCGCGTGAGGTAGCGAGTTTGAGAGTTTTGGTTTTGTATTTATTCCTCGCTTATGATCACCTTTTTACGATTTCTACATATTTTTATCTTCAAAATTAAACGATTGATTCTGCAACTCTGCTATTTTCGAGATTTTGATCGGATCTTTCTAATTACTATATACTTTTTGCAATAAGAAAATTGCTTGTACAGCAAAATAATTATACTTGGAAATATTTAAAATAGCATTCACATACTGTATTTCAAAACAATATTTTATTTACTGGAGCAATAAATTTCGTTGGAGGAAGCTACGTGCCAATGAATTGGCAGCGGTTTTTTGGTGAATTGTTTAATATATGTAGAATGAACATCTACTTTAAGTTGTTAAATAATAATAAAATATTGGATGTGTTTCACGTAATGCAGTGCAATAACTGGATAGAAACTATTAAATAGTGAATGAGCTATAAAAGGTGATGTGGAAAAAGTGATGAAATGTGTAGAATTATTGTCAAGAAAGCGGTAAAAAAATATTGGATCATATAATTAAAGTTTTTATTGACGCTATTCGACGCTGAGTAAACTCTACACAAAAAAAGTTCTACACACTACACGAAAATAACTCTACACAGTTATTCTGTACACGTAAAAATTCTACACGAATATTTCCCGCGCAAAATTTCCTTACACGCATTTTTGATTATTTTACCACACCGGTAAACTCTACACATCGCATTATCTATTGTTGCAACAATGTATAACAATTGGTTACACGATTGTGTAGAGTTTACTCAGCGAGTTTTTATTGGACTCAGAAGCAAAAATTAATGTTTTGCGAGATTCAAGTTTAAATATAGTGCGTGAAACAAGATAGTTAAGTGGTATTTATAAAAAATTCATAAATGAAGAAAGAACGAAAAATTTAGTGAATGTGGCTTATACGTAAAATAGTGGTAATGTAATGGAGCAATAAGGTTGAACAATCACAGCACACAAACGAAAAAATAAATAAAACAGCGGTTAAAAGGTTTAGTAATAAAAGAGATAATAGCTAATTGAAGAGAAAGAAATCAGATATAAGCAGGCCTTAAAAAAGCAGTATGAACAAAAAGTTTGTCAATTCAAGTTTTATAGTTACATATAGTGAGTAGTGATAGAAATGTGTGCATTCGTGGTGATCTTATAAAGTATTATGCATTCAATATATATTGTTCTAGTGCAAGTGTTTATCTTCAAAAGTAAGTAAAAAGTTTAGTTATTCGAGATTTAAGGTTAAGCACAACGAAATAACATGAAATATATGCATAAATATAGATATATATGCACGGTGTTTGGCTTACAATAAAGCATACTGAATATATATAGTCATAGTACAAGTATATAATGTAAGCAAGAGTGAAAAGTTCAGTTGTTCATAAATTTAGTCAAGGCATGGTTAAGAAATGTCATAGTGTACCTTTAGCGGGCTACATGTGCACCTATATAGATGTAGATACATGCTGGTCATATAGTATGTCGTATATATATATATATATATATATATATTATATATATGGGTGGTTCTCTGTCAAATCGAAGATGGAAAAATTTTTTTTGATCCAAACTTTATATATATATGTTCTATAGGATGGCCGTGGCTCCCAAAAACATTTTCAGCGCGATCCCTTCACTTGGCTTCAAGTTATAGCTGGTCAAAGTTGGTGTTTTAAGCGATTTTTGCATTTTTTGCCTATTTTCAATGATTTGTAGCTCATAATGGATGCATTTTTAACTAAAACTACCCTGATACTTTTTTTTGTTAAATTTCCTGAATTTTTCAATAAATTTACTTTTAAAGTCATATATACATGTTTAGGCTACCTTATTTGCATTTTAAACCTTAAAATGTGATAATCGAAGGGTTTGATCCGGACTCCGACTACTTTCGTACGGTGAAAAGATACCTTTTTATAATGCAAAAGTACCTGTACAAGAGCCAGAATGGCAGAGGCCTTTGTTTTTTGTTTTTATGGGACACTCGTAGTGAAAAACCCTCAGAAATGATTCAAATAATTAATAATAGCTGTAGACAAAGGACGTATCCACCATAAAAATATCGCAGTGGTTGTTTATTTATTTATTTATTTATTTATTTATTTCCACTTACATATGACCAATTAAGGTATTCTACAGACGCAAGACATAGCTTGCCTCTACATAAGTGGATTACTAAACGAAAACTTACAAACTATCCTATAAACTAAACTTATAACTAAAAAAAAAAAAAAACAAATCATGTTCGATGACATTTTATGATTCGTAAATTTTTACAAAAGTAAAAGTTAAAAGTCATCCAATCAACAAAAGAAATAAACTGTACTCGTCGTAGGGTGACCTTCTCGCTTATGAACATTTAATTATTCCTTATGTAGCTACCTAAGTATCATAACTTGAGATCTATTTCCAGAAGTAAGTTAACATTAACTGCAGCATAATAGCTGTCTTTTGGACCTAATTGATTTAAGTGATTTTTGTTATTTGTAGGTTTTTATCCTAGTAATACTAGAGCCTATTTTATATATGCTCTTTTAAACTATTATAATGATATGTAACAGCCTCTAATTTGAATGAACTGCTTGATTGAATAATGGGTAAATCGTTCACTGCAAAGTGATTTTTATTAATAATTTTCAAAATTTTGTTCTGTATTCTTTTGAATTCAGTTAAGGACACTATCGTAGGCTCCTCCCACGCTATTATACCATATTGGCACTGATAGTTTTCCATAGCAGCCTTGAATTTTGACTAACACGTTTGATTTTCATACGTTCAAATTTATACTTTGCATCTTTAATCACTTTATTCAAAATTTTCTCATAATTTTTGTAGTCGTTTTTCAAAGTTATATTATGTGGATACTTTTTCCATAATTTATACAGATTTTCTTTAGTTTTACAAGAGACTAATATCGCTCTTGTAATCCATTTTTTACGTGGATAAAAATCCTTATTTTTTCCACGCTTTTGTTTATAACATGTAGCTTTTTCAAGGCAACTATGTATCATATTTATTAATTCTTCCATGGCATTGTTAGTGTCTTTCATAGTTAATATATGCTTCCAGTCAACGTAATTGGCAATAGTTCTTAATTTTTTGAAATTAGTATAGTGTTCAGAATTTGTATTTTCTATTGTACTTTTAAATTGATCAACGCTTAGAAATAAAGGGTAATGGTCGTTAAACGGGACATTTAGTTTATATGAAATCAGTTCGATATTATTCGTTTTAGCGAAACAATTATCGATGCAGGTACCCGTTACATTGTCAGAAGACGGTCTCGTAATCTTTCTAAAATAAGGCAAATATTCATGTTCAAAGAAGTTATTTAGATGTTCCTGATTGATTATTCTTTCGCTTAAGATAAGATTATGAAAATTATTTTCTAATATGTCGATATTGAAATCACCAAAAATACAATGATTTCTGGTATTAGAATGAGATTCTAAGAACTTATTTACGCAATTGACGAATTCCGTTTTTGGCAAATCATGACATCTGTACATTGCGGAGACTGTGAAAGATTCTCCTGTTATTAATTTTAAGTGCGAGCTTACAACTCTCAACCTATCAACTACTTCTATTTTAGTATTTTCGTAAATATTATTTAAAACGTATAGTACGACTCCATCTGCTTTGTTAATTTTGCTTTCATATAAAACATTTTGCTAACCTTGAAGTTGGAGTATTGAGGATGTTGTAAATTCCATGTTTCCGTACATATTATTACTGCCAGGTTTTTAACAAGATTATCAATAAACAGTTTCCAGCTTTTCAAGCGTTGGCACTTCTAAACTTCTAATGTTAATACACAAAATATATTCTTTTTCTTCTTTGATGATACTCGTTTAGCTTCTTGGTATCATCAAATTCAATTCTCGTGCTGAATCAGATCTGGCAAAGTCAGGCGTTTTGCATCCATTGCATGCCTGCTCTTGTTGTTTTGGAGCGTTGACGAGCTGTATTTGTAACGTGAGGTGAGTTCGTTGACACCGATGCTAGTAGATTGGCGCTTTCGAAAGTAATCCCTTACCCATTTAGTGCTTTGGTATTGTAGGTTGTAGTGCGATTAATCAGTCAATATCTATTAAT
>CM053169.1:21275358-21364089 GCA_012977825.3 Pteromalus puparum | reverse complement strand
TTTTTAATTTTCTTTTTGAGTATTCACTCGCTACCTATGCGTAGATGTGATTATCAAATTTAGTGTTATGGTTAAATGTAATATAAGACAATTAACACTTATATGTTTTTTCATACAGATTTTCACAGCTGAGTGAGAACCTGCCATGATAGTAATTTTCAGTTCAAGACATTTTTTAGCAAATATGTCAAACGTAACACTTGTAGAGGTTATGTTTTTAAATCTAAGCGTACTTTGAAAACGGAAAGATTTTGCTTCAATTTTTTACGGTTTGTATAATTGGGATTTAATAATTGCATTAGTTATTGTTTTATCTTAACATAGTATGTAACATCATTGGAATCTAGTTTTTTGAAATTATCTTCATTTAGATATGTTGTAATCTGAGCATGAACTGAGACAATCTCTCTATTCCTATATTTTAAATTTCGTTTCAGAAGTTGTTCTTTTGATTTGAAGTGGATGCAAGTTTTTTTTCAATATTTTTTCTGCATCTCACTCTCCTCATTCATGGACGTAATGACAGTTATCTTTGTTTTGTAATATATTTTTTAGTTAAAATGTTTTTTCTTAGTTAGTAATCAGTCAACTTTTTTTATCAGCTTTGTTTCTTTATGTTTTTTTTAACGATAATCTTGGAACCGTTTTGTTTAGGTTTAAGGTTTTGCGCTAGTTGGCGAGTACGTGGTTTTTATTTTCTTTTATAGATTCTTTTTTGTTTGTTTAGAGTTTTTATAGTTATTTTTTTCATAAGTCCGTATTAAGTTGTTTATAAAGTATTTCAATTTTCATATTTTTGGCACAACTTTTATACATGTTTTTCTGATGGATATTTTTTGCAATATGATCAAATTTCAACTTTCACTTTTTTTATTGTCATTTTCACTTCAGTATTAAATCCTTGCTTGTCCAGATGTTCATCACTTTGGGTTAGTTTAGCTGCTATTTGTACAGATTCTAAGATATCTGGCTCACTAAACGGGACTTGAATTGATGAATTATCATATGTGTATACTCTTCCATATGATGCATACCTGTATGCTCTTTGTGTGCGGTGACATTTATAAAATATTCTTAGCTATCAAGGCGGTGTTAAGCCCGACGACATGTTGCTGTTGTTTATGTGTAGTAAAAGGAATTGCGTTATTGTCGAGATATTAGAAGTTTTTTGAATATTCTGAGTGTTTTTACTATTGGGGTCGATGAAAAACAGGTTCTGCATTTGGCTCTTGTACCAGTACTCATTTGTACTATAAAAAGGTATTTTGCATGTACAAAAGTGTCGAGTGGATGGGAATCGAGATTTAATTATTTTAAAGGTTTAAATCAAAATAGGTGCCACTGTATTGATTTAAAGTTTTTTTGAACAGGCAGGAAATTACAAAAAGTTAGGGTAGCTTTTAGTTAATTATACCATTATTGAGCTAGAATGTTGAAAATAGGGAAAAAATGCAAATCGGGTTAAAACACGAATTTGACCAGTATATGAAGGGAGGTAAGGATGCTCTGAAGTTTTTGGAGGCCGGATCCTATAGATATATAT
Source organism: Pteromalus puparum (assembly GCA_012977825.3). Classification (NCBI taxonomy): domain Eukaryota; kingdom Metazoa; phylum Arthropoda; class Insecta; order Hymenoptera; family Pteromalidae; genus Pteromalus; species Pteromalus puparum. Next base: position 21,362,546 of record CM053169.1, on the reverse strand, counting down.
ATAGTTTGACAAAAAATTTGTTCATCTGGATTTGAAGAGAACACGCACATTATATCTATCTATATTATATAGTTGTTTTGGAGATACTCCCCCCGCACCCCTGCCCCACGCGAATATGGAAAATTCTTCATTTTATCGTGATTGGATATGTGAAAAGGCCCCCGACCGCCACCCGACCCCTCTATTACAGCTTTTCCTAAATTTTTAATTTGTTAGTCAATTTTTTATTTTAAGTTTTTTATTAGCAAAAAAATTTACTAAACAACAATTGTAATTAGTACTCGCGATAAAATCGGATATTTATGACCACTTTATTGATTCATCTTTAACTACTTTGTTCCGTGCACTTCGCCGAGCGTATATTATTTCGATTTTCTAAACATATTAGGCTATATTAGTGCATATGTAGATGATGTATAAAGGATTATTTCCTCCGACTTACCACGAACACTCGAGCAAACTACTTTTTGGCTAATCTTAGCCTCGGGAAGATCCTACAATTCCTTTTGTTAGAAACTTTTCCAAGCCTCATAACAAGCCTCATAGACACAGTATCAATTATTATAACAGTAAGATTCAACTATTATAAGAGATATCACTTAATTTTTATTATTTCTATTTTTTCCCACCACCTATGTAAATAGACAGGAGCGTTTTTTTTTATCTTATTTGCGTAGGTATTCAAAAAGTCAGTCTATCACTCCTGTATTCATTCGAAAGAAAGAAGTTCAATCTGCCAATTTTTGCCCCAAAAAAGATTTACTCAAAGAGGGAACATCACGTCATTTGAAATCGATGAAATGGTAAAAATAACATTTGCGATATTGGTACAGTGATTTGTCACAAAATCCAGTGAAACACACATTCTAAGTATTCTAACCAAGAAAAGATATTTTGATGTGTAACAAAGAAGTATTCAAGAAATTTAATTTAAATCCCATTTGAAAGTACATACAAATATGGACTCAATGTGACATTTGTAGAAAATTTAAAAAAAAAGAATATTAATGAGGCATCAGCGCATTTATTCAATGAAAAAACATATTTGCGAAATATATGCTCAAAATCATTTAATAACAAAAGCAACTACAATAGGCACATACGTATTCATAAGTAAAGTACTCTAATAATGTTATCATACTTTTATAAATATATTTATTTGATTTATAAATATATTTTATTACTTTTGTAAACTTTTGTAATATTTATTTTTCCCACTAACGTAAATAATAACGTAATAACGGTAATTATTATAGAAACTGAAATGGGGGTTGGCGAGCGGAGTGAGTGTGTATATATACATTGCGGAAGTATTTGTATGCGTTGAACTTGAGAGTCTGTCGGGTTGCGCGGGGGCAGGCGATGTCCATACATACATGTCCATACAGATAAAAAATTTTGAATAATAACTTATGTGTAGCCAAGCTCAGGTATAGTTATATTCAATATAATTTACTTTAAATCGTTATCAACTGTTAATTGTTATTATTAATCTATTTTCATTCTTAACTAACAAAACATAATTATCAGATCATAGAAATTAAATTTGAAAAAAAAATTACACAAGAACTAAAATGGGGGGTTGGCGAGCGAAGCGAGCAGGGGGGCGAAGCCCCACTAGTATATATATATATATATATATATATATACGCGCACACACACACACACACACACACACACACACACACACACACACACACACACACACACACAGTGTGTTTAAGTGTAATTAGTTGGTTCGAGTAAGTACAATTTATAATAGAGGGTCAATTCTCATGTGCATCAGGGCTGCACACGGACGGAATCATCAGTTTTGGTAAATCAGGTTTCGCCTCCATGAAACTCTTTTTAAATTGAATATTTTGGATTTTTTAATACAGAGTGTTTATTCAGAATTTAATTTTCTTCAAATTTACCGCAGAATATCAATGAAAAAACCTTTCTAGCAAATATGGCATTACAATAATTGGAAAAAAAACACATTCGTGGTCAAATCCAATAAGCATCTGATTCAATTTCAGCCGAATGGGATTTACAGATGCGTTTTAACCTCCGGTTCGCATAAAAATTGTCAATCGACTTGTTGCTGACCATTTCATCCACTCTAACGGGACATCGGCCATCCAAACAATTCCTTCTTACACTTCAGACAAATACGCCTACAAGTCTCCGCCATTTTCGCGATATCATGCAACCTTAGAAGATAGGCGAGTGCCTCATGTGAAAAGCAAAGCGTTTCGCTTTTAGCGATGTTTACACACACACACGCACATACATACATATTTGTCCAGAGAGGGAGTTCGCTCCATACTGGGGTTTGCGTCCCCAGACTGTCTAAGCAATCAGGACTGTACAAAGGTCGCGCCTTGTGTGCGACTGGTGGACTGCTTCCTGCGACCTTAGGGGGAGTGCCGGGTACTTCGGTCTGCACGCTCCACCGGAATTGCGGTTCTAAGGTGCCCGAGCTACGGTGATCGCGTACAGCTCGAAAGGTAAGTTGCTGCGCTCCCAGGCTACCATATAGTACAGGGGCCCGGGTCTAGCCAACAGGACTCTATCAACCGGCGAAAATCTTCTTGGCCGTAGTAGTGCCGGATGGTGTCCGGAATAAGGTTCTGCTGCGGCCAGGGGTGGGGGGCCTTGCCGAGGCCACCGTGACTGGTGAAGGATGCCCATGATGGGATGCGAGGTGGGGGACAACGCGTGTGGCCGGGGAGAGGCGGAGCAGCTTCAACGGCGCACGTGCGTAGAGGAGACAAGGAGAAAAAGGAAATGGATATGAAGAATAAGAAGAATCCACTAAATGCTCCAGAACCAACGACATCGGGGATCCCAACCCCCAAACCAGGAAAGCAAGATGACCACTTGACGGCCCTGAAGGATACAATAAGAAAAACAATGGAGTAAACTGAGAGTAGAACCAACGTGCATGGGCCGATTAAAACGGGCCTCGCGAAGGCGTTGGAAGACCTAAAAACGATAATAGAGAAAAGTACGTTCTTCTTGAAGGTGCCGGAGCTTCACCTGGGAGGAGAATCTCTGTGATCAAGAACGACCAGTATGGAGAGTTTGGCAAGTGTTGCTAGCGTGAGAAGCACAGGCACAAATACGTCAAACAGAGACAAAGAAAAATACCACGAGGAAAGGCAGGAAGCAGGGCAGGCTCGAAAGAAAGAAGAGGAGCACACGAACAAGCTGCTAAAGGAAGTAAACGACCTAACACTTCACACACCAAGGGACATGAATAGCATTGTAGAGTGGCTTAAAAAACTCTGAGTAATGGTGACGAAGTTACAGGACTTGCACATGGAAGGAGATATAATGGAGGACAATTACTATCACGCCGTTAAAGAGTACGAAGCACAAGAGGAAATACGAGAGAGAGCAGCTCTTTCAAGATGCGATTCTAGCAAGTATGGGGAGCAAGAGGCCAAGAGAAAGCCTGACTAACAGCCCAGAAGAGAAGAGAGCAGGAAAGCGAGACAGCTAGAGACAACGACATGAGAAAACGGTGATGCAACGTGAGACCCTCGCCCCAAGAGTCCCTCACATTGCACTAGAGCCACTGGTGAACACCGGGCCCAAGAAACACAAGCATCCTGACGGAATTATAGTGAAAATGGGGCAAGACGGCTTTTTTGAACAAAAGGCAATAGCGTCTCATAGAATAGGACTACAGAAAATAACCGGGGCGATTTTGGAAGGTCTGATGATGTACTTTTATGGAAAAATAAGGAAAAATGCTTCCTATATGGGAAAGCCTTTGAAAATCTCGCTGAAACCATGGTTTTGTGAAACATTTTGACTATTTCTCCTTAAACTTAAGTATAGAGAAATAAAGACAAAAATTTATATCAGAATTTAATAAGCAGAGAAGTAAACATTTAATTTTTACTGTATTAAGAATTTTCTGAGTAGCACTGAATCCAAGCTACAACCATTTTAAGTCGATAGTCCCCAAAAACAAGTAAATTTCTTTTTTTTCAAATCTTGCTTCTGGAGAAACTACTGACCTAAAATAGTTGTAACTTGGATTCCGTAGCACCGAGAAAATTCTTAACACAGGCGAATTTAGAGGATTTCTTCTCTACTTTAAGAATCTGGTATAATTTTTTGTCCTAATTTCTTCTATTTTTATGTTTAAGGAGAATCAGTCAAAAAATGTCAAAAAACCATGGATTCAGCAGAATTTTCAAAGACTTTCCCATATAGGAAGCATTTTCTCCTTATTTTTCCATAAAAGTACATCATCAGACCCTCAAACATCACCCCGGTTATTTTCTGTAGTCCCATTCTATGAGGCGCTATTGCTTTTTGTCTAAAAAAACCGCTGCCAATTCATTGGCACGTAGCTTCCTCCAACGAAATTAATTGTTCCAATAAATAAAATATTGTTTTAAAATACAGTATGTAAATGTTATTTTAATTATTTATAAGTTTAATTATTTTGCTGTAGAAGCAAAATTTTTTAGAAAAATCGGTTTTTACATTTCAGCTCTTTACTTAAGAACCGCTCAACGAAATCTTTTGAAATTTTAACAGCAGATATTTTTGTTTACGGTGAACCACCAAATAAAATTTAGAAGCATTTGACTACATTGTTTTAAAGATATAAGAAATCAAAAAATTTTCAAAAAAAATTCAAACCTTGATATCTTAAGAACCATAGGGGTTTTAAAGCTGCGCAATGAACTTAGCCAAAACATATAAAATATCTACCTTTCCCCGAAAACTCAAGTGCAATAAGGCCTTTTTACGCCCGTAATCGAAACTAAAAAAAAATTCATTTTTTTAAGTTTTCTATTTATTACTGAAAAAATAAGTAGTGAAATCACTTGAAATTTTAATGGAATATAAATTAACACGTAACCCATCAACATATTTTTTTTCGTGACATTATGGTGTTTAGTTACAGAGATATGATTTTTTTTAATTACCTTTTTTATTTTATCTGACGAACGGAGCGGTCAATCCCGAGGACCAAACGGGGAAAAGTAGGTAGTTTTATTATCTTTCAAATGCATTTCAGCTGAATTGTTTGTAACAATGGAATAATTGAAAAAAACGAAAATAATGTTTTTTGAAACACAAAAAATGGCCATAACAAAGAAAGTAATTGAAAAATTAAAAAATATAAATGTTTTCCCGAATTTAGAATCTAATAATATATATGCATGTTAAATTTGATTGATATTGACGTAGTAGTTTCAGAAATATCACGGTATACACACACAACACACACATACATACACACACACACACACACACACACACACACACACACACGCGCGCGCACCCATACGGACATATCCTAAAAACACGTAATTCGAAATTCTAACATCTAAAAACATGTTTCTATGAAGTTTTAGCGAAACTGAAAATTTGACTATTACAAAGCTTCCTCTAGGAGGAAGCAAAAGCGGTTTTAGGCTACTGTACCGTATCTGACAGGACAGCGATTACTGCGGAAGTAAAAAATGCAGTTCTGGGCCTTGGACAGATCAAAAAGGAAGAACAGAAGGCCAACTTAGAAATAAGGGACATGGACTCGAAAGCTACGAAAGAAGGGGTGAAAGCAGCAACAGGAGGAGCTCTCAGAAAGCCGGGCAATGGCAGGAGAGTGACCTTACTAAAGTCAAACATGAGAGGCCTTAGAATGGCGATAGCGATACTCAGCGAGAGTGAGGCCTAGGAGCTCCTAGAAATAGGTCATATCCGTGTGGGCCTTGTAAATTGTATTTTTTTTTTTTTTTTTTTTTTTGTTTTTGTTTTTTTTTTTTGAAGCGAGTAAAGAAGTGCGGGCCACAAGTGCTTAGGCTTTGGAACATTGGAGGATGAGTGTAAGCGTAGTAGATACGACGCCTCTGCTATAAGTGTGGAGAGCCGATCATCGCATGGGAATGCATTGAGGAAGGTGTGTTTCTTCTGCCAAAGAAAATGACAAAGGAAGAGGCTGCATTATGTAGCTTGATTCGCGCGGCTGCAACGTTTCAGACGGCCCTGGACACGGCGAAGAAAAAGGAACAAGATCTAGCGAGATCGAAGAACAGGTGAAAGGATACGACCACATCGAATAAAGAGGGCTTAAAGCCATTGCCCCCCCCCCCCCCCCCCCGCAAAGCAATACTTAACGGTCTCATCGCGAGGATCTGGGGCACAGAAGCTGGAGCTAGATGCACCTTTACCAAGGGTCGGTAAAGGCAAAGGAGGGAGTTTCCTCTTACGGATGGGTGTTTTTTCACCTGGCCGTGAGAGGAATGGATTTAGTCGGTGCGAATCCGACACACGACTGGTGGAGGGGATTGGGTCGTTCCGACGACTCAATCAACGAAGCCAGCCATGGTCTTTCTAAGATTTTTCCTAATACCTCATTCTCCAAGAGAAAAAAAAACATCCATAGACATTTTCTAAAAACACTATTTTTCGACTTAAAATGCCTCGAAACGTATTTTCTACACGTTTTTACAGAAACTCCAAAAATTACTATTACAAGGCTTCCATAGGAAGAAAGCAATAAACGAAAACTAGCCATTGCTCAATTGTACGTACTCAATGTTTGGAGGCGCAATCCGAAAATGTGTATTAATACAATCAAAGTATCAGAAGAAAGCTTTAATTAGAGCCGTGGTGGGTTAAAAATGGTTGCCTGGAAAAAAATTGTCTAGGCTTAAAAATAGCGAAAATTTCCATTTCTACGAATATTCGCGATTTTCCCCATTTTTAAAGTCCTTATAATTTGGCTTCCTCCTCAAGAGGAAGCTTTGTGATAGTAAAATTTTCAGTTTTGCTAATACTTCGTGGAAACGCATTTGGAGGTGTTTGGAGTACGAATCATACGTTTTTAGAAAATGTCCGTGCGGATGGCTGTGTGTGTGTGTGTGTGTGTGTGTGTGTGTGTGTGTGTGTGTGTGTGTGTATGTACGTATACCGCCATAATTTTGGAACCATGCGACGGATCGTAATAAAATTTGACATGCATATATTTTTTCTAATTCTGAATTTAGGTCATTTTTTGTTTTATGATTCTGACCATTTTATGGCCATATTATAGCCATTTTTCTATTTTTGAAAAAATATTTTTGCTTTTTTATAATGATATGATTTATACAATATATTCAACAATAGTGTATCTAAAAGAACATAAATTTGTCTACTTTTTCCCGCAAGATTTTCTAGATTGACTGATCTGTTCATTTTTTATGATATAAAAGGTAATTTTTCGATAAACATATATAACTCAAAAAATAAATAGTTAAATGTTTTGAAAAAATTCATGACAATAAAAAACAACGATATCTACTAGTTGTAAAAATTTTAAGCAATTTTGGCGACTAGTTTTTGAGATAAAAATCAAAAACTAAAAAAAATGTTTTTTTTATGTCGTACGATTACGGGAGTAAAAAGGTTTAAATTGAGTTGAAATTTTAGGAAAAGATTGATCTTTTGATCACTTCGGCTAGGTTCTTTTTGTAGCTTATGAAACCTTTTAGTTTAAAAGATATTAAGATTCAAATTCTTCAACTCTCACCCTGTATACTCTGTGTGACTGAACATTATTATTTTTGTTAAACCATATAATTTGATAATTAAAGCTTAGTATATTTTGAGAGTTTTCATGGTTTTATAAAATGTCCGTGCAGATGGTTTTGTCTGTGTGTGTGTGTGTGTGTGTGTGTGTGTGTGTGTCTGTGTGTGTGTGCGTGCGTGCGTGCGTGCGTGCATGCGTGCGTACGTATACTGTTATAATTCTGGAACTACGTGATCGATCGTAATAAGATTGGACGTGCATATATGTTTTCTGATTTTGAATTCGAGTAAACCTATCCTTTTAGTATCGAATAGTAGCGAATATTTAAATCAAAGAATGAGTTGATTGTCTCATGTAATTATCTTCCACTAGCAGAATAGGAGGAAGCTAAGTGCCAATGACTTGGCAGCGGTTTTTTATCTAAGTGGTCAATCTTAACCACCTAGCCCACAAATAAAGGTAGTACTATGGATAGGAGATTGACGGTTCAGAAATTGATAAAATTTTGAGTATAGGTAGATTATACTTTAACTCAGACTCAGTTAAAACTTGGTAAAGTTGGGGAGCCTAGGAAAAACCGCTGCCAAGTCATTGGCACTTAGCTTCCTCCTATTCTGCTAGTGGAAGATAATTACATGGGAAAAGCAACTCATTCTTTCATTTAAATATTCGCTACTATTCGATACTAAAAGGATAGGTTTACTCGAATTCAAAATCAGACAACATATACGCACGTCCAATCTTATTACGATCGAACACGTAGTTCCAGAATTATAACAGTATACGTACGCACGCATGCACGCACGCACGCACGCACATACACACACACACACACAGACAAAACCATCTGCACGGACATTTTATAAAACCATGAAAACTCTCAAAATATACTAAGCTTTAATTATCAAATTATATGGTTTAACAAAAATAATAATGTTCAGTCACACAGAGTATACAGGGTGAGAGTTGAAGAATTTGAATCTTAATATCTTTTAAACTAAAAGGTTTCATAAGCTACAAAAAGAACCTAGCCGAAGTGATCAAAAGATCAATCTTTTCCTAAAATTTCAACTCAATTTAAACCTTTTTACTCCCGTAATCGTACGACATAAAAAAACCATTTTTTTTAGTTTTTGATTTTTATCTCAAAAACTAGTCGCCAAAATTGCTTAAAATTTTTACAACTAGTAGATATCGTTGTTTTTTATTGTCATGAATTTTTTCAAAACATTTAACTATTTATTTTTTGAGTTATATATGTTTATCGAAAAATTACCTTTTATATCATAAAAAATGAACAGATCAGTCAATCTAGAAAATCTTGCGGGAAAAAGTAGACAAATTTATGTTCTTTTAGATACACTTTTGTTGAATATATTGTATAAATCATATCATTATAAAGAAGCAAAAATATTTTTTCAAAAATAGAAAAATGGCTATAATATGGCCATAAAATGGTCAGAATCATAAAACAAAAAATGACCTAAATTCAGAATTAGAAAAAATATATGCATGTCAAATTTTATTACGATCCGTCGCATGGTTCCAAAATTATGGCGGTATACGTACATACACACACACACACACACACACACACACACACACATACACACACACACACACACACACAGCCATCCGCACGGACATTTTCTAAAAACGTATGATTCGTACTCCAAACACCTCCAAATGCGTTTCCACGAAGTATTAGCAAAACTGAAAATTTTACTATTACAAAGCTTCCTCTTGAGGAGGAAGCAAAAGTTGTAAACATTTTTATTGCTAAAAATCTGCACATTTTGCTTTAACTCGTAATTGTATAAAACTGACTGTTCATAATTTTTAATTCAGAAACGTTTTATTGATAATTACGGTAAATAAAATTATTTGATGAGAATGTTGAATCATTATTTAATGTAACTTAATTTATGCAGCTTCTATTATTATGTGTGTCTCGCGAATAAACAAAATATAAAAAGTGGACGTGTTTTGACTACCTCAGTCACCATAGTACTACCTTAAAGCTTATTTCTTCTACTTTCACATTCAAAATTTAAAATAACATTTTACTGGTTTCATCAGATATATATATAGTAATCACGATACGTGTGATTTAACTGGCACTTTACCACACGGCGCGTAGTTAGCAGATAGTTTATTAGATAGTTAGATGGCACGTAGTTAGTTAGATACCGCGGCGTCGTGTAAAAAAATGCCAACTTAGGTCACAAATATCGTATACTATTTTATAGCATTTGCCTGCTTCAAGTCCGCCATGTCATGCCTATCTGTGACATTAAGCAGTACTGCAGTGCACCGTGGAGTTACCGATAAAGCACGGCGCAATAAATGACTACTTAGGTCACGGATAGGCGGTAAGTAAAAATTGATAAATATTTATCAAATTTTCAGAAAAGATCGTTCAACATATGACAATTACGCACAACAATTTTCGTAACGATCGACCGCGTAGTTTTTTACTGCCAAAATTGTTAATTAACAAAATATAAAAAAGTTGATGCGCGTACCTCGTTTAAACAATGGTGAAAAAGGAGTACGCAATTTCTACAGTTTCTTAGTGTCATAACAAACAATAAGCAATTATAAAAATATCCATTTTTACGCTTTAACAATTTTTTACAATTTTTTTGTCAAATTTTTTCCATTATAAATAATTTCTCGTTTACAGCATCGGTTGGATGTAATTTAAACGAGGTATGCGCGATCAACTTTTTTATAATTTGTTAATTAACAATTGTGGCAGTGAAAAACTACGCATTCGATCGTTACAAAAATTGTTGTGCGTAATTGTTTAATGTTAAACTATCTTTACTGAAATTTTGATAAATATTTATCAATTTTTATTTACTGAAAACATTTCTCAAAGTTTAGGTATGATTTTTTACTAATTTTAGCATATAACTAATAGAAAATTAAACTTTTTCGATTCGCTATTCTCATAAGCTTATAGGAAATCGTCAAATAAGAATAAGTAAATTTTTTTTATTTAAGGCTTTGTTTCAAAGTTATAGACACAAATGATATTTTGGTACATTTGTTGTTCTACAGCATTATGCAAGCACTTTTTGGAGAAAGCAAACATAGATTATTGTTTACACAATATGTGGCAACTTGCTGCATAAAAATTTTTGCGTTATCAAACAACATCGATTTCACCCTACTTTTACTGCTCTACCGCCTGGACTATTCAGGCAAAACCGTGGTATGGAAGTGCCTTACAGTTTTGTAAGCAAAAAATATGTAAGATGGGATATCTCACGCAATTTTTGACCGATCGTGCTGAAATATTATAAGTCTTTTTTTTTGCGCGAACTAAAAACCCTTTTTTTTATCTCGATCCTCTGAATTGTTGTAAAATGCGGCCACAAATTGTTTAATTTTTACATAAACTTTTAATAAAATCTTTGTTGTGGTGCGATTATCTCTTAGAGATATTAGTCAATTAGGCTTAAAAATTTTTTGGGAACTTCTCTCACAATAGTAACTGTCTGTCCTATTTTGGGCATGAATTTTTGCATACACGCAGGCCATCTCCAAAAATCGCAAAAAAAAAAACGATTTTTCTAGCTGTAACTCGAATTCTAAGCATTCCACAAAAAAAGTTAAATGGAAAAGTTGTAGATCTTTGAAAAATACATTTTTTTTGGCTTCACTCTACAGCCCAAAATCGTTTTTTTTAGCAAATAAATCAATTATTTACCAAAAAATGTTGAGGCTTTACGTTTTACATAAAAATAATAAATGTCAAAGTTGTATATCCTTTTAAAGCACAACTTTTTACCGTGTCAAACGGTATTTTCAAAAACTTTTACACAAAGAACAACTTTAGAAGCGATTTTTTCATTCATATGACTTCAATGCGATACACTCCATCTGGCCCAAAAAGCTTAAAATTGTATTTTAGCCTTTATCCTGTAAAATATGCGAGTCTATCACTTAAGCAATTCGGTACCAGAACCAACCAGTACAAGCACCGTGGAATCTAAGCGAGCGCGAAACGCAAACATTGTGTGGTCGTGCCTTTTACGCAAAATGCGAGCACGCAAAGCGTTTCGCATACCTTGCATTGCGAAACGACGGCAGCTTTCAGTCCGCGCGTGGCGCGCTAGTTTTATTATGAAACTATCGCGGAAATATGATGATCAGATTTATGATGAACAAGCTAATAAACTTTTATAAAATGACGTGATCACCAAATGCAGTAATTTAAAAAAAAGATATTGAAAATTGCATAATGGAAACATTAAACCTAGAAATAATATAATAAATATTTGCACAACTATAATATAAATTCTTATACTAAATAATTCGAATTGAATAATGTGACGTCTTTAAAAAAACAAATTTAATTCGACTTACTTAGTCAATTTTTTTGTTTTTATTAAAGGGCTCTTCTCTGTTAAGGGTTGTGGTTTTCTAGTGGTTGGTGTACTCCAAAGTGGCGGAGATAAAACTTCATTTTCCACTGGCATAATCGGTGGCGATTTCGCATCTTCTATTAAATATTAACAGTTACTTCACAAAGGATTTCAAAATAATTTATTTCAACATCTTAAATGAATACTCACTTTTTAAAATATCCCTTTTAGGTGGTAATTTAACCTTGAAAGTTGCAGGTACTTTTACGGTTTTAGGAGATGTTTTAAATGTGACTGACCCAGAAAGTGATTTGTCAACTTCCTTTTTTATTGGCAATTTTTTTGATGAGAGTAATTCTACGGCCTTTTTAGATAATTTCTTAGCAGATTTATTACCAAAGGAATCCTGAAGTTAAATGAATAAAATCGTTAATAAATATATTTTTAGACTAAAACTACGTTATGATTTACCTACTTTAGCTTTTTTTGCATCTCGAATAATTTCTTTGAGTGGATCATTTATACCAAGAGGCTCTTTGAAAAAAGTAAAATTATCAATAGTCAAGTCGCTTGTTGTCACTGAAATAATAATGTGATGTATAAACAGTGATTAGTGATTTTAAGATACTAATAACCATATAGCAGTATACTTACAATTTTCGACAACTTCGCGGTAACTCCTAACTTTTTTACCTTCTGGTGTATAATAATATATATCAGCCATTCGTCTAACTTGGTTTTCCGAAGCCCCAGCTCTATATACCAACTCTCTTTTCCATCCATATTTAAACGGTTCTCGATATGCAGGATTCGTTATATCTACAGTCACTTTTTGTCTGATCGCATTACCGGGACTAGCACCTCGAGATGAACGACCCTTTCTTGATCTGTTTGAACATACAGATAAACTACTGTTTGCTGACTTTTCTGACTTTAATGAAGACTCATCTGCAGTTATATTATAAATATCTGATTCAGCTATAACCTTTTGATCCTCAGAATCTGTAGTATTGTCATCCATTTCATCTATTAAATAATCAGCATTTTTAACATTTTTCCAAGAAGGTAAAATTATTTTTCGACGTTTTGGCATTAAATAATTTGATGTTTCCACTTCAGCTAAAAATTTAAAATATATAATGTTTAAAGATAAGTCAGTTATAGCATATATATAGGGCTATGAGGGAACTTATATTGATAAGCTGAGAAAATTTTACAAAAAAAACATTCAGTGTGTTTTTAGTGAAAGATGGGTTGTTTAAGTGCTATAAATCATTAAAAAATGGCAAAAAATACAAAAAATGCTTAAATTACTACCTTTGAATTTTTATAACTCTAAGAGAATTGATCAAATCGATCTAAAAATTTACAGGTGACATTGTGGCGACCTTTAGAACATAGTCCCCAAGTTTGGGCAAAGATTTTTTTATGTCGCGCACGATTTGTCAGAGAACAACCCACATATATACATACATACATACATTTTTCTAAAACTAGTTTGCTTGACTCAAAAACCTCGAAAACATCGAAATCCATTAAAATCTTTGATATCGAAATTTTCACTATCACGAAGCTTTCTCTTAGAGAAAGCAAAAGTGATGCGCTGCATACTTGGTGTTCCGTTCGTAACGTAGGACTCCGAGTTGGTTTGCGGCCAGGCAGCGCGATGTACTCCAGTCTGAACGTGACAGTAAGCGCAGCCGCCATGTTGGCATACACTTCCCCTGCCGCTGCTCACTCACCTCGTATAGCCGTAAATGCGCCGCGTGACACGCTGTCTTTAAGCCAGAGTCCTAATTGGCTTTCAGGTTAGTTTCGCGACTCTGCGACGCACGTATACTTTATAATTTATTACGATTACAAAACGTCATTTGATTATAATCATTATATTTTTACATCTTACAACAAAGAATTTTTCAAAAATATTGTGATTAATGACATTGCATATAAAAAAGTAACAGTTGTACTCTTTGACATTACCGAGAATGCTCTACAATTTGGACAAATAAAAAACCGCTGCCAATTAATTGGCACGTAGCTTCCTCCAAAATCATTTATGGTCTCTGTATGTAATATATTGTTTTAATATAAGATGCTTTCATGCATTTTGTGATTGTCTAAGCTAACGTTCTTCTGAAGTGCTTCATGCAGACTATATATTTAAATATGCGTAAATGACCTTCAGAATAATCATTTGTATAAAAAAACCGCTGCAGCTTTTGTCGTCTCTCAACGAAGGGACTTTAATAACGTGTAACGACACCCCAATACGAGGAAGAAAAATTTTTGAGAAAAATAGGTTTTTACATTCCAGCTCTTCACTTAAAAACCGCTTAATGAAATCGTTTAAAATCTTACAGCAGATAGCTTTTTTTATGGTGAATCACCAAATAAAATTTTTAAGCATTTAAACTACATTATATTAAAGATCTAAGGAATCAAAAAATTAAACCTGGATATCTTAAGAACCGTAGGGGTTTGAAAGCTGCGCAAAGAACTTAGCCAAAAAACATAAAATATCTGCCTTTTCCCAAAATCTCAAGTGCAATGAAGCCTTTTTACATCCGTTATCAAAGCACAAAAAAAACTCATTTTTTTCAGTTTTCGATTTATTACTGAGAAAATAAGTAGTCAAATCACTTGAAATTTTAAAAGGATATAGTTGTACACGTGACCCATCAACATAATTTTTTTCGTGAGGTTATGATGTTTGGTTTCAGAGATATAAATTTAAAAAAAAATCATCGCATGGCGCAATGCCAGATGGAAGCGAGCTGTTTTCTCTGCAAAGATGCCGGACAAAAGGAAGAAGGCTGCAAACATGTAGCTGGCTCCGGCAGCTGCATTATATTCAGGCGCGCCCTGGACACGGCAAAGAAAAAAGAACGAAGATCCTAGGAAGATCGAAGAACAGGTGGAAGGATGACGACCACATCAAATAGAAGAGGGCTAAAGCCGTTCGCCCCTTCGCGAAGCAATGCTTAACGGTTTTACCGCGGGGATCTGAGGCACAGAAGATGGAGCCAGGCACCTTTACTGAGGGTCGATAAAGGCAAAGAGGGCGTTCCTTCAGACGGACTGTTGTTTTTTCACCTGGCCGCAAGAAGGATGGGTTTGGTCGGTGTAAATCCGACACACGGTTGACATTGCGGATGAGGCTGTTTCGACGACTCATAAACAAAGTCACGCTATGGTCTTTCTAAGTATTTCCCTAATACCTCTTTCACACACACAAACACGCACATCCATCCATACAGATATTTTCTAAAATAACATGATTCGAACTCCACACACCTCAAAATAGATTCTAACCTATTTTTTACGAATTCGAAAATTTTACTATTACAAAGCTTCCTCTAGGAGGAAGCAAAAGATTTATCTAGTTAACCTTTGATGTAATTCTTTAAACCATACATTTAATAAATAATCGTCATGAGATGAGCAAGTGCGGCGAATGCAGGAAGCGCGTGATTCTATCAAACGCACTCACGGTGAAGAGCTGCTCGCTCCCTGCTATACGAGGTGAGTGAGCAGCGGCAAGGGTACTTTATGCCAACATGGCGGCTGCGCTTGCTGTCACGTTTAGACTCGAGTATGTCGCGCCGTCTGGCAGCGAATCGACTCTGAGGCATACTGCGCGAACCGGCACACTGCGTATGCAGCGCATCACTTTTTTCCGGATTTGCGAAGCTTTATCTTGCAACTTCCATATCCAGAGACCATGTATACAAGGGCTCCAGAGCAGCTGAACACGAGGTTGCTTCAAGTCAGGGGCCCCGGCGGGAATCCATACGTCGAGTTGAGGTTACTCTACGACGGCGCCTGCGTGTTTCAGCGACGCGAGAGCTTTACACAGCGTGATGCAACCGCGTTTCTGCGCATCGCGCTATCTCGCTCTTTCTCCGCGTTTTCGCGGCTTCCAGGCGGCCCGCGTGTTCCGGCGTAGTCAGTACTACTCTAATTCTTCTAGACAACATTGTTGAAATATAGTGTACTGTACAGAAAGTGTAGCCAGTAAGGTATAGTGGTTAGCGCGTGGGAATGAGTGAGCGCACTAACGAGTGTGTGAGGAGACGTACACATGCAAGTATCCCCTCTCGCGGTATGCGTGTGAGTCACATGACCACAAGCGGTGCCGAGACTATATGAGTCTCGCACACCGCTCTCTTGGGTTCGAGCTGTCGCCGAATACACATGGTGTGCGAAACGCATTGCAGCTGTATACGTTGAAGACTAATAAATTTACATCATTATTTATTGTAATCTTTGTAATGTAGAAAATAAGCCTTATCTTATTTTCTAAACAAACATATCCTCCTATACACTTAGACTCCAAACAATGCCACGTGTTTTATCTCTTTAAAAGGAAGCCACTGATCCTGGACGCTGAGAAACCGATTTCGCCTCGCAACAAAATACGAGTATATTTATTTCAGTTGATTAACATTTCTTTTAATAATTTTGTGTACCTGGGGATATCTGCAAAGGACTGATCCGGGAAGTTTTTTCCATTTCTGAACAAAACTGTACACGTATAACTCACTCAAAGTACTGCTTTGTGCAGTCTGATAGGGCTGGCTGCGGCATTCCTAGTCGGTTTTCCTAGGGACGGACGACGTTTTTATGATCCTTACTAACAAATACATTATAACTTCTCGTGTGATAACACTTTAACACCCACGAGATTGCCAATTTCATTTATCTTTCAGCGTAATGTATAGCCTGCTTTTTCTTTACTTCAGATCACGCAAGTTTATGATTAACTTAGATCCAGTATATTATTATAATTATTTGGAACCCATTACTTTCTCAACTTGTTTGGCCTAGAGGTCCTGTTGAATTTACTGTTATACTTTATTTAATTACTGTTATACTTTATTAATTGTAAACTAGACAAAAATACTTTTTTAAATAAATAAAATAGTTTGGAGAGGAGCATATTGAAATAGTCTAGATAAAGTCCAAAAACTACAAAACAAAACTTAAAATCATCAACAAAATAATTTTGTAATGCATGAGAATACAATAAACATGAGACAATTTTTTACTTAAAAGTCTCTGAGACTCCATTACTATGATCTTAGTGAAAAATTCTTAGCATTACATAGTGTCACTAGAAATATAAGTGTCATTTTATACCTCAAACTAATTAAAGAATATTCGATAAAAATACCTTATCGAAAATAATGACGTCATACAATGACGTTATAAAATGACATTATTTTTGTCAAGAATCGGAATAGAAAATGACGTTATTTTTTATATTTTAAAAATTGTACTTTTAAATACTTATACTCTTAAATAATTTGAAATTGATAAAATGGTTGCCTAAATGGTGCTATCATCCGGATGGTAGTACGAAAAATGGGGGCATATGTCCAAAAAATTAATAATTTTTAATAATTTTACCAAACAAAAATATAATTAAAAATTAATATTTCTTTGTTACCCTAGTGGAAATAATTAGGTGTGCCAAAGTGTGCCGAAGTATGCTACAGTGGTCAAATTCGGATAAGTGAAACAGTATGGCACACTATGGCACACTTTGGCACACTATGGCACACTTTGGCACACTTTGGTACACTTTGACATACTATGGCATTGGAGATGTGCGAAAAAAACTCGATTTTTTTTTTTTTTTTTGATTGCAAAATAAATCTGGGATGATAAAAATCTACTTAAACACAACGATTGTTGAGGTTTACACATTTCTAACGAATACTATGCTTTTTCCTTCTTTCGTAACAGTGATATGTTACTTAAATGAAACTATAAAAAATGCTTACAAAATTATAACGTATTATCGTGTTTTTATGTAAAAAACAGTAGCACATTAAGTATCATATGAAATTATCCAGCTTGCAAAACTGGCACATAGCTGTGATCATGAATATTCGGTTTTGAGTACTAAAAAGAGTATTATTCATCGTAGAAAGCTCGACCCATCTTAAACCACGTCTAGATTTACAAATTTTATGATAACGAATGCAAAAAACTTTGTTTTAAATTTTTAACTGGTGGCGCGAAGCCAGAATTTGATTTTTTAGTGTTGATTCACACGGAAACTAAATCAAAACATGCTATCTAGGTAATGAAAATAATTTGTTCATATTCTCTACAAGAAATTTACAAAATAAACGGTATTTATTAGTTTTTTCCTAAAATGCTTCTATTTTGAGTTATAAACCGTTTTAGTTGGCAGTAAAAGCAAACATTCAAAAAATTTCAATTTTTGATATTGCCATAACTTGGAAATGGGGGTACTTCGAGGTCTAAAAATTTGTGTGTTCTTTTGGGGGTATATTGGATTAGTATACCAATTTTAGCCGGGATTTGAAAAATTTTTTCACGGATTGACGTGAAAAAGCCCATATACTTATGTATCATATATATATATATATATATATATCTTCCTATATCATATAGTCTCATTTTGGCAGACTCCCCCACCACCCCACCGACCCCACTAACCCCCCACCGACCCCCACCACCCCCACCTTTCCCCCCCACCATAACGTAAAATTCTTTCATATTTATGTTGATTTTTGAAATCTTAAAAGACCCCCACCACCCCCACCACCCCCACCCACCCCCACCTAACCCCCACCAACCCCCCCACCAAGCCCCCACCAACCCCCACCTACCCCCCCTACCGTATTCTTCACCAAATAACGCACAGACGTTTAGGTCAGGAAAAGTGCAAAATTATTATTAGAAATAGAAAATTAACTATGTACTATTATAGACAGGTTTTCCACACACCCAAGGGGTACTGTCAGAGCATATTATATTTTGTTATGTATAATACAAAATACTTCAGGCACGTTGATTTTTTTGTTGTTTTTTTTGTTTTTATGATATAAAAATTGGCCGATAATTTCATTAATTTCATGACAATGATGAATTTATACAAAATTATGGTTATGTTAAAATGATTATGTTCTAAATATAATGCCATTCAAAAGGAAAATATTAATTGAAATATAATATATTAAAAAATATTTTCAATTCTATTCCAAAAGGAAATTAATTAATGCTGAATCATTTTTATCAATTAAAATTTGTTACCATTAATCTAAAAAAAAAACCGTGGATCAGGCGCCTGGCCTATACCCGGGAGTCTTAGATACCATCCTCCTCCCCTAAGACTCCACCTCATACCATCCTCCGTCCTACAGCATCACTTTTACTTTGAAAAAGTTTTTTGAAAAAAAAAATTTGTAAGCGTACACATGTTTATATAATTAAACACCTGTTCAAAAATATGATTTTTGAACAAGGTACAATTTAAATTACAACATTTTTCATGTAAAAGTGTACAAATAATCATTAACTATTTTTAAATTAACTAAGTATTATTACATCATGTCCTGTAATAATACAAAATTAACTTACTATATTTGCTAATGATTGTTTGTGTGCCTGTTCTGTACTGTTTTTGTGTTGTATTGTGTATGAAAAAGGTTTCTAAAAATCTAAAATTATTTAATGCTTGCAAAAAGTTTCCATGGGCTTCGTTTTCTATTGGAACTAAAGAATTTCGAGTTGGATCCCATTCCATTTTTAATTATTTGTAGATATAGCTATAATATAAATAGAACAAGGATATTTTTTTTATTAAATTTAAAAATATATATATGCTCTAATCGAAAATTTCATTCCACACTATATTTTCTATTTCTGAATTGTTTTCACTTTCATTTTGAATAAACAATCGATTAGGATCTTTGCATCTAGATAATGATACATACAATTGTCCATGAGAAAATAACGGTTTTTTTAAGTATATTCCTACATTATCGAAACTTTGTCCTTGAGATTTATTAATAGTCATAGCAAACGCTAAGACTAAAGGAAATTGTTTTCTGTATAAAATAATTGGCAATGAAGATAAATTTCCAGTATTTAAAGTAATTCTAGGTATGAAAACTTTATTTCCGATTTTTTCCCCAGTTATAATTTCAGCTTCAATGTTGTACTTAAATAGTTTGGTAATTTTTAATCGCGTGCCATTACACAAACCGTCTGTTATACTCAAGTTTCTTATTAACATAATAATAGCCCCAATTTTTAAATGAAGTTCATGAGGTGGCAATCCTTCGCGAATGCTATTTAATATTTCGACAGGAAAATTTATGTAAATGTTATCGTCAGATTTATCAACACCTTGATAGGTTGCAGTATCAACACTGTAATACGTTTTTACCTCTCCTTCCATTTGATTTAAGATTTTATTATTCAAAAAATAAGTATATTCATTGTGAGAAGTGAGTATTACGCTATTAAGTGAAAAATTTATGCTGTGACCAAAGATTTTTGTACATATATCATTTGTTTTCCATTTTTCGGGAATACTAAATTTTTTTATCTTTCCTTCTCCTACTTCTAATAATAATTTTGAAAATGTTCTATCAAGTGAACGCATATTTATGTTTAATTTTAAAATATGGAAGTGTAACCAAAGGTATGACGCTTTTATAGTTTCTGCTATTATAATAGTTCTACTACTATTTTTTACAACGGGTAGAATTTGCCGAAAGTCTCCTCCCAAAACTATTAATTTATTTCCAAAAGGAATGTTGGTATCACATAGATCACGTAAAGTTAAATCAACTATTTCTAGAGCTTTTTTAGGAATCATAGAAGCTTCATCCCAAATAATCAAATCTGCTTCTCGTAACTTTTCTTTGTCAGATTCAAACTTCAAAAATGCAATTTTTAAATTTGTTAAATCTAAAGGTAAACGAAAAGTTCTATGACTTCATATATAATATTATTGAATTCACAATTATCTAAATAACAAATATTATCGAAGATTCAACTTACAGAACAAAATTAATAAATACATTTTTGTATAGTTTTTAGTGTCTAGGTGTGAAAATCATTCGAGGGTGGTGTCTAGGTGTACAGAGTGACTGGTGACAAGGGCTAGGTGGTGCGCTACATGGTTTTTTGTGTCTGGATAAATAAATCATATGAGAGAGGTGTACAAGGTGGCTGATAACGAAGTCTAGGTAGTTCGCACCGTGATATTTAGTATCTAAGTGTAAAAATCATTCAAACGCAGTGTCTTAGTGTCACAGAAACTGAAATGGGGGGTTGGCGAGCGGAGCGAGCAGGGGGGCGAAGCCCCACTAGTATATATATATATATAGAGTGTGTGTGTGTATGTGTGTGTGTGTGTACACGTCTAGATTTACAAATTATACACACACACACACACACACACACACACACACACACGCGCGCGCGCGCGTATGGAAAATTGCTGTATTATATATATACACGTTTCTTTTTGTCTCTCTCACTCTCACACAAAGCACACTTCTCCGACGCACCGCACTACGTCGAAGCACACTGTCTACACGCACACAACACTCTCACGCTCTCGTTCTCTCTCTCTCTTTCACACACAAGCACTCTCAACTTGGTTACTTATCACCTTTCGGGATTGGGTCGAGCCCAGGCCTCCTGGTCCCTCGAACACGCCGCGAAGAAGGCTGACTTGGATCCATTGCTCTCGGCGCTCGGGGTCCGGGTCGGCTGATCCTCTCCCGTGTCTCTCTCTCTCTGCTTCCTTCCTTCCTCGGTGTTGGCTCGTCCAGGCGCCGGCGTATCCGTCGACGGGGTCGCTCCTCTCTCGCGCTGGCTGGATCTGGGTTGACGGCGTGGTTCCTGCCTACGTCATCGTCTGGTCTCCAGGGCAGTTCTTTCTCTCCGCTATAGCTTCTGCGTCTCCGGGCCCTCCTCGTCGATGCTCTCGTCGCAATTCCGAGGAATCTCCTAGCGTTGGCCACAAGGGATTTCTATCTATTCTCCGTGGCTCGAGGTACGTGCTAGCACCTCAAGATCCAGATAAAGACTGCCGGATGTTCGGGCACGAACAAGCTCGCGCGCGCGAAAACCCCACTTTCCCTCCTTATGCGTCGCGCGGAAGAAGGCCGCTGATTGGCTTATTAGTCCGCGCGGACTTATGACGTGGAGCGGTCGAGGCGCTGATTGGCCTATCAGTTGTCACCCGACGCGACTCCTCACAACGCCGAAGTCCCTTGTTGCCACCACGAGGCAACACAGGGTTCTCGGTATTCGCGGCTCACTAAAAGCGGTGTTGCCGCTCTCGATTTACATCGTAAAATCACGAGCGGCTGCGATACACATCGAATGCGAAGCAGATGATAGATTTGTATTCTTTAAACTAGATTAAGAATACAAATCCAACATAGCACATAATCTGCAAATGTCAATGGCTGAAAAATGTGCCTGCTATCTGCTGTTTATAATTCTAATCCGTACAAAAAATTGATTTATTCATTTGTTTATTAATACCAGAAAAATTTACAAAGTATATATACATACTCGAAATCTTCCAGAGATAAAAAACGTTATTTGTACGCAGGCCTGGTTTACATAAGAAAAAAAAGTACGAAATTTGAAATAAAACTAAAAACTTAAAAACCATGAAATTAAACTTTAAACTGTTATAGTATGTATAGTAAGTATAGTATTTATTTACTTTAATGTACAGATTTTTACATCTTGTTACATGTTTCCCTCTCTTAACAACACTTTCTTATAAATAAACTTATCTCTATCGCATTTCACATTTCTTTTGTTTTTACATATTTATATTTTATTTACATAATACCTTTTTCCCTTTACATAGTTTTCCTCACAATCTATTTGTTTTTTCTCGCTGTTTATCTTTTACTTTCCTATCCCTATCCTTCCTTTTCCACCTCAGTTCCTTCCCCAGCTATTTTTTTCAAATCTATGCGCATAAAGGCATTTATTTTCCTTTAGTTCTCCTCTTAGTAAGCTTTTCAAAAACAAAATCTTGGATAAAACGATCGCGAAATCATAAATATGGTGCCATTGGACGATTAAATGTAGTATCTCCAAAAGATAGTGAAAGATTCTTTCTGAAGTTGATACTAAAAAGTTGAATAAAAGGTGCTACTTCTTTTGAATATTTACGAACATATAAAAATACACTGTATCAAACTTATAAAGAAGCAGCACTAGCTATGGGTTTAGTAGCTGATGACTCTTGTGTTTATAATATTTTTGAAGAAGCTTGTCAAATAATGTTACCATTTCAATTACGTAAATTTTTTGCTTGGTTCATATTAGCAGAAAACATCCAAGGAAATACAATTTGGAATAGGTTTAAAAATTTTTTTACTGAAGATTTTAAAATAAATAAAGAAAATAATGCTTTATCTCTGAAAGAATCTTATTTTTCTATTCTAGATTTTTCGCGGAAAATAAGATTCGTGAGTTCGTAAGAAAAAATTGTTTAAGGACTAGTGGCGCAGATATTATTATTTTGTATTATAGCAGTAGATAAGGAGCAGTAGGTCGAATAAAATATTACACAGATTTATGGTTGAAGAAAATGATTGTGGCTAACAGCCTTTATTCTCTTTATTTATTACTCAAAAAAAAGCTTACTCAAGAATTTATCAAGAAAATGTTACTAATATAATATTGAAATGAGCTAAGCGTAGAAAATCGACACCTAGAAAAACTCCAAAACTCGCTAACAACAACTGCGGCGACTCGACATATCAAATCACTTTATAAACACGGATTATAATATTATTCGAACATGTCACAATATTGACTCCTTTTGATATAACTCGAGAAGAACCTATTGCGCAGGAAAAGATAGTTTATAATAATGGTTAGTAAAATGTGGATGAATTGTTAGATGAAATGTCCTGGAATAAATGAAAGCTGGTACGGAAAAGATTGAGTATATATTTGAGCTATGATGTTTTGACTTTACTGTTCGAAAAAATACGCGGCGAATATTATGATTTTATTAAGTATATGTCTGAAAAATTATATTACACGATTTTATTGTATATAGGGTGACTTATTTTCCACTACCGTGTATCCAGACACGTGTCCGGCTTTCAACGGATAGATTATGTGGGAAATAAGTCTCGAAAATACTAACGCGGTTGATGAACGAAAAAGAAGAATATTACTACACATATAAGAAATTATTGAACAAAAATATTGTGGTGGAGATTGACGAATGTAGAGTAAGTGATCTGCAAAGTGTTAAATATTAAGGATGAAAAAAAAAGATGATATGTGATCTTCGCGATTGTCGTAGATTATTTTAGTTAGTGTTACGAGGCGTTACAATGAGAAGATTATTTTGCGTATAATTCGCGAGATGCGACCATGGGAGAACCTACTGAGCTAGCCCAGTAGGATAGCATATAGCTATCTTTTTATGACCCGTCGATGGCAGGTTGAGTGAGTTATATAAGCATGAGTCTTTCCCGGAGGAATAGACTCCCCGGGTCAGTCTGGTGTAGAGATCCCCGGGTGCGAGAAATACAATAAAAGAACAAATGTTAGTTTGTTAAGCTATTAGGTTAAAATTACGTAGAATGCACTGGTCCCAACTGCAGCCCGGAATTCGCGTCGAAGCTGGCTGGAAATGGCTTCCTCTCTTACACTTGGCCACGTGGTTTCGTCTCTGGAATATGTAGTGTGCGAAGTGTATAACTTGTTGAGCGGAAGGAGTAGAACTGAACTCCTGCTGCATGCGAACTGCTCAGCTACGCAGCAAGCACCCTGTGGATTNATCAGCTACGCAGCAAGCGCCTTGTGGATGCGAGAAGAGGGGTATGCGCACCGAACGCGTTATCATTTGTTGTGTACTTAGTCCGCGCCGGCGGCTTCAGCGCGATCAATAAGTTTACGGGAGTCCTGTAAGTGCCTATGGTTGAAGAAAATGAGTGCGAGAGAGAGAAGCCGATACATGGCCGTCTGCTCAACGCGCAACACCTGGTCTAATACCTCAGGGCCGTAGCTATGCTGGCATGAGAAATGGTCGTTGCATCTCATATCCAAAGTATATTAGAAACAGAAGAAAGGTGTTGTAAGGATTTTAGTTTACCAGAACCTGACAATCTTATTCTCAATGATGATATGTCTTCCGAAAATATAATTCAAAGTGTCACTATTTTCAAACAAATGGTAAATCAATTAAATGAAGATCAACACTCTATTTTCACAGAACTTATTAATAGCAAAACTAACATTTATTTTATTGATGGTCCTGGAGGTTTAGGAAAGACTTTCTTATACAAAACTTTAATACACTATTATATCTCATTGAACAAACAAGTCTTGTCAATGGCTTGGACTGGTATCGCTTCTATATTATTACCAAAGGGAATGACAAGTCATAGAACTTTTAGATTACCTTTAGATTTGGATAAGATAGATACTGCTTTTTTAAAATTAGAATCAGATAAAAGAAAATTAAGATTGGCTGATTTAATTATTTGGGATGAAGCATCTATGATTCCGAAAAAGGCTTTAGAAATCATAGATCGAACCTTGCAAGATGTATGCTGTAATAAAATACCCTTTGGAGGAAAATTAATCATATTAGGAGGTGATTTTAGACAAATACTTCCAGTAATAAAACATGGTTATAGAAATTCTATCGTTGAGGAAACAATTAAATATTCCAAATTATGGCCTCTTTTCAAAGTTTTAAAATTAAAGAAAAATATTCGTTCTAATGATAGAGAATTCTCAACATTATTATTAGATTTAGGAGAAGGTAAAATTAATCCTTTCAAAATACCTCAATTTTGGAAAACTGATAATGTTTGTGAAAAAATTTATAGCAATATTAATCAAAATATATCTATAAATTCTGTAATTTTAGCTCCTCATAATGAAGATATTAAAATCATTAATAATAAAGTATTAAAAATGTTATATGGTGATACATGGACATATTACAGCATAGATCACGCAACACATATAGGTGTAGATCAAACTGACGAAAATATTCATCTAAATTATCCAATTGAAATGTTAAATGAAATTAGAGAAGGTCTTCCACCTCATAAATTAGAATTGAAAATAAACGCAACAGTTATGTTAATTCGAAATTTGAGTATAATAGATGGTCTATGCAATGGGACTCGTTTGAAAATCATTAAATTATATCAATAAAATCNAGGTCTTCCACCTCATAAATTAGAATTGAAAATAAACGCAACAGTTATGTTAATTCGAAATTTGAGTATAATAGATGGTCTATGCAATGGGACTCGTTTGAAAATCATTAAATTATATCAATACAATATTGAAGCAGAAATAATTACAGGAGAGAATATTGGAAATAAAGTCTTTATACCGAGAATCACCTTAAATACTGGAGAAAATTCTTCATTTCCATTTACTCTTTATAGAAAACAATTTCCAATAATATTAGCTTTCGCAATAACAATAAATAAATCACAAGGACAAAGTTTTGATTCCTTAGGAATTTTTCTTAGACGGCCATTATTTTGTCATGGTCAGTTATATGTAGCTTTATCTAGATGCAAAAATCCCAATAAAATATTCATTCAAAATGAATTAGAAGATTCTTCAAAAATCGATAATATTGTATGGAGTGAGGTATTAAAAGAGTCTATTTAAAATATATACAAATCTATTGCAAATTATTACATTTTTTTATAGATATATTATAATACAGAAGTCATAATTGATTCTTTCAGACCAACAATTTCTCCTATTTTGGTTTCAAAAAATACTTTTTAATTTACATATTAATTTTTTTTATTTTTAAATTTTTAGCATATTATTAACAATGGAATGGGATCCAATTCAAAATTCATTTGTTCGTGTAGAAAATGATGAACACAGGAATTATTTACTTGAATTAAATTATCAAATTGATCAACACGTTATTGAAGAAGTAAATTATGAACGTTACTTGAATAATTTAACAGATGACAAAGACGATACATTGAAAGAATTAAATTCTCAAATAGAAATTTATGAAACATTTGATGAAGTAGATATATCTTCAACATTTTCTAATTTAGATGAAATCACTACTGAAATTACATTAATTACTCAAAAGATTGTTCAATTTCGTAAAAAAAAAACAATTTATTACCTAGTGAACTTAAACATAATGATAATGATGTAATGTTAAATATATTATAAATATAAGCAACATCATACATCATATTCAATTAAGTAAAAAAAAGATTTTTTTTTTCAACTTTTTCATAATTTGGACAATATTCAAGAATTTTTTCAGATGGTTGAAGCATTTTAAATTATTTGTAAAGTTAATTTATAAAATTGTTTATTTCAGATCAAAAGTATGACAATGATCAACATCAATCATTCTCTAAAAATAAAAAAATAGTCAACTGTACGCAGTTTCATCTAGATGCAGAAATCCTAACAAAATATTTATTCAAAATTATTTTTATTTATTCTCAATATAATAACATGTCAAACCATAAATATTATTTCATAGATTATTAGGTAGAGGGGAAGTGGAGGGAAGTGGAGGGGCAAAATACGAAAAAAATAACGTGAATTTTGAAACAATTTAACGTTATTAGGTGGAGGGGGGTGGAGGGAAAGTGGAGGGGAAGTGGAGGGGATTTCAATTTAAAATCACGCTTACAACTATATTATATAGGAAGATATTAAATAAAGATGGACTTAGCGGACACCCTTGCCTCACCCCTTTACTTGTTTTGGAACGTTCCGTTATCCCCCCCCCCCCCTCGTGGTTACTTCATTTTTCGTTTCCTAGTAAATTTTCTTTATCACTCTTAGAACCTTCCTTTTTATTCCTATTTTCTCTAACTTTTCAAATAATCTTTACCTATTTACCGAGCCAAACGCCGTTTTAAAATCTATTAACGCCTCATACAGTTTTCCTCCCTTTTCCTTTATCAAGTGGCGCGGTAGCGCCACGAAGGCGAGTTTGAGAAGCAGACGGAGCCGCGGCGCCCGTGACACTATTTACTTCTATATTGGTGTTCGGATTTTTCATGATACAGAAAAAAATGCTTATCGTTACTGTTCGTGAGTTTTTTTGGCTTATTAGTATCCTTTTTAAGCTAAACTATGATCTCCAACGAAAATTTTTGTAAATAAGCCGTTATTTTTAATAATAAACGAGTGTATACATCGCGAATGTTCGGAACAGTTCTCTAAATTCTCCAGTCTCCAGTGCGTTAGGACCGTGAAGTTGGCTTTCAAAGTAGTAGGAGCATGAAGTTGGCCGCACAAGCTATGTGTAATACAGTTGGGTATCGCTTTCCCACAGTTTTCTATATGCTGCGCTGAGTAAATGTATTTACATTGTCTGCCGTCTTACGGGGTGGCCGATGTCGACGTCTAGATGGTGCGCTCTGTGGTTTTTTGTGTCTAGGTGTAGAAATAGTTCGAGGGCGGTGTCTAGGTGTACAGGGTGGCCAATGACGAGGTCTAGGTCTACGCAGCATTATCACTCACGACGCCTCCGCGGGCTCACGTGCACGAAGACGTGCACGTTCAGCATATACTCCGCTACGGGCCAGGTTTCGCCTAGCCTTCAAGAAGCCTGCAACGAGCTGCTGCATCTATTCCTCTCGCACATTGACAGATCAGTGGATGTGCCACTGATCGCTTATAACGGTATACGAACTCCGTTATAATCTTCCTTAGTTTCTTTCTTGTTCCTATCCATTTTTTCAATGCTTTCATTACCTTTTTGTTTCTGCTCCAAAACCTCCCTGTTGTTTTCGATCCCTCTCTCTCCCCCCTTCTCCTCCTGCCACTAATTTTAATTCTCTCGCCACCCTCTCTATGACCCCCATCATTTTTTGCAATTTTTCTTGCGCGCTATTTCCCTCCTTCTCTATATCTTCCTCCTCCCTTTCTAACCTATCTTTATATTCTTGAGTTTTTTCTCCCTTCCATTTATTTTCAGGCTGACCGGCAAGTTATCTGATTCTATTCTGCATATTATATTTAGTTCCTCAATCGAACCTTCCTTTACTGATTCTAGCTTTAAAACTAGGTCCAGAACCGAGCTCTCTCCTTCTCCTACGTATGTTATATTCTCCTCTTCGTGCCCTTTTGTCTCCCCGTTTCTTATTTTCAATCCTACCTCTTCACATAAATTTGATAATTTTTTCTCATCCCCGTTTAACAATTTGTCCTTCGACTTTCTTTTTGTTCGCTCTCTCTCCCTTCCTATTTGTTCATTTCTTATAATCCCCTAATAATAATACACTTTCCCCTCTCGCTACCCCTTTCTGTGTTTTTTTTCTCTAATTCGTTTATTATCTCACTGATGCCTTTATTATTATAACATGAAATTATTCTTAGCCTCTCTTCCTTATTTAATTTTAAATTTTGTGTTGAGGCTCTAACGTGCTCGGACCATGCATGCTTGAGGAGAAATAATGTGTACACAGGATTTCACAATAAATCACTATTTATTGATAACACCTCAAGCTAATCATCTATTGATGATACAACGTAGTCAAGCTATTATATGAGAATATAATTAGTATAACAAAAGTAATTGAACAGACAAGCTAAAACGCGTGTTGTGCTCGAGTACACAAGGCGAAGTGAGCGACGTCGGCGGTGGCCGTCTCGCGGCATAGAGAGGGGAGAGTTGAGTCGCGTAGCTCTGCGTTGGGCCTGCCGTCTCTAGCAAGCAGACATCTGCTCGCTCATATCCAACATTTTGTATACACATTGTATTTTTTCTCTCCTCAATTTCAACATTTTTTGCAATTTTTTCCCTTATCCCTACTACTATTCTCCCTTTTGCTCTCCTCTTTACATTAACTCTAATCGCTGCTTCTGATGCCTATACATATTGCTTTCTTTCTAAGGAGGCCTTTTAATAGTAATTTTTTGAGTTTGTGTAAAAACATGTAGGAATTGTGTTTTGATGTATTTTTAGTCAAAAAATAGTGTTTTTAGAAAATGCCCATATGGAGGTGTGTGTGTGTGTGTGTGTGTGTGTGTGTGTGTGTGTGTGTGTGTGTGTGTGTGTGTACGTCGACATCTGTATCTCATCTTCTACTCGGTGGATTTTAATCCATCAACTCTCATTTTCTTTGTTTTTACTATTACATATAGGGAAAAAAGTCTGTTTTTACATTTTGTTGACGAGTTTTTTTTATACGCGTTTTTTTTGTTGACGTGATTTTTTAGTTTTGAGATTTCAGTTTTTTCTAATAAAGTTATTGAAAAAGTTAATAAAAGTAAAGAGTCTCTCCAACAACTCTCCGAAAATGATGCTTGAAGCTTTTTACCGAAGCTTCCCAAAGTCCGCCGAAATGTGGTGTTCGAAGTGGAATAAATAGCCATTTGGTATTGTCCTTTGTCAGAGCCTCAGCAACCTCTTGAGAGAACGACGAAGCCTCCTGAAATAATCGATCTAATTCCGTCGCCGCTCCCTTAAAGTTGGTACCGTTGTCGCTTAGCAAGACCTCTGGAATTCCCCGTGTGACACTGAACCGTCGAAAAGCTGCCAGAAACGCCGCCGTCGTCAAAACCGACACTACCTCTATGTGCACGGCACGTACTACCATGCACACGAAATACATATATAGCCTTTCGTGGTTTTGGCTCCTCGTCCTCTCAAAAACAAGATGGGAAATGGTCCTGCGTAGTCAAGCCCAGTTGCAAGAAATGGCCTCTTTGGGGCCACACGAAACGCTGGAAGCGGTGCCATTTGATGCTGCAGTGGCTGTGCAGATCCAATAAGTTCGGCAGATGCAGCTGATCATGAGCTGCACTCCCCATGCATCGTGTCTAGATGCACCGCTTCCACGTATCTTTTTACCAACCAGCTGGACCCAGGCAAGACAATATGATGCTTCTCATTGTAAAGCAGCAACGAGTTCTGCAAACGTCCTCCAACTCTGAGCAGACCCCTCTCACAAATAAAAGGTGCCAAGCGGAGTAGTGGGCTGCGCGCGATCAATCGCTGGCCACTCCTGATTGATTGAATTTCCTTCCCGAAGTGCAGTGCTTGAATGTAGCGGGTCAACCATCATCTGTCCAACGATGAATAGCTGCAGGCTTCAACAACACACCATCCAGCAGGTGCTTTAACAGCCTGGTTAGAAGCACAGCTTCACAGAGCTCAAGCCTCGGCAAACTCTCAGTCTTAATCGGTGCGACCTTTGTCTTGGCCATAATCAACGTAGCTCGTTCTCCAGGGACCACCATGTAGGCTGCAGCGACGTACGCCCTTAGTGACGCATCGGAAAATCCATGCAGCTCCCAAGTCGTGCGTGTAGTGGAGCCAAACCACCTCGGTATTCGAACCTGTGCTAGTTCTGGCAACTCAGCCCTCAACGACTGCCACTGTTGCAACAAGTCTCCATCCAAGGGCGAATCCCAATCCACACCATGAATCCACAGGTCCTGTAACATGAGCTTAGCTCTCACCAAAACAGGAGCAAGCCATCCTAAAGGATCAAACAATTATGCGATCTCAGAAAGAATAACTCTCTTCGTGACGGTCTTTGGTGTTGCTGGCAAACTACCCTCGAAACGAAATGAATCGCCAGTTGGCATCCACTTAAAACCCAGCGTCGACACCGCCTCATCCCAATCCAGCGACAGCTCCTTTTGTTTCTCCACCTGAATATCTTCTAATATCTCCAAGCGATTCGATGCCTATTTACCTAGTTCCATGCCAGCCGAAGCGAGCAATGCTACGAGCTGGTTCCTGATTTCAATCGATTCTGAAACACTATCAGCCCCAGCGAAAGCATCGTCAACGTACATGTTGTGACGCAGTACCTGTGCAGCGAGGGGAAACTCTCTACATCCCTCTTTTGCAAGTTGCAACAAAGTGCAGATGGACAAATATGGAGCAGATTTGGTGCCGTAGGTAACGGTTAATAAACGAAAATCTTCGATGGTCTTTGACCCGATGTCCCTCCAGACGATTTTCTAATAATCAACGTCGACGGGATGAACTCGTATCTGTCTAAACTCCTGTACTATATCCGCCGTGAAGACAATTGCGAAACAACGCCAAATAGAAATGATAAGAGTCACGTCCGACTGGAGCTTCTGCCCAGTCAACAGTACATCGTTAAGCGAAACTTTCCCGTAAGATCCATTAAACACTACTCTAAACTTTCCTTCAGGTCCAGCCTCGACTGAATAAATCGGATGATGTGTAAAATAGAACACATTCTCCGAGCGATGAATGCTAGTCACTCTTTCCATGTGTCCTAACTTCAAATAGTCGCCCATGAATTTAGTATACGCTGCATTCAGCATAACGTCCTGAGCTCGACGCTTCTCTGAGCGGAGCAAACAAGCGACAGCAACTTGCCTTGAATGTGCGAAAGAAACTTCTTGGAGTTTTTCCGAGAATGGTAATCTAACCACAAATCTACCGTCAGGATCCCTGAAAACGGTCGAGGTGAAGTAGTCCTCACAGTATTGATCTTCTTTAGACAATACTCTAGAAGAAGAAACTTCTTCGAAGCTCCAAAACTTTTCCAAAACAAGCGAGACAGAAGGCTCAACACGAGCATGACACACCTGGGACTCCGATTCAACGGACTTTCCACCCGAGGAAACTCTACCTGTCAAAATCCAGCCCAATACAGTAGACTGCGCAATAGGCTCATTCTTGCTTCCCACTCTCAAACCAGGTCGAATAATCGCTGCGTAGACGTCAGCGCTCAACACACAATCTATTTTCTGTGATTTAGCAAAATCAGGATCTGCAAGTTCAGGAACTGAATTACCATTAGTGGCCTGTAACAGTACCTTGGCTGTGGCCAACAGCCGAGTCCTGCCAACCACCGCCGTATGCACCGATGTTTATTCTTCTCTGTTATCGAATCTTCTCCTGGCTTTCGCCTATTCATATGAAGCTTAGTATGGTGTTTGCCCTTACAAATGGCACAAGGAAGATTAACATTGCAATCCGCAACGAAATGTCCTTTTTTCAAACATTTAATGCAAAGCCTAACTCGTTTGAAAAATTCAAAACGAGCAGACGTGCTCATCTGGCAAAATTTTTGGCAATCAGCCAGTTGGTGTTCACCTTTGCACTCGACACACTTGAGCGACCCCTTGCTACCAGCCTTGCCTGAAGACGTGGCAGCTGCGTTAGCGGAAACTGATCCTTTCCTCAATGAGCGATCGGACCTTGAACTTTTACGATTATCTAACGTCGGAGAGTCTGGACAAATATCCAGCTTACTATCCAACGACTGAGAGCGAGATTCTATGAACGAGGTCAAACTACTAAAGGTGGGAAACCCATCGACCGATTCCTGCGAGTTGCGCCAGCTTTTAGCTGTTTGCTCATCCATCTTCCTTTCCACCAAATACACCAACCAACTGTCCCATTGCTCGACTGGACATTTTACATCGTTTAAAACCTTCAATGCCACCTCAGCAGCGTCCAACAATCTAACCAATTCGTCAGCAGATTCCTCCTTTGCCGTTTCAATTCGATAAGCATCTCCATATAGGTATGCATTCGCACAATCGGATTATCGTACCGACGAACCAACTTGTTCAAGGCAACGTGTGAATTGTTCCTTAAAGGACTCCCACTCTGACTGTTTCCCAGAGAATTTAAGAATGTGAAGTTTCGGCATGCTATTTATCTCAGACGCTCGAAATTCGCGTTTGATCGCGGCAGCCTGCGCGTCAGTCGCTTTGTTGTTACGTTCTGGATTCACGGGTCGATCTAGACCCTCAAGCTCAGCTAGACCTGCCATCAAGTCAGCCTGTGCGCTTATGTAGGCACACTCCGTGGCATTGAAATCATCGTTCTTGAAATATTCCTGATCCTGAAGCTTCTCCCTTTTACCTTGCAACTCTATATCTCGATCGAGGAAGTCGCTCCAATATGTGTCCAGCAACCTCAATCGCGCTTGAAGAGCGTGCGCGTTCAGCGTACCCGCCTTTTTTGTATTGACTATAAAGTTGGCGATATATTTGGCCCTACAACGTTGCCCAGACAACGTTTCCAAATCTACGGCCGATGCCATGATAGACGAAGCTACCAACAGGCCAACGAATAAAGTTAAAGTGAAGAAGCAGGAAGGAAAAAAAATTTTCAGTATAACGCGAAACCTCGACTACAATACCACACCACCTAGAGGAAAAACGAGCGATGATTTCGAAGAAACGTGCGAAAAGCGCGCGAAAAACCGACGCTGAACGCCGCAGGTATGAGTAGGAGAGAGAGAGATAGCGCAAGCCAATATGGCCGCCTACTTGCGCGCGCGAGCCGATACGCACCAAGGTACCGCTACGCTATCAGCGAGCGAGAGGAAAATGTCGTAGGCCGTTGCGCAACAGCGCGCGGCCGTGCGAAATACACGTACGAAGAAGAGAGAGATTCAACTGTACGAAGCGCTGCCGCGTATAGCTAACACTTCGCTATACGCGCGGAGCTGTTGCCGAGCGGCCGAGAAGAGCGGGGGGAGAACACTACTCCCACCTCGCGCCGTGCGAAATACCTCGAACGCTACTGCGCTCCGAGGGAAAATCGAGAAGCCGATAACGGCTTTTGAACTTTTTGAAAATGTGAAATGTTTTCGACTTTACTGAGGCAGGTATGTATATATGGATACGCCTGCACTCACGTAATCGACAATTTGTCAACAGAGACCAAAGCTGGGCGAAGAGAGAACGACAATATAAATAATTTACCAACTCCTCTCCGTCCGTTGCTTACAACAATGACTGCTGGCCCAGGAGATGCTCCAAATGCTGCCCAGACTGCTGGCGAAGGCTGAGTCCCCTGGAGTCCGATGACGACAAGCTGGTCCTGCTGTTGCCTCTTTACAGCAAAAGGCGTCCCTCCGCTGTACTCGGCTTGCGACTGGGATGCGACAACGATAAAACTTGGTTTCTTCTGATGACCTCTAAACAAATCTTGAATCCTCTAATCCTCTAACTTCTAGACTTCTAAACAACCTCTAATAATTCGTGTATTCTAATACCTCTAACGAAAGTTGACCGTTGCGACAATTACAAGGTCGCAATCGGTCGCTGTAGCCGTTTAGTACACTCACTTTTAAACAACCGACAAATAATACCAACACTTTCACACGCTCTTCTACCAAATGTTTTATCGTCTAACTGTCTATGTAGACGTTGGATTTTCCAATCTACTCAAGGTTGGGGATAATAAAGCTACTCAATTTTTGAGATAATAAAAGGCTAAAAGAGCAAAATATATTGACAAAAGAATGTAAATACACTTGTGAAAGACCAAGGAAAAATGAATGAAAATATTACTAAACGGTCGTTCTCCAACTGAGAACGATACCAGTAGCTGACACTGCAGTGTGTGCAGCTCTGATTCTACAGCTCGACTGACTACAGTTGGGCAACAGATACTGCTGAGAGAGCGAGAGAGAGAGAGAGAGAGAGAGAGCGAGCGCTCGAGCATTGTCATAGCAACCCCCTATTCGATCGAGCTGACCAGCAGCGTTCAGAAACTTACGTAATAGCTAGCTCCGACTCTGTCGCTTTCTCGGCGAATTTAAATTTAATCATTCTACTTGAACATGCTTATATGTACATGAAAGAGAATAAAATTACGTATCTTTTTACCGCGGATAATTTATATTATCTTTCGTCGTTCTTTTACTATACACCATAAAGTGCAATTTTTTGAAACCGTTATAACTCGAAAACTAAATGTCGAACCTTTCTAAAAAAAATATATGATTATTGAAGGTAATTAGAACTATATACCACTTTAATTTTAAGTTATTTTATGGGGCAAATCCGGAGAGAAATATCAAATACTGAAAAAAATCGTTTTTCTATGGGACGCGATAACTGGAGTAAAAAGGCAATAATTAAGTTGAAATTTTTGATTTAGTTAGCATTATACAGGGTGATTCTAAAACAATACAACATTTTTATACCATCGTGATCAGCGTGAAAAACTGAGTCTAGGGGAATTAGTCCGAAAAATTTTCCTCCACTTTTCAATTTCCCAGTTAGGAAAGGAAAATCCCCCCACCACAGCGCTCGGCGGAGAAGCGCGTGAGGGGAAGCGAGCGCGTCGGCAACAAGTGGGGAAAGCCGTTGCTAAGGAGGACGGCGGCGGCAAACGGAGGGGCAGACAAAGCTATAGCTATAGAGAACGGCGAGCGCAATTATTACGCAAAGTCTGACGATCTGCACGTGCGCAAAATTTTCGTTCAACTCAGAACTGATTTTAATTCATTTTGCAGATAACCTTAATTTCCAGTGTTAACTCATGAGTAAACGGCAGAGCCTCAATCGGAGCAGCCTGCGGCTGTCTTCTCGCGTTTCCGGCCGTACCGTCGAGGTGGGTATGGCAAACTTACACGAAAGGGCTCGAAGCCGCCTCGAAACTCGAAGATAAAACTTATTTACAACAAAAATTCGAAAAACGGTGGAGGGCTCAATTTCAGGGCAGCTCCGACGTTCTTCTCGTCGCTTTTCTACCTTTATCCGTAATGGCAACTGCACCGGAAGTCAGGTAGGCCTCGAGAACTTAAAAAGATAAGGTTGTTTAAACTGCAAAAAATTCAGAAACGGAACAGCTGCCTTTCGAGGCAGCGCTAATGCTTTTCGCGCAATTTCCGGCTGTATCAACTGAAAGCTTGCGCAGAGGCGGGCGCTTCGGAGACTTAAAATAAGTTTTTTAAGATCGGCAAAAATAGAAAACAGCGAGAGCCTTGTTATCGGGGGAAGTGGTGCTGCCTCTCGCGCTTTCCACTCGCGGCCAGATAGGATTAAGCTTTTTACAACAAAAACTCGAGAAACGCGAGAAGCTGCCATTTCGGAGCCGCTGCTGCTGTCTTCTCGCCAATTTTCGGCCGTATAACACTGGAAGCTGCAGCAGGAGGTCGGGTCGCGTCGAGACTTAGAAAATAAGGTTTTTTAGATGCGAAAATTTGGAAAACAGCGAAAACCTTGTTATGCCATTTCGGAGCAGCTTGCGCTATCTTCTCGCGATTTCCAGCCTGATTACACTGGCAAACTGCACCAGGAGCTCGGTTCTAGTCGAGACTCGAGAGATAAGGCTGTTTGGTTGCGAAAAGTCGGAAACGGCGAGAGCTGCCTTTTCGGAGCAGCTGCGGCTGTTCTTCTCGCGTATTCCCAGCCTGTATTACACTGGCAAACTGCACCAGGAGCTCGGTCTAGTCGAGACTCAAGAGATAAGGTTGTTTGGTTGCGAAAAAGTCGGAAACGGCGAGAGCTGCCATTTCGGAGCCGCTGCTGCTTGTTCTTCTCGCCATTTTCGGCCGTATAACACTGGCAAACTGCACCAGAGACGGTTCTAGTCGAGACTCAAGAGATAAGGCTGTTTGGTTGCGAAAAGTCGGGAAACGGCCAGAGCTGCCTTTTCGGAGCAGCTGCGGCTGTCTTCTAGCGCATTTCCGGCCTGATTACACTGGCAAACTGCACAGGAGCTCGGTTCTAGTCGAGACTCGAGACATAAGGCTGTTTGGTGCGAAAAGTCGGGAACGGCCAGAGCTGCCATTTCGGAGCCGCTGCTGCTGTCTTCTCCGCAATTTTCGTTCCGTATAACACTGGCAAACTGCACCAGGAGCTCGGTTCTAGTCGAGACCTCAAGAGATAAGGTTGTTGGTTGCGAAAAGTCGGGAAACGGCGAGAGCTGCCATTTCGGAGCCGCTGCTGCTGTCTTCTCCCAATTTTCGGCCGTATAACACTGGCAAACTGCACCAGGAGCTCGGTTCTAGTCGAGACTCAAGAGATAAGGCTGTTTGGTTGCGAAAAGTCGGGAAACGGCCAGAGCTGCCTTTCGGAGCAGCTGCGGCTGTCTTCTAGCGCATTTCCGGCCATATCGAAATAGCAAACTGCTCCAGGAGCTCGCAACACTCGCAGTTTTCCGACTTTCGCTACCAAAAAAACATATCTCTCAAGGACCGACTAAAATCGAGCTCCTGGTGCGTTTCATTTCGATATTGGCCCGAAAAGCGCTAAAGACAGCCGCAGCTGTTCGAAAAGGCAGCTCTGGCCGTTTCCCGACTTTTCGCAACCAAAACAGCCTTATCTCTCGAGTCTCGACTAGAACGAGCTCCTGGTGCAGTTTGCCAATTCGTATGGCGGAAAAGCGCGAGAAAACAGCCGCAGCTGCTCCGAAAAGCAGCTCTGGCCGTTTCCCGACTTTCGCAACAAAACAACCTTATCTCTCGAGTCTCGACTAGAACCGAGCTCCTGGAGCAGTTTGCCAGTGTTATACGCCGAAAATTGGGCGAAAGACAGCAGGCGGCTCCGAATGGCAGCTCTCGCCGTTTCCCGACTTTCGAAACCAAACAACCTTACTTCTGAGTTTCCGGACTTAGAACGACGAGCTCCTGGTGCAGTTTGCCAGTGTAATCAGGCTGGGAATACGCGAGAAGACAGCCGCAGCTGCTCCGAAAAGGCAGCTCTCGCCGTTTCCCGACTTTTCGCAACCAAACAGCCTTATCTCTCGAGTCTCGACTAGAACCGAGCTCCTGGTGCAGTTTGCCAGTGTAATCAGGCTGGAAATACGCGAGAAGATAGCCGCAGCTGCTCCGAAATGGCATAACAAGGTTTTCGCTGTTTTCCAAATTTTCGCATCTAAAAAACCTTATTTTCTAAGTCTCGACGCGACCCGACCTCCTGCTGCAGCTTCCCAGTGTTATACGGCCGAAAATTGGCGAGAAGACAGCAGCAGCGGCTCCGAAATGGCAGCTCTCGCCATTTTCCCACTCACTTTTCTCATTGACTTAACCTGGAAAGTATCTGCAAAATGAATTAAAATCAGTTCTGAGTTGAACGAAAATTTTGCGCACGTGCAGATCGTCAGACTTTGCGTAATAATTGCGCTCGCCGTTCTCTATAGCTATAGCTTTGTCTGCCCCTCCGTTTGCCGCCGCCGTCCTCCTTAGCAACGGCTTTCCCCACTTGTTGCCGACGCGCTCGCTTCCCCTCACGCGCTTCTCCGCCGAGCGCTGTGGTGGGGGGATTTTCCTTTCCTAACTGGGAAATTGAAAAGTGGAGGAAAATTTTTCGGACTAATTCCCCTAGACTCAGTTTTTCACGCTGATCACGATGGTATAAAAATGTTGTATTGTTTTAGAATCACCCTGTATAGTACCTTGATCCCTACCTTTGGGCTGTTTATGAAACCAATCGGTTTCAAAGTTAAGCTTCAAAATTTTTTTGTCTCACCCTGTATCCTATGAGTCGTTCTTTCTACGTGACGCGATAACTGGAGTAAAAAGGCAATAATCAATTTAAAATTTTGGATTTAGTTAGCATTATATAGCACCTTGATCCCTTTCTTTGGATTTTTTAAATACCAGTTAGTTTCAAAGATATAAGGCTTCAAAATTTCGTTTTCTCACCCTGTATACTTTATATAACTGAAAACTGCATCGTTTCGATCTCAGCTTCTATTTAATGGATTTTTTGTCACACAAGCACGATTTTCGTGTTTTTCCGACCTCTTAAGCGGGACTAAAGTCGCTTTTCCAGACCGGCAGACAAAAAAAATTTAGCTGGTAATAAAAATCGAGAGAGAGAGAGAGAGAGAGTGAGAGGGGGGGGGGGAGAGAGAGAGAGAGAGATTTAATTATATATATGTGATTGATTCGAAATAAATTTATCCATCAAGCAAAAAAAAAATTTGATAGAACTTTATATATGAAGTAAAAACAATTCTGATATTAAGCAATCCATAATGTTGAAGGAAGCTACGTGCCAAAGAATTGGCAGCGGTTTTTTTATTTATTAGCTTATTAATAAGTTCTTCTTCTCTATCTTTTTCTGGCCAAGTTTCCTGCAATATTATTACATCATGTTTTTCTAGTAAGCCCCATACAACCCCGCTAAATTCCATAAAATTACCTTTAAACTATCTTCTTTCTTCTCTCTTCTTATCTGCTTCTTCTCGAAAAGTCTTCATCTCCACCAGCCTTTCTTCTTTCTCGTTCCAGGCATACCATTCTCCATCTATGTTGACCTTCACGTATCCCGTCCTTACATTCAGTCCTAACCCAGTTTCCGTCTTCTTTAGTTTCTCTAGCCATTCTCTCAACTCCATTTCCCGTTGTGTTAGATTGTCCTCCAGTTCTATTCTCGTTCCAGCTAGTCTTGATTCCCACCTCATTATCTCAATATTTTTTTCCCACGACTCCAATTCTACCACTAGCTCTCCTCCTATTGCTCTTATTTTCCTGATATATATTTCCAGGTCAAAATAATTTTTCACAATATCTGTAACTTCTTTTTTCAAATCTTTTCCTACCGTTCTTATTCCTCTTATCATTATATTTTTCTTTCCCTCTTTTCTTTCTCGCATTTCCCACTCGTATTCACTTTCACTTAGGTTATGCGGTATCTTCTTCAGGTATTTTCTTCTGCTATCCAGTCCTTTGTTTACATTGTTATTTGCGTTGTTTTCTATTATTTCAGCCTCTTCAGTTTCTTCCTTTTTTTCGCTTTCTTTCTCTATATTTTCTTCAGCTGGTTTTCCTTTCTCTTCCTCTAGCACCCACAGCTGCATTGTTTCCTTCATCCTTCTTACCTCTTCTTTTAATTCACTCCTCTCCAATTTCCAACTTTGGCTTTGTTCTCTTGCTTCTTTTTTATGCATATATTTTCCAGTTTCAGTTCGTTTATTACACTTTCCAATTTACCCACTCTGTCACTAAATTCACTCACTAAGCCTATTAAGTTTTCTTCGCAAGAACCCATTATTCCTGCTACTGTTTCGTTTTCTTTCTTTTCTTTCTCACTTTGACTTTGCTACTCTCTCAACATAACCTTCTTCTTCCTCTCTAATTCTTCTATCTCATCGTCTTCTTCGGGTGTGTGACTCTTGCTGCCATCTGTTGATCGTTGTTGGTCACTACTATCCGCTCTGACCTATTACTTGCCGTTTTACCCATCTTTATCCCTCGGCGGCGATCTGCTTAATTTACTCTTCCCTTTAAAAACGTCCTCGTATGACATATTTTCCAGCCCCAGAAACTGCCACTTTCTCTATCTCTCCGTCCTTGTCACTCTTGGCGTCATCCGCCATTTTTTTCTGTTCTTAACCTGTTCTTCACTTAGCTTTTTAAATTTTATTCCTGCTTATCCACTACACCGCCTTTCACTTGGATAACACTCTCACCTCTTCTTTGCTATTTTCACTTTTCTCTTTTTCCTTTCCCGCCTTTTCTTTCGCTTTTCTTCACTTTATTTCTACTATTTTTCGCGAGCCGCTCGGATACCAGTCCCGACGCTGCTCCAACCTAACCTCCTTAAACTGTTATATTTTACATATTACATCAGTAGTCTAACAATAAGTTGGATTAAATTGCTACCTGAGAAAAATATTCATTTTAGGTTATACTTGATCTTTTTATTCCAAATGACTGTTATTAAAATCTAATTAAATATGATCAAGTTATGCCATTACACAAGTATTTAGGTGTATGAACTTATACACTTATATAAAATACCTAATTATTTATAGATATATGACTGTTGGACCTATTATATTAATGATATGGAATTTTTTTATTTCTCTTTCTTTAATTCAATTATTGACTTCATATCTACTTTTTTTTCAACCCCTATGATCTTACATTAGATGATAAGTTAAATCTACGTACTTTATTATGGCACCATGCTTAATAAATAGGTTAAGTACTCACAATCACTACTGTAGCAAGAGAAAAACTGGTTTAAAATACTTGCTATATATTTGTTATCTAGTAAAATGAATACAAACAATGGGAATAATATCACTTTGATAAAACTTATGAAGTAAAAGAGTGGCAATAATATCACCTTGATAAAACTTATAAAAATTTACAGTGCAGGATCACGAAAGAAGTGTATTTTAGTCGTATAAGATCTGATGTGAGAGACAATATCATATTCAATGATATATTTTTGATATCGAAAATTTAATAAAAGTTTAAAAAAGCTTATAAAAAGCTATAAATTATTATTAACATTTTTAGAGTCCAAAATCTACATATTATAAACTGATCATAAAAGTCATTAGCTGATATATTAATATATTAGTTTTTTTTAGGTAAATAAATTTCCACCTGGGGTATAACCTAAAATGAATATTTTCCTCGGGTGGCAATTTAATCCAAGTTAGATAATTAATATGAAACAAAAAAAAATGCTTACATTTATAATGTACTATCTGTTTATATATAAAATCCTGTTTATATATCTATCCTGTTTATATATACTATCCTGTTTATATATAAAAAGCAGTAGCACATTAAATATCAAATAAAATTGCCAAGCTTGCAAAACTGGCACATAGCTGTAATCATGAATAATGGGTTTTGAGTACTAAAAAGTGTATTATTCATTGTAGAAAATTCGACCCATCTTAAACCACATCTATCATAAAATTTGTAAATTTGTAAAGAAATGCAAAAACTTTGTTTCAAATATTTAACTGGTGGCGCGAAGCTAGAATTTGATTTTTAGTGTTGAATCACATGGAAACAACAAATGTTGAATCACAAGAAATTTACAAAATTAAAGGTATTTACTAGTTTTTTCCTAAAATGCTTCTATTATGAGTTATAAGCCGTTTGGCAATTGGCAGTAAAAGCAAAAATTCAGAAAATTTCAATTTTTGTTATTGCCATAACTTGGAACTAGGGGTACTTGAAGGTCTAAAAATTTTTGTGTTCTTTTGAAGGTATACTGGACTAGTATACTAATTTTGGCTGGGATTTGAAGAATTTTTCCACGGTTCGATATGAAATAGCCCATATACATGTTTGTGTGTGTTTGTGTGTGCATGTGTATTTGTGTCTGTACACACACATACACACACACACATATACATATATATATATAACTAAACACACACGCACATATATATATATATATGTGCGTGTGTGTATTTAGTTTTTTCTTATATGTACAACAATTTTTTAAACAATCATTAATTATTTGTCGTGCACATAGTCATAAGTTTATTTCAATACTTTTATGGCTATCCCTTATGTTTATGACATGATTTTTGTCACATTCACATAGTTTAGGCTATTTGTACGACAATTACGGTTAAAAACAAATCTGTCACATGTCTAGCATCGGCCATAAAAATGTATACCCAATGTAAAAAGCATTGAGCTTGGTTAAATGTGACAGTCAAAATACTAGCCGATTAGAGCACAACAAACTCTAATTAGACGGAGAATTAGTTTTTTGACTGCCACATTTGACTTAGCTCAATGCTTTATATATTGGGTAAGAATTTGTATACTGTGTAAAATTAAGTTTCCACTTACATTAGTTTTTTAAATATTCATTTCTCAAAAAAATGTTTAGTTACTTAGTTCTTTGAAGAGGGGCGATAATATGGGTCCGAAACGTCAGAAAAAATAAAGCTCTGCTTTTTTATATGTTTGCATTGATCCTTAACTTACCATTTCAATAAGGCTACTGCTATATCTACGCCAAATTGCTAGTTGAGGTATTTCGGCGTAGATATAATATATTTTCACCGTAAATATGTTTCCGGAAGGTTATGTTTAGCTCTAGGAACGTCACTTTTGGAGTATAAAAGGTTTACAAGACCCGTAGTTAGATAAATGAATGATTCAATTTGGCGTAGATTTAACGAAATTTTAGAGAAAATGAATATTTGACTATTCAATCTTTGCGTTTAATTAGAAATATCTATCGGTGGGGCACCTGTAATAGGTATACCTGTAAGCTACATTCGAAATATGTTATGTTGTACTCCCGTGAGGGGGCGCCACATGCCAGCCTTGGCATTAAAAAACTTGCGTATATGATGTATATATGACAAAATTTCAACTTTCAACGTGCATCGGGAATTGTCCCGATAAACCCTATATATATATATATATATTGAAAATCGACTCCTTTTTCGAGTATAATACACGAT
Source organism: Pteromalus puparum (assembly GCA_012977825.3). Taxonomy (NCBI): domain Eukaryota; kingdom Metazoa; phylum Arthropoda; class Insecta; order Hymenoptera; family Pteromalidae; genus Pteromalus; species Pteromalus puparum. Next base: position 21,318,919 of record CM053169.1, on the reverse strand, counting down.
CAGGGTACCTGGAGAACATGTGGAACTCGTAAATATTCAAAAAATAACCATACTACCCCAACACTAACCTCGGGGTGGTAGCGATATTGGGATGTTACCGAGTTGCTTAAGTGAAACTCGTAAATATTCAAAAAATAACCATACTACCCCAACACCAACCTCGGGGTGTTACCGATCTCGGGATGTTACCGAGTTGCTTAACCCAATAACCCAAGTAAAGATGATGGGTGAGTCAACTCACCCATCATCTTTACGTGGGTTATCGGGTTAAGTGGTTATTGTTCACCGGCCGATGCTAGATGTACGACAAAAATTTCAAATTACACATGCGTGTCTGTGTACGATAAATTTAGTTGACATTATTGATGAAATTGTCGTACAAATAACGAATACGCATACTACTCATAAGTATAGAGCTAAAGCAATCATGCCTCTGTGAATCTGCGTGGTGCGCATGCGCGTATATCTATATATGTGGAGTGGATACCTAACAACATTTCTACATATATTAACATTTAGGTGGGCGTTTGAGCAGCAAAAATTGCGAACATCTACGCTAGAATACCTCAAACTACGATTTGGCGTAGATATAGCAGCACTGTTTCTATAAATATATGCTAGAAAATTATGAATGTAACGTTTATAATAAAATAATTTACCTATAAGTTTTTTAAGTATCACATTGCCTGGTTCAAACATCTCCAAATCCTTTAAATCAAATCCATTGAATTCTTCAGTATCATCAGAGCTAATTTCTACATCATTAGAAGTTTTTCTTTTACTTGATTTTGGTGACATTATTATGAAAGTTTTATGAACATTTTCTATAGTAGTCGATTCTGTTTTTAACTTCCTTAGTTTTTTCTTTCCTGGAGATAAGTAATTTTTCTTTGGAGATAATGTCGATTTAAAATCATCATTGAGTTCCTCATTAATGAATTCATTTTCGTCATCAAAACATTTTTCTGATGTTGCTTCTTCACACACACTATCAAGGTTAGAATTACCGTGCACTATATCCAAATTCCCACCATTAAATTCGAAAGAATCCATAATTTCCTGCTTACTAAGAATGGACTAAGCAAATTTACGATTAAAAAACTTATAAAAACTTCCTAAAACGTACATAAAACAATCAATCAAATCTTGAATAAAATCACATTTTAGAAAAAATCGTGGCAAATATACGATTAAAAATACAGTTTACATATTATTTAGAAATGTTTTAATTAATTGTATTGAAACCAAAGAAATACAAATAAATACTATTATACAGAATTGAATAAAAAACTGACACTTAAATTAATTTATCCATACATAGTAAAACGAATATAGTTTTGTAATAAACTACTACTATGAAAATCATAAGTTTACATATAACGTCAAGTTAATTTCATATTTTAGTTGTTAATTTATTAATTTAACCTCAGTACAAAAATATTGCTGGTTTTTTCAAGTTTTGATGATTGCCAAACACACACACATATATATATATATATATATACAAACGCGTTAAGTGACTATATATATATATATATATACATACATACACACACATACAAACGTAGCTAACACACACAATAGCAATACACGCTATATGTGTCATTTACACAATATAAATATTTTATCTTTTGTTAGTTGATCTCCATTTTCAATACGTATATAACCATAATTTAACACATTTAACTCACACAATACACTAAATAATAAATATACTAACTCAGGGCCATCACACATCACCCATAAAAAAGATGGTGGAAGTAGCGAAAAACAACGACGAATTTAACTTTGGTTACCTTAGGCCCATTAGGGCCGGTACACGCTAAAAAGAACAGATACAAGATACAAGATACAGGAACAGATACAAGGAACAGCGCCGCTGTTCCTATGGTTGGACGAAAATAACCTGTAAATGGTGTGATTTTGCTGTAGTGTCGGTCGTTCAGTCGTACTTAATGCAATTGTGTTTGTTTATAGATTGTGTGACAGTATCAAAATAAAGTAAAATTTGAAAAAGAAAACTTGTTTAAGCCCATATTTTACGACTACAAAAAAAATTGTTAGGTTGTTAAGGTATTTTATTAACCACATGTAAGGAAAATTAAATTAATATTGATAAATAAATATTGTTTTTTAATGCTTTTTATCTGAATAATTGTAGTTATTTAATTAATAAAATACCTTAACAACCTAACAATTTTTTTTGTAGTCGTAAAATATGGGCTTAAACAAGTTTTCTTTTTCAAATTTTACTTTATTTTGATACTGTCACACAATCTATAAACAAACACAATTGCATTAAGTACGACTGAACGACAGACACTACAGCAAAATCACACCATTTACAGGTTATTTTCGTCCAACCATAGGAACAGCGGCGCTGTTCCTTGTATCTGTTCCTGTATCTTGCATCTTGTATCTGTTCTTTTTAGCGTGTACCGGCCCTTATGCACGTTACACGCAAAAAGGAACAGAGAACAGGAACAGTCACAGGTCAGATATAAGAAAATAACATTGGTATCTATATATGTGAGGAACACCAAGCTGTTCCTTCTATCTGTCAGGAACAGTGCGCTGTTCCTTGTATATATATAGATATACTAACCAATATTATTTTCTTATATCTGTTCCTGTGACTGTTCCTGTTCCCTGTTCCTTTTTGCGTGTAACGGGCCTAAGGCCCATTACACGATATATTACGTTAAATTATACCTCACAAACTTACATCTCCACAGCAATACAACTAGTAAATTATACCTCACTAAATAAAATCTCCACAGCAATACAACTAGTATCCACATATACCTCAAAAACTACGGAGTGATAAGCGACAGCAAAAATCTCCGCGTAACGAGCTTCGACTAATTCTGTTACAAATTCCCATAAAACTCTAGGAGACGACGTTCGTACTGATCACCCTGGGCACCAGGTACCTCGGAGAACGTTGCCGTCGTGATATTCGTGTTTAGCACACACACACACACACACACACACACACACACACACACGCACACACACACACACACACACACACACACACACATATGGGTGCACGAGAGAGAGAGAGAGAGAGAGAGAGAGAGAGAGAGAGAGAGTGAAAGTGTCGCGGATTCGGGGCCGGGGTGTCGACAGAGCAAGTTCGCTCCCCGGGTTTTTGCCACGTCACAGAATAAAGGGATTTTGATTTGAATGCTTAGAAAATGTTCAACAATAAAAATACTTAATTTTTGGCCTTTTGTAACCTACTTATGCTACTTTTTTTTTCATAAAAGATTTTCTAAGCATTCAAATAAAAATCTCTTCATTCATACCAAAAGTACAAGTGTACAAAGCATTCTCCTAAAATTTCAGCCCAATCAAACCATGTGGTCACATGGAATCCTACGGACACTGCCAAAATGTTCAAAACAGTATACGGAGAGTCACTATGGGTAAATAGCTGCTAATATGGGTTTACCATGGTAAAAATACAGGTAATATAACCTAATATTAATATAAAACTATATAACAATTATAATTTATTTTTTTTATTATGTATAAGAAGTTTATTTTTCAGAGTTTAAAGGTGGTGTGCCCCCTTTTAAAGAAACCGATTAAAATTTATTTAGGAGATAATAGTGAATTAGAAGCAACGAAAGTCGGAAATGTTGTTAGTTATTTCAGATCATTTGATAAAGAAAATAAAGTTATAATGAAAAATGTCTTATACGTCAAAGAAATGAATATAAATTTGATTAGTTACGGGAAATTAACTGATAGTAACACGATTGTCTCGAAAGGTAATTTAGCAAAAATAATTGATGAAAAAGAAAATTTGATAGCAGTAGCGTTTAAAGAGAATCGTATATATAAAATCACGAGTAGATTGAAAATCACGTTACATTTTGGCTATCTAAATTTTTTGAGCAAACAACAGTTGTTGACAGGTATTCCAACTAAGTTTGAATCGGAAATATTAAAATGCGAAATATGCACAGAGAATAAAATGCATCATTCATCGTTTAAAAATAACAGAACAAGAGCGAGAAATATCTTGGAGTTAATACACACTGACGTATGTGGTAGTTTCAAGACCCCGGGTCCAAACGGTGAAAAATATTTTGTTTCGTTTATCGATGATTACAGCAAAATAGTTGATTGTATGACAAAGTATGTAAATAAAGTTGAGAATTTAACAGGAAAAATAGTAAAAACAATAAGGTGCGATAATGGTACATAATACTTAAATAATCGATTTTATAAATTCACGAAAGAAAAGGGTATTTACATAATTGTCCAGCGTACGTACACGAATTAAATGGTACTGCTAAAAGATTCAACCGATCAATAATAGATATGGCGCGTTGTTTATTGGATGAAGCACAAGTCGACAAAAAATATTGGATTAGTGCTGCAACATACTTGAAAAATCGTACTTTAGCTAACACAAATGAAAAGAAAACTCCGTATGAGATGTTTTTTAGAAAGAAGCCAAATGTTGAAAATTTAAAATTGTACGGTAGCAAAGTTTTTGTACCAAAACCTGAACAAAAGAGAAATTCGAAATGGGACAAAAAAGCAGAAATGGGAATATTATTAGGCTACAGTGAAGTAGGTTATAGTCTTGTTGAGTGGTGGAGTAACAGTTTCTAGACATGTTGAAGTTGTTGAATCATATGAAAAATGTATTGGCATCAATTATGAGAATGAAAATATCCCTTCCTCTACTCCTACTCTCGAGTCAAGTAGAGAAGACGAACTTAAATCCGAAAAAGAAAATGATATTGATGATGTATTTGATAGCGCAGATAAAAATGTAATTGTAACCGAAAAGGAACAAACAAATGTAAAAAATATCGATAAAAATAGTTTGAAACCGAATACTCCACGTCGATCAACACGTGCGAAAAAGAGTCCGATAAAGTATCCAAATACTGCTTCGCCTGCAACGGCCATTTCCTAGGCCAACATAGGTACGGCCCTGAGGCACGTGACCAGGTGCTGCGTATCGAGCATACGGCCGTATATCGGCTCCTCTCGCTCGCACTTACAGGACTCCCGTAAGCGTATTGATCGCTTTGAAGCCGCCGGCGCGGACCAAGTACATAACAAATGACAACGCGTGCGGTGCGCATACCCCTCTCCTCACATCTACGAGGCGCTTGCTGCGTAGCTGATCAGTTCGCATGCAACAGGAGTTCAGTTCTACTCCTTCCGCGCCTACAAAGGAAGTAGAATGTCCAGACTCAAAATAGGCTGAGTTTTTATAGTTATATTTTGGTTAAATATGGAAGTCAACACTGCAATATTTTGAAGAAATGGTCCATGAAATATATATTTTTTGCAATAAGATGTTCTATATTTTTTCAAAATTTTCTATATGTATGATTTTTGTTTTTATATTAATAAAGGCTTGAAGAGGTCTCTCACCGGAGACGAAACGTCGCCAGTTAATTCTATTTGGACTGTGTTTATTATTAAAAAACCCTGGGTTATCCTCCCACCTCTGTTTTCCCAAAAACTATATGTTTTGAACTAACATTTGTATTTAATGTATTTTTCGCACCCGGGGATCTCTACACCAGACTGATCCGGGGAGTCTATTCCTCCGGGAAAGACTCACGCTTCTATACATATTTCACTAACCCTGCCACCGACGGGTCATAAAAAGATAGCTTCATGCTATCCTACTGGGCTAGCTCAGTAGGTTTTCCCATGGTCGCATCTCGCGAATTATACGTAAAATAAATTTTCTCATCGTAACACCTCGTAATACTAACCGAATTAATCTACAACAATCGCGAAGATCACATATCATCTTTCTTTTCATTTTTACTGTGTAACATTTTATCAATTCACTTACTCTACATTCGTTAATAATTTATCATATGTGTAATAATAATCTTTCTCTTATATTCATCGAACCACGTTAATACTGTCGAGACTTATTTCCCACGTAATCCATCCGTTGAAAGCCGGACACGTGTCTGGATACACGGTAGTGGGAAATAAGTAATCATATATATAATAAAATCGGATTTATAAATTGTCAGACATATACTTAAGAAAATCAGAGTATTCGCCGCGTATCTTTCTTTTAGAACAAAAGTCAATATCATCCCTCAAATATATATTCAATCTTTTCTACATCAGCTTTCATTCTTTCCAGAACATTTCATTTAATAACTCATCCACATTTTACTAATCATTATTATAAATTATCTTTTCCTGCGCAATAGGTTCTTCTCGATTGATATTATAAGGCGTCAACATTGTAACATATTCAAATAATATTCTAGTACGTGTTTATAAAGTGGTTTGATATGTCGAGCCGCCGCAATTGTTGTCAGTTGTTTCTGTAGTTTTTTCTAGGTGTCGATTTTCTAAATTTTGATATTATATTAGTAACATTTTCTTGGTATATTATTGAGTAAGCTTTTTACTTTTTACTTTTGAGTAATAAATACAGAGAATAAATAAGGCTGTTAGCCACAATCAATTTTTCACTCATAAATCTGTGTAATATTTTATTCGACCCACTGCTCCTTATCTACTCCTATGCTACGAAATAATAATATCTGCGCCACAAGTCCTTAAACAAATTTTTCTACGAACTCACGAATCTTATTTTTCGGCGATCGTAAGTAACGGAAAAATAAGACTCTTTCAATGGTACCCCTGGTGGGACTTGTGGCTGTAAGCGGATATTTGAGTAGATGAGTAGGCAAGGTCGAGTAAACATAACACACGAGTACGCACGACGCTTCCTTCAACGCGAGACCTTGTGATTCTCTGTTGTTGTTGTGTGAATTCTCAGGCTTCACTCGTAAATACCAATTGATTTTATTTGTTTCTCTCGGAACGCGCTACGCACTTTGTGACTTTGACTTGCGGGTATACATCGATTGATTCTCTTTCATCACCATTGTTAAGCAACACGTGGCTACGTGCTGTTACTCCATCGCACGGTCATCTCTCTTGTTTTTCGTTTGGACACACTGGTCAACGTCGTTCTTTTTTTTGCTTTGAAGAATTGTTTCTTTTTTTTTGTCGGTTATAATGCCTAAGCAAACTAATGGGACGATTCCTAAGAAAGGTCGGGGAAGGCAAGTGCCGAATCGAGACAGTTCGCGCATAACTAGACAATTTCCTGGAACTCAGGATAACTTGAATGTTAGCCTTGACCCAATTAACGATAGTTCTATTCTCAACGAACCTCGGTACGATCCATTCGGTGACCGCTGATCATTTTCCTCCATTGGTGCTCCCTGGAGTGAACACTCTCTCGAGTAACCGTCAGACGGAGATAATGAGGATCAGGCTACTGCATCTGAGGCCGCGGCGGTGCGGTGGACCAACAAAACAGAAGAGAACGCTACCAGTGTTCAGACCGAATCGGCTCAGCTTTTCCAATCCATGTTTAATCGTGATTGCGCGCTCAAACGGCCGTACAGAAATTCTCGGCTCGCGAGTTAAAGAGGTGGATGATTTGTGTCAACGTCTAATTCACTGGGACTCACGGTTGACAGATGAATTGAATAACCGTAGTAAGGTGATCGAACAAAACTCGCAAGATATTAAGTACCTTTCAAAAAAATGCGCCGATCTCACGCTAGCACAAAGAAACGCATGGAAGATGCGCAAGTGATTCACCAGCGCTTGCATACGCACAACGAGCGTTTCAGTAATATGTTAGATAACCATAGGACACTCGGCGATAAGGTAGACAGAACGCGCGAGGAATTGATCCAGTTGATCGAGACGAAGACGAGATCTCTCTGAAACTCTGACCGAGGGGTATCTCATGTTAGGATTGATCTTCCCACGTACTCTGGGGCCCCTTTCGAACAGCCTGTCCGATTTCTAAATAATTTAAATAATTATATTGAGGCGACTGGGACGTCTGAGCATGCTGTACATTTCGTGATTGATCAGGCACTGCGTGGCACCGCAACAGACTGGTATGAACACGTTAGGGATGGCATATCTAGCCTTGAGGTATTTAGACAACGTTTCTTACAACGTTTCTGGAACAGCGCAACGCAAGCAAAAATTCGTCGTGAACTTGAATTCGGATCTTATAGGGCAGAAAACAATTTAAGTCGGAGTGAATACGTCCTACGGCTGTATAACATGGTCCGCGCGCTTACTAGTCCTCCCTCCGAGGCTACCGCAGTTGAATGCTTTTCGCGACACTTTGATGAATCGCTGCAGATCGCAGTCGTTTCACGCGAAATTACTTCAATTGATGCACTAGTTCATCTGCTCGATACCATGGATCAAGCTTTCGCTCTCAACGCAAACTATCCACATGCACGTCGGGTCGATTTCCCTCCTTGGGAACGGAGCGGGCCAATCACTTCAAACGAAAATACGCGATCGCGTGACTCTTTCCGTTCATCTACGCCTCGTAATTTTGAACTTAAAGGCGAACCTAATAGAAACTCTCAGAATATGGGACGAGGCTCGCGTCCTTTCCAGACCAGAGAAGGGAATTATTCACAAAACTCACGANGAACAAGATACTGATAATATCTCGGAAAACTAATCAACGTTGTGTCGCAGGCCTTGGATAGATTGTCGCATAATCGCGCTACATGCGATACAACGAGCATTGATTATTTGTCTAAGAGCATAAATCTGATAGACAAAACATATCTTGCGGCCCAGCGTGCTCATGAAACCATGCGCGAGTATTTGCTCAATGAGGAAAATTTCGCGAACACGTATAAGAAACCTCCGCAAACGCAATGCCCGGAGATTCTTATTGAAATTGGTAGTGTTTTAGTAACAGCACTTTTGGACACAGGTAGCAAGGTAACCTGCATCTCCGCCCAATTATATGACGAAAACGCGTCGGACTGGAAAGACTTCCCGACACTTCCTCTAACTGGAGTTAAAGCTATTGGCTTTACCGATGAAAAGTCGATAAATAAAAAAAACAGTTTCGTGCTCACGTCGGGCTTAAACACATGAAGTTTGATTTCGACTTCTTAGTTATCCCGAAATTGGTCAGGCCCTGTATCTTGGGAATTGACTTTCAAGAGCATCTAAATGCTGTAATAGACTTGAAAAATGAGTCAGCATTTTTCTCGCATCCGGTTTCCTTAGATACTGCTAAATGTAGCTTCAATCTTCGCGAAGTCCAGTTAGATCATAGACACGAAGTCAATTCGGTTCTAAGCAATCTTGCAGTAGAGTACGGTTGTGCCGCATCGGACCGCGCGCCCAATTTCCCGGGCCACGTTGATCCGACTGATTCTTTGACCGATGAGGAAATCGAAGACAAATTGGCCCCTCTACAAGAGGTGTATGATTCTGAACGTATAAGGCTGGGTGCCTTAATACGTAAATATCGTGAGATTTTCTCAAAGTCGCCCGGACGTTTTGTCTGCTACGTCTATAAGTTCAACGTACGCGACGCATCCCCTTTCGCACGTCGTCCACACCCTGTCGCGATACGGGATAGGGAAAAGGTAGGTGAAGCGATCAAGAAAATGGAACTTCAGGGAGTTATCGAACGATCCTCCACCCAGTATCTTAGTTCGTTAGTGCCGGTGTACAAAAAAGACGGATCAGTAAGGGTTTATCCCGGCATCAGTAGCTACAGAATTAGAAAAAGGCTGGATAGCACAGCGTGACTTACATAGAAAAGAAGCTGAAATAAATGGATACGTCGCAGGAAAAAAGGAAGAAATCCAGAAGCTATCGTCGAAAATCGCCGAATTAGAAAATTTAAATCGAGACCTCCGAGTACAACTGCGCAATGTAGTATCATACTCGCAACAACAAGCAACGGAAGACGCACTACGTCAGAAAATTAACCGCAAGCACAAAAAGTGTTCAATTCCAGGATACCTTCGACTTAAATTATTACGACATGTCGAATCAGCACAATAACCTGTATTCGAACGAGAAAAAAGTTTTAAATGCACAAGCTCCGATATTTCACTCTACGACTAAAGCTAGTCAGCCGAACATTTTTACAAGAACACCGGCTACTGCGCCGAGTTCTTTGCGTGCAGACGCCCCACAGCATCCTAACCTCTGCTGGCCGGCCGTAACCGTCTACAATCAGCCCGTATGCTCGAGCTGCGACGGGAGGATTTGGCCTCAAACAGCTATGAGTTCGCTCTCGCAACCGAGTCCTCAAGTGACAAATCAAATCGCAGGAGTTGTGCCAAGCAGCACCTGGAACACTCTGGACCACTCCCGTCCGAGAACAAAGAATCTCGGGAGGACAGTTAGAGAGTGGAAATTAAAATTCTCTGGCGACAAAGGCATTAGCATTGAGGAATTCCTAGCGCAAGTCGAGGCAAACCAGCGATTAGAAAATATATCTGACGAGGAACTCCTAGACTCCTTGTTCCCCATGCTAGAGACACCTGCGCTGTTTTGGTATCGTGCCTTGAGGCCCTCGTGGCAAACGTACCAAGACTTCAAGAGGGCAGCTCTCAATAATTATAGCAAATCTAGAAGGAATAAGCGGAGTCTGATAGTCGAGGCTCATCTACGCACGCAAGGAGCTGACGAGCCTGTAATAGATTATATTGTCTCCCTCCTCATGATCTTAAATAGGTTTGAAAAGCCATGCAGCCAGCAAGAACAATTTAATCTGGTCATCGATAACATGCTTCCGAAGCTCAAAAAGAGGATGAAGAAATATTACGGGAATTTAACGAATACTCAAGAACTCCTCGACAGAGCCCAAGAAGTGGAGGACGATGAAGATGGCCAATGGAGGCCACCGCCTCCAGCAGACCAAACAGTGCTACCAGAAACGGCATATAGGCCTGGCAAAAAACTCAAGAGTAAGCAGATCAGCATCTCCAGTAAGCAGAGAGCCACTTCGAGAAGTTCCTTCAGAAGAGGTCCATAGACCCCGACTCTCCCAATCGCACAAAGTCTGGCTCAGGAAAAAACTCCTCAGCGAAAAGGACCCCTTCCAAAGAAGTAGAAACATCGCCGAAAAAGGAGCAGTCCGACGACGAACAGACGCCGACTCGCAGAGGCAAGCGCGGTCGAGGAGATAAACGAGGAAAAGGAGGCTGGCGTCGTAGAGGGGATCGTACAGACGAAATTACACCCAAGTCGGATAAAAACAAGGATAAACCGGCAGGTCCAGACGGTGAGAACGTTCTGTGCTGGAATTGCAGATGGCCTGGTTACACTAAGCTCACCTGCCCGGAATGTGCACAAGATCAGTCAAAAAACGGGAAAGAGAGCGAGTAGATAAGGTCCCTACCGCTCTAGAACAACCGCGGACCTTCAACGCTGAAAGCGTAACAGGAGTAGCGCAAACACTTCACGGCACGGCGAGCGACTCACCGCTAGCAACGAGTAGCTCGACCGATGTGGAGACGTTCTGCGATGGAGGTACTGTTGCCAGCGCTTTAGTTGAGAAGTTTCCACGTTGGTGGCTGGCCGTGGAGGTCGGCCAATTTAAATTAAGAGGACTCTACGACACCGGAGCTTCACGTACCGTCCTTGGCCCCGTCGGCATATCTCTCGCTGCCTCATTAAATAGGCGCGTGAGACCACATGTGGGCCCAGGGGCTAGGGCAGTCGATGGTCATTTGGTGCCTATAATGGGTAGCGTTAAATTGCCCTTCACCATTGGTGGAGTAACTCATTCGATTGACGTTCTTATCTTGAATGAAGCCGACACTGAGTGCACTTTAGGTGCCGACTTCGTTCGCGCATTTTCGGCGATGCTTGATCCTGTAGCAAATAAGCTACAGCTCAAAGGCACAGATGTTGAGGTTCCGGCCGTCCTCTCATCTATGCGTGCTGAGGAGCTTTTATCGCTCGCCTCTCTCGGAATTGAAGCAATTACCGATGAGCAGCGCCTAGAAATCGACAATCTGATGAAAGAACTGCTGCCCGATCCTGCCTGTGAACAGTTGGGCTGCACGGGATGGATACACCACGATATCGACGTTGGCAGTGCTCGCCCTATCAAACAGCGGTATTACCCTGTTTCGAAAATTTTAGAGGACGAAATGCACGAGCAAGTGCATAAGATGCTCCGTGCCGGCATAATTAGAAGGTCCAAAAGTAATTGGTCTAGTCCAGTAGTTATGGTTCGAAAATCTGACGGCAGTTTTTGTTTCTGCGTCGATTACCGAAAAGTGAACGCTGTATCGAAGATAGCTGCTTACCCGCTACCCTACATAGCTATGATATTGCGGAAGATACAGCATGCTAGATATATATCGGCGCTGGATTGCTCAGGAGCGTTTTTGCAAATACCCCTTACAGAGCGATCCATCCCTATCACAGCCTTCACTGTACCTGGACTTGGATTATTTGAATTCGTCAGGATGCCATATGGCCTCGCAGGAGGGCCAGCGACGTTTCAGATGCTCGCTGACCAGCTGATCACGCCAGAAATGGAACCGTATGCTTTTGCGTACCTAGACGACATCATAATCGCAACCGACACGTTCTCAGACCATGTCAAATGGCTAACGTTAATCTTGAAACGGATAAACGAAGCTGGACTCACCATAAACAGGAAGAAGTCGAAAATATGCATGTCTGAAGTGCGTTACCTAGGCGTACTTGTGAATCGTGAGGGCTGTCGCCCCGATCCAGAACGAGTTCGGCCTATAGTCGAGTACCCGGCTCCCAAGAACTTAAAGCAACTGCGCAGATTCATTGGGATGGCTTCGTGGTACCGTAAATTTCTAGAAGACTTCGCTACACTATGCGAACCGCTCACTGCACTCACTCGCAAAAATGTAAAATACGAGTGGAAGGACGAACAACAGGTAGCTTTTGAGCAAGTAAAAGCTCTGATCGCAACTGCTCCGGTTTTAGCAAGGCCTGACTTCAGCGCTCCATTCATAGTAGAATGTGATGCCAGCGATGCAGGACTTGGAAGCGTCCTTCTGCAACGCATTGAGGGAGAAGACCGCGTGCTCTGCTTCGCGAGCCGCGTCTTATCTGCTACGGAGCGCAGGCTGTCGGTGACAGAGAGGGAATGCCTCAGTGTTATCTGGTCCATAGAAAAATTTAGACCTTACATCGGAGGCTACCATTTCACTGTAGTAACGGACCACCACAGCCTTGTTTGGCTACAGAACTTGAAACATCTGGGCCGTTGGTCTCTGCGTCTCCAGTCCTACGACTTTAAGATCGTTCACCGTAAAGGTAAAGACAACGTCGAGCCCGATGCGCTGTCTCGTATGTACGAGACCGACGAAGATGAAGCAGCTGTAATAGCCTCGCTTTCAGTGGACGAGTCGATCAAGGATTCCTGGTACCTGAAAAAGGCGAAGCAAGTCGTCGAAGATCCGAAGGCACATCCCTTCTGGAAAGTCGTGGGTGGCCGACTCTATCATTACCGCCCAGATCCGACGGTAAACGATCTACTCGGACAAGATGACGACGCTTGGAAGCTAGTAGTACCCCACGAACAGTGAGAATAGATTCTCGCCGAGTGTCACGACGAGCCAGTCTCTGGACATCAAGGAAGGTTCAAGACCCATCAGAGAATAGCGCTCCGATACTACTGGCCAAATATGTATAAGGATACAGCCCACTTCGTAAGGAATTGCCACATTTTTCAGCAAGCCAAAGCGGAGCAACTCGCTCCCGCAGGGCTTATGGGCAAACACGTGGTTACAGGACCCTGGGAGATAGTCGCTGGCGACACTATGGGACCTTTTTCGAGGTCAACCCAGGGACACGAACATCTATTAATTTTTATCGACTTATTTACGAGATGGATCGAATGCATCCCGATAAGGAAGGCCAATGCAAAAACCATCAAGCGAGAACTGAATCTGCGAATCTTCTTAGACGATTTAATAATATTTAAATCTCAGGCGAATAAGTGAGTTTAAAGAAATTAATGAATTATTAGAAACAATCATTATTATAGATGATTCATTCAGTGAATCAACAATAGACAGTTTTCAACTCTATTCGGGAGAGCCTGATAGAAAAATGTATACTTATGGACGGTAAAAGGATAACCAACAATTGACAGTTTGCACACCACCAAAGGGGTACTGTCAGTAGGTGCGTTGATTTTTTTTTTAATTTTATTTTATAAAAATCACCGATAATTTCATATAATTTCATGACATGATCAAATTATATAAAATTATGGTTATTGTTAAAAATGAAATTTTTTTCCTAATGTAATACAATAAAGTAATGCAAAATGAAAATTAAAACTGATTCATTTTTATCAATTAGGATTTTTATTTAATAATCTAAAAAAAAACCGTGGAATCATCGCCTGGAGCCCTATAACCACGGGAGTCTTAGATACCAATCCTCCTCCCCTAAGACTCCGCCTCATACCATCCTCCGTCCTACAGAAACTTTTACTTAAAAAAGTTTTTGGGTATTGCAATTATTTTACTGCTATTTATTCACATAAAAAAGTATATATTACTTGTAACCTAAGTTAGTATATTAAAACACGGCAGGTAGTTAGTGCCTGAGCGTAGCGTGCTCACTATGCTAGGGTCTGAACATCACGCCTTGCGTAATAATGCACCTAGGTTACATACATCGTAATGTACTATTTGAAAGAGGATAAATTTTAATTGAAACTTTTTTCATGTAAAAGTGTACAAATAATCATTAAATATTTACGAATTAACTAAGTATTATTATATATAAAAAAAAAAAAAAATAAAAAAAAATGGGTGGCTTTTTCGAACTCGAAAGTTCATGGCCTCACAACGTATCGTGTTGTGTTTCTAGATGAATTTTAGCGTTCGAAAGTTTCCAGGGTAGGCTCATCACACCTACGCCTTTCTCAAACCCGGTGTCGTGAGTAAGATTTCCATCGGATCTGAAAAAACAGATCGCCCTGATGGGGGCTCGAACCCACGACCCCTTGACCGGGAGGCAGGTGGTTTACCACGGAGCCATCGCCGGTCTACATTATTATATATATAATAATACTAAATTAACTTGTTTTATAATAAAGATTATTTGTGTGCCTGTTCTGTGTTTGTTTCTGTATTTTTATTGTGTTTGATAAATTTCTTTAAAAAATTTCAAAACGAAAAATTTTTAGTACCTTAAATTTTATAAAATAAATAATTTCGACAATTTTAAAAATCTAAATCAATTGGAATAATATGTATGTCTGAAATGTCTACAAAAAAATAGTTGGAATGAATTTATATATATATTTTAAATTTGATCTTTGAAAATCTTACTCCACACAATATTATCGATTTTTGAAGAATCTTCTTATCCATTTTGAATAAATATTTTATTTGGATTTCTGCACCTAGATAAAGCTGCATACAATTGACCATGGGAAAATAATAGCCGTCTAAGAAACATTCCTAAGGAATCAAAACTTTGTCCTTATGATTTATTTATTGTTATTGCGAAAGCTAAAATAATTTGAAATTGTTTTCTATCCCCAGTGGAAATAATTTGGTATGCCAAAGTGTGCCAAAAATGTGCCAAAGTGTGCCAAATTGTACCAAAGTGTGCCAAAGTATGCCAAAGTATGCGAAAGTGTGCCAAAGCATTCAAATTCGGAAAAACGATACACTATAGTGAGACTTGAACTTAAACGAAAAAAACTTGACTTTTTGCGCTTGGAGGTTATCCCTTGTTTTGGTGTCTGCTCCTGTTGCTGCTGATGCTGGTGCTCTTGCTGCTTCCACTGCTGCGTATACATTCAACTTTCAAGATGCATTCTAGATGAGGATCACTGTTTGGGCTATGCTTCTACGGCTGTGCTGATACCTTCCTCCGACATACTGTCTGGATGAAGATTCGTCAACTCAAGATTCACAAGTATTTCTTGTGTTATGTGCAGTGAAATCAGTGATTACGTGATTGTGTTATCTATAGCTGATTTACACTGTCTGTGTATTATAGGTTGGCATTGATGGCTATAAACAAGATGACCCTGGAGGTGGATCAAAACTGTCTGTTGCTACTGATGCTGGTTGGCGTTACGGGAGGCTTCAGTTATTTGGAGACGACTCTGAAACCAGGTTCACGCTCTTTGATGGTGATGGCTGGCGTTGCTGAAGGCTTCAATCAGCTGAGGAGGACCTTGGAACCATGTTCACACTCACTGGTGGTACTGGCTGGCGTTGCTGGAGGCTTCGAACATCTGAGGACGACCATGGAACCAAGTTCACGCTCTCTGGTGCTACTGGGTGGGGTTGCTGGAGGCTTCAGTCATCTGAGGATGACCTTGGAACCAGATTCACGCTGTTTGTTGGACAGGTTAGCGTTGCAGGCCCATTTCAATCATCAGAAGACAACCCTGGAGCTGAAATCACGCTGTTTGCTGGCCTGGTTAGCTTTGCTGACCTGTTTCAATCATCTGTAGACGACCCTGAAGTTGGAAGTTGCTGGTATACATTCTACAGCTGTACATCAAGGATCTACAGTAGGTCCTCGACCAGGGTCTGCTGTTACTAGTACGGAGTCCAGTGCTGCTGGAGTTACTGGTCCACAGTGTACTCCAGCTGCATATTCAGGGGCCACTGCTGCGACTGCTGTGTGTGCAGCTTTTGCTGCTTATATTCATACAACTTTTGCTGCTGCTGCTACTCGAGCTTGGTCAACTGCTGCTGCTGCAATACAAGCAACTCCTGCAACAGCTGTATGTTCAGGATTCCCTACTGGTCCTCGACCAAGATCAACTTGCTGCTTATACTAGTACATCTCCTTTTATACGGCTAATTAAGTAGCTTCTGACGCTTCTTGTTCCTTCCAAAGCTTTTTGCAGGCCAAAATTTTGTCGCAAGTCTATATGATGATATAGCACATCTATATAAATTTAAGTTTTTAAGATTTGTGTGGTTAAAAATTGTATATCTCAAACCTCATGTAACATATACACTTGAAACTTGATATGCAAGCCTGTGTTATGTATTTCAACATATTTATACAGTTTAGTGACTTAAGTGTAACCAAAAGATCTATTTTGTTCGAAAACACTTGCGCCAAAAGCGTATAATTAGAACGAACTAGATCTTCTGGTTACACTTAAGTCACTATACTGTATAAATATGTTGAAATATATAACAGGGGCTTGCATACCAAGTTTCAAGTTTAAACATTGCATCACTTGTACATAAACTCAATTTTTTAAAAAATTTCTTTGACTAAAATTGCATATCTCAAAAGTGGTGCATTGTATACACTTGAAACTTTATATAATAAGCCCTTATAATGTATTTCACTATATTTCAGCAGTTTGATGCACTTACTACAATCAGATGATCTACTTTGTTCGAAAACACTTGCGCTAAAAGCGACAATTTAGAACAAACTAGATCTTCTGGTTACGCTTAAGTCACTAAACTGTATAAATTTGTTGAAAGACATAACAAGGGCTTTTATACCAAGTTTCAACTTTATACAATGCATCATTTATAAATAAACTCATTTTTTTCAAATTTCTGGGAAAAAAAATTGCACATCTCAAAAGTAGTTTTTTGTCATAAGAAAAGCGTGTATTCGAAACACGTGTGTATATGCGAAATACACGTAATTATTTATTAATTTTTATAATATAAAAAGCGTGTATTCGAAACACGCGTGTATATGCGAAATGCACAGTTATTTTATTGTAAAAAATGCGTGTAGTCGAAACACGTGTGATGGATGTACGAAATACAGATCATTATGTATAGGCATTTTTCGTTATATCAAATCTGCGTGTACGGCAACACGCAGTGTGAGTTTCGATATTGCAAATTTTTGTAGTGGTTGACGCCAGATGGCGCCAGAGGTTATTATAAGCACTACCTGCACTACCGGCCGCAAGGTCGGTAAAATCGCAGAAATGGGTTTGAGACCTGCTTTATTTTAAAGCTGCTATCAGTCGTAAATCTTTGAAAAACAAGAGAAAAAGTTAATAACAATCTAAAATCCGGATAAAGCAATAAGTAATGGTTAAATATATAATATCCACAATTATTAAGTAACTGCCCTAACAGGGCAATCCGCCGGAAATATAAGTTTTCCAGATTTTGACCGAAAATTTTCTAAGTCCTAAATTCCCGAATAACTCATTTATGCCAAAGTGGGCCAAAAGTGTGCCAAAGTGTGTCATTCTGTGCCAAAGTATGCCATTCTGTGCCAAAGTGTATAGTTTTTCCGAATTTGAATGCTTTGGCACACTTTGGCACACTTTGGCACAGCTTGGCACACTTTGGCACACTTTTGGCACAGTTTGGCACAAAATCCATTTCCACTAGGGATAAATAGTAAAAGGAAATTAAGAATTCTCTCCAGTATTTAGGGTAATTTTCGGTATAAAGACTTTATTTTCAATATTTTCTCCTGTAATTATTTCTGCTTCAATATTGTATTGATATCATTTAACAATTTTTAAACGAGTTCCATTGCGTAGACCATCTATTATACTCAAGTCGAGTTTATGAGGTAGAAGACCTTCTCTAATTTCATTCATTATCATTTCAATTGGATGATTTAGATGAATATTTTCGTCAGTTTGATCAACGTATGCGTTGCCTAATCTATGCTGTAAGATGTCCATGAATCTCCATACAATAATTTTAATACTTTATCATTAATGATTTTAATATCTTCATTATGAGGAGCTAAAATCACAGAATTCATAGAATATTTTGAATTAGAGAAATATTTTGATTAATATTACTATAAATTTTGTCACAAACATTATTAGTTTTCCAAAGTTGAGGTATTCTGAAAGGATCAATTTTACCTTCTTCTAAATCTAATAATAATGATGAGAACTCTCTATTTAGAACGAATTTTTTTTTTTAATTTTAAAACTGTAAAAAGAGGCCAGAACTTTGAATATTTAATTGTTTTTTCAACAATAACTTTTCTATAACCATGTTTCATTACTGGAAGAATTTGTCTAAAATCGCCTCCCAATACAATTAATTTTCCTCCAAAAGGTATCTTATCACAGCATACATTTTGCATAGATACTTTATCCCAAATAATTAAATCAGCTAACCTTAATTTTGTTATCTGATTCTAATTTTAAATAAGCAGTATCTATATTATCCAAATTCAAAGATAATCTAAAAGTTCTATTACTTGTCATTCCTTTTGGTAATAATATAAAAGCAATACCAGTCCAAGCCATTGATAAGACTGGTTTATTTAATTAAATATAATAATGTATTAAAGTTTTGTATGAGAAAGTTTTTCCTGAACCTCCAGGACCGTTAATAAAATAAATTTTAGTTTTGCTATTAATGAATTCTGTGAAAATAGAGTGTTGATCTTTATATAATTGATTTACCATTTGTTTAAAAATAGTGGCACTATGCATTAGATTTTCGGGAGACATGGCATCATTAACAATACGATTATCAGGTTCTGGTAAACTAAAATCCTTACAACATCTTTCTTCTGTTTCTAATATACTTTGAATGTGAGATAAAGCATTATTTTCTTTATTTTCTTTAAAATCTTCAGTGAAAAAATTTTTAAACTTATTCCAAATTGTATTTCCTTGAATGTTTTCTGCTAATATGAACCAAGCAAAAAATTTACGTAATTGAAATGGTAACATTATTTGACAAGCCTCTTCAAACATATTATAAACACAAGAGTCATCAGCTACTAAACCCATAGCAAGTGCTGCTTCTTTATACGTTTGATACAGTGTATTATCATAAGTTCGTAAATCTTCAAAAGAAGTAGCACCTTTCTTTCGGTTTAGTATTAACTTTAAGAAAAACCTTTCATCTTTTGGAGATACAACATTTAATCGTCCTATGGCACCATATTTATAATTACGCGATCGTTTTATCCAAGATTTTGTTTTTTGATCAAATTTGTAATGTTGCGGAATTTGAACATATTTAATATTTTTTGCAAAATCATCCGTTTTATTTAATTTAAACCATGCCGTTAAAGTAGTTTTCGTGTTGCGTAATGCATAAAAGCCACCACCACTTAGATTTAAACGGTTAAGAAAGTTCTCACGATTATTTACATGAATATAGCAACACAACTTATTTAATTTGGAGTAATGGAATCAATTCCTTAGAAGCTAACAAATTTCGAATGAATAATATCTTTTTCCAATTAGTATTCGAATCACATATCAGAACAAAACGAAAATAACAAATATCAAATAATCAATGCCTTTTAATTTCATTTTTAGTAATTTAAAGTAATTTAATTTATTGTTAAATTTTAAATAATATTTTAATCTGTTGAAATACCCGAGACGCTAGCTCCCGATGGCAGCGCCTTTCCAGGCCCTATCGGCAACGTCGCGACATGATCAAGCTCGGCAACGCTGCGCCGCGCCGCCTCTCTCGATCTCCAGCTCTCGCTGCGCCAACATCGATTATCACGCTTATTCACGTTTCTTGTACTCTTTGTTTGCTTCACACCGCGTTTCTCCTTTCTTTTATAATAAACGATCAGTCTCCGGTATTCAGTTTCTTTTTATTCAACTTCATTATCCCGCATCGAATCAATAATAACAATAGGTTATCGGCCCACGCACGCGACCACCGCGCTTTGTTAAGGTGATTATAGTGAAGAGTGATATTAATCACATAAAGGACTCTAGTGAGTTGGCGATTAATTCACCACCACGACATAGACGACGAGCTCTAGCTAAAGTCCAGGAAAGTTTCACGAAACCACAACAATGGCTGGACCATCAGAATACCGATGGGAGAAGAAGGGAAAGTCCCGTAAGTAAATTTAAGTTCTTAAGTGTGAAAGTTTACAGTGCAACAACGCGACTGAAAGCATGTTTAAGAAACGCGAAAAGTGAAAACCACGTTTCTTATAAAAATACATATCTGAAAAAAAACCGGAAAATTACGATCGCGATTTTATAAAAGCACGCTATATATAATATATATATATATATATATATATATATATATACTCTGAGTCGGAAATTCCAGAGAAAGAAAGAACGCTCTTTGTAGAACATAAAGACAAAGACAAACGCGAAAGTCAAATTCCGAGAATCGACAAAGGTTCAACAAGTGTAAACGCGCGCGCGAGAAATTCATACGTAAAGCTAAAAGGGGGGTTGCTTAGCAACGCTCCCGTCATGGCCCCACTTCGCGCTCTCTCTTGCTCACGAACCGAGTAGGGAGAGATGGAAGAGGCGCCGCGCATGCTATGAAACGCGACACCATGTCTTCATGGTGATGACCGCGCACTATAGGTATAGTCATGTATAGGTAGAAGCGCTCGTGCTAAGGAAGGGAGGGAGAGAGTGCGGAGTCTCTAGTCTCTCTATATACACGATACACGTGACCATGTTCTTCGCGAAGCGGGATTTTTGAATCAAGTACTGCATGTCTAGTGAAAGTCTATCAGTGTGCCGATTTGCTTGCAGACGCCATAATGATGGGGCTGCTGTCATGTTAGTAAACCACGTATACATCAAAGAATGCTTGTGTGTCTAGTGTAAGTCTGCCAGTGTGCTGATCTGCTCGCAGACACCGCACTGGTGGGGCTGCTGACATACGGGCAGCATTCTGCACAAGCTTGAATCAACAGTGATTGATTTAAAAAAAAAAAAAAAGAGGTTTGATCTGCTCTAATGTTTTATATTTATTCATAGAAACGAGTATTTCTTCATGTACATGGGAGGAAAATACGACTAAGATCCTGGACTACTATGACTTAACCCAAGAAAGTCCACAGGAGCATCTGTGGATAAAGCTACATGAAGGACACTTCTGGATTTTTGTTGGCAGCAAAGACAGCATGCAACTCGGTAAAGTTATAAATCAAGTATAAGTTTAATAAAGTTGATTATGTCAAGCTTGAATAGTTTTGATACTATTACACGTCTAAGTCACGAAAGTCTGGGTGGATCTGGCGGGGTTTACACGAATCACAAGTTGACTCGGCACGTGCGCACGTGTAAACGCATAGTCAGGATTATACGAAACCCAAAAACTGGGCTCTCGACAGATCCACCAATGCTTACTCCTCATGTGCCACAGGTCTTGGACAACAGGAGCCGTGCCTCGGCACATATACTGTTGAAAGAGACTAGGTTGACTGGAGAACCTCCTTCGGAGGGGATTCGGACGACCAGCAAGTTAGCCCGGTGCTTGTGCACAAAGGACCGGGAGGCTTGCACGGGCAACCTCTCAGACACAGACTTGACATGACTTCTTATTATTGTATTTGTTTACAGATAAGAACATCTTGACGCTGAACGAAGTGGGGCTGCTCAGCCGTGTGCTGGAGGAGTCAAAAGATAAGGTGGCTCGTCTGAGGGGACCCATAAGCTGTGGACACGGCAAGAGAGGAGAAGGTGCCACACACGACCACGACCCAGAAAAGAACCTCATGCTTGAAATGTTTAGAGAAACCAAGGACAGTCAGCTGGAACTGGCCAGAAAATTCTACAGGGCTATGGACACAGTGACAGAGGCAAGTGTCAAAACATCTGATGCCGTTACAAGTCTGACAGAAAACTTGGCTCTAAACATGAAGAAGCTGGTCGATTCAGTCAGTAAACTGACCACGACGAGAACACCGTGTGCTCCTGAAGAAACGGGCTCATCCGCAGCAGCAAGCAGACCTGAAGGACGTACGACAGCAACCAGCCACAGGGAGTTGCCACGAGTGGTAAACTCACGTCCGTTCAAGGGTACTCTGCTCAGATTGGGAAGCCAATTTGAGAACAGAGACAAAGGGACCGGTTGCTCTCTGTCTCTAGCAACAAAGACGGGAGATGCGGCCGGAGCCACACGAAAAGAGACCTCCGTCTTAGATGGATGGAAAGGGTTTGAACCTTACAAGCACCAGTCCAAGGAACAAGAGAACGTGGTTCAACCAAGGGCGTCCTCTACGTTGAAGAAATACGAAAGAAAGCAAACGTCGACGACGATCTAGACAGCTGGGACAAGGAAGCTGCAGATAGATTGTTCAAGGAGCTGGGCAACATCTCTCCATACAAGGACTGGCGTCGAGAAGTGGCGGAGAGGTATGACCAAGAGTTTGTGGATAACAGGTTATCCAATCAGCCAGATGTAAGTAGAAATGTATCTAAACTAATAAGACCAAGTTTATTTCTTTCTAATTTAGCTAACAACGTAAGCATAAATGATTCAAAGCTAAAGCAACTGAATATTACGCGCAGCTATAAGCTGAAGTTAAACTCCGATTACGTCACGTTTGAAGACTTCCTGTTTTCAGAATTAAAATCACGGAAGCTATTTTACGTTTTAGAGCCAAATAAAAACACGTTTATCGATGCTGAAGAGTTAGAGCACGATAAAAATATTGTTAGGGAAATAATTCTAAACAGGATAGATGATAAATATCATCAATATACGATCAACGAAAAAGATCCAAAAGAATTGATAAGGAAGCTTAAAGAGATTAAGCGTAATCAATTCAGGCTTGACGTGCATACAGCGCAAAGAGTATTGTTTAATGTCAAATACTCGAAAAGCAAAGAAACAGCTTTTGAGTTTAGCTTACGCTTTGAAGGGTTGGTAAGAGAATACGAGAGTGTCGAAGGCATCTCACGTATACCAGATACAGAAAAGAAAAGTCTGCTGTTTAACGCAGTGCGATACGCTTTTCCAGAAGTGGTGACTGCGGAAAATATTTCGGTGCACAGCACTGGGAAGAGATATACGTATAACCAGTTAAAAGATTTTATTTTTCAGGTTGACACAACCAAAGAGAACGGAGACAGGGACAAGCACGCTATGGAGGTAGAGGTGCCTGAGGAAAGAAAAGAAGCAACGTCAAAGACCTCACCAAACAGCAGGTGTGAGAGATGTGGTGACAGGAACCATACGAGAACTGATTGCAGCCACAAGCAAACTAAATGTTTCAATTGCAATCAGTTCGGCCATATAGCGGCAAACTGCCCAGAGCCGAGTAAGAGGTGTGGGAGCTCGAAAAGGAAAAACGACGAAAGAAGGAACAACTCCCCAAGAAGGAAATTTTTAAGAGCCTCTTCACGTTCACCAGGCAGAAGAGAGACTACAAAGTCACCACGGCGGAGCAGGTCTCCCGCACGCTCGGTCTCGCCCCGTAGTAAGGCGAGAAGAGAGTTCTCGAGAAGATCTCCTACACCTGGACCACGGGGAGGTAACGTAATTAACAATTGTGTTAGTATGTATGCAGGTGCGAATGACGATGAGAGTATGTTCAAAAAGTTTATAGTAGATTTAGGCGCGACCGATCACTTGACGAATTCCAAGTTAATTCTTACGCATTTGCATGGAAAGGTAAATTATGTAATCGGGTGTGCAAACAAAAACGCGTCTGCCGGTTTAAAATCGTCAAGACAAGGTAAAGTTGAATTTGAATTGCACGATGGCAATACGATTAGCTTAGATAAATTCATATATGCAGAGAACTTAAGTAAGAACTTGTTATCTATAAAAAGGTTCACTGACCTGGGTTTATGCGTCTATTTAGAAAATCAGAAAATCGATGTGATAGATCCAAATACCGGTGTTAAAGTGCTTAAAGGCAAATTTGATAATCCCTTTTGGATTATTGAATTAATGTTAAAAACGGATAAAAATCCTAATACACGACGCGAAACGTTGATGGTAGTGAAAAAGCCTAAAAGGTCCGAGAAAAGGGTTACATTTGATACAGATAAGAATGAATGTATGAATCCAAGCGAAACAAATACTGATAAGGGTAGTATAAACACCAGTCATGAGAAGAACAGTGCAGGTACAGATTCACAAGTGAAAGATACTATGAATCTGTGGCACATACGCCTAGGTCACACGTCTCTGCAGAAAGTCAAGGGTCTCAAAAAGCTGTATCCAGATATAAAAGATTTTAGAGAGGAGGATTCAGAAAGATGTTTAGAAGACTGTGAGATTTGCAAGGTAGGAAAAATGAATAGACCGAAATTTCAAAACAACCGAGAAATGGCTCAGAAATCACTTCAGAGAGTCAGCGCAGACACCATGGGTCCGATTCAGCCAGCAACTTATCCTAAGGGCTGTAGGTTCATCGTAGTCTTGGTAGACAAATACTCAAGATTTGCTATGGCCTATCCAGTTGAACACAAGTCGGATGCTGCAAATTGCATCGAAGATTTCGTTAAAAAAACCTGTGGTAAAGATGAGAAATTCTGTTACTTAGACTGCGACCAAGGAACAGAGTTCACGAGCAAGAAGACTAAAGAGGTACTTGACAAGTATGGAGCAGAGTTGAGGACTGTGTGTCCGTATACAGCCCAATTAAATGGTTTGGCAGAACGCTACAACCAAACTATACAAAAGATCACGAGGGCTCTCATATACGACTCGAGACTGCTATCCAACGCCTGGGACCTGGCTCTGAAGGCAGCAGTATTTATTTACAACATGACGCCTCATCGTACGCTGAACTTCAAGTCACCGTTGCTAGTGTTTAATCCGGAGCTAAAGCTCAGGATAAATCAGTTAAGAAGATTTGGCTGTATAGCCTTTACTAAGGTACAAGGGAAACAAGACACCAAATTCGATAAACTCTCTCACAGGACAGTATTGGTTGGCTACACCGACACAGGATATCTACTTCTTGATCCAGAGGATGGTAAAATATCCGAAAGCAGAAATGTTAAATTTATCGAAAGCCAAGTTTTTGGGGACATCTACAAGGTCAATGAGATCAAAAACTGGACCGTTACAAATGATACAATCAACAAGGAGACCTGGCTCTCAGACTTCGAGGAAACAGCAGATACTGAACAAGCAGAAGAGATCAAGTTACCCAGGAAACGAGTCAGACCTCGTAAAGAAGAGCAGAAGGAAACACCTCACGAAGTTTAACCAGTAAGGAACAAGATCATGACTAGAAGACAAACCAAGGCAGCTGTTGAGACTACGTCTAGTGAAGTTAACTCTCAAGACGATTAAGAAGCGTTGAACGCTCACCAACTGCAAGCACTCCTGACAACAATCAGAGGTGAGCCGAAATCATATCGAGAAGCTATGTCAGCTCCTGACGCTGATAGATGGCAGGAAGCTATTGATAAGGAAAGGGAAGCTCTCGATAAAAATCAAGTCTACGAGATAGTTGATAGACCATCTAACCAAGACAAGAAAGTCAACATATTGGATTCCAGATGGGTGTTCAGACGAAAAGAAAATGGTACTGAATACCGGACTACAAAGGAAGAATTGTAATTCGAGGTTTTAAAGACTCCAATTTGTACGACCTAGGTGAGACTTATGCTCCAGTCTCAAGACTTTCTCGAGTTAGAGCTGTTCTGGCGATCACCAATAAACACGACTTCATCATGTGGCAATGAGATGTGAAGGCAGCGTTCCTACACAGTCCTATCAAAAGAGAGATCTTCATGGAAATTCCAGAAGGTTTTGAAAGTAGTGAGGAGCGACGCAGAACGAAAGTCTGGAAACTGTGTAAGTCATTGTATGGTCTGAAGACAAGTCCACAAAACTGGAACGTTCATTTCACGGAGTTCGCTAAGCAGCTGGGCTTTGAAGCGAATAACAGAGATCCATGTCTGTTTGTGTACTCACAGGACAAAGTTTGTATCATCTGTTGCTGTATGTAGATGATATACTGTTGACAGGAAACCATGAAGTCAAGATGCATCAAATTCAGCAAAAGCTAAGCCAAAAGTTCGATATGAAGTTTCTGGGAGAACCGAAAGAGTTCCTGGGAATAACGATCACCAGAAATAGGAAGGAGAAAATAATCAAGCTGGATCAGAATAAATTCATATCCAAAATGCAAGTCAAGTTTGGTTATGCGGAAGCAAAGGGTCAATCAACACCTATGGTAACAAACCAGGTGTTGAATAGATAGAGAAAAATGAGAGAAGGTGAAGCTGAAAGTGCTTACATAGTAAATAAAGGGCTTATAGAGAGGTTGTAGGCTCATTGATGTACTTAGTCTCAGGTACACGGCCAGATCTGGCATACGCTGTTAATGCTCTCAGTAGACATCAACAGAATCCGACAGAAAATGAATGGAAGATGATAACGAGGGTGTTCAAGTACATTGCCTTTTCTCATGACTGGCAGTTAACCTATAAAGGAAAAGGTGAAAGTTTAGAAGCTTTCTCAGATGCGAGTTTTGCAGACTGCAAAAACTCACTCTCGACAAGTGGCTATGCTATTCTACTGTATGAAGATTCAATCTCATGGAAGACTCATAAGCAACCTTATGTAGCTCTGTCAACTTGCCAAGCAGAGTTTGTAGCTCTTAGCGAAGCCTGTAGGGAGACAGTAGGTATCTGTCTATCGCTGAAGTTGATTCCTAAGGTGGTAGATTTTCTAGCCATCTTGTGGTGTGACAACTGAGCAGCGGTAGCTTGCACAAAGATGGATGGAACTAACAAGCTTAGGCACATGACCGAAGTGCATTAAGATTATGTTAAGCAATGCGTAGAAAAGAAATTCGTAGAAATTCAGTGGATTGAATCAAAGGAGCAGAGAGCAGATATTTTTACAAAGCCTCTGCCCTCTGTTGCACATCTCAAATTTCCGAGTTCATTACTTGGTAATTAATTATCTTTTTCTTCATGTTACAGATCTCTCTCTCTCTCTCTCTCTCTCTCTCTCTCGCTCTCCGGTAGGTGTCGCAGGAGGAACACGCGCCTGTTTTTCGCTCTGCAGTTTTGTTGTTAATTCGCCGGGAAAAATCCGCGAAATAATTAAAAAGTTTGTTGCTAAGTGACGACCCGAATAACGGATAAACTGTGGTACAGTGGAATAGGGAGAAAATCCCAAATATCGTGCATAACTCGCGTGCAAACTCTGTGTGGCACCTGTTACGTAATCGCGGAGCGAGGCCAGTCTCTTGTCACGGAGGCCCCTGTCGGTGTGTGTGTGTGTGTGTGTGTGTGCGTGTGATCAGCAGGAATTCGACGAACCGGCAAGAAATTCGGCAAGTGTTTCCAACTCGCAGCACTGTGTGATGGCAGAGCCGATAGCCTGACTCGCGCTGCTCATTTTCGACGCGACTCCTCTGTTCAGGATGTCGAGACAAGACATGGACAAAATAATGACACCAGCGATCTGCTCGGTGTGCGAAGATGCCACGACACCGTCAGCTAGCACATGTCCAGCCTGCCGCCTTCCATGCCATACTCGCTGCTCTAATAGGAGAAAAAATGCTGCGTGTTATAGGTGTAGGAATATCACTGCAAAGGGACCTGCAATTTTGCCAGTGACCTCCACACCAACCTCCACACCGACAGCGGCGATACACACCACGAGGACGACCCGGCAGGGCATGAGACCTACGCAGCCAGCAACACCCACGCCTGCTGTGGCGACGCTGTCCACCAAGTCAGCCCAGCAGAGCAAGAAACCAGCGCAGAAGAAGCCCTCTCCGCTTCCTGGAAGTGAGCATCAGCTGAGCACACTCTCAGGGCTCAAGCCTGCGATCCACAACACATTGATGAGCTGAAGACTCTCACGCGCAGGGGTGCGGTACCCCATAGCGTCTCCCCAGCAAAGGGTGGGGTCGCCATTGAGGGTGCGGAGGATTTGAATACCCGCATCTCTGCCCTTGAGACTCAGCTCATCATAAACACTGACGCGACAAATAAGTTGGTTGACGCGAACAAGCTGCTGCTGGACAAAAATAGAACTCTAAATGAAGAGCTGCGGCAAACGCGACATCTGCTTGGGGACCTCCATCGTGGCTGCCGGAATCCTGACCCGGATCTAGGCTTAAAATCAAAATCGAACTACGGTTCGTTATCCGATGGCGGCGTGCTAGTATTGCATCCTCAAGTTCAGGAGACTGGGGCGGCCACTGAGGCAGCGGGAGAGCAGAGATGCTCCTCTCCACAGATGGCGCCCCCTGGAGTCGGCTCAGGGTCGGGTGGGGATGGTTCTGAGGGGTGCGAGGTAATCATTCATGGTTTACTTAAGGAGGCAGATAATATCAGTAAGGAGGTCTCTGACGGAACTGCCTTCGCGCTCAGCACCATCCTTCCCCCACTGCAAAGGAGCGACATTGCTGATACCCGTGTGCTGCGCCCTCGTGGGCCAGACGAAGGTAGGGGGGGAGCGAGGGCGCGTCAAGGGTGGGGATCAAACGAGGTGCGCTGCCCACACTTGTGGCTTGGCTCGCTATGCCGGGTTTATTAAGGGATGTCATGCGTGCAAAGAGTACATTAGCCAATAATTATCTGACAACTGGTGACATCAAACTTGACGGGCTTGACCGGGAAGCTGCTAACTGCCTGGCAGGATATAAAGAATTTGTTAATGAAATGTTGTCCCAAGATAAATTTAAGTTGTTTAAAAATCTGAAGCCCATTGCACANGGACGACGGTCTCATTCAGATCAAAGGCTACTCGCTAATTCGACAGGATCGCAACGTAAATGGGGGCGGGGTTGCTCTGTTTGCGCGTAATGGTTTGAAAATAAAAATATTAGCATCGTCAGATACCCAGGGCCGGGGTAAACCCGGTGTCCCTGAGTATATTTTTTGTAGCGCGCAGCATCAGGGCGACTCTCCTCCGGTACTAATCCGGGTCATCTACAGGCCTCCGAAAATCCCCATGCAGAGGGACACCGATCTTTTTGGGGTCTTACGCGATCTTTGCGGCGAATTTAGCCATAAAATTATTATGGGTGATCTGAATGCAGACCTGCTGTCCCAATCTGATGACGCAGCCACGATCAGGCGTCTATCTGAGGAGTTATCTCTCCAGATAATCCGACACGGCCCCACGCATCACACCGCAACGTCTCACACGTGGATTGACTTGGTCATGACTGACGAAAACGATACTATCCTGGACTTTAGGACGGCATGGTTGCCCAGCTTCGGCAAGCACTGAGTCATTGATGTCACGCTTGATATCTTTTCGCCTCGGCCGGTAAAGGACACTTTCTCCTATCGAGACTACAAGGGTATTCATTCTGATGCTCTTGTGGACCTCCTGGCTTGCTGCGACTGGGCTCTGAACGAAAACTTAAAATCAGCTATTGATGAATTGGCACCGCTAAAGACGGTTTGTCCTAGAAAAAAATGTGCTCCTTGGTTTGGACCCGAGCTGAGACTGCTCGTCGATAGGCGCAATGCTACGCTCCGACGTTACGAACGTACGGGGCGAGCAGAGCTTCTCGATGAGTGTCTTCGGCTCACGAGCACTTCGCAGGCATATCGGCCTCACCACTCGNGCCGGGAGAGTTGAATGAGCACTTTGCGGGCATATCGGCCTCACCACTCGAAAACATAGATGAGGCAACGGACATAATTCTTGCAGCAAGCGAGGAAGGCTTCTCTTTTAGACCTGTCGATATAAGCGACGTTGTCCTTGCCATATCACACTTTTTCTCGCAAGCGAGGGGTGTTGACGGTGTGCCTTGCGGGGTGGTCACTAAGGCTCTCCCAATAATTGACGAATTCATCTTAACGATTTTTAACTGCTCCTTTGCTCAAGGGATCTTCCCGAGTGTCTGGAAGCGGGCTCAGTTGATTGCTCTAAAGAAGACAAGAGCGCCATCTGAAGTTTCAGACTTTCGGCCAATCGCTTTGCTCTGCTTCTTATCTAAGGTACTCGAGAAGATCGCACATACCCAGATCACGGAGTATTTTAGTAAAAGCCCTACACTGGACCCTTTCCAGGCCGGTTTCCGCAAACACCACAGTACACAGACTGCGCTGTTGAAGTTAACTGACGACGTTCGTATGGCCATCAATAAAAAGATGGTGACTCTTTTGCTGCTGTTTGACTTCAGTAAAGCTTTTGATACCATCTCACCTATGAAACTCTTGCTGAAACTGCGGCAATTGGGGTTCTCTAGGACAGCTCTTCTGTGGATAAAATCATATTTACAGGGGCGCACACAAATAGTAATATCAAATAAGAATGGTAACTCAGAATGGTTAGACACCAACCTGGGTGTTCCACAGGGTTCTGTCCTGGGACCCCTCCTGTTCAGCCTGTACGTAAACGACCTACGAGACGTACTTGATGGCACAACAACACAACATCTCTTTTACGCCGACGACCTCCAGATTTATCTGCATACGACCAAGGATAAGTATGAGGAGGTTCTGGCTCGGCTGNGCCTGTACGTAAACGACCTACGAGACGTACTTGATGGCACAACAACACAACATCTCTTTTACGCCGACGACCTCCAGATTTATCTGCATACGACCAAGGATAAGTTTGAGGAGGGTCTGGCTCGGCTGGCTGATGCGGCACGACTCGTGTCTGATTGGGCGGGGAGCTCCGGTCTGCGGCTGAACTCCAGCAAAACCAAGGCCATATTTTTTGGCTCCATGAGGAATATGAACGATATTAAGTCATGGAGCTTGCCTGGAATTCAGCTGCGGGACGGAGTGATCGTCCCCTTCAGTGAAACGGTCGTGAGTCTCGGTGTTGTACTTGATAGCAAACTTACTTGGAAACCGCAAGTGGACTCAATTACGAAAAAAGTCAACAAAGCCCTGTACAGCTTGCGGTTCATCAGGGGCTGTACCACCGAGACTCTTCGTAAAAGGCTAGTCGAGACACTGGTTCAGCCTCACCTCGATTACTGTGCTGTGACTGTCCTGGACGCATCGAACGAACAACGGATACGACTACAAAGACTAAGCAATGCATGTGTGAGATATATCTTTGGGGTGAGAAGGGACGAGCATATTACCCCCTACCGGAGGCGGTTAGACTGGCTTAGCACTGACTCGCGAAGGCTCTACTTTGAGGCCATTCTCATTTATAAGGCGGTTCGGATAGGCGAGCCGAAGTACCTGGCTTCTTTCTTCACGAAACACAAGCCGCGTCCCTACGCTAGGGGTGTTCCTCTGGAACTTAACATCCCTGCAGCGAGCACCGAGATCGGTACTCGAGCCTTTCAGGATCAGGGTGCTCGCTTCTGGAATGCTCTCCCTTCTACCCTGCGTAATCTACCATCGATCGCCTCATTCAAAAGGGCATTGCGACGACACTTACTGGCTCTCGGACTCTGACTGCCTGGAATCGTCCGGCATTGCTATTCTAGTCTGACAAAGCCTTTCGGCTGTATGTGATATATTTTATTGTTCAAACTTATACTTCGTGGTACCTATGTGTTTGTTATACTCCCGTGATAACTAATCTGTGATTTAGCTAGTGCAAGGCTTTAGATAGGTCTATGGCCAAACCAAAACAATGTAAATGAACTGTGATATGTGTGGACGTTAACCACCACTACCTGCCTAGCGCACTAATGTATATATTTTTTTATTTATCTACCACCTATATTTTATTTATTATGACTTTTTGTAGTATTATTGCAACATAGTTGCTGTGACTCTCGTATGTATTTATTTTTTTTACTGTAAAGTGAATAAAGACCTATCTATAATCTCTCTCTTTCATTTAGCAGGAGGGCGTAGTAGAAGCTTGGAGAAGATGTAGCAACGGTGAAGGCGACCAACCACCTGGAGCTATCTGGGGGGGGGGGGGGTGTTCAAATACCCGAGACGCTAGCCCCCGATGGCAGCGCCTTTCCGGGCCCTATCGGCAACGTCACGACATGATCAAGCTTGGCGACGCTGCGCCGCGCCGCCTCTCTCGATCTCCAGCTATCGCTGCGCCAACATTGATTATCACGCTTATTCACGTTTCTTGTACTCTTTGTTTCCTTCACACCACGTTTCTCTTTTCTTTTATAATAAACGATCAGTCTCCGGTATTCAGTTTCTTTTAATTTAACTTCATTATCCCGCATCGAATCAATTATAACAATATAATCACTTATCATAATGTTACTTCTGCTATTACAGTCAAGCGTCAAAAAATGCGCAATAACAAAAGTGTATAATATTAACACTGTCCTCAATGTTAGAGAATTGATAAATATTCTTCAATTAAATTTCAATCACATATCACAAAAATGCTCACTTAAATGCTTCACTTAAAATCTCATTTAAACAAATGTGTTATATCATTTCATTCAATTCTACAAAACATCAACTGATTGTAATTTAAGGTATCAACAATCTACGTATCAGGGTCTGTTCTCACCGTGTGTAAGGGCATGTGTGCGAAGCACGATTTTGAGTGTTCTACTGCGTTCCAACAGAAGGAATCGAATGAAAACGACTGTTATCTTAAACACATATATCCCACACACCATCTACTAGACAAAATCAAAATCAAAACATAAACATAGAAATTTCGTTTCTCTAAATATATCTATCTTTCGCTTCTCTAAATACTCTAATATAATGCATTAAAATATAAGTATAGTTCTTATTAGCTATTCTTAGTTAATGTCGTATGTATTAAATGTAACATTAAAAGTGGGGGTTGGCGAGCGGAGCGAGCAGGGGGGTACCCCCCCTAGTATATATGTATGTGTGTATATATATATGTATAGGCTACCTTATTTGCATTTTACTGTATTTATTTATCATTATTTGGCTATTTTTCAGTACTCTATCATTGATTGCAAGAAGACTAAGGCCTAACCCAAATCAGGATTTTATAGGCACATTTGCACTATAAAAAGGTATCTCCATGAATTTTTTGGTGGTCGTAGTCATGATCAAACCCTCAGATTTTCAGATTTTAAGGTTTAAAATCCAAATAAGGTAGCGTAAACACACACACACACACACACACACACACACACACACACACACACACACACACACACACACACATATATATATATATATATATATACTAGGGGGGGTTCCCCCCTGCTCGCTCCGCTCGCCAACCCCCCAATTTTAAATTTAAAAACAGATTGATGAATAAAATATTACATTTCTTAAAACATGTATAAATTAAAAAAAATAATAATAAATTCGCTCCGCTCGCCAACCCCCCATTTCAGTTTCTGTTTTATTTTTATTTTAAAATTATATTCTATATAAAATTTATAGATTATAAAAAAGGATTAAATATTTGTCCAAATTAAGAAAATATGAATTATGAATTGATTGATTATAGAAAGAGTATCTATTTATTAAATAACGATTAACGGAGTCAATATCTTACACAACATGTGTGAAGCGGGGAGATTATATTCAAATGCTGCAATATCACGTTGTTTACAAATTTTTATTTCTGTATTTCTTATGACGTACGGTTTCTGCAAAAGTTATATCTTTTACTTAAATTATTCAGAAATAATTGAGAAATAAATATTCATAGTGTTTATAGTTTATAGTTAAAGTCAGTGCAAAGAGTTTACTACAGAAATCTAATTTATCACAGGTATTTTCATTTTTACTGAAGCAGAGTTGTTACATCGATGGTGACATTGTAAAATTGTAAATATATGGTATTTATCATTGTATATTCTTTAAATAGTTGTATAATACAGTCAGTCAAAACATGTGCACTGACTAACTTAATGTTTTTGAAGTGCAAATATTATAAAAAGTGGTGTGGGTGTGTTTGTTTAAAATCACCAACGATGAGGTCTGCTCAGTTATTTCCATAGATATTTTCATCTCATCAGTACACGAGCCATTGGTTACTGTCATTATGATAAAACTATAACCCTTAAGATAAAGACAATTTAATGTATTGTTTTATCATGTTTAAACAAATCATCATGCATGAATTTCAGCCCTATAAGTATAATAGTTTTTGAATGAGAGAGAAAACAAAATTGTAAAGCAAGTAATAATGTAATCATTGAGAATTTCGGAATTTTATTTTCCCTCTCATTCAAAAACTATTATACTTAGATAGCTAAAATTTTGCATGATGATTTGTTTCAACATGATAAAATAATATATATAGTTATCTTATCTTAAGGGTTATAGTTTTGAATTTCTTATTTAGGCCTATGTGTAGATTTTGTAGCTAAAGCCATAGGGTTAAAGATGAAAAGCCAAACAAAGATATTTAAGTAAAAACTATTATGGTAACTTGTTTCTAAACAATTAAACAAGTATGTACACATATAATGAGACACTTAACTTCATTACAATACAAACAGCATAAAACAGATTCTGAGATCGACAGTAACCAATGACTTGTGTACTGATGAGATGGAAATGTCTATGGAAATCACTTAGCAGACCTCATCATTGTTGATTTTAAACACATAGACATCACTTTTTATAATATTTATACTTGAACAATATTAACTTAGTCAGTACATTATGCTTGTATATTTACGTCAAATTAATCAGTAAGTGTTGACTGTGGTCATGCACATAACTTGAAAGTCAAATCCATAAAATATTTGATTTGAAAAGAATAAATGTGCTGTAATTAGTTTAATGCTTTTGTATATTAATAGCATATCGTTGTGGTAAAATTATTTAAAGGATAAAAGGTGATGAATATTTACAGTTTTGCCATTTCATCATTAGTCAGACAACTGTAAGAAAAATTTCAAGTCATTTGACCAACCAATATCTTACATTTCATTTTTNTATTTACAGTTTTGCAATTTCATCATTAGTCAGACAACTGTAAGAAAAATTTCAAGTCATTTGACCAACCAATATCTTACATTTCATTTTTTATTAATTTTCCTTAAGGTGACATTGTTCTAAATTATTACTATCCGAAAATTAAACTCAAGAAAAAGTCTAAATATTACATATAGGTAATATATTTCAAGATATATACATTCTTATATACATTCTTAAGTAAGACTGGACTCAGGTATATATATTATTTTATCAAATAATAATTTTTCGAAAAATATTGGTTTATTTCAAAATGGATAATTTTAGAATTATTAAAATTCTTGGTGATGGTAACTGTTTATTTAGATGCTTTTCTTATTTTATGCATGAGAATCAAAATTTTCATATGGAGATTCGATTGAGTATTGTTCGATATATTGTATCACATTGGAGCAGTATTAGTTCTTTTATAATTGGGAATAATTATTATACAGATATAGTTAACTTTGTAGATTATGAAAGTTATATGTCTCAATTTTCCATTTATGGCAGCGAAGTTGAAATTAGAGCTTTTTCAGAATTATACAATGTATTTATAAAAATATTTTTAAATGATCAAACTAACTTCATCATTGGAAATGATTTTCAAAATTCTAAATTATACTTACGATTAAGTTGTGAACAAGATAATGGTCATTATGATATTTTAATTCCAAATAATACTAATAGATTTCAAGTTCATAATTATAGAAGTAAAAACAATCTTAAAAGAAAAATTTCTACACAATCCTTTGATAAAAGCACTTCATTTAAAAAGTCTAAACTACGTACTATTTCAAGTAGAAACATTAAAATAAATGAATCATCTTTTTTTGGAGAAATGAGTTTTACATGTAAATTTTGTTCAGCTGTTTTTTGGAAAGAAGAAAAATGTAAATCTAGTTGTTGCCATAATGAAAAAATTGTATTATCTCCTCTGAGTACATATAATGAAGAACTAAAACAGCTCTTATTAGACGATAATCATTTTAGATATTTAATTAGGTACTATAATAATTTATTTTGCTTTGCAACATTTAACACTAAAGTAATATATGAAAATAAAAAAGCTATTTATAATTTCAAAATTCAAGGTCAAGTCACTCATATCTCTCCGAAATCATTGATACCTTTAGAAAATGATGAACCTGTATGTGGTCAGTTATATATTTATGATGATATAACTTCTATAGAAAAAAGATTACAAAAAAATCAAAAGTTAACTAAATATCATATAGAATTATTAACTAATATTATGAATGATAATCCGTATGCTAAAAATTATAAATATCTGAATCAACTATCAAATATACGAAATTTACCAAATTACAGATTATATTTTGTTCGTAAAAATGATAAACAAAAGCATAGATATAACAAACCACTTACAGATGTATGCGGTGACATCATTGTTTCTAAATCAGTAATTCCAGATGATTATGACCTCTGTATTTATCCTAAAGCCAAAGACAATTCTGATTACAAAAAAATTTATTTGAGTAAATTATCTCATCATGTAGACCCTATGGTTTTCCCTTTGTTGTTTCCATCTGGAGATTTAGGATGGAGTATTGGGTACAGTAAAAAACCAAATTCTGAATCAAATCAAATTTATGATATAGATATAAATAGTAGTAAGAATAAAAAAAGAAATTTAGAAAATCTCACTCTTTTACAATATTACTCTTATAGACTATCATATAGACCAAAAATAAAATGTTTCTCTCCTTTATTATTCGGTGGTAGACTAACTCAACAATATTTTATACATGCACTTGTTATGGTAGAGAGTAATAGAATGAACTTCTTCAGAAATAATCAAAAACAATTAAGAATTGAATGTTATCAAGGTTTATTCGATCATGTTTATAATTCTGCTTCAAATATTTCACAAAATTTTGAACAAAAAGAAAGATTGGGTAATTTGTTTATACTACCAGCTACATACATAGGAAGTCCCCGATATATGCAGCAACATTATCAGGATGCAATGGCAATAACCAGAGCTAAGTCTAGACCAGATTTACTGATTACCATGACTTGTAACCCTAAATGGAAAGAATTAAAAATGGTTCTAAAATATTTTCCTAATGGTACTACTCCAAATGATATTCCAAATATTACTGTTAGATTATTTTATGCAAAATTTAATTCGTTTTTAAACGATATTTTAAAAAATAAAATCTTTGGAGAAGTACTTGCTTACGTGTATACGATAGAATTTCAAAAAAGAGGCTTACCACATGCTCATATAGTTGTGACATTGCATCCTAATAACAAGATTATGACACCTGAATCAATAAATAAATACATTTCTGCTGAGATTCCAAACAATTCTAATAAAGATTTACAAAAATTAGTAATCAAACACATGTTACATGGACCACACACAAATACATCTCCTTGTTTAGAAAATAATAAAATTAGTAAAACTAAAACTACTTGTGCTAAAAATTTTCCGAAAAAATTTTGCGACAACACAACTTTTAAAGAGAACGGTTATCCATTATATCGTAGACGAGATAATACATCTGAAAAATACACGTATTCGACAAAAAAGTATAAAGAAATTATTCCAGTAGATAACCGTATGGTCGTTCCTTACAATAGCTTCCTACTGCAAAAATATAAATGTCATATAAATGTAGAATATTGTGCATCTATTCAAAGTATTAAATATATATTTGATTACATACATAAGGGTGGAGATAGAGCATTATGCAAAATTTAAAAAATGGATAATACAGAAAATGATGAACCAGGTGCTGCAGTTCATGATGAAATTACTCAATTTATTGATGGAAGATATTTAAGCGGAATGGGAGCAGCTTGGCGACTACAAGAATTTCCATTATGTGGTCGAAGCCATACTGTTACACATTTAGCAGTTCATACAAAAGATCAACAAAACATTATTTTTGAAGAACATAAAGAGTCAGAAGCATTACGCAACACAGAAACCACATTAACAGCATGGTTTAAATTAAATAAAATAGATAATTTTGCAAAAAATATTAAATATGTTGAAATTCCGCAACATTACAAATTTGATCAAAAAACAAAATCTTGGATAAAACGATCGCGAAATTATAAATATGGTGCCATTGGACGATTAAATGTAGTATCTCCAAAAGATAGTGAAAGATTCTTTCTGAAGTTGATACTAAACAGAATAAAAGGTGCTACTTCTTTTGAAGATTTACGAACTTATAAAAATACACTGTATCAAACTTATAAAGAAGCAGCACTAGCTATGGGTTTAGTAGCTGATCACTCTTGTGTTTATAATATTTTATAAGAAGCTTGTCAAATAATGTTACCATTTCAATTACGTAAATTTTTTGCTTGGTTCATATTAGCAGAAAACATCCAAGGAAATACAATTTGGAATAGGTTTAAAGATTTTTTTACTGAAGATTTTAAAATAAATAAAGAAAATAATGCTTTATCTCATATCCAAAGTATATTAGAAACAGAAGAAAGGTGTTGTAAGGATTTTAGTTTACCAGAACCTGACAATCTTATTCTCAATGATGATATGTCTTCCGAAAATATAATTCAAAGTGCCACTATTTTCAAACAAATGGTAAATCAATTAAATGAAGATCAACACTCTATTTTCACAGAACTTATTAATAGCAAAACTAACATTTATTTTATTGATGGTCCTGGAGGTTCAGGAAAGACTTTCTTATACAAAACTTTAATACACTATTATATCTCATTGAACAAACAAGTCTTGTCAATGGCTTGGACTGGTATCGCTTCTATATTATTACCAAAGGGAACCAAAAACAAGTCATAGAACATCTTACCTTTAGATTTGGATAAGATAGATACTGCTTTTTTAAAATTAGAATCAGATAAAAGAAAATTAAGATTGGCTGATTTAATTATTTGGGATGAAGCATCTATGATTCCGAAAAAGGCTTTAGAAATCATAGATCGAACCTTGCAAGATGTATGCTGTAATAAAATACCTTTTGGAAGAAAATTAATCATATTAGGAGGTGATTTTAGAGAAATATTCCAAATTATGGCCTCTTTTCAAAGTTTTAAAATTAAAGAAAAATATTCGTTCTAATGATGGAGAATTCTCAACATTATTATTAGATTTAGGAGAAGGTAAAATCAGAGATGAGTAGAGAGATTGCCGATGAGCATGGGGCAAAGCGTGCCAGGCAACATGCAGCCGTAAACTACCGCCGCCTCGCGGTTCTTCGCCCGAACTATACGTATCTAGCGGTAGCGGCGGAGAGGGGGTAATACACATGTCCCGGCGGAGTGAGCGACGGAGCGAGCGGCGGAGCTTCCGTGATGCCGGCGGTCTTGTATGCGTTAAAGCAAACGCACAACAAGAAATTGAATAAAAACTATTATTTAATAACCGTATTAACATGAATAACCCTAAACTCTATAATAACAAACCCTAAGCCCCCAAGTGGGGCCGATGATCATATGCAAGTTTTAATTTTTCTTCTGGCATGTTGACGATGGCTGTGCTGGTTAAGGCGCGCGCGCTCGAAGGCGCGCGTACCGTTTTGCCAGGGTTCAAATCCACTACAAATTTTTTTTTGTCTTATTTATTGTTGTAATTTTTCTTATTATTAAATAAAAATGAAAAAATTACAACAATTAAGTAAACTATGTTATATCATTTTGTTCAAATTTTCATGCAAATAAAAACCCAAAGTATAATTTATATTTGGCTTATTTTTTAATGTTTGTTAATAAATTATTAAAATTATTAGAAGATTACGATTTATTTTTCGTTAGACTTGGAGCTTAGCTGCACGTTTGACATTATAAATTGATTTTTATTTTGTTTTGCTAATACATATAATTGTTAAAATAATAAATAAATTTGCAGGTAAGTATCATCTATCTTTTTTATGAAATTATTACTGTTATATGCCGAGTACAATTATAGTGGGAAAACATTGTATTCTCAACAACGTTGTGCTGAACAGTTTTTAATAATTCAATAATTCGGAAATAATATTCGCCGAAAAGCTAATTCGCGGAATAGGGTCGACTGCAGGGAGTTCGCGCGCGAGATGAGGAGCATTTGTTTTCAACTGTCAGTCGTGTTGATATCGTCATCGCGAGATTCCACGATCGATGCGTTTTCTCATGTTTTTACCGAATATTTGTGTATCTTTTCTTGTGCTCTTTCGTGCATATTATTACGTGCAGTGAAATTTCACAATGGCCAGGCAAGTGACAGTGTACGACGTATGTAAATACGTTAACTGCAACAATGGAAAACTCACTGGCCATCGCTTATTTCGTTTTCCAATGGACGCACAAAGACAACAAGTATGGATTGAAAACTCTGGTAAGTGAATCGTTGCATTTGCTGTTGGACAATGTTTATGAGAATTGCAGTATTAAAGTATCTTAATGGTCAAATCGAAATGTGCCTATGCATGTGTATTCGCTGATATGTATGCAGATACGTATGATTTCCGATATTGACTTGATTTTATGACATCGCGACTTTGTTTATCTATTGCAGTACATCGTCGCTAGTCGCGTAGCGTGACTAGTACATTTTATTAGAAGCCCAAACAATTTAAAATCTTTGCGACACAAACAATTGTGACATTACGTACTGTGTCACAATAAGTGCAAAATATATTATTTTTTGCTGTAAAATGAGATTTATTGGATTAAAATCCAGTGAGTAAAAGCTAAGCTACAGGCGATACGAATGAACACACACACACACACACATACATACATCCATACGTAAATTTTCTAAAAACACTATTTTTCGACTTAAAATGCATCAAAACAGATTTCCTACATGTTTTTACACAAATTCCGAAAATTACTAATACAAGGCTTCCTTAAAAAGGAAGCAAAAATTGTCTTATTCAAAGGGTTGTGGCTTCTTATTGTTAGATAGATGCTGTTCGATTAATTATGTTTAACGTAATCAAAGAAATATTGCTCTTCCCAAAGAATAATACATTTCGACACGTTTTAACTTTCGTCACGAAGACTAGTACATTTATATTTTCACCGCGAAGCTTAGCACATTTTCTTTGTTTTCACTAGTACATAGCGAGATAACAGTCGGTTTTTACATTTTATGAACCCGTTTTTTGCTGCAATTTTTTACTTTTGAGATATCAGTTTTTCCTAATAAAGTTATTAAAAAAAATTAAGAAAGTACATTGCTTAATATGTACCTGAAAACGAATCAAATTACCTTTCTTTTTATTATTTGTTTTAATACGTCTGCACATCGAAGGAAGCCAAGCGAATACAAGAATTTTATAAAAGAATTAATAAATTCAATCCATGCACGCACGACGAGTTTCATGAGAAAATATGCATTTGAAATACAGCACGTGTACTTAAGTAAAAGATGATTATATATTTTTTTAATAACGTCGGTACATTGATGGAAGGCGAGCGAAGCAACAGTAATATCTTGTAAAAATTAAAATTCGTAACCCACGTACCCCACGTACAGCGTGTTTTTATGAAATAATTTATGTAATCAGTACGTCAGTATTTAGAGGGAAGGCGAGAGAAATTAAAATATTACGTGAAAGTAAAAATATTTAATTTATTCCCCGCACCGTCAGTTTCAATAAGAAAGCAATAAATGTAGTAATATTTATTGAAAGCATGGAAGACTTTTCCAGAATGTATGTTCCTTAGCTATTTTGGGCGTAACCTTTAATCAACTTGATGAAAATTTATATTTCAAAATTCTAGGTATTTTTTAAAAATGATGTGACGTGATAATTTTATCTGCATTGAAAGTACTCATGTACTGAACAAACATAAAAATTACCTTATTTCATTTCTTAAACAGTTTTTTATAATAACAAAAATAGTGCCTATTCAATGTCTCGCGCCATGGATAAATCGTATCATACCACAATAATAATAGCATGTGAAAGGTGTAATTTTCAAATTTCTCCGTAGCGTAAAATATTCGGCTGATTTTTAATTTTTAATTAATTGTGGGATTAATACGGCAATTTCAATCTTACTCTTCTTTATTTACTGAATTTGTCTTTATAGAAGGCGGTTTCTATAATATTGTAAATGAAAAGATGAAATAAATTCTGTTTAACCGTTCTGCTAATATGCGAAAATTTAATGTGGAAAATTTTGTTACTAAATGTTAAGTATGGTACACCATAAATATATAGAAAGGTTCTGCTCTTCAGTTTCTGCCAGTAAGCTTTGCTTTAGCTTGAAAGTATTAAAAAATTTTATATTTTGGAAATTTGCGGCGAGTAAGAAAGATGGAGGTTTTGTAAATTACATGAAATTTTATAATTTTTAATTGCATACATATAAAATTTGTGTCGTTTGAGGTGGGATGCTTGGTTTAAAATTAATCATCGCTTTGCTCACCTTTCCCTCATGTGCCCACATATTTTGTACGTAATATTTTCTCATATAAACTCACGGCGCGAGATACAGGTGGATGAAGGATTTTTTTATTTTAGATATTGTCTTCGCTTTCGCTCGCCTTCCTTTGATGTACCAATGTATTTTTTTTTTAAATAAATTATGATCTTTAAATTAACGGAGTGTATGGAGTAGGTAGCTTAAAATGTTTTAGTTTTGGATAATACCCTTGCTTTAGCTCGCCTTCCTTCGATGTGCTGACGTATTTTTTAATAAAATATTTCTTTTTTAAGTAAGCACGGGCACGTGAGATAGTAATAAAACACATGTTGGAATGTGTAAAATTTCATGAAAGAGAGCAAGACTAAAGCAAATTCATTTTGTTTCGGTGTATTGTGTAGGGAATCGTCTGCTCTCTAACTGGTCTTCTTCGTCGATAAGAACAGCTGGTCTGTGTAATCGACATTTTCAAGATGAGGATTTTATGGACGGCACTAAAACCAGGATGCGGCGCAATCGAAATCCTCTCCACTGGACTGTATATGAGCAGCAGATACAGCAAGAAGAGGCTTACGAGCAACAGGACCAGCAGAATAACGACCCGCAACAGCAGCAGCAAGATGACCACCCGCAACAACAACAGCAGCAGGATGTACAGCAGCAACAACAGCAGCAGGATGACCACCCGCAACAACAACAGCAGCAGGAGGATGTACAGCAGCAACAACAGCAGCAGGATGACCACCCGCAACAACAACAGCTGCAGGATGACCATCCGGAACAACAACAGCAGCAACTGCATTACAACCCTTCGCAACAGCAGCAAGAGAACGCACGTGCCGAACAGCAACGACAGGTACCTCAGCCTCACCACCACCA
>CM053169.1:21202732-21273389 GCA_012977825.3 Pteromalus puparum | reverse complement strand
CCGCGCCCACGGAGAATTTAGCTTTTCATTGCTCAAGCCGACGAATCGCACAGCAGCTAATAGCCGTCGGCAGCGTAAACGATCCAATATGGACATGCCTAATCTCATCGCGCACTTAGGCAAGCTTCAGCTGATTTCCTTGACAACGCTTTACATTCGGCCTCATAGACTCGTAGATTCATTATATTCTGAACCTCTTATCACTTAGAAACGTCGCATTATCTAGATGGACCTGAAATTCAGCGCGCTTGAACGATTTTGTTCCCTGGTCGAAAGAGAGGGTCGTGCCCCACGCAACAGGAAAAGATGTTCTCGAAACCACCATGCTTCGTTGGCTCTGCCTTGACTGTACACAGCTTTGCTCACTCTTCCTTCAGCTGATTTAAAATTAACATTCAAACTTGAGTTAGCCACAGGCCTTTCAATCAACATTCGGTCGACACACGCTCATTCAAAATTACGAGGAACAGGTGGATTATAGTGCTAATCCAACCTGCGAATCTATACGATTAGCGTTTCGTCATATTTTGTCACAGATTTTTATACGTCAGTACGTAAAAAGGAAAGCGCTTACCCCTGTCAGCGATTCGCGATCATTGATTGATCAACTAGCGAAAATACTTTGAAAAATCTCAAACTTCTACACGACTAGGATTACCTGTGATACGCCGAAGCAATTGAACTAAATAAATTCAACGACTCACTAGGACGCTTGCTGAAATTATCGATTTGTATAGAACGTCGATCCATCTTTCCCTGAGAATGCCCGGAATAAGGATGATGTATTTTGAGACGAATGCGATAACTTTCCTTATGCTGCTATAGGCCTAAAAAGCTCGACTGCAAACTTTTCTTGCGCCACTGATTGAAACAGCTTTAAAAAATATTGATCTAAACACTACAGATAATAGAAGACATATATCACATTCAGCGAGTACTCGCATACCAACAACTTCAAAACCATTCCACCCGATCCAACACACCAGAATTTATGTACTGACTAGACCCAACCGAAACTCTTCACAAATGGGAAGACTCGTCAATAGAACCTTCCAATTAG
The DNA here is from genome assembly GCA_012977825.3 of Pteromalus puparum. Lineage (NCBI taxonomy): Eukaryota > Metazoa > Arthropoda > Insecta > Hymenoptera > Pteromalidae > Pteromalus > Pteromalus puparum. Next base: position 21,272,329 of record CM053169.1, on the reverse strand, counting down.
CATGAAGTTATGCACAAAAAAAACTTATTATATCATTTATTGAAATCTGTTGCAAACATACACTCAAACATCTCAAAGTTCTCTTATCAAACAATATTTTAAAACACACGCAATGCGCATCTTTAAAAATTCTATGACGAGTTAAAATTTTTTCTAAAAATCACGTGAACATATCCGCATACACAAAGCATCAAATAGAAAGATATAGTTAGTAAAAAATCAGAAATTAAATATTCCAAAACATGTTAATCATACCATTGTTTTTCTTTTCTTATTGATTGTTGTAACTGATTTTTGTTGCATATCAAATATTTTTTCAATTTTACGTAAATGTTAATGAGAGAGTATTATGTAAATAGTAAATAAATTAAACATACAATAATAATCGTAAAAGTATGAAGTACTTCATATAGGAGGAAAAAACTGCATTATATAGCCAACAAATATCATAATATAATCGTGAGACTATTAACTCCGTCTTATGTGCATGACATGTCGGACTATATTAATAGCATCAAGGCCATTCTACACATACTCTCTATACCACTCGTTGGATTAAACCTTGCAAATTATTTAATGACATTTAATGATGAATTATCTGAATAAGTAAACCGTCTTCTAACCGAAGATCATGCACGTATATACGATATTTTTGGCAACCTAAAAGAAATTAACACTGCATACTTTCTTCGCATCCGAGTGTACACCCAGTCTGGGTGGAGGACCAGGAAGTAGTGTGAGCTCGATCGGGAAATATCGGAGCGACTCGCCCGTTTGTGTAGGGCTAATGCATGAAACCGGTTATATTTGAATGCACTTACTGCAAAAATATGTAATCTATTTTATTCAAACCATGCCTTGGAATCACTATTATTACTAAATTTTCACATAAAGTTATTCAAAGAACATAAACAAAATCAACGGCGCCTTAAACAGTACCACGCAACAAGTGGGGGGAAAACTGTTTTAATATTATGTAAGAAAGCAACCAAGGCAAACATTTCTGCTTAAATATGAGATAAATATTATGCAAACTCTTTTTAATTTAAATAAAGTAATTTTCATTTAAATAAAGTAAATTAATTTGGAATTTTTCTCGACAACACCCAAGTAGTTAAAAAGTTTCAATCTATTTCATTTAATCTATTAACAACCAACATAATTACATTTTAACATGCTCATAAATTATTATTCTTGACACGTAGATAAAACGCAGATCAAGCAATAACAACCAAAAAAAAATCTTCGTGACCTGAAGTTGAACCCCGTACTTGCTCATCAATCTTGCCGCCGCAAGACCGCCCTCGATTCGCAGACGAAACGGGTAAACGAGTGGGCGGGGCTTTGCAAGATGCGTATAGTTCGGTCGGCGCGCCGCATGGTGGTGGTCATGATCGTAATGACGGCACGGCTGCTTTTAACATCGGCTGTAAACTAATCCTTCACAATACCTTCAATCTGGAAACTGAAATGTTTGTGAAAAACTTTATACGCAATATAATCAAAATACTATAAATTCTCTGTAATTTTCCTCATAACTGAACGATATTAAATCATTAAAAAAAGATTAAAAATGTCTATCACGTGGTGAACACTGGGACATAGACAGCATACGATGCACGGCAACACATTAGGATGTAAGATCAAACTGACGAAAATATCATCTAAATTATCCCAATTGCAACATGTTTAAATGAACATTGAGAGAGGTCTCCACCTCATAAATAGACTTGTGAAAATAAATGCAAGCAAAGTTATGTAATTCGAAATTTAAGTATACATAATGGTTATGCAATGGGACTCCGTTTGACGAACAATCATCTAATATATCAAACTACACAATGAAGCAGAAATAATACAGTAGGGCGGAGGGAGCAGACTATTGGAAATAAGTCTTATACCCGAGAACACTTAAAACTACGTGAGAAAATTCTTCATTTCCATTACTTCTTTAAGAAACAAGTTCCAATTATATTAGCTTTCGCAATAACAATAAATAGAATCACAAGGACAAAAGTTTTGATTCCTTAAAGAATTTTTCTAGACGGTCCATTATTTGTCAGGCAAGTTATATGTAGCTTTATCTTACGATCAAAAATCCCAATAAAATATTCATTCAACAATGAATTAGAAGATTCTTGAAAAATTTATATGTATGAGTGAGGGTATAAAAAGAGTCTATTTGGAAATATATACAAATCTATTGCAAATTATTACATTTTTTTATAGATATATTATAATACAGAAGTCATAATTGATTCTTTCAGACCAACAATTTCTCCTATTTTGGTTACAAAAAATACTTTTTAATTTACATATTAATTTTTTTTTATTTTTAAATTTGTAGCATATTATTAACAATGGAATGGATCCAATTCAAAATTCCTTTGTTCGTGTAGAAAATGATGAACACAGGAATTATTTACTTGAATTAAATTATCAAATTGATCAACACTTTATTGAAGAAGTAAATTATGAACGTTACTTGAATAATTGAACAGATGACAAAGACTATATTTTGAATGAATTAAATTCTCAAATAGAAATCTTTGAAACATTTGATGAAGTAGATATATCTTCAACATTTTCTAATTTAGATGAAATCACTACTGAAATTACATTAATTACTTAAAAGATTATTCAATTTCGTAAAAAAAACAATTTATTACCTAGTGAACTTAAAAATAATGATAATGATGTATATGTTAAATATATTATAAATATAAGCAACATCATACTCAATTAACTACAAAAAAGAATTTTTTTTTACAACTTTTTCATAATTTGGACTATTATTCAAGAATTTTTTCAGATGGAGGAAGCATTTTAAATTATTTGTGAAGTTAATTTATAAAATTGTTTATTTCAGATCAAAAGTATGAGAATGATCAACATCAATCATTCTCTAAAAATAAAAAAATAGTCAACTGTACGCAGTTTCATCTAGATGCAGAAATCCTAACTGTAATAATACTTAGTTACTCGTAAGTATTTAATGATTATTTGTACACTTTTACATGAAAAAAGTTTCAATTCAAAGTTTTACCTTGTTCAAGTAGCGAGCTCGCTACGCTCAAGCACTAACTATCTGCCGTTGTAATGAAATACTAACTTAAGTTACAAGTAATATATACTTCCAAAAATGAATGTTATAACTAAATAGCAGTACATTAATTGTAATACTCAAAACTTAGGCTGTAGGACGGAGGATTGTATGAGGTGGAGTCTTAGGGGAGGAGGATTGGTATCTAAGACTCCCGTGGTTATAGGGCTCCAGGTGATGATTCCACGGTTTTTTTAGATTATTGTATAAAAATTCTAATTGTAAAAATGAATCAATTTTAATTATTGCATTTTCGAATTCATTAACTTTAGAAAAAAAATTCATTATTGGTGATTTTTATACTATAAAATAAAAAAAAAAAAAAAAAAAANGATTTTTATACAATAAAATAAAAAAAAAAAAAAAAAAAAAAATCAACGCACCTGAAGTATATTATATTATGACCCTAATACAATATACTTTTGACAGTAACTCTTGGGTGGTGTGGAAAACATCTAAATAATGATCTTTCATAATCTACTAACTTACTATATTTGTTTAAGATCCTCAAATTTCGGCATTGGTTCCATCTTATAGGAACAGTATTACACTGAAGTTATTAGAGAGTAGGAATTTGTAGGATTCAGACACACAGTAGATCTACTTAGCCGCGTTCTAAACCGGCGATCTACCGCACGAAGGGATGCCAAGTCTGCTAACTTACTATACTTGTTTGGAATTTGTTAAAATGTCGAGAATTGGTTCATCTTATGGCAACAAAAATTACACTTAACCTTCTTCTAAGTAATGATACGAGAAAATAGCTTTTGGTTCTGGCTTTTAGTGATGTTGTATACCGATAGTATTATGACGTAACATTTGTATGAAAGGTTTTCAAATATGAACTATAGGGAATAGTAGAGGAAATGAGAGTGAAGTGGAGGAAGTGGAGGGTAAGCTGGGAGGGGAAGTGGAGGGGGATGGAGGAGGTGGAGGAAGGCTGGATGAGGAGTAAAGGAGGTGAAGGGGAAGTGGAAGGAGTGGAGTGGAAGTGGAGGGGAAGTGGAGGGGGTGGAGGAAGTGGAGAAATGGAGGGGTAGTGTAAAGAGGTATGTGGAGGGGGGGGAGGGGAGTGAGGGGTGCCAGGCCCGCAAAATGCGAGAAAATAACGTGATTTTAGAAAACAATTTAACGTTATAGGTGGAGGGCGAACTGGGAGAGGGAAGTGGAGGGGGGCGGGCAGGGGTGGATGGGGGTGGAGGGGATTCAATTTAAATCACGCTTACACTATATAATATAGGGAGATATATATATACTTTACAAAATCAACGGACAAACTTGTCCTTTTTACATGACCCGAAGGTTAAATACAAAAAATGTTTAGAAGACCAATGTAAACGCAGAATAAAGAATAAAAGTAACTAAAAGAATAGGAGACTACGTATGATAATAACTTGACTAGAAGGTGGTGACCAGCGATCGAAGGCTAGTTTTGAATGATGTAAGAGAAGTAATAGTGGTACTCCGTTGCGGCAAGAGGTTCCACGCGCGACGCAGGCGGGGCAGTGTGGAGTAGAAACCAAAGTTTGAATGACAATGGTTCTCCTGGAGAACTCTATGATTACGTAGATTATAGTTAAGCTGCCTGAATGAGAAAAGTCCAACGACAGAATTACAAATAAGTTTGTGTACTAGTTTGAAAGCAAGTAACCCGTCGTGGTATCGATGAACGGAGGCAATGGTCGGAACGTTGTAAGATGATGCAATCGGCGTGTAGTCGTGATCAACAGGTGCCATGGGCTGACCGGATCTAAAAGCTAGATATCGAAGAAATTTATGTTGGACCTTTTCAAGATAATATGAAGCCACCTGAGTGAAAGGTGACCATATTTCTGAACAGTACATGAAGTGAGGCATAACCAAAGTTTTATACAAATAGATAATCGCCGACAAATCAGAGAAGTCAGTCGTAGTACGGTTTACAAATCCGATCAGTGCACTGCACCTGGAGATCACTGTTTCGATGTGATGAGAGAAGGTCATGTGAGAGTCGAAGAAGACTCCCAAGTCCTTGACTACATCAACCCGGTCGATGTCAGCACCACCAAGCGAGTAAGATGTCTCTATAGCCGATCTACCCTTGAAAAATGAAATGACATGGCACTTGGTATTATTAACCCCAAGGCCATTCTCCCACGCCCAGCCGCTCAGAGCATCGATATCCGCATTGAGCAGCGCCGAGTCATTAACGGACCGAATCCTCGCGTACAACTTGACGTCATCGGCGAACAGCAGGATGTTCGCAAAATGGATTCGACAATCTAAGTCATTGATATAGATGCAAAATAATAAAGGACCAAGGTACGAGCCCTGCGGCACACCCGACGATACCAAAACCGCCGGAGAGATACAATTGTTTATGCTAACCCTCTGAAATCGCTCGGTCAAGTACGACGACAGCAGACTGAACACACTGCCCCTAACACCAGCATTCTAAAGCTTAGCCAGCAACCTGTCATGGTCAACCCGGTCGAAGGCCTTAGAAAAATCGATAAAATAGAGTCAACCTGAGTAGAACTCTCCAGAGATTCAGAGACAAAGTCATTGAAGATAAGTAGATTAGAGAGAGAGTCGATCGACCAGGCAGGAAGCCGTGTTGACGGTCCGAGATCATAAAAATTAATTTTTCAGATAAGTAATTAGTTAAAAACGCGTCAAAGATCTTCGGAATGCTGCTGATGAGGGAAATAGGACGATAATTAGTAACGTCGTGCCTATTACCACCTTTAAAAACCGGAAAAACATTCGAGAGTTTCCATGCTCTCGGAAAATAACCCGAACTCAACATTTTGTTAAACAAATACAATACAGGCTCCTCCAGGGCTGGCCAGGAACTCTTAACGAACAGAGCGGGAACCCCGTCAGCCCCCGGGTTTGCGGAATCCTTAATACTACTGACAATGGAACGCAGGTCACCCGCTGTGACAGTCGCGCTGGAGATAAGCTCCTCAGGGCTCGAAGAGACGATCGAGTGGGTAGGCCGCCTGGCCATCGAAGACCGAACCAAAATAGCAAGAGAACAAATTGGCTGTCTGCGATTCACCCGTCGCTCTACGATTACCCAAGAACGTTTCAGCCGGAATACCCGATTCCTTGTTGAGGCTGTGCACAAAAGACCAAAAACAGTCCATGTTACGCTTGAGCCCTGACTCGACATAGCTAACGTAATCCTGATATTTACGACGCGATAATCGAATACAAGTGGCCCTCAGTCCCTTGAATTGAAACTCATCTCGGGACTCGCTCGTCTCCTTCCATGTCAGATGCGCACGCTTCTTATCCCTAATAGCTAAAATTAACTCCTGATCATACCACTCGGGATATGAAGTGGGTCTAGACCTTGTCAGAGGCACGTAATTGTCGATGCAATAGTTTAAGACCTTGTAAAAATTGTGCACGTTGCTATCCAAGCAATCGTCTGACAAGACCGAGCCCCAGTCCACCTCCCGGAGACGGTTAACAATAAGATCGTAGTCTGCGGAGTGAAAGTTTCTCTTGGAAACAGGATCAAATTTACAAACACTAGACACATTCAGTTCATAAAAACGAGGCACATGATGTTCATATATATATATATATATATATATATATATACTAGGGGGGTACCCCCTGCTCGCTCCGCTCGCCAACCCCCTAATTTTATTTTAAATTTCTTAATAACAACAAACATCCGAAATCTTCATATTTTGAACTCTTGGATGATCGTCGATACAATTCCGTTTCTCAAAAAGATCGAGAAAATCTTCAATTCATATTCCGTTCCCTACGCATTGTTTAAAATAGGAACGATCAACCAATTGTTCGGTATATCGAACACACTTAGAGACTTACTTCAGTTTGTTTACAGATCTGAGTTTGAAAATTTCATGTATGTACGATGTGTACAAATTTTTAACTATTTACAAATCAAATTTTTGAAATATTTACGATTTTTGGTATTTACATTATTTACACTTTTATATAAGTTTATAAAACGTAAAATTATAAACATTACTATTTAGATGATTGGAGTATATTTAATAGTGATTAGCAGGTTAACCTTGTCAACATTTTAGCTGTTTTAAATAAATTTACTGTAAAAAATGAATCATTTTAAAAAGGATGAGAGAAATGACAAACATCCAACTAAGATATTGTGCAAAATATGTAATGTAGAATTTTTAAGTCTACACTTTCTAACGCTACATACAAATAAACATCATCCATATAGACAGTCAGCATGCATTATTTGTGGAATAGTATTAAAACACAACAGAAATTGACATGTTGCTGAGTATCATGATAATATTCGTAAATATTCGTGTAAAATATGTGATAAATCTTACAATAGATTAACTAATTTAAGATGAAATTAACTAACTCATGAAGAAAGAAAACATATATGTTTTATATGTGGAAAGAATTTTCATAGAAGTGATATTTTAAAAAAACATATCGAGAAATTTCAATTGTAAATATTATAAATTGAGTGATAATAAATACATACTTAAATTATAAGCATAAACAATGTATATTTTTTAGAAATACTAAAACGGTCTAAATCACTCAATGATGACGGAACTGAAAATCTTAAAGAAAAATGAAAAAGAATAAAAAATAGCTTGTACAACGCATTTTTAAGTATTCATGTACATTTACTTATTTATTAATTCTATAATTTGTATTATTTGATAAATATATTAATTGAACTCCATTTTTAGGCTCGAAAAATTCAAAGAAGAAAACACAAAAACTGATATCTGATAACTAAACATTATTATTGACTGCTTCAAAATTTGAAATGAAAACAAAAATAAAGTAATAATCTTTAATACAGACACATATCTAGGTAAAATGTTATAGTACATTATATATGCAACAAGACGCGAAAGGATCAGATTTTTCCCGAGGGTGCGTTTACTGCCCGAGCGAAGCAAAAAATTCAATGTAACTTTCAAATTAGAAGCAAAAAAAATCGATTAAGGTAATAATTCCAAGAAAATGATTCAATTTGATTCAAAATAAAACAAAAATTATACATTTTTATGGATTTTCCTTCGTTATTTCCGAATAGTGATTAGAGTAAGAGTATTGGTTATAAAAAAAATCAAGTCTTCAAAAAATATCTACTTACAGTTTAACAGTATTATTCATACAGATTAATATATCGACCACATATCTGTACATATGATTAAACATAATTTACAAATAAAATTATGGGGTTGGCGAGGAGCAAGCAGGGGGGTACTTGCAGAAATATTGATTCATTTAGTCAATTGCTTATATCAAATATTCAATGTTCTTTTTTTTCGTTGTTAGCGTATTTCTATATACACAGAAAGAAATTTGGAAGTGTAACAGCACTCATCAGCTTTGTACAACTTGGATTTGGAGTGCATGTATACACCATAAGCTAACGACTATACTATATAGTTAAATCATACTACCGTCTCTACAAGTCTTACGGCGAATATTAATTCGAATAGTCGTCAGCTGATATCTGTATACACTGCTTTGAAAAATATTAATTTCTTTATAAATGAATGTTGTATATAATATTCATAAATGTGGGAATCATGGGTTACGTAGGACAGGATTTACGAAAGAAACGACATCACAAAGGTTAAACTAATAATAATATGTATTTAACAAACACACTCGATGTCTAGGGTATGATAGTTGTTGCTCTCGTCGTTGCTCCGTAGAGACTCATAACTCCGTATAGGCTAGTGCCTCAGCATAGACTGATCCCTCCGACGCTCTCCCTCTGCCTCAGTATAGGGTCCGAGCGGTGGGCCGCGTTCTCCCCTCTCATGACCTCTAAGGGCTCGGAGTGTCAGCTGGCTCTCTTTGGGTAACTCCGGCTAATTCCGTCGGGATAGCGACGCTGTGGGACTTTCTCCCTGACGCGCATCGGCCATGTCCGAAGGTAAGCGTCCCTCGCCGCCGTATGCAGCGGGAAAGCGTTGCTTACTTCTAACTTGCGGGAAGCTCGGAAAAACCTTCCCACATAAATGAGAAGAAAATTTGAAATAATTAATAAAACTTATTACTTATTAAGTGATTTATGGGATCATCTTAATCGGTTCTAATCTCCGATTGTTATTAGATCATTTAATTTTAAAAATAATTTTTGTAATTTATTGTAGTTTTTCATTTTCCAATTTTTTAATAACAATTGAGATGTCCTATACCGAATGCCCAAGAAACTTGTGTCAATAGTTGATAGCGACTATATAGGGACGATTAATGGAATCAATTCCCAAGAAAAATCAACTGATCGCGATTACATATGGGCGACTAAAGGAATCAATACAAAAAAAATATAGTCTTATACGAAATATTTGATTACGGGAAAATCAAAAAAACTTTTAATCCATTGTATGTTGATCCATTCAGACAAATTATAGATTATAGTAAAAAGCGTCCACAATACTGATTACTATTCCAATGTGCTATCATAACAAGAAATTGACTCCAATAGTCGCACGCGGGAAATTGACTCCAATAGTCGCACGTAGGAAATTGACTCCAATAATCGCTCTAAGCTTCATTGCGTGTAAATTCATCCACGAAAAACTGTTCGTCTCAATATACCGCATAAAGCATGGCAAGATATTATTTTCGTTAGTCGCGCGCATTTTTGGTCGAGCCTGTAGTACGTCTATTGTAATATGCAGTTAGTGGACGAAGTAATGAGCTGATATCGGTGTTGTGTATTTGATTGAGAAACTGTGTTTTCGTTACCCCGGGACAAGAGTTATGAAATAATTAAATTTTTATTTATTTTGTATTAATCTGTGTAACAACTGCTGTTATTACGAAACGAGTTTACTTTGCTTTTAGACGCATAAATTTTGCAAGATGAGTCGAAGAAAACACGCAAAGGTACGATAAAAAAATAACATATAAAAATTTTATTTTTCATTCAAAATCATTGTAAGATTTGTCTTTTGTATTTTTCTTCTTGCTTCACTACTAAATTTTATGTCTCTTAGGTTGAGGACAAAAAATTAGAAGAAAAGTTTCAAATCAACAAAGTTCCCTTTGGAAAGAATCCTACTGGAAATGAAAATTGTACCAGGTCGTGCTAAACTGTGCTATACTGTGCTAGCACTATGCCAATTCGGACAGTTTGGCATAGTTTGGCATAGCTTGGCACAGTTTAGCACGGTATGGCATAATGTAACGAATTTTGCAAATAATGAAAATATTTTTTCCGCTTTATGTCGTATATGTACATGGGGTCTTTAATATCCAATTTCATCGGGTAGTCCGATTTTCGATTTTGAGGTTAGGAGTCCGTTTTTCGCCAATAACTTGTCTAGTTAAGATTTTCGTAAAAAACGGACAAAATTTTCGCCCATATATGATTTTAGTCTTATAGTTTATAAAAAAAGCTAGATAATTATATTAGCTACTCTTTAAAAGGAAGATTTTTTTATGTCTTGGCTAATTCTTGGTTCTTCTTTAAATTTTTATTTTTTATCCTGAAAATGCGGCTTAATTTATATGTATATCTTGTTAAATAATACAAATTATAGAAATACAATATATGTGTACTGTATTATATGTACGAAATAAAAACAATTTGAAAGCAAACGGAGGAGACGGTGGAGGAGATGGTGGATGAGATAGTGGAGGAGGGTGGAAGAGGGTGGAAGAGGGTGGAGGAGATCAAAATAATGTAAATATTGAAACAATTTTACGTTATTAAGTGGAGGAGGGTGGAGGAGGGTGGAGAAGAAAATTTCCATCAAATCACGCTTACAACTATATAATATAGGGAGATATATATATATATATATATTTATTTATTTTAAAAAATTCTTTCAAAGTCATATATATATATATATATATATATATATATGTTTAAGCTACCTTATTTGCATTTTACTGTATCTATTTATCATTATTTTTTATTTTTTGATAATTTGAGGTGTCTAAGACCCCATAATGCTTCTAAAATGCCGATTTAGTGTTGATAGTTCATAAAATATGAACTTAGAATCTATATTTCATGTTTTCTGAGTTCAGAAATCAAAAATCCACAAGTATATACTCTTTCCATCTTTTTTTTACAGTTTAAGCAATTTTGGTAAAAATCTGGATTTTGACATTTTACAGATTCGTGTGTTTCCCTATTTTTCTTTTAGGTTTGCGACGTGTAGCTGCATCAGCTACACGTGGCTATGGATATCGCGCCGATATCCGTGCCCGAGGCGTCTGCTGCGTTGCATACACCAAGCAGCGCCCCGGTGCACCATCTCCGGGCTGTACACAAACTTCTGCTGCATTGGACTGCACGGCAGCAGAGTAACATAATAAAACCCGCGTCGCGCCGAGACGAGTCAGCCGCACACCCGGTCACTGCTGTACCGGTACAGCCGCGAAGAACGTCTGACGTACGCACCAGGAGTCGCGCCGGGTACGTAGAAACGAGACCGCGCACAGACACGGCCGAACACGAGGCGCAAGTGATGCGCGCGCATCATGGCCGCGCATCAGCTGCCGTGTGAACGCACCGCAGAGAGAGAGAGAGAGAGAGAGAGAGAGAGAGAGAGAGAGAGAGAGAGAGAGAGAGAGAGATAGCGATATCGCGCTCGGAGAAAGAGAGGATACGCGACGCGGAGCGGGAGATGCGCGCCGACTTATTAGCTCGCGTCTCAACCGTTCTCGCGCATTCGTATTCGGCGCGTTGATCGTGAACTTGACGCCGTGAGTACTCGCGTCGCGGAAACTGGTATAGAGGGCGCGATCGAGCATCCTCTTCCGGGACACACGAGGATAGCGCCGCGAGGAGACGTCCTCCTTGTCCTCTCTGATTGCAGCCATCAACCACGTCGGACGCCTACCGCTTATAATTATAGCTTCAGTGCCGAGATTTATTAAATCGCGAGCGAGGTACTAAAGTTTAATAGAGGAGTTATATTGGTTGGTCGTTTCGGTCGAACAGAGTGAGAGTCGGGTTGAAGCCGTTGCGAGTTCGGGAAGAGTAAAAAGTAAGTCCTAGCGCCGACAGATTTGACTTATTCTGAGTGTTATAACAACTCGTTGGCGACGCCGTTGAGAGCGATTGGAACTTCGGCTAAACATTAACCCTCGAATTCGCGGATGTTGCATGAGTAGCGTCACCCTAGAGACGAAGTCTCGGGTTTCTCAACAGTACGCGGAAGCAAAGCAGATTTTGCGTTGCGACAATCAATTCGCGGATTTTCAGAGTATCGAATGCATAAGCAGGCCCGACTAGCAGAGCAGCGACGCGCTTACAAACGACGCCGCCGCCATTAGCTGAAAAGGCGTTCTTGGAGTCGCGTTGAGTATCGCCATATTTATTGAATTAAAGTGGATCGTAATTGCACGCAACGTGTCGATTGGAACAAATAAAGTCGCAACGTTCGCGTTGAGTAGTATTCGCGATTGCGCGAGTAAATTAAATACTACGTCCGAGTTGAGTATTATTCGTAGTTACGCGCAACGTTTCATTATTGAAGAATAGCGTTCTAGAAAGTAAGTGTAGTCAAGCCAGCCTTCACGGAGGTTTCATATAATATAATTCATATCTATCTAGCATTAAATATTACTGTGTTATTATTGACTACACCATCTGCCACGCCAGGCATTTCCTGTCCTTCGAACCTAACGTTTGTCCCCCTCTATAGATTTAAGTGCCTTAAATTTAATAAACAGCTACCTCTCTGGTAGGAAACAATGCGTTAAAATACAGAATTTGAAAAGTGAATACAAAGATATATCCATTGGAGTCCCCGAAGGGACTATACTAGGACCGTTATTTTTTATTTTATACGTTAATGACCTACTGAGAGGTATGCACGATGATACTGTTGTTTCTTATGCTGACGACACCGTTATCATTGCTAGTGATAACACGTGGGAGTCAGCTCAAGAGAAAATGAACAAATATCTTAGGGAAGTCGCAAAGTGGCTTACTGTAAATAAATCTTTAAATGTTAATAAAACTGTATATATTGCTTATAGTAGCTACTGCCATAGTGTTCCTGTCTCACTTCATATTGAGATAGGCAATAATACAATAAAAAGAGTAAAAAGTTATAAATATCTAGGTGTAATTTTTGATTATAACATGAAATGGGATAAACATGTAAATTATTTAGTTAAAAAAACAAAATATTTAGTTTTTATCTTTGCCAAAATTAGGAATATAATGGACTATAAAACTTTAACTATGATATACTATGCTTTTTACCAAAGTTTAGTAAATTATGGCATAATTGCTTGGGGTGGAGCGTACAATAATTGTGTTTATCTAATACAGGGTATTCAGAGGAAAATATTGAAAATTATAAACAAAAATAATTTTCAGCATCAAGTCCCTCCACTTACAGTAAAGCAATTATTCCTTTTAGAAGCTATATCTTATCATTATGCTACGTAAAGAAATAAATATATAAATAGCAAAAGCAATACTAGAAATAAGAGTCTTCAATTGCAAATAATTGATAAAGCTATAAGCAAAAAAAAATAGCTACTTTGTAGCTTCAAATATTTTCAATTTGCTAACGAATGATTTGAAAGCACTTGTGATTAGCAAAGTCTCGATTAAGAAGAGACAAATTATTTATAAGAGAGAAATATTGATTGATCAAAGAGAGATTTATTATGTACTGTTACTTAACTTTTGCGGTAATATTTAAACTGTTATCAAGAAGATTGTCTCGACATCTTCCTGTACTTATTTAGTTTTTTAGGTTTGGATTCTAAGTTTTTTTTTTTTTTTATGTACCATCCCTATGTACAGACAACTAAGTTTGTATCTATAGGATGTCTTTTTATAAGACATATGTATATGGTCTAAATAAATAAATAAATAAAAAAAGTGTCCGATCTAGTCGCGCAGAGTAAAGATAGTGTCTAAGAATATAACTGATTGATTGCACGGCCGGAAAGGAGCTGATAAATAACTGCAACATCACAGGTTATGCAAACTTTTATTAAAAATAAGCAGTTGTACCTGATCCGGAAACATCGTACGAGTATTTTGCAATTTTTTTCAGAAAAATTGATTGCGATTCGGCTTGTCGAGCGAATTCTGGCCACAAAAAGTGGATTTTGGTACACTGTGCGCCAGAGCCAGCTACATGCTTGCAACCTTCTTCCTTTTGTCCATCCTCTTTGCAGAGAAAACAGCTCGCTTCCATCTGGCATTGAGTCATGCGGTGCTCCTCCACACTTAAAGCAGTGGGTCGATATATCTGCCTCATTGCATTCATCTTTCCAGTGTCCAAAGCCTTAGCACTTGTGGCACCGTACTACCTTTACACGTTTTCTTATTCTGCAACTTACAAGGCCCACGCAAATGTGTCCTATTTCTAGGAGCTCCTCAGCCTCTCCCTCGCTGAGTATCGCTATGGCCATTCTAAGGCCGCTCATGTTAGGCTTCAGTAAGGTCACCCTCCTGCCATTGTCTGGCTTTCTGAGGGCTCCTCCTATCGCTGCTCTCACCCCTTCTTCCGTAGCTTCCAAGTCCATGTCCCTTATTTCTAGGGTGGCCTTCCGCTCTTTCTTTGTGACCTGCCCTAGGCCAGACACTGCTTTTTCTACTACCGCAATAAACGCTGTCCTGTCAGACCCTCTTCCTAATTTTAGGAGGACGTCTCCACTTCTTGTTTGCTTGACTCCAAGTACCATCGTTCCAGTGGTATCCGGGTTTACATCTTTTCGGATTTTTCCAAGGATTTCCGCGTACGTCTTGTTTTGCCCTACTCTCACCAAAATCCCGTCAGGACGCTTGTTTTTCTTTAGCCCTGTTTTTGCCAGTGGCTCTAGTGCATTGTGAGAGACTCTCGGGGCGAGGGTCTCACGTTGCATCACCGCATTCTCATGTCGTTGTCTCTTCCTGTCTCGCATTCCTGCTCTCTTCTCTTCTGGGCTGTTAGTCAGGCTTTCTCTTGGCTTTTTGCTCCCCATACCTTCTAGAATCTCATCTTTAAAGAACTGTTTTTGCTCGCCCCTCCTTGCTCTCTCTCGCACCTCATGTTGTGCTTCGTACTATTCCACGGCGTGATAATAATTGTCCTTCTTTATATCTCCTTCCATGTGCAAGTCCTGTAACTTTATCACCATTTCTTTGAGTTTTTTAAGCCACTCTACAATGTTATTCATGTCCCTTGGTGTGTGAAATGTAAGGTTGTCTACTTTCTCTAGCAGCTTGTTCGTGTGTTTCTCTTCTTGCTTTTTAGCCTGCTCTGCTTCCTGCCTTTCCTGGTGGTAATTTTCTTTGTCCCTGTTTGACGTATTTGTGCCTGTGCTTCTCACGCTGGCAACACTTGCCAAACTCTCCTGGCTGTTCGTTCTTGGTCCAAGAGCTTCTCCTCCTAAGCAAAGCTCTGGCACTTTCAAGAAGGGTGTCCTTTTTTCTTCTATCTTTTTTATCTCTTCTATCACCTTTGCGAGGTCCGTTCTAATCGGACCGTGCACGTTGGTTCTGTCCTTGGCGTGCACTCCTCTTCTTCATTACGCGCTTTTATGGCTTTTTGCAGATATTCTCGATATTCTGCGATTTGTTTCGTTGACGAGTTGCTGTCTATGCTCCTAGCACTGGCAATGCTCGCTAAACTTGTTTCCCTGATTGTATCCTTCAGGGCCTTCAAGTGGTCATCTTCCTTTTCTGATTTGGGGGTTGGGATCCCCGATGTCGTTGGTTCTGGCGCTTTCAGCAGGTTCTTTTTATTATTCGCTTCCATTCCCTTTTCCTCCTTATCTCCTCTACGCACGTGCGCCTTTTTAAGCCGTTCCGCCGCTCTCCGGCCGCTCGCGTTGTCCCCTGCCTTGCATCCCATCGTGGGCATCCTTCGCCAGTTGCCTTGGCAAGGCCCCCCTGACCGCAGCAGGGCCCTGTTCCGGATGCCATCCGATAATACTACGGCTAAGAAGATTTTCGCCGGTTGATAGGGCAGCCAGGTCCTGTTGGCTAGACGGATCCGGGCCCCTGTACTATCCGGCAGCCTGGGAGCGCCGGCAACCCAATTTTCAAGCTGTACCCTCCGTGCTCAGGCTTAAGAGCTTAGCCCGGGAGACTGACAAGGGCGCGAGCGGCCAAGAGAGATGGCAGTCAGGCCGCCCGGTCGCACGGCGCACAGTAGCTCAGGCACCTTAGAATCGCAGTTCCTGTGGAGCGTGCAGACCGAAGTCCACGGCACTCTCCCTGACGAGAGTGTATGTGTGTGTGTGTGTGTGTGTGTGTGTGTGTGTGTGTGTGTGTGTGTGTGTGTGTTGCGTCGCAACACGGCTCACCAATTGGTGGCAGCACGTGTCAGGCGCTCTCTCCTTCTCTCTTGCGCGCTTCCCGCGCGAGTTTGTGCCAGTCAGTCAGTCGACATCTTTTCCCGCGAGCGGACCTCTCCTCTCGTGTCGAAATTCTTTTAGCTACTTTTCGAATTCGTTTTGATAGTGCGATCCTCTAAAGTTACTTCTTAACTAAACTCGCATTTTTAATTCATACCGACCCACGCGCGGTATTACATCATTGTATAATTCGTAATAAAAAGCATACGTGACCCCACGAGTCACGTGTCGCTTTATCGACCGACCCACGTTCGGCTTTTTTCTTTGTCAGACTGTGACAGCGATCAATCTATTTAATTTAGATAAAATTGTGTAAATTCTTGTGTGCAAGTGTGTGTGCGAATCATTTTGTACCGCGTGTACATGCGCGTTCAACGGCGTTTTCTTTGTCGATGTCACTCGCCATTTTGTATTCATCAAATTTCAGTTTTGTGTTTTTGTTAATAAAGTGGGTTTCTTATGTCTTCGGACTTTTTCCCATAAATAGTGTTCTAATTATTTAATTACCTTTTAGAATCTTAATGTCAGTAAAATGTTAAAATCAGTAATATTTCAAGTCAATAAAACATAAATCTAACTCGGGTTTATCTGCTCTCAAGGCAAATAAATCTTCGCGGAATAAAGAAGTTTTTTTGTTTCTTTTTTTGTAATTAATAATTATTCCGCAATTATTCAGTGTGTGTGTGTGTGTGTGTGTGTGTGTGTGTGTGTGTGTGTGTGTGTGTATTTGTGTGTGTGTATTTGTGTGTGTGTGTGTGTGTGTGTGTGTGTGTGTGTGTGTGTGTGTGTGTGTGTGTGTGTGTTCGTTCGTTCGTCCGTATCGACTCTGGCTCAGCTTCTACTTAGTGGATTTCAATCCACCAAGTCTCATTTTCTTTGTTTTTACGAATACTCGGCGGGATAACAGTCCGTTTTTACATTTTCTGGACTTGCTTTATTTTTATATTGATTTTTTAGTTTTGAGACTTTAGCTTTTTCTGATAAAGTTATTGAAAAAGTTGATGAAAATAAATTGCTTGATATGGGCATGAAAGACAAAAAAATTATCTATCTTTTTACCTCGGTAAATTTATATTACCGTTCGTCGTTTTTTTATTACACACCATAAAGTGCAATTTTTTGAAATCGTTATAACTCGAAAACTAAATGTCAAACCTTTCTAAAAAAAAAAAACATGATTATTAAAGGTTATTAGAACAACAAATCTGAAAAATATTAAAATTTGTATGGCTATTCCAGATGCATTTTATGATACATATATATTGTTACGTGTGAGGATCGATAGTTCTGTTCTCCGTGAGGTGTTGAGCTCACGGTTGCTGCAAAAATACCGGGGCGATAAATGAGCACGGGAGATTATCGGTAAATGTGTCTGTTCATTAATCGTAATTCACAATGAATGAATTGTGTGAAAGAGAGAAAGACGTGTTTAAAGTGACCTGGGAGAATGTGCGTCTCTAACTATACGATCCTATCTCGAGTCGTCTCCGAGTCAAAACTACTTGTCTAATACTGGATTGTGGGTGGTGGAGTAGAGGCCGAGCGCCTGCATGCACCCTCTTTTATAGCCTCCCTGGGTGGTCGTCTGAAATCATGGAAGGGAAGTCGCGCTGAGTCGAAAGAATCGAGGTTCGGGGTGAGTCCAAGCTGTTGCCATGCACGTATTTGGCGATTCATACTCGAATGCGTTATAACTTGCTAAGCTACATACTTGTGAATATTCACACGTGACAATATATGTTAAGAGAAACAAAATACACCATAAAAAAATCGATTTTTTGAAAAATTTTGGCGATTTTCGAGTAGTCTGCATTCTTAAGGAGACCTAACTACCTTAAAATATTATTTGTCATGCAGTCTTACTTAAAAGAAAAATAAATAAATAAAGTGATAGATGTTTGAAATACATTATAATATATGTTATTGTAAATAAAATTTTTGTATTTTTCTTGATTTTATTGAAAAATGTTGACATTCGTTTCATGAAACTTTGTACGACTAGCTTCTTTTTCAAAATCCCACACT
Organism: Pteromalus puparum; assembly: GCA_012977825.3. Classification (NCBI taxonomy): domain Eukaryota; kingdom Metazoa; phylum Arthropoda; class Insecta; order Hymenoptera; family Pteromalidae; genus Pteromalus; species Pteromalus puparum. Next base: position 21,253,896 of record CM053169.1, on the reverse strand, counting down.
TAAATCATGAGAACACTCAAACAAATAAAATACAGACAAAATCGGTAAAACGCAAATAGGTAAAAGAGCAAATTCAAAGTATATCTATATATAGCTGACTGTCAGAACTACACTTTTTCAAAGCACACATGACTACTATAACAAAATTTCAAAAAATTAATTGCATATGGCATTGAAATAACCTAGATAAATGTGAAAAATAGACTGTCGTAGAATCATTTATTAATTTCAATCCTACGGCGGTACAAGCTTGGTTTTTCATTACAAGCTTTATTAAAAAAGTTTTATTTAAAACTAAATTTTAAGGTTGGCGGTGTAATCGCGTGAGGACGTGTAAACATCTGTTCGTATTTCCAAGATTTTAGAAAAACTAAAAGTCCAGTCGAAATTTCCCTTGGTAGAATGATTTATTTAACTTAACACTACAGCGCTACAAGGTTGGTTTTTTATGATAAGTTTTACTTAAAAATTTATATGTATTGAGAAAAACAGTGCTTTTAGATATCACATCCCTTTGTTGAAGATTGTTAAAACATTACAAAATAGAAGAAATGAAAATCATAATGTTATTTCCCGATTTCATGTGCATTTAAGATTAGTAATAGTGAATGAATATTAGTTTGACTACATCTACATTATTAAACAATTTAATCTGATAATACAATATAGATAATACAATATATTAAAATAAAAATGATCAAATCCATTATTGTGTAATCATTTTAAACACAGTGTTCAACATAATTTCCAGGGAACAATCCTGTTATGCCATCCATGACGCCTTCCCACCATCCATCATCATTTTTCTTCAAAACGTAAATGACCGAACTTTCTTGAAAACTCAATTCATCCTCTTTATCTGCATAATAATCATAAATGGCAACCACTGAAAAAAATATTCCTATTGAGAATTACAAACAAACAAAAATATTCAATTTAATATCAAGTTGTGCATTATAGGCAAAATAAAGGCGATTATAGACAAGTGTGAAACCCAAGCTAATAAGGGTGGAAATCATACACTCGTTTATATCGCCTTTCAGAGTCCATGATTTTCATCATATTTTTTATCTTATCTCAAGTAATAAAATCTAAAACAACGTTTTTGTTTCCTTCTTAAGGAAGCTTCAAATTTCACACACTGCGTTAACTAAAAATAAAAGCATAGATCATATTGAAAATTTGGATTTGTATAGACTTTCTTGTCATCTTAATTATTATTTATTTATTTATTTATTCAGTTGTACCAACCCATATACCCTGTACGGATTTTTATGGGAGCATCCTTACCACCTCTGTGTGAGGATGCTTTGATCCTATACCCCACCTCCCTGAGAAGCTTTCGGACTATATATGAGAGATAGTCAAATTTCGCTTCTACAGTCATTAGACCCACTGCTCCGCATTCGCCCTGGGACTTGCCCAGTGACGTGGGGAAAACTTGCTAAGCAAGAAAACCCACGTCAGAGTCAGCCGATAGGAAAGTCAAACTTAGGTACTTCCTACTTCCACGAGAAATACCTAGGTTATCATTCCCTATCTGTTGCATCATTGGAAAAGCGAGAACATTCGGGCGGTCACCCATCCAAGTACTCACCGCACCCAACGGTGCTTAACTTAGATGATCGACCGTCTCCGCATCTACGAGCCGTTCCAATGATGCCCTCTTATCTTAATTATTATTTTTATATGAATCAATTGATTTTTGCGAGTGTACTACCTATTTTTTTTTCTTTAAGCTGTTCATTAGCTTTATTACATTTCAGATATTTGGAAATTAATTTTAATTAATTTTGTCAATTAATTCATAAATATGGTAACGGGGTGAATATAGGGCTAGCAGTAGTCGCGCAGACGTTAGCTGCGTGCCATGCGACTACTGCAGATGTAGATTACTTCATAATAATGGAGACTAGGTCTCGTTTCCTTGTGTTGATACGAGGTACGTAATGGAGCGGCCAAGGTCGCGCTTTAGCTAGCTGCAGTTTTTTATGCACGTGTATCGAGAAGCGATACGCGAATTTCGATCAGTTTAGTTCGATTAATCGAAGTAAACTGATTTATTAGCTGGTGATTATTCTAATCTCCCAACATCAAATTAGCCTCTCTCTACATTCGCCAGAATTTTCAGCAGATTCTGCGCAGAAACTGTCGCAAGGCACGAATTTTTCTGGGCCGAATCTGGGCAAAACTTCTGGGCAGAAGATCCTATGTATAAACTGCGCGACCAGAAATTATGTCGTATTTTCTACCAGGGAATTATGATAAATAATTTGGGTTCATAAGGTACTGAGTGAGGTTTTGCGGGATTAAGTAAATAAATGATTACACAATATAATTATGGCCAAAAAATGTGTGACGTGACGCCTTTAATCGTTTTATTTAGTTATTTAAAAAATTGAAACCACATAATATTGGTACATACGACCCAAGCTTTAAAGAATTTAAAAGATTTTCTAATAATTTCTAAACCATGGATTAAAAGTATATGATTGAATATGTTTTTGGAGATGCTAAGGAAGATGTAGATTTTATTCAATGAAATGATGTACCTGCATGCGCATACCTAAAAAATATGAAAAACAATTACTTGACATCAGTTATGTTTGTTTTGTTGATTTTACTACTTTTGTAAAGAAACTTTTACTTGCCAATAATTTACTTTTAAGAAAGGTTTTTTTATAGGAGATTTCATCACTAAAGTTAAAGAGACTATACATGTATTACATTATACGGTATCAACAGTAACAATATTTAATACTCAAGATAATTCCTGAAGACGATGTTGATACTGTCCATCCCGAGCACCAGGTACCTCTGAGACCGTTGCCGTCGCGATATTCGTGTTCAGCGACTTCAAAAACCCCTGGTTAGTAACACTGGACTGGTTTTCATCAAGTGGCGCGGCAGCGCCACGAAGGCGAGTTTGAGAAGCAGACGAAGCCGCAGCGCCGCGCTACTATTTACTTCTATGTTGGGATTTGCATTTTTCATTATAAGGAAATAAATGCTTTTCTTTGTTATCTCCAAGTTATTTTGACTTATATCATCTATTATTATGCCTAACTATAATTTTCAACAAAAACATTGATAAGAAGAGCTCCCTTTATATGTAATATACGAGTGTGCCATTCGGAAATGCTCAAATCAAATCCGTTTTTTTCTTCCATCAAAATGTTTGGACCGTTAAGTTAGCCGCAGAAATATTTGGACCGTGAAGTTGGCCGCACAGCTATATGCAGATGGGTATTGCTTTCTCATCGGTTTTCCGCATTGCTCGCTCACATGTTGTTGTATGTATAGTGGCTCGGCAGTTAGCGGCGCTAAGGGTTATATGAACAAATCCTTTAAGAAAATAGTTAATTAATAATAAAAATTTGTTGACTACTGTATAAATATGGTGCAACGACCATTTTCCAGGCCAGCATAGCTACGGCCCTGAAATATTCGACCAGGTGCCGCACTGTGAGCGTACGGCAGTGTATCGGTCTCTCTCTCTCGCACTTACAGGACTCCCGTAAAAGTATTGATCGCGTTGAAGCCGCCGGCGCGGACTAAGCTAACTTAGCTGACCAGTTTCGCGTGCAGCAGGAGTTCAGTTCTACTCCTTCCGCTCTACAATCTACATACACTTCGCACACGACGCATTCCAGAGACGAAACCACGTGGCCGAGTGTACGAGAGGAAGCCATTTCCAGCCAGCTACGACGCGAATTCCGCTGCTGTTGGGACCAGTATTTTCTACGTAATTTTATCATTAGTTTAACCAACTAACCTTTGTAAATTTTTATTGTATTTCTAGCACCCGGGGATCTCTACACCAAACTGATCAGGGGAGTCTCTTCCTTCGGGAAAGACTCACGCATATATAATTCACTAACCCTGCCACCGACAGACGCAAAACAGACAGCTTTCGCTGTCCGACTGGTGGTGATTATATCACGTCCCAGTCGGTTGTCTATGGTCGCATTTCGCGAATTATACGTAAAATAATTATATCATCGTAACACCTCGTAAAACTAACTAAATAATCTACAACAATTACGAGGATCACATATTATCTGGTTCATATTTAATATTTAACCTTTTGCAGATCATTCACTCTACGTCCATCAATTTCCACCACAATATTTTTTCTAAGTGATTTCTTTTTGCGGTAATATTACTCTTTTCGTTCATCAACTACGTTAGTATTTAGATCGGTTCGAGACTTATTTTCCGTGTAATCTTTCCGTTGAAAGCCGGACACGTGTCTGGATACACGGTGATGGCAAATAAGTCATCGTATATACAATTGAATCGTCGCAATATAATATTTTAGACATATATTCGATAAATCGTAATATGCTCCGCGTATTTTCAGAACAGTAAAATCAAACATCATAGCTTAAGTCTATAATTGATCCTCTCTACACAACTTTCATTTATTCCAGGACATTTCATCTAACAATTCATTCACATTTTTTTACTAACCATTATTATAAACAATCTTTTCTTGCGCTGTAGGTTCTACTTGATTTATATGAAAAGCAGTCAATCTTGTCACATATTCGAATAATATTATAATCTGTGTTTATAAAAAGAATTGATATGTCGAGTCGCCGCAATTGTTGTTAGTTTTGTTTAGATTATTCCAAGGTGTCAATTTTCTACGCTTAGCTTATTTCAATATTAGAGTATTAACACTTTTGATAAATTCTTGACTAAGTCTTTGAGTGATAAATAAAGTGAATAAAGGCTGCTAGCCACAATCATTTTATCAACCATAAATCTGTGTAATATTTTATTTGACGTACTGCTCCTTATCTACTCCTAAAATAGTAATATCTGCGCCACAAGTGCTTGAACAATTTATTAATTCGAACTCACAAATCTTATTTTTCGCGTAAATAATTAATACAAAAATAAGATTCTTCCAATGGATTTAAAATCATATTTCACAACCAATGAACAGATAGAAGAATGGGAGGATCGTGATCCAACAACGTAAGTAGTTATTGAAATTATATTTTTGAGGTTATTTTTTCTCGTTTTTTCGAAGGAATAATGTATCTTCTTTTTTGCAGTAATCCTGTTGGGTATGTTGATTCTATTGTGGCACTGACCCCATCAGGACCAAAACAAGAGCTATTATTTAAATTTATATTGAGTAATGGGAGCAAGAAAATCTGTGTGTTGATTTGGGATGTCAAAATTTGAGAAAAAGTGTTTATTCTACCAATACATTCAATTTTGAAAAGAAATTAAAATACATGTTTATAACCTATATACCAAGATAGATTTACATTATAATTAATTATAATCAAAAAGACGTTACAAAATTTAACAAGAACATACAAAAATATAACAAATATAAATTATTCTGATGCAGTAATGAGGTCTAGATGCAATGATCTCCATACATATTTATAACTTAGTTAATGGGAACCAGTCGCAGTATATATAATCCTTAAGATAAAAAACTTAATATGTTATTTAAACATTTTAAAACAAATCATCATGCAAAATTTTAATCCTGTAAGTATAAGAATTTGAATTATAAATGAGAGCAAAAGCAAAATTCTAAATGATTCCGATTCCTTTTTTTTGAAATTGTTTTTCTCTTTCATTTGAAAACTATTATACTTAGAGATGAGAAATTTTGCATATTGATTTGTTTGAACATGTTTAAAGAGAATATTAAATTGTTTTTATCTTTAGGATTATAGTTTTTATTTTGACATTTATACTTCTATTGATATTTCAGTGCTGAAGGCGCAGGATTGAAGATGAAAAGCCGAATAAAGACAAGATAAGTCACTGTAGCCTGTTTCTAATTAATTAAATAAGTATCAATACACAGAATTATATATCATACATCAACGCACTTTATAGACTGTATATAATGTTTTAAACATTGACTGCGACTGGCTCCCATATACTGAGTCAAGAATATCTGTGGAGATTATCGCATCTAGACCTTATCACTGGTGATCTTTAACACAAAGATACGACCTAATAATTCTAATATCAACACCTACATAAATAATTACACACATATCAGAATAGTTTGTCAGTAAATGTTGAGCATGGTCATGAAATGATTGGACACGTAAGGTTAGGTTGTTCCTCCTTCAACTCAGTACATGATATAGCTACTTGCAGTCAATGTTTCAATCATTATGGCACTACATACAATGTACTGATGTAAAATATATAATTTTTTTGTTTATACTAATCAGAAATTGTATATAGTGATAGTTTTACGTTAGCTTCTCTTTATTTGGCTTTTCATTTTGTATTCTATGCCTTCAGCGCTAAAATATCAACAGAAGTATAAATATCAAAATCAAAACTATAATCTTTAAGATGAAAACAACTTAATATGCTGTTTAAGAATGTTAAAACAAATCACTATGCAAAATTTCAGTCCTGTTAGTATAATAGTCAAACAAAATTCTGAATGATTTTACAATTACATGTTTTTAAATTGTTTTCCTCTTTCATTTGAAAATTATTATACTTAGAGAGCTGACATTTTGCATATTGATTTATTTGAACATGTTTAAAGAGAATATTAAATTGTTTTTATCTTAGATTGATTTGTTTCAACATGTTTAAAGGGAATATTAAATTGTTTTTATCTTAGAAATTATAGTTTTGATTTTGAAAATGCATTCATCGCAGCTTGTTTCTAATAAATTAAAAATATACTGTATATAATGTTTTAAACATTGACTGCGGCTGGCTCCCATATACTAAGTCCAAAGAATATTTGTGGAAATCATCGCATCATGAAGCATTTATGCATACTTATGCAATTTTATGCATATAGTATTTCGATTTTATAATCAGTTGAAGAATTGCTTATTGAGCTGCATTTTTTTTCAGATATTGACCATATAATTCGGACTGAAGGTTAATGTTTAATGGTAGTTTAAGGCACTACAAAACTTGTAAGTAAGCTAAAAATATTTTTTTGTATAAACTATTTTCTTTTTTTGCAGGTTTATAAAATTTTTTTCTTTTTTAGGTTTTCTACTTTTAATGGAGGTTGTGACGGCAGCATAATAAACTGGGAGTGATTGAAATTCTAAGTCATATTGTTAATGAATAATTGAGTGAAGTGAAGTTTTATATTACAACTGATCATTGCGTATATAAATTTTTTTTTCGATAAATGATAATATAAAAAATTGCTTAAAACATCTCTAGTTGTTGGTAAATAATTACTCTAAAAAAAATTAACTTTTAAAAAAGTAAAAGGTTAGGCAAGTTTGATGTATTCCGCAAAATTATCATGGATGTTAATCCCGTAGCATATAATATATTTTTCGAACAAATATGAAATACTCAATAAAATTTACTAAAAAGGACTGAAATCTCTAAAAAAAACTAACTTTTAGAAAAGTAAAAGGTTAGGCAAGTTTGATGTATTTCGCAAAATTATCATGGATGTTAATCACGTAGCATTTCAGATATTACAACAATTCTTTTATTTGTCAAAATTAATTGTGACTTAACAAATGCTGTAGCAAATTGTGTAATAAATGTAATCATAGATTACAAAAGTAATGAGATCGATGGAAAATAGTCAAGTTTTAAATACATCAATAATATTAATAATTCAGTAACGGAAACTACAATTTATATACTAAATGTAAGCAATGAAATTACAGATAAAATAGAACTGAAATCAATCAAACAAAGTCAAGTTTATTATATTTAATCATAATGAACCAAAAAAAAATTGTTTTGTTCAATCAAAGACTTACTTCACTTAAAGTTAACTTATATAATGATCAATTAGGAACAACTCNATAGTGGGCTGCCCAAGAGGCCTCTGGGCAGGGCGCGAATATTTGAATCCAACAAATAGTTTTGTTCAATCACGGGCTTACTTGACTTAAAGTTAACTTATATAATGATCAATTAGGAACAACTCTCAAGATACTTACTACGTAACTTGCCATGCCCGTTTCATTTTGCTTATGGTGTTGTCTATTATTTGTACATACTTATTGTGTAACTATTATTTGTACATACTTATTGTGTATACATGAACTAATAAAATAGTTATTTCGAAATAATGATTTATTATCAATGTAGATAACTCACGACACATATTTGTAAATATAGCGAAAAAAAAAATATAATATGGTGTAACGTTGTTTTTCCTTATGTCTAAACAAATTATAGAAATTACACATGAGTTATGAAAATTTTATTCATTTAGACATAAAAAAAAAATATGTAGAAAAAATTATTTTTTAAAAAATTTATATCAATTAACTTTTGCATACTCAAAAACTCTTAATAAGTATACGAATATAATATATTCACAAAGTTAAAATAGTTATCAATTGCATAAGACGTTGTAACATATATATATAAGTATACTTCGTATACTTTTACTCTCCAGCCCGGCGCTGTCGCGCCTTTTGATTGGGATAATTGTAGGATTATGAAAAAGGTTGCGATATGATGTGATAAAGCTATGGTGAATTTATGGTAAATTTATGGCGTATGTGATAACTATCTAAAATGATTAATCTGATTGAAATGAATGTTGTAAAGTGAAAATAATGCAGCAATATTTGTTTAAAAGATAATATTCGTGAAGGCTTGGAAAAGTCAACTTATTATAGCCCTGCCCATGTGACAAATGCGTGCTTGAAATTCAACAGGTCTTATAGGCCAAACAAGTTGACAAAGAATGATATTCAAGAAAATTATAATGATATATTGTGTTAAAGTTAAACATACATTTGGGTGATGTCAAGTGAGAAAAAGCAAGTTATACGTTAAGCTGAAAAAAAAATGCACTCGCAATCTCGTGTGTGTAAAAGGGTTATCACACGAGTGGTTATTATGAATTTGTTAGTTAAGGATCTGAAGACGTCGTGCGTCCCTGGGAAAACCGACTGGGGTCTGACGCAGCCAGTCCAGCCGGGCCGCACGAAGCTGCACTTTTAGAACTTGTCGGAGGCGAATTAGTGTTTTAGTTATGTGCAGAGTTTTTTCCAGTGTTGGAAAAGACCCCCCGGATCAGTCCACTAGGAAGATCCCCCGGCGCACCAGGTTATTCAAAAACCGCTGCCAATTCTTTGGAACGTAGCTTCCTTCAACATTATGTATTGCTTAATATCAGGATTGTTTTTGCTTCATTTATAATTCTATTTTATTTTTGTTTCTTTGATGGATTATTTCAAATCAATTACATATATATAATTAAATCTCTCTGTCTCTCTATGTCTCTCTCTCTCTCTCTCTCTCTCTCTCTCTCTCTCTCTCTCTCTCTCTCTCTCTCTCTCTCTATCTCTCTGTCTCTCTCTCTCTCTGTCTCTCTGTCTCTTTCTCTCTCTCTCTCTTTCTCTCTCTCTCTCTCTCTCTCTCTCTCGCTCTTTCTTTCTCTGCCCCCCCCCCCTTTCATTCTTTCCCCCTATCTTTCTTTAGCATAGCTCGCCTAGCTAATTATTAAAGTGATCTCTAAGAGACATCACCCTCCCTCTTTTACCTTCAAATGATATCGTTTCCTCACCACCAAGAGGTAGATCTCGGCGCGTTTTTTTTTTGTAAGGAAATTAAAAAGTTTTTATATCTTAATATTGGTCTATGTATATATAGTGTCTTGAACGCAAATCATTTATTGAATTGCCGTATAACTTCGACTACTGCAAATAAAACGGAATTGTTAGGACTATGTTTGGATTCCACGGATTTATTTTACAAAATAAATCCGTGTAATTTGTAATAGTAAAATTTTCAGTTTCGCTAAAACTTCATAGAAACATGTTTTTAGATGTTAGAAGTTCGAAGTACGTGTTTTTAGGAAATGTCCGTATGGATGTGTGTGTGTGTGTGTGTGTGTGTGTGTGTGTGTGTGGTGTGGTGTGTGGTGTGTGTGTATGTGTGGTGTGGTGTGTGGTGTGTGTGTGTGTGTGTGTGTGTGTATACCGTGATATTTCTGAAACTACTCCGTCAATATGAATCAAATTTGACATGCATATCTATTTTTGGATTCTGAATTCGGGAATAACATTTATTTTTTTATTTTTTCAATTACTTTTTTTTATGGCCATTTTTTGATTTTTGAAAAACATTATTTTCGTTTTTTACAATCATTCCATTGTTACAAACAATTCAGCTAAAATGCATTTGAAAGATAATAAAATTACCTACTTTCCCCCGTTGGGTCCTCGGGATTGACCGCTCCGTTCGGCAAATAAAATGAAAACGGTGATTTTTAAAAAAAAATTCATATCTCAGAAACTAAACATCATAACCTCACGAAAAAAAAAATATGTTGATGGGTTACGTGTCAAACTATATTTCATTACAATTTCAAGTTATTTGACTACTTATTTTTTCAGTAATAAATCTAAAACTGAAAAAAATGAGTTTTTTTTGAGTCTCGATTACGGGCGTAAATAGGCCTTATTGCACTTAAGATTTCGGGAAAAGGTAGATATTTTATATGTTTTGGTCAAGTTCATTGCGCAGCTTTGAAACCCCTATGGTTCTTAAGATATCATGGTTTGAATTTTTTTTTGAAAATTTTTTGATTCCTTATATCTCTAAAACAATGTAGTCAAATGCTTCAAAATTTTATTTGGTGATTCGTCATAAACGAAGATATCTGCTGTTAAAATTTCAAACGATTTCGTTGAGCGGTTCTTAAGTAAAGAGCTGAAATGTAAAAACCGATTTTTCTAAAAAATTTGGCTTCCTCTTATAGGGTTGTCGTTGCACGTCCCTCCCTACGAATTTATGTCATACTGATAATATAAAAATAGCATTCACATGCTGTATTTTAAAACAATTTTATTTATTGGAACAATAAATTTCGTTGGAGGAAGCTACGTGCCAATGAATTGGCAGCGGTTTTTTACCCCAGTTATCGCGTCACGCAGAAAAACTACTTTTTTCAGTTTTTTAAGTTTTTCTCAGGATCTGACCTATGAAATGACCCAAAATTGAAGTACTGTATGGTTCTAATAACCTTTAATAATCATGTTTTTTTTTTAGAAAGGTTTGTCATTTAGTTTTCGAGTTATAACGATTTCAAAAAATTGCACTTTATGGTGTATAATAAAAAAATGACGAACGGTAATATAAATTTTCCGCGGTAAAAAAATAAGTAATTTTATTCTCTTTCATGTAAATATTAAGCAATTTACTTTCATTGACTTTTCCAAAAACTTTATTAGAAAAAACTGAAATCTCAAAACCAAAAAATAGATATAAAAAAGTAACGGTCCAGAAAATGTAAAAACGGACTGTTATCCCGCCGAGTATTCGTAAAAACAAAGAAAATGAGACATGGTGGATTGAAATCCACTAAGCAGAAGCTGAGCTAGAGTCGATACAAACGAAGACACACACACACACAGACACACACACACCCACACACACACACACACACAGTGTATACATACACACACACACAATACAGAGATCTAGACAAACCAACGTGGGTTATGGACACTACTGGCAAGGCAGCGATCTGGGCGTGTGGTAGCGCTGCTTTCCAGGAAATAACGACGACCCGCGAAGCGGGATTTGTGCGCGTGAATGTAGCAGGCGTACATATTTACAGCTCCTATGCCTCATCCAACGCACCAATCGAGCAGTTTCAACAAATGCTAGACCGGCTCGTACAAGATGCAGTAGGAAGAAAACCGGTACTGATCGCAGGCGACTTCAATGCTTGGGCTGTAGAGTGGGGCAGCCTAAGGACTAACCAAAGAGAACGAGTGCTCCTGGAAAGATTCGCTCTCCTGGACTTGGTTCTAGTCAACTTTAACACTCACACCTTTAGAAGAGGAGACACAGGGTCTATTGTAGACCTAACCTTTGTTAGCCGCAGCCTTACCGGCTCAGTTGGTTCATGGAGGGTGAGTGAACACTACACACATAGTGACCACCAGGCCATAATAATGGAGGTAGGTAAACCAAAGCAGGGACCCAGTGCGAGTACAACGATTAATAGAGTCGGTTTGGAAAACAAATATTATGATAAGGAGATGTTTCTGTTATTACTAGAGGAACTGCAGCTGTCTGGAACGGCGAATAACAAGGCAGAACAGATGATGAAAAGCATTGTCCGAGACTGCGATGCCGCTATGCCTCGAAGAGTGGCAAACAATAGACGACCGCCAGTATGCTGGTGGAACAACGATATTGCTATGGCCCGTAGTGAATGCCATCAGACTAGGAGACGGGAACAGCGAGCAAGGAAAAAATTCTGCAGAACTGGAAGAGGCAGGAAGTAGTGGACGTTCGCGTTTAGGAAATGAAGGATGCTAAACTAAAGCTGAAAAAGGCAATACGCCACAATAAGCAGCGGTGCTTGAAGGAGCTGCAGGACGAGGTAGACAAAGATCCCTGGGGTCGACCCTATAAAATTGTTATGAAGAAAATTAAGGGAGGTTATGCACCTGCTCCCAAGTGCCCGGAACTATTAAACCGGGTCGTGACTACACTGTTCCCCAGACAATGGGATGAGACAGGTGTTACTGAAGCAGGGACAAATGAGGATAATATTCCCAAGATAACGGCGGAGGAGCTGCAAATGGCCTGCGAAAGAGTGGGAAACAACAAGGCTCCGGGACTGGATGCATACCCAATATTGTATTGCAACATGCTATTCACGCACACCCGGAGGCCTTAGTAGACTTGTACAACACATGTCTCGAGGAAGGGATATTTCCCACAAATCGGAAGAAACAGCGCTTTGTGCTACTGCCGAAGAGAAAGAAGGCACCTGACGACTCTACGTTATACAGACTACTCTGCATGCTGGACACTTTGGGCAAGATCTTAGAACGTATAATTTGCGTCAGAATGGATAAAATCATAGAAACATCAGAAAGACTTTCAGAACACCAGTACGGATTCCGGAGCCAACGCTCTACACTGGACGCAGTTAGCCCAGCGATTGACACTGCCCAAAAAGCAATAGAGGGAACAAGATGGAAAGGAGAGAAAAAGGAGTACTGCGCTATTGCTACACTGGATGCAAAAAATGCATTTAACTCAGCTAAATGGAGCAAAATACACGAGGCACTTCGAAAGAAAGATATACCTCTGTATATAAGAAGGATGATGTCTGATTACCTGATGGACAGAATCTTGTTCTATGATACTGAGGACGGCACCAACTCCTATAAAGTCACAGGAGGCGTCCCCCAAGGTTCGGTACTTAGCCCATCGCTTTGGATCATCATGTACGATAGAGTACTAAGCCTACCACTATCCCAAGGGGCAACGGTTATAGGATTCGCGGACGATATAGCAGTAGTAGTTGTAGCGAAACACTTAAAAGATGTTAAAGAAATAGCGGACAAAGCAATTCGTATAATACACGAATGGCTAACAGAAACAGACCTGGAGCTAGCCAGCCACACGACCGAAGCTATCCTTATCTCCTCTAGGAAGAAGCAAGAGTCGATGACACTGACAGTCGATGGGCATGAGATCGTTTCTAAACCAACGATAAAATATCTGGGCATAACTATCGATGCAAGACTTACTTTCAAGCAGCATCTAGAAGCAGTAAGCGATAAGGCAGCAAATGTTGGCGCTGCTTTATCATGATTGATGCCAAAAATAGGAGGGCCAACCCAAAAACGAAGGTTGCTTCTAGCCAGTGTGACCACGTCAATTAGGCTGTTCGGAGCCCCAATATGGGTAGACGCCATGAAGGTGAAAAGCTACGTGCGGAGCATATCGGCAGTGTACCGGAAAAGAGCACTAAGGGTTGCGTCTGCTTACCGAACGGTATCGGACGAGGCGGCGTGCATTATAGCAGACATGTAGCCCATTGACCTCCTAGGGGTGGAAAGAAAGGAGGTATAAGAGGCAAAGAAAAGACGTAATGACGCCACACAGTAAAAAATCTGGAACACTGCGCGGAAACGGACAATGAATGAGTGGCAAAAAAGATGGGATGCTAGCAGGAAAGGGCGATGGACACATCGCCTTATACCAAAAATAGGGGACTGGACCCATCAAAATTAGAATCCTTGGCATCATTATTAGGTCCACAACAGGTATGTTTTTTATCTCAAGATTATAAAGCTCGAGTTCCTATTGGATTGAAAGCAGCGCAAAAGCAGTCACCAATGCTTATGCACGTTGAATATAAAGTGACTTTACCTGATCACGACTGGGTTATAGCTGAGCGACACAAGTTAATACCTTCCGTATATGCCGGTATAGTTATAAAATCAATATGTTCAGGAGCTCCTGAAGCGGTGACATACTCAGGCCCAACTTATATATCAATAAGAATCGGAAAACACGATTCTTCAACAGCACATGCGGATGATTTTAGACGTTTGTTAGAACTAGAGAACTTTCAAGCTTTCGTTAAAACTGGAAATCAGATAAAACCTATAATTGTTATAAGCGCTGATGGTAGACCGGATGAAAATCCCAGGTGCGTTTTACTTTTCTAAAACATAAAATAAAATTTATAATTTCTTTCATAACTAAAAATTAGTATTTTTTCTTATATAATTCTATCATTATAATTTAAAGTTAAAAAATAAACAGTAAGTTAAAGACAATAGTGGGAAGCAACCCTTCGGAGTATTAAAATAAAACACACATCATTCGTTTTAAACAATTGGCGACGTTTCGTCCTATGGAGGGGACCTCTGCAAGCCTTTATTATGAGAGAAACAAACAAATTATACAATAAATAAAGCGTCGATATAAATATTCAAACTACTATAATCAAAACAATTGTCAATATGACAATTGTTTTGATTATAGTAGTTTGAATATTTATACGAATGATGTGTGTTTTATTTTAATACTCCGAAGGGTTGCTTCCCACTATTGTCTTTAACTTACTGTTTGTTATAATGGAGAAGAATAATAATAACTGTTTGAAGTTATAAAATATATTGCATGATTCTGTTTTAGATATCCAAAAGTAATTGCATCTGCAATAAAACATTTTAAGGAATACGATTTAGATGCTATATTTATTGCAACAAACGCACCTGGGCGAAGTGCATTTAACAGAGTTGAGAGAAGAATGGCACTAGAGGTCGACTTAGCGAGTCGACATCTATCGGGATTAATTTTACGCCACGATACTTTTGGTACTTACCTCGATTCTAACGGCAAGACAATCGACGATGAACTTGAGCGAAAAAACTTTGCTGGTGCAGGAGAGGCACTAGCTAATATTTGGAATGAGGTGGTAATTGATGGTTATCCAGTATTTGCTGAATTCAATCAGCCTACCAGTAAACTCACGAATTTAACATTAGAATCGCAATATTCTTTACAGGTTATTATTTGAACAGAGATCTTGATATTTTTTCAGACATTAATAAAGATTTCTTTAAACAGTTTTCTTATTTATCTTACAGATTTCCAAATGTACTAGCATTGACTGTTGCGGGCAGCACAGAAGCGAATTGCGCTCTATTCTACCGACAGGATTTTTTCCACCTCCATATTTAGTCGAACAAGATAAGGAAACGGGTTTTCTAGTTGCTGCACAAGAAAAGACTGAAGATGCGAAATTTTTACCATTGTTTCAAAGATTGGCATTTAAAACGTCCAAAAATCCTAAGTTTGAAGGTTTCACAGAAATGCCCTACTACTTTTTTTGTCCTACTGTTAAATCTCAGCTTCATAACAGAATCTGTTCAACATGTGGTTTATATTTTGCAACAAAGAAAGCAGCACTGTCTCACATGAAAGCCTTAAAAGACAAATTAACTGCCAAAGAAAAAAAAAACGAAAAAACTTGTGTCCATTGAAGCGCAACGCCAAGAAGAGATTTCGTGCGTATTTCAAGAAGAAAATAGAGGTTGCAAGCATTCTGATTGGTGTTCAGAAAGTGAAATTGAAATTGAGGACGTGCAAAATTGCGTTGATCACCGAAATGACATTTGCGAAACAGATTCATCTATACCAGTAATTGAATCAATGGAAAAGTCCATGGTTAACTGATTGATTTGATGTTACTTTGTATTTTTTATTTATATGTAGCTTTTTAAATGTAATGTTTATTGTAAAGTTAAAAGTTTAATGTAAAAACTATAAAAATCACATAATTTTATTTAAATAAACATAATAAAAAGCGAAAAACGTGTGATTTTTCTTTTTTAAGAAAAATTACGTAATATAGGGGGGAAGGGGAGGGGTTGTGAAAAATCTTACGATTCCTTACAGGGGGGAGGGGAGGGGTCGAAAATTGGACCGAAATGTCTTACGTAATTTATGGATGGCCCCTTAATTCAAACTTTGAATTCCGGAAATTTTTGCCAGTGCCGGCCGCTTGTTAACTGGGGCCGACGCGCATGCGCTCTATATCAAAACGCGGCCACTCGCGTCCAGCGCATGCTTGTCGGCTCTAGATGATGTAGAGAGTTGAAATGTATGACGTCACTGATTCGTACTGTGTAAAGTATATCTATATCGTCAGATTCAGTGACGTCACGCGATATTTCAACCTGCTGTACCTTTGTCAATAATCGTTTGATTCAAAAAAGAAAAAATACGTGCCAATTATTTTTCGATATTTTACATGACGGACCTAATAGATTTTTTCATGCAAGTTTCCCATTAACCTGTGACCAGCACTGGCGGGAGTTTCCTGAATTTAAAATTTCAATTAACGGTATGTGTACTTTCGCATGGGGTAATCGGTTTGTTTCCTTCTTACACAATAATGAACATACATTTCTATTCTAAGACTTCATACAAATACATGAAACAGAATATAATAATCCTTTTAAATTTTAAAGATACAAATCACATTCACCTTTATACAGAACAACATTGGTAGAAACGTAACCCAACCAGTTACCATTAAAAAGCCAATTGGACAATGTTGGTTAATGATTTACAAACGCTTGGATACAAAATCGTCACGTAATGAATGAAAGCCTTGGCTTATGGATAGCCTATCAAGGTCTTAAAGAAGAGGAGCACTCAGTTATTTACTAGCATTCCAGCTTTTAATACACAGATGTAAGTTGTGCTTGAAGATTATGAGCCTGTCACCTGGGACTCCGGTAGACGATGACCAGGTGTCTGGCAGAGAAAAAACAAAACCTCGATAACGCGCTTCGTGGCGTTCGATGTAAAGATAGATGTAAGTTGTGATTGAAAATGATGAACTCTCGAAAAAATATGCCCTGTGCTTGAAAAATTTTAACCTAAAAGTCTATAATTATAAAACTAAAGGATATAAGGCAATTTTCTTAAGCGTATTTACTGAAGCCACATAAATAATTTATTGTTTTTCCGATCACATAACCTCCCAAATGCTTGAAAATGAGTTTAAAAGCAATATTGAAAATAAACAACACCACGTCTCAGAATAGTCACGAGCACATGAAATTCAAGTAAAATAAAGTTGCAGATATGAATAAGTATATAAAGATACAGTTCACAATTTAAGCAAAAATAAGAATAGTTTTTCTTCGTCGTAGCTAGATCAAACGAAATATTTAAAAGATTATTACAAATCAGTATGACCAAAGGGTAGGCAAAAAATCCGTTGTTTATAATACAGCAGTTAGCCGTGTATGTAGCAAAGACAAATAAGTTGATATTCAATGAGCAGAAGCTGTTATATGCATTAACGGTCAATTCAATACCCGACGATGAAATATCACAAAAGTCTCTTCTTTATCTATATTTTTTCATCAGCTTCTTCTCGCAGACAGGCAGACGATTTTTAAGATGGTGAAACTCAAGATGTTCAAGGAAATGGAATTTACTTCTAAGTGGTTTGACAAGGGTTAGCAAGATTGGGACTATACTGAATAATAACTCATAAGAAAATGAGAAATGATAAAACTCCTTTCGACAAGAAAGCGATCTCATTAATACAAAAGGAACAACCGATTTTGGATTAATATGAAAGGACTGTGCCAATTCATGAGATCGAAGGTACTTCGTATTACAATCTATTAAACAAGCCGATAGACGTAATGACCTCTGACGTAAGTTACCCTAAAATTATCAAAGAGTTTAGGATCAAAACGTACAAGCTTCTTTACCCGCTGTATCACAAGTGGTTGCGAATCAGATTTGATCACGACATGATAGAAAAATTGTCATGATCGATGACGTCGTTCAAACAGTTGCTAAGATTCGTCTACACTGAAAGATCTATAATGTATTTAAATTTATTAATGCAACGACCGATTTATTGCGATAAATCAATACTGAAAAATTAAGACGTATTTGAGCTCTTGTGGGTAAAATTTTTTCTCCACATACACAGAAAGAAAGAAATGTATTGTTTACACGTGCCCTATCATTTTAACTCCTTGGAAAGGAAAATCCAAAATACATGCGCCGAAAAAATCATATATCAACTAAAAAACTCGACATTATACAAGCGTTTAGATTACACTAAATTCAGCAGTAGCTCGTAATCAATATAGAATAATAATTTTTGCTTCCTTCCTATGGAAGCCTTGTAATAGTAATTTTTTGAGTTTGTGTAAAAACATGTAAGAAGTGTGTTTTGATGTATTTTTAGTCGGAAAATAGTGTTTTTACAAAATGTCCGTATAGATGTGTGTGTGTGTGTGTGTGTGTGTGTGTGTGTGTGTGTTCGTCGACATCTATATCTCAGCTTCTACTCAGTGGATTTTAATCCACCAACTCTCATTTTCTTTGTTTTTACTAGTACATAGTGGGAAAAAAGTATGTTTTTACATTTTATTGACACGTTTTTTTTATAGTGATTTATTAGTTTTGAGATTTCAGTTTTTTCTAATAAAGTTATTGAAAAAGTTGATAAAAATAAATTAAAACTCGAAAACTAAATGTCGAACCTTTCTAAAAAAATATATGATTATTGAAGGTAATTAGAACTATATACCACTTTAATTTTAAGTCATTTTATGGGGCAGATCCGGAGAGAAACATCAAAAACTGAAAAAAGTCGTTTTTCTATGGGACGCTATAACTGGAGTAAAACGCAATAATTAAGTTGAAATTTTGGATTTAGTTAGCATTATATAGCACCTTAATCCCTTTCTTTGGTTAACCAGTTAGTTTCAAAGATATAAGGCTTCAGAATTTCGTTTTCTCACCCTGTATACTTTATATAACTGAAAACTGCATCGTTTTGATCACAGCTTCTATTTAATGGATTTTTTGTCACACAAGCACGATTTCCGTATTTTTCCGACCTCTTAAGCGGGACTCAAGTCCGTTTTCCAGACCGGCGGGCAAAACAAAATTTAGCGGGTAATAAAAATCGAAAAGTGCAACTTTTTAAAACCGTTATAACTCGAAAACTAAATGTCGAACCTTTCTAAAAAAAATATATGACTATTGAATGTAATTAGAACTATATACCACTTTAATTTTAAGTCATTTAATGGGGCAGATCTGGAGATAAGTAAAAACAAGTAAAAACAATTCTGATATTAAACAATACATAATGTTGAAGGAAGCTACGTGACAAAGAATTGGCAGCGGTTTTTCTTTTCTTGTACCGGTAAGTTCAACAAATGCGATATACAATCCCGTATACGTTTAGCGCGTTAGCTCAGCTACAGCAAATAGCTGGCGCCTATGATTCGTTATAAAAAGCTGATGCATACACAGCAATGGGTGCGTTTTCCAACGACCTTAATACCGTCAATTTACAATAGGTGGCGGCTGCAATATAAAATCTAAAACGCGTTGAAAAGCGTTCTATGTTAAAAAGCGGTTAACCTCTTCAAAAAGGAAAATCCAAAACACATGCGCACGCGCGGTTAATTTTTAGCAGTAGCCTCAAGCTATGATATATAATTCAGGTGTGAATAAGCGAGGAAAGAGAGGATAGGAAGTGACATACAGGTTACACAATTCGCACTTCGAAAATTTTAGTTTTATTTTTTGAAGTATTGTTATCAGCGCGTGCACAGCCTATTGTAGTCCACGCATATATGCTTTTACGCATATTACGAGCTAACTAAAATTAANGGGGGGGGGGGGCCCCCCCCCCCCCCTAGTTATTCTAGAAAATATTTGGGTATTTTCCGCTCCTCCACTCTTTTTTTTATTTCGTTTATTTCAGAATAAAATCATTACATTTTGATACAAAAGACGTACATGAAAATAACGCAGAAAGTACGCAATGCTGAGGGTAAGGTTATTAGACAATAATGGTCCACGCAGGGACACTCAGCTGTCATCATTGACTGGTTAGTTTAATTAAATACAGTATTTTGATCGCTGTCGGGGCTTACAATGTTTTAGAGTTAAGTACAGAAAAAAGGGTTAAAAACCTATAAACTTACGTGTGGAAAGAGCTTACATCTATTAAATATATTTACAATATATACACAAGAACTACCGTAGTAGTTTTACATTTGGAAAAAGTTTGGCAAGAGTTTAGTTGAAAAGCTAGCTTATATGATAGATAGCATATAGCTTATAGATAGGTGCGATTTGTCGCTGACATGTTGGTTCGAGTAATCTAATATGTTATACAACACGTTTGTGTTTAGATCTTTTGCGAATTTCTTCAGTTGCTATGGAGTCTGTCAACCACCAGTATTTTGGGTTAGTTCGGTGAAGGTCTTTTACGTCTCTAGAGGGGATGCCTGTGGAGTATAACAGTTTATTGGCTTTGATGCGCGATGGTAGAGATTTTTCTGTGCGAGATCGGCTCCAGTGATAAATAAAAGGTATATTATTTTCATTTTGTAGGTAGTCGTTGTTGTCCAGGATGATGAACGTTTCTGGTTACAGATACCCGCTGTTTTTGGTTGCAATTAGAAGATATGTGTTGCTATTGGCGTATTTGTTGATGGAGGGACTCTTACTGTGTTTTATTGAGGCAAAGTAATTTCTCGTAATTTTAAGTATGTGATTGGCAATGCGTGGAAGATTAGCTGCATCGTATATCTTTTGGTTGTTAATGTATTTTTTGTAGTCAGATTCACTGAAGCGCAAGCTGCTTAGACATGCTCTGAGGCATTTACGTTCGAAAATGCGGACTCTCTCCATTATCGAGGTGTTGGTGTTATACCAAATGGGAGCGCCGTATGTGAGTATGGGCCTAATAAGAAAAGCGTAGCAGATAACCTTGGCTTTGCTGTTTAGGTGCTTGCTAAAGATCAAACGAGTTAGCTTTGAATGCTTTTGAAGCTTTTACCAGTTGGATGTCAATGTGGCTATTGATGCATAGCAGTTGATCTATATGGTGTAACGTTGCCAACGTGAGGCATAGCCTGCGCGCAGAATAGCGTGAACGAGAGAGAGAGAGAGAGAGAGAGAGNAGAGAGAGAAAGAGAGAGAGAGAGAGAGAGAGAGAGAGAGAGAGAGAGAGAGAGAGAGAGAGAGAGAGAGAGAGTTTGAGTTTGAGTTTTTATTGATTTCACCTTGGGGTAGAACCCCATCTGGTGCTTTTACAGTTTTGAGGAGATTACAAAATAAGTAGTAGTAAATTTAGTCGAGATACAACAAGGCGAAATAGGTTTGCTTGGACAATCGATGAATGATGTGAAGGACACGCAGGTCCTTCTTACAAGAGTACAGGGGCATTGGAAAGTCAGTTTCCGGAGTTGCTACGAAGATGCGCAAATAATATATGCCTATAAATGGGCAGGGATATAATTACGCATTGAGAGGTATAAATACGAGGTTATTCCTAAAACTATTGTAATTACATGGCCAGCCCCTCGTTGACTATTCTCGTCTCCCAGTCGCGTTTATCTTGGTCCGCTAGTGACCTTCGCAGAAGTTGTTTGAAATTGTTTATGTTACTAGGTGCGAAAACGACTATGCTAAGCGAGTTCAGCAGCATAGATGCCTGAATTTTGAAAGATTGCTTGAGCGCTTCTATTCTAGGAGCCGCGTAAACTAAAGCCTGGGGGGGATTTTGCTCCGACCTTCTCACGATCACGTCGACGTCCAGCCGCGAAAAGCTATTTGCAAGGTATTGCGGATTTTCCAGGGTTATCACTGAGTAGGCGAGGGACCCCAATAGGTACTCTCGCCTACGTGCCACCGATAGCCATCCCAGAGCGAGTCGATGGGGTGTCACATGCGCTCGATAGGGGTGGTTCCCGCAGACGAAGCGTACGCAGGCGTTTTGCGCACGTTGCAGCTCAAGGTCACGCGTAGCGTCAAGGTCGTGATAAACCGCACAGGCATAGTCAAACCGTGGAAAAACGAGGCTTTCTACTAGCGATTTCCTTAGTTCCTTTGAGAGCGAATGCCTGTAGTACTTGAGCGAGTAAAGAGAGCGAAAGACCTTGGCTCGTACGTGTTTTGCGTGCAATTTCCAGTCCAGGCTCGGCGTAATCCAAACTCCAAGATTGCACGCCTCAGCGACGAAGTCAAGGGGCACGTTGTCGACTGTTATTTTCTGGAGACTGTTGATATCGATTCTGCTGACGTAGGATTGGCTGCCAAGGATCATGACTTTGCATTTGGCGAGGTTTAATGACAGTCCATTTTCAGTAGCCCAGTCGGATATAGCCTGGGCGTCCGCTTGGACAGCTGACAGGGTCTGCTCCAATTTACTTGGAAAACAATGGCAGTAGATCTGGGTATCGTCCGCAAAGATCATGTGCTTGGAAAACTTGAGCACATTTGGCAAATCGTTAATGTAAATGGCGAAAAGAAGTGGGCCGAGGACACTGCCTTGGGGCACCCCGGAGGCAGCCCTTAGCCATTCCGAAATTGAGCCACCCTCATCGATAACTGCCTGGACTCGGTCGGACAGGTAGCTAAAGAACCAGCGAAGTGCCCTGTCGGAAACATTTAAGGCTCGTAGTTTTTGAAGTAATTTAGCATGTGGGATACAATCGAAGGCCTTCGAAAAGTCGAACAGGACAAGGACCGTGAGCATTCTCTCATCTATCGCGCTGCGGACATCGTCGAGAACACCTAGAAGGGCGGTTTGAGTACTATGTCCACGCCTGAATCCCGCTTGACGACTGTTCAGGAGATTGTGCGTCTCGAGGAATCCCGCGAGTTGGGCATGGACTAATCTCTCCAGGACTTTGGACAGTTCCGGGAGCTGAGCAATGGGTCTTGTGTCTGTCGGGGAGGTCATTTGTTTAGTTTTCGTCAACGGCATGATGCGTGCTTTCTTCCAGACCGATGGGAAAGTCGCGTTCGCAAGGCTGGCGTTGCATAGATCCACGAGGGGGCCGAGGAGCTCTGGCAAGGCGGATTTAAGCATTGCAGTTGTAATGTCGTCGACGCCGGATGATTTTGACGAGGCATCGAGTACAGCCCCCTTTTACTTCTGTTGCTGTTACTGGCCTGAAGTCGAAAGTGCCCTGTGCGGCATGTTTCAAAGGCTGGTCGCGAGCAGTCTGGAAATCATCTTCGGTTAGAGGCGGAGAGCGGTTTACCGTTGCTGCGTAATGAACGTTGAGTGCATCAGCGCTAAAGTAACGCAATGGCGAGGGTAGCTGTGCAGGCTTGACTCGCAAGCGGTTCAGTTGGTCCCAAAGGGCCTTCTCGTCTCCGGCTTCCGCCAGTTTTCTTTCAATAAACTGGTTTTTTGCTGTGTCAAGCGCGTTACAGACTTGGGCACGTATAGCTCTAAATCTTGAAATATCTTCGTCCAATCCCGAATCACTGGCGACCTTGTAGACCGCGTCACGTTTTTTCATGAGTGCTTGAATGCCTGGGGTGACCCACGGTTTTCTCTTGGACGTTAGTGAAATAGCTCGGAGTGGCGCCACCGAATCGTATGCGGAGATGAGTGCACTTGTTAGCTGGGCCTGAAGCTGGTTTGCGTCAGCTGGGCAGGGTCCCAGCGTTACTTCGGCCATCGGTTTTAGGGTGGCGATAAGAAATGTATTCGCCGCTTGTGGCGCTGGGGCCAGTGGCGAGAGTCTGGCACGTAGCTCCGCCGTTAGGGCTGCATTATTTACGTGCTTGAGACAGCGAGATTTGATCACCTTTTTCTGCTCAGGTGGTTTGGACAGCTTGTAGTCAATTTCTATGAGGTCGTGTCCTGCTATGAACGGGGCTTCTGATTTCTTGTGATTTAAGACTGACTCTGGGTTGCCTGTGATGAAGAGATCGATCAGCGTGTGCGTGGGATCGCGGTCAATCCGATATCAATATTTTATTATAATTATTAGAACCATACACCACTTTAATTTTAAGCCATTTCATGGGGCAGATTCTGAGAGAAACTTAAAAAACTGAAAAAAGTCGTTTTTCTGCGTGACGCGATAACTGGAGTAAAAGTAAAAAGCAATAATCAAGTTTAAATTTTAGATTTAGTTAGCATTATATAGCACTTCAATCCCTATGTTTGGGTTGTTTACGAAACCAACTTCAAACTAGTTTCAAAGATATTGAGCTTCAAAATTGTTTTTTCTCACCCTGTATATTATGAATCGTTTTTCTTTACATGACGCGATAACTGGTGTGCAAAGGTAATAATCAATTTACATATTTGGATTTAGTTAGCATTATATAGCATCTTGATCTCTTTTTAGGGTTGTTTATGATACCAGTTAGTTTCAAAGATATTATGCTTCAAAACATAATTTATTAAATAATATGCATTTATCAATAATTGAAAAATAATTTTAAATAAAAGTAAAAATAAAGTGGATCAGGTTTCTCGCATAATATTGTGCATAATATTGCTTCCTTTATCCTGTTGAAAAAAAAAACATGTCATTAATATAAATCAGGTGGAAAGTATAAATTTTCTACTTCATTCGTAATTAGTTTAGAAAATATTATGCGATTGGGAATACCACTTTAAACAAAGTTTTATATCATCCATTTTAGCACTTATATATGTAACTTTCATTAAACAGTGAGATATAAAACATTATTTTAAGGAAATATAAAAGAAAATTGAAAAATATTTCAGCTTAGTTTATAGACAAATATTAAGATATAAAAACTATTACATTTCCTTAAAAAAAAAAAAAAAAAAAACTCGCTGAGATATCTACCGCTTGGTGGTGAGAAAAAGATATCATTTAAATGTAATTAATACAAAAATTACGTTAAATAAAATTATTTTAAAGTGTTACTAAATAAGACGTTAGGTAAAAAAGGGAGGGTGATGTCTCTTGAATATCAGTTTAACAATTAGCTCTGCGAGCTATGCGAAAGAAAGAAAGGGGAGAGAGAGAGGGAGAGAGAGAGATTCAATTATATATATATACATATAAATAATTCGAAATTATGTTATCCATCAAACAAAAAAATACTTAATACAATTATATATGAAGCAAAAGCAATTCTGATATTAATTAGCAATACATAATGTTGAAGGAAGCTACGTGCCAAAGAATTGGTAGCGGTTTTTGGATTGCATTAGGGTATTTGCCATCCACGTACGCAAAGTAATCGTCGGCAAAAGCTATAGCGTGTAGATTGTCAGATTGGTTTTGCTCGAATAAGTTGAGCAATTCGTGGGTGTATATGTTGAACCAAATGGGTGCATTCACCGTACCCTGTTGTAGATCATCTTCGATAGCAAAGGTGAACGTTGAAGTTTCTTTGCCAGTAGTAACTATAAACGATTTCTGTCTGGTTATGTGCCAGGTTAGGTTTATGATGTGTTCGGGAAACTTTAGTTCATAAAGTTTGTACAGGAGACCTTGATCCATACTGAGTCAAAGGCTCGCTGAAAGTCAATTAGACAGGCTCCAACCATCTGGTGTGAGTTGAGATAAGTACATATATCGGCTGTGAGCTTGTGTATAGCATTGATTGTAGAGTGTTTATATCTAAAGTCATATTGATGGTTAGATATAACTTTGTTGTCGTCAACGAAATCGAGAATGGTTTTGTTTAGTAACGGCCTGTAGCTTTCCGTTAGTGAGAGGTCTTTGTCTTTCTTCAGAATGGGTAGTATTTTACCCGTTTTCTACCTAATGGGGAAGTAGCTGTTGTTTATAATATTGTTGAATAAAATGGTATAGTAACCAATAAAGCTGATAGGAATGTTCTTCAAGGCTAAATTAGAAGTAAAGTCAATTCCTGTGGAAACTTTGTTCTTTAGATTCTTTAGAATAAGGCAAGTTTCAGCATATGAGTGAAATATCTTGTTTTTTTCTTTTCGAAAATTAGGTGATGACGCAGGGTTTGATTCACTGAACGTTGAAAAGGTAATACTGTTCGTAGTGCGTTCTTGTATGGTGTAAGTTAAGTTATCGTAGGACTACTTTTTTGTGCAGTTTGTTATTCGGATCATGCCTTTTTACTGCGTTTACCCGTTCGAAATGGAATCCTATAAAATCCAGGGGTTATGGTGTTCTTTGAGAAGTAGTATTCGTTGTTTTGCGTTAGTTCGTTAATATCGCTCCTCCACCCTTCCCGCCCATGCTCCGGGCCACTGCTGTGCAGCCAGCAGCAGAACAGCAGCAGCGCCATTAACCAACATCGAAAACAACGAGCACTACAGCGGCGCCGCGGAGCATGCGAGTACATCTATATTAGGGTTTCCCTTATTTATGTTGTTGCCCTCCCTTATTTATATTGCTGCCTCGTAGATCGAATCTTTATGCAAAAACATGAACTTTCAGCCCAGAAGGAGGTCATATAAATGAATTTAACAGGTGCCCGTAAGCGCCGACATTGTGTGTGTGTGTGTGTGTGTGTGTGTGTGTGTGTGCGCGTATACCGCCATAATTTTGGAACCAAGCGACGGATCGTAATAAAATTTGACATGCATATATTTTTTCTAATACTGAATTTCGGTCATTTTTTAATGATTCTGACCATTTTATGGCCATATTATAGCGATGACCATCAAAGTAAGAAAGTTCTTTGATGCATGGAAAAAACTGATTCGTAGAAAAAAAAAATAATATAAATACAGTACCATTGATGGTTACAAAATAAATAGAATCAATCGTTTGGCGTTTCAAACATATTATATCCCGCATTCTTTTGCATTTTTTCAGTAAATAATAGTACAAATTCTCTTTTAAACGAGCCCTTACCTATTCCGATTAAGAAATAAGAATGGGCGAGCGGAGAATTGTCGCATTGCCCGCATTATTCGTCCAAAATTGATAAAACTGATCAATTTTGAACGGGTTTTGTCTTGGGTTAGCTGTGGGTCGGAACTTATATAATAGGTTAAAGTGTATCGAAAAAAATACTTCTGATGACCTATAGAAAACTTTTATATAGCTTTAATAGCAAAAATCGAAAAAAGAACGGAAATACTGAAAAAACGAAAAATAACGATTTTCTTTCGGAGGTAGAGACCTTTAAAATTCATCGCACAGCGCCTTCCTTGAAGCTACTTTATTTTTTTTTTTTTTTTTTTTTATGTATTTAAGCTTTTCAAGGGGTTACAAATTGAAAACTCGAAAGTCGGGAAATTTTCAACTACCCTAATGCCCAGTCTTCCAAGCCGCATTGGAAGATCTAAAGAAACAACGAAAATCAAGATAGTGCCGTTAAACCTAAACCACTGTGAGACAGTGTCAATTCCTGCACAAGACCTACTGAACCAGTACGTCCGTGAGGAAAAGGTAGATATCGCCATTGTGTGCGAACAATATAAGAATCTAGACGAACCATCGTGGGAAATGGATATTACGGGTAAGGCAGCGATCTGGGCATGTGAAGACGTTGCTTTCCGTGAAAAAATGAAGACCCGCGAAAAAGGATTTATATGGACTGAGGTAGCGGGTGTCACTATTTACAGCTGCTACGCTTCCCCTAACGCACCAAACAAGCAGTTCGAGCAAATGTTAGATCGGCTTGTACAAGACGCAGTGGGGAAGAAACCGGTACTAATTGCAGGCGACTTCAATGCGTGGGCGGTTGAGTGGGGCAGCATAAGGACTAACCACAGAGAACGAGTACTCCTAGAAGCATTCACTCTTTTGGATTTGGTCCTGGTCAACCAAGGATGTACCCACACCTTTAGAAGAGGAGACGCAGGGTTTATTGTCGACCTGACGTTTGTTAGCAGCAGCCTTATTGCTCAATTGACACATGGACAGTAAGTGAGTAGTACACACATAGTGATCACCAGGCCATAATAATGAAGGTAGGAATATCAAAACAGGCATCCAGAACGAGTACAACGACCAATAGAGTTAGCTGGAAAACGAAGGATTATGATAAGATCTTCCTGTTAGCACTTGAGGAAATACAACTGTCTGGATCGGCGAGCAGCAAAGCCGCGCAGCTTACGGTAAAACATCACCCGAGCATGTGACGCTGCTATGCCTCGAAGAGTGGCAAACAGTAGACGACCACCAGTATACTGATGGGACAAGGAGGTTGCGAGTGCACGTAAAGAATGCCACCGGACCAGAAGACGGGAACAACGGGCAAGAAAGAAATACTATAAAACTGGTATAGGCCAGGAAATAGTAGATGCCCGCGGACAAGAAATGAAGGACGCTGAAAGGAATCTTAAGAGAAAAATCCTCGAAAACAAACAGCGGTGCCTTAAGGAACTACAGGACGAGGTCGAACAGGACCCTTGGGGTCTTGTTTATACATCGACCGTATAAAACAGTAATTAAGAAGATTAAAGGAATCTCCGTGTCCCCTCCAAAATGCCCAGAACTATTACACCAGGTGGTGACCACACTGTTCTCCAGGCAACTGGAAGAGCCAAGTGTGATCGAAGGAGGTGTGAATGAAGAGGCTGTTCCACCGATCACGATTGAGGAACTGTTAGCCGTCTGCAGAAGGGTTGGAAAAAACAAGGCTCCAGGACTGAATGGCATTCCCAATATTGGATTGAAGCATGCCATTTACGCTCACCCAGAGGTCTTCGTAGACTTGTACAATGCATGTCTAGAAGAGGGAACATTCCCCACAAACTGGAAGAAACAGCGACTCGTACTTCTGCCAGGCCTCATCATACAGACCGCTCTGCATGTTGGATACCCCGGGCAAGATCTTGGAACGCATAATTTGCGTCAGAATGGATCATTTCATAGAAGGAAAAGGTGGATTAGCAGAACATCAATACGGCTTCAGGAAGAATCGTTCAACGCTGGATGCAGTTAGCTTAGTAGTCGACACTGCGCAAACAGCGATAGAGGAAAAAAGATGGGAGGGAGGAAAAAAGAAATACTGCGCCATTGTTACATTGGATGTTAGATATGCATTCAATTCGGCCAAATGGAGTAAAATACACGAAGCACTCCGGAAGCAGGATGTGCCCTTATATATAAGAAGGATGATGTCCGACTATTTGAAGGACAGAATCCTATTATATGACACTGAGTACAGTACCAAGTTCTATAAAGTTACAGGAGGCTTCCCCCAAGGGTCAGTACTTGGTCCACCGACGTGGAACATTATGCACGACGGGGTACTAAGGCTACAATTACCGGAAGGAGCAACAGTCGTGGGATTCGCTGACGACATAGCAGTAGTGGTAGTAGCGAAACATAAAGAAGAGACGACTGACATAGCATAGTTATAACACACACACAGCGAGGGAGGGAGTTCGCTTCTTACGGGGGTTGGCGTCTGGCGTCCCCGGACTGCCCGAGCAAGCAGGGCAGTACAAAGGTCGCCTCGTGTACGACTCGAGGACTGTTCCCTGCGACCTTAGGGGGAAGCAGCGTGGACTTCGGTCTGCACACTCCACAGGAATTGCGTTCCTGAGGTACCCAAGCTACGGTGCGCCGTGTGACCGGGCGGCCTGACTGCCATCTCTCTTGGCCGCTTGCGCCCTGCTCAGTCTTCCGAGCTGGGCCTTTAAGCCTGCGCACGGAGGGTACAGCTCGAAAACTGGGTTGCTGGCGCTCCCAGGCTGCCGGATAGTACAGGGGCCCGGGTTCGTCTAGCCAACAGGACCTGGCTGCCCTATCAAACGGCAAAAATCTTCTTGGCCGTAGTAGTGCCGGATGACGTCCGGAATAAGGTCCTGTTGAGGCCACCGTGACTGACGAAGGATGCCCGCGATGCGATGCGAGGCAGGGGAATCCTCAAGTGCTAACAGGGGACAACGCGAGTGGCCGGGGAGCAACGGAACGGCTTAAAGGGCATACGTGCGTAGAGGAGACAAGGAGGAAAAGGAAATGAAAGCGAATAATAAGAAGAATCTGCTAAAAGCGCCAGAACCAACGACATCAGGGATCCCAACCCCCAAATCAGAAAAGCAAGATGATTCATAGAAGTTCGCAAGGAAGAAGAGGACTATATAAAAAAGCTAGAAAAGGAAGTGGATGAGCTTATCGAGGAATGTCAGTCAGCACCAAAGGACGCAAAACGCATTGCAGATCGCGCTAAACAACTTAAAGTTCTACTGATCCAGTTAAGGAAAAAGCACAAGGAAGGAAATGATAAAGATAGACGCTATGAAGGTGATGTAGACTACTACCAAATGTGGCACGTAACACGAGAGAATGCAAGAGGAGGCGCGCGAGGACGACTTCTTAAAGATGCGGTACTTGCCAGTGCCGGAAGCAAGAGGCCAAGGGGAAGTCCCAATAACAGCCCAGAAAAGAAGAGCGAAGGAAAACATGTCACGAAGAGACAACGACAAGAGAATGCAGCAATGCAAAGGGAGACCCTCAGCCCGAGAGACCCACACAATGCACCAGAGCCACCGGCGAAAGTCAGGCCCAACAAAAAGAAGCGTCCTGAAGGGATTCTAGTGAAAGTAGGGCAAAACAAGGCGTATGCAGAAGTCCTGGGGAAAATTCGAAAGGATACAAATTCGGACACAACTGGATCAATGGTGCTTGGAGTTAAGCAAACAAGAAGTGGAGACGTCCTTCTGAAAGTAGGAAGAGGATCTGACAGGACAGCGTTTACTGCGGAAGTAGAAAAAGCTGTGCTGGGCCTTGGACAGGTCAAAAAAGAAGAACGGAAGACCACCCTAGAAATAAGGGACATGGACTCAGAAGCTACGGAAGAAGAGGTGAGAGCAGCAATAGGACGAGCTCTCGAAAAGCCGGACAACAGCAGGAGGGTGACTCTACTAAAGCCGAACACAAGGGGCCCTATCATTCCATTGTTACAAACAATTCAGCTAAAATGCATTTGAAAGATAATAAAATTACCTACTTTTCCCCGTTTGGTCCTCGGGATTGACCGCTCCGTTCGGCAGATAAAATGAAAACGGCGATTTAAAAAAAAAATTCATATCTCTGAAACTAAACATCATAACCTCACGAAAAAAAATATGTTGATGGGTTACGTGTCAAACTATATTCCATTAAAATTTCAAGTGATTTGACTACTTATTTTTTCAGTAATAAATCTAAAACTGAAAAAAATGAGTTTTTTTTTGAGTCTCGATTACGGGCGTAAAAAGGCCTTATTGCACTTGAGATTTCGGGAAAGGGTAGATATTTTATATGTTTTGGCTAAGTTTATTGCGCAGCTTTGAAACCCCTATGGTTCTTAAGATATCATGGTTTGAATTTTTTTTTGAAAATTTTTTGATTCCTTATATCTCTAAAACAATGTAGTCAAATGCTTCAAAATTTTATTTGGTGATTCACCATAAAGGAAGATATCTGCTGTTAAAATTTCAAACGATTTCGTTGAGCGGTTTTTAAGTAAAGAGCTGAAATGTAAAAACCGATTTTTCTAAAAAATTTGGCTTTCTCTTATAGGGTTGTCGTTGCACGTCGTAAAGTCCCTCCCTACAAATTTATTTCATACTGATAATATTAAAATGGCATTCCCATACTGTATTTTAAATTAATATTTTGTTTATTGGAACAATAAATTTCGTTGGAGGAAGCTACGTGCCAATGAATTGGCAGCGGTTTTTTGTATTCAGAAACAACTTGAATTAAGTAATTCTTCTGTTCTTCGTCTCTAGTCAGTATATTGATGTATTGCTCAGTTAAAGGAACTGCTCTTTCTGCAGCATCGTTTACTACTCGCAAGCCTTTAAAAATTTTGAGTCATTTTAGGTAATGTTCATTTTTCGACCATTCTTCAATATCCAATTCTAAAAATTGTTTATCAATTTTAAATCTGTCAAATAGGTGTCAAGAAGTGCTGTTCATAAAATAATCAAAATCTTTGTCTTTTAGAATGTTTGTTTAAAGCTGTAATATTACTTATAAATATTTTCTTAGGAATATATTCATCTGTTTCTACATTGTTCTTAATTGCGTTTAACATTTTCTGTTTAGTATTTGTTGAAATTTCATCGTCGAAAATTGAAATCGCACAATTTTTAGGATTCAAATATCATAAATAATTTTTGAATTTATATAAAGCATTTTGAGAGGTTTTCGAGTCAATTTATTCATATTTAAATAAATCTTTTATAAACTGTACATCTTTATTTGGAGCTTTTATAGCAATAGGAGCAGAAAACCAGTGCTTGATATAAACAAAGACAATGAATAGACAAATAGCACAAAGTCCATTTTGTTCTATAACTGTTAATTTAAAAGCCTCTCAGAAAAGATACATTTTCAAAGAGTATATGGCCTTTGCCATCCATCGGGCAGGATGACATGCTCCTGGCTTATAAAATTGAAAATCATCACATGTAATCCCGATAAAAATTTTGCTTAAGATTAGCAGTTCTTTGTAACCGTCACGTGGTAATTGATGTTTCAAATATTCTCCAAGAAATTTGTTGACCTCTTTAATCTCATTAGACAGACTTGGAATAATAACGTTTCCTTCTAATCCACTTTTGTATTTACTTTTATCAATATCATTCCAAGCAGTTTGAAAGCTTTTGAACAGGGGAACATTTGGACCACTCATTCCAGGCAAATTTTTGTCAAAACAGTCAGCCAATACAATTTCGAAGCTATGATGAGGACATGGTAAATACAACAAGTCTGTTTGTAGTAACTGTTCCAATAAGACTGCAGCTCCATTTGAGGAACCTAAGTTCGAAGCTGTTGTATCGCAGCATAATGCTTTAATCGAAGTTGTAAGACCCCAATCCCATCAAATATCACTTTATAAATAGCATCCGCTTGCGCTTCACCTGTTCCAGTTTCTAAGGCAAGTACATCAAGAATTTTTTCAATTTCATTATCACTAACAATAATGGGCACTCGATCAATACTTTTACAATTTACAGATTCTGGTATCATTTTTCTATCCCAGTGCACAACTCCTTGTGTCATAATCTAAAGCTTCAGCTACCGCTGAAATGATGTGCACTGATTTTCTGTAAAAAATCTTACAACTGTCTAGAGCAGCTACTGCTTTCATTGAGTCTCTTGGAAAACAGAACCGCTGGAACCTGATGCACAATAAGTTTGATCTTCGCTAGACTGTAAATCACTAGCGCTATTTTGCGTTGAAGTTTTTGTTTCATCTGAAAAGTGAAACATTTTATTATTAATGATACATAATAATAAAATTTGTAGAGAAAGCTTTAGAAATCATTATAGATAAACCTAGCCACCTTATATTTTAGATTGCCTTGCTTAAATATTTTATTGTAAATTAAGGGAATGAAGCACTTTTAAATGTGGAAAGAACCAATAGTTTATATTGCCTATTTTCTCAGTAAATTTTCTGTTAAACATCCTCCCAGAAACCGCTTTAAAAACTTATTGCAAAATTATACGCCCAATACTGAACTCACCCTTACACTTTTTTTTAAATGTGTGTTTTTAATCGTTTATCTAATACGAATAATAATTTCACCAAAAAAGTTTTTCTTTGCTAAGTTATGAGTAAAATGACAATACAACATATTCAATTATTTTTCGTAAAATGTAAAATATTGATTTTAACCTTTTTCGGTATAAATGCATTTTAATTATTTCACAACACAAAGATAAATAGTTAAATAAATTACCAGATGAATGGGTGAGATCATCGTTTTCATGGTTGGCAGCTATTCCTCCAGACTCCTCGTTTCCTCTTCCACGACTTAAATGGTCTGAAAAATAAAAATTAACTAAAATACCTAAATACAAAATCAATAATTTAAATAATAAATTTCTCGTGTAAAATGTTATTCTATAGATTGATAGTTTAAAGGCTGTTGAAAAAATTCAAGATAGATAATTTTCAGTTTTATAGGATACGAAATTTGTAATAATTCTACCAATATTTATAAAGAATTAACAATTGAAATTACAAAAAAAAAAATAAATAAATAAAAAACTGGACCACTACTTCTGGGAGTTCTTGTAGAATTAATTAATTTTTAATTTTCATGTAATCACGTGAAACTAGAAACCGAAATAAAAAAGTATTCAACTTTACCCTACTCTCGTCTATATATATATTTTTTTAATTCTATAAAGTGTTATTATTCAAGAGTATCTAGGTAAAATAATTTAAAAATATGAATAAGTATTTTTTAATTATATAAATTGTTATTCAAGAGTATTTAAGCATTACAAGAATATCAAAACTATATGCAAAATATATCAAAACTCAACAAAAGTAAATAAAGCAAAAAAATGTTATCAATAGAAATAATGTATACATATTTTTTAATTCTGCTGCAGTCCTGTTTTATATGATATTTGTTATAATATAATTGCGTAATTTTAGCATGCATTTTTATTATGTATTTCTATTATTTATTTATATTACATACTTTACAGACAAATCGCAGTCTAATATTTGTATATAACATAATAAAATTACATAGAGAATTTATTAAAAATATTAAAAACTGATATTACAAATGTTACCTGATATTGTAAGATTCTTCTGTGGTTCTAAAAGTAACAAAACCAAACTTGTGAACTGATCGCTGACTTAATAAAAAAGTTTTCCTTTCCTCGGTGAGTGTGTCCATAATATTTTTATGAGCAATATCGAACAGAATTTTTAATTTGTTTTTAAAATCATCTTCAAGTTGGCTTGTGTTTCGGCTTTTGCTTCTTTGCAAGTTTCGGTAATCATTGTATTGTAACTATCTAATTTTTTAAGCATAGTAGAATAACATTGGACTGGAATCTGTGCTTTATCCCAAATACACTGTACTTCTTTCAAAACGTCAGTCATACTATTTTTCAAAGGCATATTTAATTGACGAGTTTTATAAAAGAGTAGTTACAAAACTTGTTGGTTTGATGGTAATTTTTTTTCTTTCATCTGAGGTGTTAGATCATCAATCAAATATAATTTCTGATCCTGATTTGATGACATTCTGATAATACAAATTTTTAAAAAATATTCTATAAAAAACTTATATTCACTTTTGAAACTACAAAAAAAAGAAAATTTATAGATATAATAAAAACATTTCATATCAAAAAATAATATGTAAATATAAGATATTATACCTTAAACTTTCCATATCACATTTATACTGACTAAAACCCCGAGACAAGACGAGCACATGAGACATTGAGACGACATTTATACTTGACTAAAACCACGAGCAACAAGACGAGCTTTGTACCTTAATGGATTTCCAAATTCATCATATTTTATAGTAAATATCCATTTATTATCAACGATATTTCTGTCTTTAGGTCTTGGTACTAATGTCCAAGTTTTATTTATAATTAACGAATTAATTTCGTCATTAATGGCTTCTTCCCATTTTAATCTATCATCTCTAGTTTTTATTTCATGAAATGATACAGGAGTATCTTTTACTAGAGTTTCAGCTATCATAATATAATCATACTCTATATTATATTCATTATAAGACATAGGTGGCTTTTGTTTTATCCTCTCACTCCTTCTAGGCTCATTATTTATTATGGGATTTTTATCAACTATCTCTTTTTCTATTGACTTCGAAACACTTAGTTTTTGAATCTTATTATTTGATTTATTATTATCAAATTTATTTAGAATATCTGAATTTTCTCTTTCAGATTTTTCTAACTCTCTATCTGATTTATCATTATCAGATTTTTCAAGCATATCTGATTTATCATTATCAGATTTTTCAAACATATCTGATTTATCATTATCAGATTTTTCAAACATATCTGATTTATCATTATCAGATTTTTGCAACAATTTCTCATCTGATTTATCACTATCAGATTTCATAAACATTTCTGATTTATCTTTATCAGAATTTTGCAATTCATCTACTGATTTTGACCTCATGTCAGATGCATCAGTTTCTTTACTCTCATTTTCACCACTTTCCATTAGTGGTCTAGTAACTAAGTAGTTTGTTTCGTCAATAATCACGTCTCTAACTACAACGAATTTCTTGTTTTTCACGTCCCATATTTTATACCCATTAGGCTCGTATCCGACTAATATGCCTTTCCATGATTTTTCATCAAATTTAGTTTTTCAAACTTTATTATGTGTATATACAGTTGAGCCAAATACTCTTAAATATTTTAATTGAGGCTTTCTACTATGCCGCATTTCATATGGTGTTTTATCACATTTCAGAGCTTTGGTTGGCGTTAAATTAATTAAATACGTAGCAGTAAGAACTGCCTCGCCCCAAAATACTTTTTGCAAACTTGCACCGTTTATTATTGCACGTGCTTTTTCAGTTATAGTTCTAACCATACGCTCTGATACACCATTTAATTGAGGAGTTCGCGGAACTGTTAAATGATAGCTAATGCCTTTTTGAACACAATAATTTTTCATTTCAGTTGATAAATATTCTCGACCATTGTCAATATATAAATTAACTAATTTTAAATTAAAATGTGCTTCACTTTTTGCAACAAAATCTTGAAATACCGAAAATACATCTGATTTGTATGTAATTAAATATGTTACACAATAATGTGTAAATTCATCAACAAATACAACAAAATAATTTTTATTGTCAACTGTAACTGGATCTATAGGCACCACTTTCTCGATTATGTTAAAATCATCGACCATTTGTTTATTTTTCATTTCTAAGAATTTTGATTTTCCTATATGGCCTAATCGTTGATGCCATAATTTATAATTGCAATTCATAACACTATTTACTTGAAAGCTATTACATTTTAACGTATTTCTATTGACTTTAAAATTGATTGCAACTAAATTATTTAATTGCTTTCCAATCATAACAATTTTACCATTTTTACTTATCTTAATTCCTTGGTTGTCAAAAATAATTGTCAATCCTGCCTTCTGCATCTTGGTGACTGATAGTAAATTATGCGGAACATCAGGGCTGTAGAAAACGTCCTCCAAAACGCACTTGATTCCCATGTTGGTGACTACGTCGATTTTTCCCTTCTTAGTTGCTGTTATGAAAACTTCATTCTTGGCTACAGCAATTTTCAATGGTGGATTTAAGTCAATACAACTTGAGAAATAACTGTCATTATTTATAAAATGATCAGAAGCTCCCGAATCCAGTAGAAAAGTTAAATTTTTGTTATCTGCTATTTTATAATGTCCAGTCATAAATGCAAAACTATTTGCAGTGTCATTTGTAGTATTTTCAGTTAATTGCACTGTTTGAATGGTTCTTTGGTTCTGTTTATTATACTGCTGACTTTTCTTGTAATAATTGCACTGGCTCATTTTGTGGCCTCTTCTTCCACAGTGATGACATTTCATATTACTCTTGTTTTTAGACTTAAAATTCGACTGCTTTTTATTGTTATAATTTTTCAAATTATTTCTTTTAAAATTATGATTTTGTGTGTCATTTTAATTTATATTTAAAACTTTTGCACTTGTGTCACTACTTTCTGTTTTTAACTTAACTTCATGATCCAAAAGCCTGGTTTTAACAAACGCTATAGTTAAGTTATCTTCTGATAGCGTTTCAATAGCTGTTATTATTATACCATCATATGATTTAGGGAGAGTTAGCAACAAATGAGCTACTTTATCAGTTTCTTTCATCTCTGCACCGGCGGCAAACAACTCCATAATTAAATCATCGAATGTCATGAAATGCTGAATTAAAGACGTATCACCTTGTAGTTTTAATTCAAGTAGTCTCTTTTTCAATGCTAATTGTGTCGCTATACTTTTCCGTTCATAAATAGCATCTAAACTAAGCATAATCTGTTTTGCTGTACTTTCAGTTTTTACAACATTAAGTAAAGAGTCTGATAAGTACTCAACAATAACATTTTTAGCAATTCCTTCTGCCTTAATCCAATCATCACTGGCATCTGCAGGAACTAAGTTATCGATCACTTTAAGCACACCAAATTCATTTAATAAATTTCTTATTCTTAATTTCCACACACTATAATGATCTCCATCAAAGGGTTTTATATTTCTTCTTAGTTTAGAATGTTCCATGATCACTGTTATAAAAATATAACTACTGTATATATTTAAAAGTTTATGCACACAAAATCACACGTAAGATAAATTTAAATATACACTATTAATAACACAGTCTTGAACAACGTTATCTGGGCCCATAACCTATTGGAAATGGGTGAATGAAATGAAACGAAACTCAGAATATTTTAACTTGACTTTGAATTTATTCTGAGAGCACAGTGAAATAGGCACAGTCGATCGGCTACAAGGAGCTGCCAGAGGACTAAGGGCTGCATGAGGCTAAGAGTGACGCGGCACGCTATCGGTAATGCAAGGGAATGCAATTCGCTGGCTCCGTCTGCTGCTTAACCTAAAACAATGGTCCCGTTGTTATAACGTTGCATGCGGCTCCAGACTGGCTAAGCTCTCCATAAAATCGGAGACGAGCGACGCGTCCGCAGCGCGTCGCAGTCGCAACACCGAACCACTCAAAAACTATAAAATCGGGAAACGGATTTACTTTCCCGCCTCAGCTTTCTATATCTGTTTTAGATTTGTTTTGTGAACTTAATACATAAGCAATTCCAACAAACGCAAATAAGCGAAAATAAATTAGTTACATAAAACAATCGATGTGTGTTGTGTGTGTGTGTGTGTGTAGTGTGTGTGTGTGTGTGTGTGTGCGTCGGCGTGCGTGGCGTGGCTGCGTGAGCGTGGTGCGTGCGTGCGTGCGTGCGTGCGTGCGTGCGATAGCGTGGCGCGGTGAGCGTGCGTCGCGTGCGTGCGTGCGGCGTGCGTGCGTGCGTGCTCGGTGCGATAAGTGTAGATGTTGTGTGTGTGGTGTGGTGTGTGGGTGTGTGTGTGTGTGTGTGTGTGTGTGTGTGTGGGAAAACAGGGAGGAGAGGAAGAGAGCAGGAGGAAGAGAGAGAGGAGAGAGAGAGAGAGAGGAAGGAATACTTCCCGGCCAAGAGTTCAGCATATCAATTTTATAAAATTTATTTATAAAAGTACATTTTTAAAAAATTTTTAAATAACTAATAGCATAATTGTACGGACACCATACGTGTCACTTATTAACTTAACTAGAAAAAAATACATGTAAGCAAATTAATAGAAATAATGATAATGAATAAACGGAGTAAAAAATTATAAAAAGTTTCAAGCTAATTCCATTATAGATAATAAATGTAGTGACATTTGAGGCAAACAATAAGCAAATAATATTAAATATTTTTCCACCACCACAAGCATGCCGGCTGACTTCTCTAACTAGTGGTCAAGTCATGCGGCTCAGTCTGCTCTGGTTGCTGCCATTGCTGCTCCTGCTGCATCCAATGCATGGTGGGAGTGGGGTGCACCGCTGCCGTTGCTATTGTTGGACCCATTGTGTTGTATGGATATTGCTGGTGCTGCTAAACCCATTGCATATTAGGAGCGAAATGCATCGCTGCCGCTCCTGGACCCGTTGGGTTGTATGTATAATATAGCTGCTGCACCTGCTGCTGCTGCTGCTGCTGTTGTTGTTGCTGCTGCTGCTGCTGCTGCTGTTGTTGTTGTTGCTGCTGCTGTTGCTGCCATTGTTGCTGCTGCGGCTGCTGCATTGCGCGGTGGGGTCGTAGATATTAAATACCTCGTCATCCGTAGAGACCGGGGATGATGGTGGTGGTATCCGTTCTGATGGCACCCGCGGTGATGAAGCGGGTAATGATAAAAGTTGCGGCGGTGGTGGCTGCGGCAGCGGCGAGGGTGATAATAAAGGTCGCGGCAGTGGCGACAGTGTCCGTGGCGGTGGCGAGGGTCCCCGTGGCATCGACGGCGGCGACAGCGGCAGCGGTGGTGGCGGTGGTGATGGCGATGCTGGTGTCTCGCGCTCGAATACACATAAACAATTGTGTATAATACTGCATTTGCAGCACCGATACCGAGCACAATCACTACATTGTTTCCAATGTAACTTCGCGTTCTTCGTGTGTTAATTTTTTCACACACACAGCACTTCACGTTATTCGGTACTATAATGTCTTGCTCTGTTTCTTGTCNTTTTTTGTTTAATTTTTTAGTGCAATCAACGATCGCTTCTTTTGCGGTAAGATGCTCTAATTTAGTTGTTAGTCGGTTATACTCAACATTGCATCTGTTGATGCGTCGTTTTATAACCGCGCGATTTCTTTCTAATTTTTCTAAAGTATCCGTCAGACGAACTGCGTTTTCCAGATACCCGCTCATCGTGGCGAGTGAGCTTGAACTGGTGGTTCAGTCTTTCTGCTGTTACCATCAACCCATGGTATCTAGAATTTTTCTCCCCACTTTTCTCTTGTACGTATAATTTTTCCCTTCCACTCACCTAATTTTTTAACTACTGCGGAGATTGAGTATGAATGCCGTGGCTTGTTTTCTGGTAATTGAAAAAGAAAACGGTGGGAGGGTGTTGTGTCTACGTCGCGTTCAAAACTCACATTGAGATTTCGTTCAGTCGTATCACGTTTTACAGTCATAAAATCGTTTTCCTGTTCACGCGTGTGTCTCGACCATAGCGTGAAAATGAGCCAGGGTTCGGGTGACAAACGATCCGTAAATTCCATGAAAAAAGGGGGTATTCTCTTCTCTTGCGTACGCGGTCATAAAAGTTTCCGTGTTTGGACCACCCACACATGACCTCTTTTACGGCCTTAAAAGAGTAGCCAGCGATTGAGTGCTTTCAGTGTCTATAGAAATTTTAACAATGGCAATATATGCAGTCTGCCCAAGAGAAAGAAGTGTGTGAAGTAATTATAAAAATTGCGAACGCACTTAAATTCGATTGCCATGCAATTTGGCGAAGGTGCAATCGCACCTGGCAAGAGCGTCAACGGAGGATGGCGTTTGTTCACTTAGTTCATGAACTGAAAAATTTATTATGAAGATGTGGATTACGCCGAATAGCGCGATTCCACAGAGAGGGGATTTTTACACGAACATCTCTGATGATAGTCGGAGAGTACATAGTATCGACGAACATGCAGAACACGAGCATACTGGATAAAATAATGAATGCATACCGCGAGGAGTGTGGTAAGTAACTGTTTCATGTAAAATAATGGGTAATACTCAGACTGAATAATAAAACAGAGTATTTGTTAAATAGATCTATAATTCTACGAGCTCTGATTACACGCAGTACCCGACAATATGACACGAGTCGTCGTAGCAAGTTGTAGTGTACGCCGTTGCAGCCCGAACCAGAATGCCACCTCTCCCCCGCCTCGAGTGTCTCGTTCCGTCGGGACGCCATCCCCTCCGGTAGTCCGTGAGGCTGCCCCTTCCGCTGTTGGTCCCAGATGTTCCGCTTTGGCAGGGACTCGGCCCGGCACGCCCGGGAAATTCCGGCTGTAGCGAGGGTGGTCATAAAAGAGCTTAGCGCTGCTCTCTCTTTTATGGCCCAGGCGGCTGCATCCTCGGCGGCGACAAGCAATCTCCAGGATTCCCAAGCCATTAAGGCCTGAAGGGGTGGAGACGCATCTTTTAGGAGAGAATATCGAAACAGGAGCTAACATTCATATATTTTTTATTTTATTTTCATCATGATTTATTTATTTAAATGTTATTTCAGCATTAAGGAACCTACTGGCTGACATTGAATTCGACAGTGACGTGTCATTCTCCAATAATAGAAGTGGAGAAGAAAATAATAGTACTGATGATGAAGATACGATAACGGGGATGATAACGATGTAGACAACCATCACAATGACAATTCAAGCGTTGATAGTGAGAGCGGCGCTAGTACGGAGGGTTCATTCGAAGATGAGAGAGAGGAAATAACTACAATAATAGAAGATGTTCGAGTACTATCAGATCACGATGACGATTCAAGCGTTGATAGTGAGAGCGACAGTAGTACGGAAGATTCATCCGTAGATGAGAGCGAGGAAACAACTACAACAATAGAAGATGTTCGAGTACTATCAGATCACGATGACGATTCAAGCGTTGATAGTGAGAGCGACAGTAGTACGGAAGGTTCATCCGTAGATGAGAGAGAGGAAACAACTACAACAATAGAAGATGATCGAGTACTATCAGAAGACGCAGCGCAACGTGTAAATGAATGTAAGTTTTTTTATTAACTTGTTCTTTTAAAGCAGATTAAATATTAGACTAATTTTTAAAATCTTCCTAGAGCCCAAGAAATCCAACGGTTTCACGATATGATCGAGGACAAAAGTTCGGCTTTATATACAGAGAAACATTTACTCAAAGTTTAATAATGTGTTCGGGAAAGTTTTTATGGTCCTAGGTAACTATAATTTTATTATAAAAAATATTGATTTTAAAATACAAAAATTGTTTTAAATTATCAGGTAATAATTTATCTCCAAATTCACCGATACATGTGGCTACAAGAGGAAGCGCAGACCGAGAGGAGGCGTGGCTACAAGTAGGCTTTGGTACCACACAAGGGGAGGAAGCTGAAATTCGACCTCCAGGCGAGAGATTTGTGATCGCTGAGGAGAGCGAGCAATTCATCCGTAAGTTTAACTTGTTAGGAAAAAGATTTTCACTACGCATAAATGATCCGACAGACGAGGACATAAATGCAATAGTCTGGCTAGAACTCGCAATACGCGATATTCATGCGTATTTGTGTTCATTAGCAACGCATAAAAACGATTTAATAGGTATAAGTGTGAGAAGTAGATATTTTGAACACGGTGCTGCCGGCTTATCTTTGAGACCTGTAGAAAATTTTACTTACGAGGATTTATGGGAATTGATTAGTAATTTAACTCAAAGCAATGATGATTTCGTTATTGACAATAGCTTTGAAATACATACAACTTACGTTAAAATGCCAATTGGATCAGGAGCACGTAGAAAAACAAATTTAAATATTAACAGTGTTGCTCAAAGATCAATAGTCTCGATTCGAAATAATGATAATTTATGTTTACCGCGCGCACTTGTAGTAGGAGAAGCACATATAGCATTAAAAACGCGTGATAATGTTAAAATAAAAAAAGCCTGGCGTGTAATTTGTGATGGACGCCGACAAATGCAAAAAGAACTGGCTAAAAAACTGACGCAAGATGCCTGCGTTATTATACCACGTAGAGGATGCGGTGTACCAGAAATAAAAAAATTTCAAGAGTATTTTTTAGAAAAAAATATAGCTGTAGTCGTCTATAGTAAAGAAACTTTCGGGAATGGTGAACCACCTTTGTTTGACGGAAGCGTGTATTTCGAGGGGAAAGACACTGAGTTGTATAAAACCATCTCTATTTTGTATGACGCTACTGAGTATCATTTTGATACCATATTAAACCTTACTGGTGCTGCGAGAACAAAATTTTTTTGTGAATTTTGCAGCAAACGTTATCATCATGTTGATCACCACACATGCAAACGTATTTGTCCACGATACTTTATCTCACCACCTTGTAATGCAAGCGAAAATAACGTTGAAATTATTAAATGTCATTTATGTAATCGTGATTTTTTCGGGGTTGATTGTTTTGAACACCATAAGATAAAAGGTTCTTTTAAAAAAAAATAATAAAAAATTATGCGATGTTTTAAAAATGTGTAAATTCAATTGTAAATTAATTAATTGTAATCGTGGTAGGCATACGTGCGGTGTTCATTGGTGTAAGTACTGTAAAAAGAATCACAGCTATAATGAAATGTGTTACATGCAGCCAATAATCGACAAACCTGTAGAAAATAATCAGAAACGTAAAAAACAGCTTTTTATGTTTTATGATTTCGAGACACGGCAAGACATAGCTTATAAAGATCATGCAACAACTAAAATACATGTACCGAATTTATGCATAGTACAGCAGGCGTGTACAGATTGCAACGAAATCGATGATTTATCTCAATGGTGTTCGAGTTGTTGTATAAGAGAATATATTTTCATGAGCACCCCGTCAAACGATTGATCGACATAAGTGTTCGCGAGCGCTCTGATTTTGATCAGATAGTATGTATTGCCCATAAGCGCGAGGTTTTGACGCGCAATTTATTCTGAAGGAATTAGCAGAACGATCAAATCAAGTTTTTCCCAGTGTAATATTAAATGGTCAAAACAT
The DNA here is from genome assembly GCA_012977825.3 of Pteromalus puparum. Classification (NCBI taxonomy): domain Eukaryota; kingdom Metazoa; phylum Arthropoda; class Insecta; order Hymenoptera; family Pteromalidae; genus Pteromalus; species Pteromalus puparum. The sequence goes on along the minus strand of CM053169.1, from coordinate 21,209,809 downwards.
AATTACATTGCAGCTAGGTAGAACAAAATTTATCGACAGTTTGAATTATTTTCTACAAACGTCTTCTACAAACTCTATAGTAGAGTGTTGTAAAGTCAAAGGCATATCATTAAATTTTATGAATTCATTAAAAATAAATTTTGATAGCATAAAAAATCTTCTTGATTGCACGTTAGCTGAAAAAAATGAACAAGCTAATGATACTGAAGCCAGTAACGGGGATAAAAATATAAAAATAAAATTTAGAGCTATAAGACGTATGCCCGCACACACTGTTGTAACTCGAAGCGAAATAAAAACATGGTGTATTGTTCTTAAAAAACGACGATATATTTCAAAAAATGTATCTTTACCTTTTGGATACAAAAGTTTATAATCAATTGTTAAATAAAAAAATATTCAATAAATTTTTTATATTAAAAAATCTTTATTGTCCAAATTATTTACCCCCTCATTTCCTTTATAACCTTATCAAGCTGTAGAAAATAATATATTCTAAACTCTATTCATATGGATGTGTGTGTGTGTGTGTGTGTGTGTGTGTGTGCATGCGTGACTGTGCTTTTTCGACTCTACTTCTCACTTTTTATTGCCGCAGTTACTGCATCCATATCCCGGTCTCCCCCCCCCCCCTCTCTCTCTCTCTCTCTCTGGTGAGTAACTCTGACAGCACTGTATTTTGGCTCCTACTTTCACACTGCTTTTCTGCCGCCTCTTGCCTTCGGGCCTTTTTTGTTGTAGGTTGTTGCACGCTCCTTTTTGCAACCTTTACGGCGATATATAAGTCGTCGTGGGCTGCAATTTATTTCCTGCTTGTTTTCTTGTACAAACTTTCTGCACGGTTTCTAACCTACAAATCTACTCTGCTTGGCTTGGGTTGGTTTCTCGCTCGCACGGCGTCTCTCTTCGCTCGCAATCAACATCGAGGCGACATCTACTGCATCGAGGAAGAACTTCTAAGGCGTCTGCGAAAATGAGTGAAAACAGCGAAAAGAGCGGGGAAGCGCCTTTCCAGCTGTGCAACAGCTGTAAACAGCCCATACAGCATAAGGAGCCGAAAAGGTGTGCTTTTTGCAAGCTGTTTTACCACGTAAAATGTCTAAACACCATCAACATCAAGACGATCGTGGTAAATGAGAGGCAGTTTCTAGCCTGTCCTCCTTGTGCGGATGCCAAGAGTGTCAAACCAGGAGCCAGGACAACATCAGCAGCGGGGGTGACTGCAGCGACAGCGGCAAATAAGACCACCCCAAAACCACCGGGGACTAAAAAGACGAGATCGGCACCGACATCAGCTAATACTTCACGAAGCACTTCACCAGCTCGCTCATCATCCATTGAGGCTGCTCTGAAGGACATTCGTGAAGCTCTCGATGACATCCGCAATGCTCATGCGGAGGCCGTCCAGACGCAAAACATCGTGTCGGAGAGAATCTCACGAATTGAGCAGCGTCTTAGCCCGCTAGAGAAGCGACTAAAGGCCCTCGATGAGCTGCCTGCACTCAAGACTCGCATAATCAATGCTGAGTCAACCATCACCGAGTTGCAGGCACAAGTCCAACATCTCTCATCGAGGAGCCCTGCACAACAGCAAGACAACAACAACAACAACAACAACAACAGCAGCAGCAGCACTGCGGAAATCAACAGCCTTCGCAGTGAACTGGCTGAGGTCAAACGACGGCAGGAGCAGACCTCCAATAGTGTTGTTGTCATCACGGGCTTGCACTACACCCGTGAGACTTCGCTTCATCTACTCGCGTTTGCGGTCATAAACGCACTCGACCCAACGGTCCTACGGAGAGATGTTGCGTCTGTCAGGACCATGGGAAAGCTCGACGCACCCCAGAACACCGCCAGGAGTGATGGCAGATTACCACCGTTGGCCGTCACCCTCTCGTCTAGTGCACTCGCACGATCACTCGTCGTCGCCAAGGCTCGTAGACGCAAGCTCCATACCACCGAGCTGGACGCAACCTTAATGGAGGAAGCCAAAGCCCTGAGCCCTGACCACCAAGGGCTCATAAACATAAACGAGCTACTCCCCTCCGACGTCCACAAGCTGCGTTCGCGGGCCAGGCTGGAGGCGAAGAAGAGGCAGGGCTGCCGAACATTCGTCAGGGACGGGAGACTTTTTATGCGCTGCAACGATGACAACGAGCGCGCCACCGTCATCACCACCGACGCCGAGCTGAACGATTTTTTAGCTCGGATTCCGGCTGCCGTCGACATCGTTCCACACTGAAGCTGCCACATATACAATTCATCCCACCACATCCGCCATCAAACTCATTCGCCGTGTCTTCATCGAGTTCTAAGGTATCTCTGTCCGAAGGTCTAAGGGTCTGTCATTTTAATGCGAACTCTCTCACGGGTCACATTGAGATGATCAGGCTCTTTTTATCCACTCGCTCTCCATTCCACGTAATAGCTGTTACTGAGACCTGGCTAAGCGAGAAGGTGACATCCATCCCTTCACTGGATGATTACCTGCTCTACAGACGTGACAGAAACAGAAACGGTGGAGGTGTGGCCCTCTATATACATAAATCCTTGACGGTTAGTGTTATCTCATCATCCGACGGTGAATGGTCTGGCAAGCCAGGCAAGCCTGAATACCTTTTTTGTGAGGTATCGGCCAAGGGAGTTTCTCCTATCTTCGTGGGGGTTGTGTATCGCCCACCTCATGCTCCTTTTTTCCAAGGCTCTAACTTTATTGACCAGCTAACAACTCACATGCACAACTACTCCACGAAGGTTATAATGGGGGACTTTAACTCCGACCAACTATCCTCATCTGAAGATGCTAATTTCATCAGGGCCTTCATTGATGAGAACTCCCTTTCGTCCGTTCCCTATGGTGCCACGCACCATAAACAGGGTTCTGATACCTGGCTTGATTTATGCCTAATCGACGAGCAGGATCGCCTGCAGTCATACTGGAAGACGGACGCACCTTTCATCAACGGACACGACCTGATCACGGCCACTCTCGACGTACAGATTCCACGCTACGTACCAAATACATACTCATACAGAAACTTTAAAGGAATCAACGCCGAGAAGCTAAGGGACTTTCTTAGCGAATGTGACTGGTCATCTCTCACCACTTCATCACTCGACGATTGCATATCTACACTTAACGCTAACCTCACTAACGCCATTAACCATCTCGCCCCATTGCGGACTGTGACACCAGGACGACAACGTCACCCGTGGTACACCGCGGCTCTTCGTGACCTTGTATCGGAGAGCAATAGACTTTACAGGCGTTTCAAGGACTCCAGGCTTGAATCAGATCAACGCGTTTACAGATTAGCTAGAGACAATGCTCACAAACAAGTCGAGGAGGCCAGGCTGAATTATTACTATTCACGCCTGTCCACCTTGACCGACACTGCTGAGATCTGGAGAGAGCTGGAGAAACTGGGAATTTCTACCACCAAGGCCCCCTTACCATCTAGATTTACCACAGATGAACTCAATACGCATTTCAGTGCGATCTCAAACGATCCACTGGCTCCTGCTGTTGAGGATTATCTTCTTACCCTGGAAAGTCTTGACCTCCCGGAACATTTTGAGTTCAGCCCTATAATGGAATCGGACGTGTTGGCTGCGGTTTCGCACTTTGACACCCAGGCCAGGGGGAGTGACGGCATTCCACAGGTTGTTATCTCTAAAGCATTGCCGTTTCTCGCTCCCTTTCTAAGTCATATTTTCAACCTGTCCCTGAACGAACCCTGCTTCCCATCTGCCTGGAAAATGTCACTTGTGCGCGCACTCAACAAAATCAGTTCACCAATAGCTCTGACTGATTACCGTCCGATTTCACTTCTCTGCTTTCTTTCCAAGGCTCTGGAGTGGCTGGTGCACAGGCAAGTCTCAGAATACCTTGAATCAAGGCTCTTACTAGACAACCTTCAAACAGGCTTCCGCACTGGTCACAGCACTCAGTCTGGCCTAATTAAGCTAACTGATGATGCCAGGGCTGGGATAAACAAAAAGAAAGTAACACTGCTCCTTCTCTTCGACTTCAGCAAGGCGTTTGACACTGTGTGTCACGTCAGGCTCCTGAGAAAGCTATCCACCTTCGGCTTCTCAAAGCAAGTCATCCGCTGGTTTGCCTCTTACCTCTCCGGGAGAGAGCAGGCCGTAGTTGGTGACAATAACGAACGTTCTTCTCCTCGACGTCTGAACATCGGCGTCCCACAGGGGTCCGTTCTGGGTCCCCTGCTGTTTGCATTGTACATCAACGACATCGGTTTCTGCCTTGATACCGATGTTTCCCATCTCATCTATGCGGATGACTTGCAAATCTACAGTCAAAGCCACCTTGAAGAGCTCGATTCTCTATCAAGCAAGATGAGTGCTAATGCTGAGAGGATTACTGGCTGGGCTGCACAGAATAAGCTAAAACTTAATGTTGCTAAAACAAAAGCAATTGTCCTGGGCTCCCCCTACTACATAAATGCACTACCCTCAACAGCTAACACCTATATTAACATAGGGGGTGCCCGGGTCAGCTTTGAATCCTCCGTGCGTAATCTGGGATTGGTGCTCGACTCTAAACTTACGTGGAAGGAGCACGTTGCACAAGTGTGTAAACGTGCTCACTCACTAATGTACAGGCTTTACTTTTTCAGGAAGAGTACCAATTTCAGGTTGCGCAAGCACCTGGTGCAGTCCCTCTTGTTTCCTCTTATAGACTACTGTTCTCTTGTTTACTGTGACCTGACACAAGAACTCGACCTAAAACTTCAGAGGCTCGTGAATACAGGAATTCGGTACATCTATGGTGTAAGGAGAGATGAGCACATCTCCCCATACAGGCGGGAGTTGCAGTGGCTAACCACTGCAGGACGTAGGAAGTACTTCACTGCTTGTTTCCTTAGAAAAATGTTTAACACAGCCGTACCATCATATGTACTGGCATACTTCGACTTCCGCGTGACACTCCGGCCTGTTAGGGGGGAGGTGATACCTCTGGATATTCCGACATTCGCGACGGAGACGCTGAGGAACTCGTTTCATATCAGCGCCTCATACCTTTGGAACAACCTACCATCTCACATTCGCAACACTACATCTATCTCAGGTTTCAAGAGACTAGCTAAAGAGCACTTTTTCGAACTCGAAAATATTAATATAAACACATGAACTTCTCGTACACATTCACGCACACGTACACACTCACACACTCTCGCTTAACCCATTCTCACATTATCATTCTATCACAATACACATTATCTACAACAGCCATCCTTATACGATATTATTACTTTGTTCTACTACTACTCTTGCTGTACACGATTTATCGTACAATATACTGTACGCAAAATAAATAAAATAAATCTAAAATAAATCTAAAAATATCTCTCTCTCTCTCTCTCTCTCTCTCTCTCTCAACGTCTCCTCTTGCGCGCGCACACAGAACGTTATTGTATGCCTGTATCTTCTTATAAAAGTTATGATTTGTTTAAAATTTGATTAGTTGTAAAAATGGATACACGATGGCAACACCCTTTTACCTGTTGCATCTGTGGGACGACAGTGTGCGGAAAAACACTATTTGTGAAAAAATGTCTCACCCACTTGAATGAAATGTGTAATATTCACTTTGATCGCATACTATTTTATTACACCGAATGGCAAGAAGCCTACCGCACACAACTCAAGCCAGGTGGTACCGCAGGCAACGTACAAGTAGAATTTTTAGAAGGGATGCCACAGCCAAAAGACTACTTGAATGACAATCATAAGAAGAAACTTATCATACTTGACGTTTTAATGCGAGAATCATCGTCGAGCGATGTAATTTTAGATCTTTTCACACGTGACAGTCATCATCGGAATAAATCTGTTTGTCTTATAACGCAAAATATGTTTCATCGAGGAAAAGTCCAACGCGATATAAGTTTAAATACTAAATATATGGTTCTTTTTAAAAATCCACGCGACCGCGCCCAAATACAACATTTGGCTAGGCAAGTTTACCCCGAAGATCCTAAATTTTTGCAGGAGGCTTACATTGATGCCACTAAAAATCCACACTCTTATCTTTTCCTTGATCTTTCGCAAAACGCTTTAGATGAATACCGCGTACGTAGTTGTATATTTCCCGATGATAAATTATATTACGTTTATATCCCGAAATATCTCAAAATTCGTTAAACATTAAAGTAGGGTAAAGCATTAAAGTAGTTATAAAATTAGTTTCACGGCTATATATATCATAGTCTTACATTAACAATGGTTACGACAACATCAAGGCCTTGTAGTAGGTCTTTTTCACCAGTTGGCCGACACTTCACAAAAAAGAACGCATTACTCCTCTATGCTCTTAAACACTGTAGCGATTGCAAATCACGTAAAGCGTTGCTTCAATCGTTCGATAAAACTACTATAAAGTGTATTTGCGAGTGTATTCTAAACGTTTTGCATGGTGTTGTTGAACTCAAAAAGAGTGAAAAAAATAAATTAAAGAAGCATAAGCTCATACTACGAAAATTAATTTGCTCAATACCATCAAGGAGAGAATCTAGCAGTGTAGGTTGGCAGAAAAGAAAGCAAATATTATTACAAAGTGGTGGTGGTTTTTTACCTTTATTGCTAGCACCTATAATTAGTACACTGATCTCAAAATTATTCAGAAGTGAATAATGGAACGAGCGCGGAAAATGATTCTTGTACCAGAAGAGCGGTTTGAGCAACAATATCGTCTACCCACGAACGAATCGTTAACAGTACAGCAACCTGCGTCTTCACGGATAGGCTCATCAGAAATGATTGTTGATAATGATAATAATTGTGCTAACGAAAACTCAGTGCAAACTTGCGGTGATAATTTATCTAGATTAGATGCAGAAATGCACAAATATTACACTCTAAAAACAATATTAATGAGCGTGAAAAATGTCTAAATTATTTACAAACTTTACGACGATATTTGTTTTTCAAAGATCATGAACGTATTATTGAACGAGATGCCGAACACGAGCTCGATGAAATCGATGCATCACTAACACCACTCACTGATGACGATATAGTAGAGTGTTTACCCAAACTCTACGAAAAAAA
>CM053169.1:21144364-21199999 GCA_012977825.3 Pteromalus puparum | reverse complement strand
ACACACACACACACACACACACACATACACACACACACAGCCACCCGCACGGACATTTTCTAAAAACGTATGATTCGTACTCCAAACACCTTCAAATGCGTTTCCACGAAGTATTAGCAAAACTGAAAATTTTACTATTACAAAGCTTCCTTTTGAGGAGGAAGCAAAAATGTTACATGCTTACAATCACACATTTCACAGTGGAATCAGAATGAAGCCTCTCTCTTTTATTCTCACTCTCCCCTGTTCACACACACACCCACACACACACACACACACACACACACACACACACACACACGCGCATGCACACACACACACCCCGCGCGGGGAGCCTGTAACCCCGTATGCGGCGCGACCCCCGGGTGGCGGATGGGGGAGTGCTCGCCGGGGCGCCAGCCCTGGAGGGTAGAGCAGAAATAAAATATGCTTCGTGGACCAACAGGCCGCCGCGTTTGCCGTGCGGTGCGACCCGTGAACTGCCAAAAGGAGATCCTGGATAGGGAGGCGATCCGAGGCTGCGCGCCGAAGTGACCTGAAACTATCTTTGGCTTCTGCTGACGGCAAGACGAGAGGCCAGTTACCTAGCTAGTACCGGTCAATCGGCTTAAGCGAGTGCGTGCTGTCGTGTGACGCCCGCCGGAAACTCTCCAGAGAGACAATCACCTTGGTTCGGGGTGAAGGGCTCGAGAGAGCAGAGGTGGTCTAGTGCGACAGCGCGTGCTATATCCTGGTATGATGTACCCAGTCTGGCACCGCCTTCGGTCAGGCACCGGGGCGATGTCAGCTGCCTCCATAGACGGGGGGATCCAGGGGGTCGAACACATGCCGGGATGAAGAAAAGGTGGAACATGGACAATAAAAACGAACTAGAAGAAAAGACGCAGGAGGATCGGGAAGTGAGCACACTAAAAGTGCCGGAATCGCAAGGTAGTGGATACATTATCCATAAAACATGCAGCAACAGCAGTATATGCAGCTTTGTAAGTGCTTCTGATTACCGAGATGAGGAGAACGCATCGGTAGGCAGGCAGCAGGCTGCAGGAAATAGCGACATACCAGGTGATGTAGATGAAGACACGAGACTACTCGAAACCTGGAATAGAATCCGGGCAGCAGCGGATGTAGAGCAAAAGCTGCTGGAGACGATTGATGAACACCTGGAAAGCGCATACGAAGTTGCGTTCACCGCACACAATATCCACAAGTGCCTGAAGGAAGACTTGAAGCAGGTGCAGCTGAACATGAAGCGCCTTAGTAGCGCAAGAGAAGGTACAAGAAAAATAATGGAGAGCTTTGCGCTGATGGTGCAGAACAAGCCTAGCTCCAGGCTGAAGCTGAAGACCGTCCAGTCACAGAAACCGAAGACGCCTAGCGCAGAGAGGAAAAGGAAAGAGCGCTCACCCGAACAAGAAACTTCCTTAAAGAAGAAGAAGAACGAGGAACAGAGACTGCCGCCTCGACAGGACAGGAAGGCTACAAAGTCTAGTGAGCCACAGCTACCAGTGCCCGAGCCGACCACACAGACCGCACAGACAGGCTGGCAAAAGGTGGAAACAAGGCGTACGAAGGGAAAAAAGAAAAAAGAAGAAGGCAAAGGTGAAAAGGCAAGCAAAAGAAGGAAACCACCACGGGCGAGACCAACCAACCAACGAGAATACTAAAGTAAGGACCCTGCAAGACTTAGTGGTCTTCGAGATCAAGGATCTTGACGTATTAACGTGCAAGGAGGACGTAGCGACAGCACTACGCAGGGAGTCAACTAGTGATGACTGAACGAAGATTGATGGGTCGGTAGTAAGATCACTGCGGAAATCATACGGTGACACGCAGACTGCCGTCATTCAAATGCCATCAAGGATGGCACGAGAGATAATAGCCCAGGGGAAAATCAAAATAGGCTGGGTTGTCTGCAGAATACGGGAAACGGCGAAAAACGCAAGCCCACTTAGATGCTACAAGTGTCTGGGTTTCGGCCATATCGGCAAATACTGCACAGCAGCTGGAGATAGAAGCAGGCTCTGCTATAAATGTGGAAAGAGTAGACACAAAGCAAAGGAGTGTACGAAAAACCCAACTGCGTACTCTGTAAAGAAGGAGGCACAGGCGGGAAGAATGACCACGCAGCTGGTAGCTACGCATGCCCAGCTTACCTTGCTGCAGTAGAAGCCACTGTAAAACGAAGAAAATGAAACTAGTTCAGTTAAACTTAAACCACTGCGTGATAGCACAAGACCTACTAAATCAGTATGTCCGCGAGACAGAAGTTGACGTAGCGATCGTATGCGAACAATACAGGGATCTAGACGAACCAACGTGGGATATGGACACTACTGGAAAGGCAGCGATCTGGGCGTGTGGTAACGCTGCTTTCCAGGAAAGGACGATGACCCGCAAAGAGGGATTTGTGCGCGTGAAGGTGGCAGGCGTACATATCTACAGCTGCTACGCCCCTCCCAACACACCAATCGAGCAGTTTCAACAACTGCTAGACCGGCTCGTACAAGATGCGGCAGTGAAAAAAACCGGTGCTGATCGCAGGCGACTTTAATGCCTAAATGCTAAAGAGGACGAGTGCTCCTAGAAGCATTCGCTCTCCTGGACTTGGTCCTCGTCAACCAAGGATGCACTCACACCTTTAGAAGAGGAGACACAGGGTCTATTGTAGATCTAACGTTTGTTAGTAGCGGCCTTATCGGTTCAGTTGGCTCATGGAGGGTGAGTGAACACTACACACATAGTGACCACCAGGCCATAATAATGAAGGTAGGTAAGCCAAAGCAGGGACCCAGTGCGAGTACAACGACCAATAGAGTCGGTTGGAAAGCAAATGATTATGATAAGGAAATGTTCCTGTTATCACTAGAGGAACTGCAACTGGTTGGAACGGCGAACAACAAGGCAGAACAGATGATGGAAAACATTGCCCGAGCCTGCGACGCCGCTTTGCCTCGAAGAGTGGTAAATAATAGACGGCCGCCAGTATACTGGTGGAACGATGATATTGCTATGGCCCGTAGTGAATGCCACCGGAATAGGAGACAGGAACAGCGAGCTAGAAAAAAATTCTACAGAACTGGAAGAGACCAGGAAGTAGTGAACGCTTGCGATCAGGAAGTAAAGGAGGCTAAACGAAAGCTGAAAAAGGCAATACGCGACAGTAAGCTGCGGGGCCTGAAGGAGCTACAGAACGAGGTAGACCAAGATCCCTGAGGCGAACCATATAAAATTGTTATGAAGAAAATCAAGAGAGGTCGTGTACCCCCTCCCAAGTGCCCGGAATTCTTAAACCGGGTCGTGACTATAATGTTCCCCAGACAATGGGATGAGACAAGTGTTACTGAAGCAGGGACAAATCAAGAAGATATTCCCAAGATAACGACGGAGGAGCTGCAAATGGCCTGCAAAAGAGTAGGAAACAATAAGGCTCTGGGGCTGGATGGTATACCCAATATTGCACTAAAGCATGCTATACACGCACACCTGGAGACCTTCGTAGACTTGTACAACAGATGTCTCGAGGAGGGGATATTTCCCACTAACTGGAAGAAACAGCGTCTGGTGCTACTGCCGAAGGGAAAGAAGGCACCTGACGACGCTACGTCATACAGACCGCTCTGCATGCCGGACACCCCGGGCAAGATCCTAGAACGTATAATCTGCGTCAGAATGGATCAAGCCATAGAAACATCAGAAGGACTCTCAGAACACCAGTGCGGATTCCGGAGGCAACGCTCTACACTGGACGCAGTTAGCCTAGCGATTCATTGCTGCTAGAAGTTAAAGACTAACAGTAACGAAGGGTTTAGTGGGTGAGAGTCCCACACAGGTGGTACCGGTCGGTACCATATCGTCCATAATGGATTTGCCTTTAACCTCTCTCTCTATAAAGAAAAAAAAATGCACACACACACGCATTCACACACACACACCACACACACATACACACGCACACACACACACACACACACACACACACACACACACACACACACACACACACACACACACACACAATTTTATTACCATGTCCCCTTTTTAATTACCTATTCCTCTCCCTACATATACAGGTATGGCGATGCCGTCACTGACGTCTCCACACGTCTCTCCATACCAGTATATATACTACTCACCGAGGATAAAGTACGTGTACTCAGAGGCGAGTTGATAACGCGACGAATACGAATCGGGCGAGATAAAGCGAGAGCGTGTGTGGTTCGAGTGCGTGTAGAGAGAGAGAGAGAGAGAGAGAGAGAGAGAGAGATAGAGAGAGAGAGAGAGAGAGAGAGATAGAGAGAGAGAGCGTCGAGAGAATTCGCGGGCGCGACACTGAGGACGACGTGCAGCAGATTTCGGGAAGTTCAGCGGCATTCGGGACGGCGAAGCGCGGATACGCGTGGATTCGTTGTTTCGAAACGCGGAACGCGGGATCCGAGGAGAGCGAGAGCAAAAGTACGTGTATGTGTGCGAGTGCGAATGTGTAGAGTTTGCATTGGAACAGAGGCTACGGGGAATGGGTGTCAATAAACGTATCAAATGAGAACAATCGCGTATTTATTCCGATTACCCCCTTGTAAACCCGAAACGAGGGAGAGAGGATTCGGCGGGACCTTATCCGAGAAAACGCGGAGAACGTAATATCTAAATTAATTGTGCTGGCCTTTCGGGCCTCGAAGGAGATTCTCTATCTCCCGAGTTTGGCCACGTCACAGATCTCAAAAAGTTAGTATACACCAAAGCTGCAATAAAAAAAGACTTCAAAGTTTTATAAGAGATAATTATTTATTCTAAATAAAAGTTGTTAACACACCGTTACTTACTGTTTTTTATTTTTAAATTTTATTTTTAGTTTTTTAGTTTTTAGTTAGATTATAACTTTTTATAGCACAGTGTGACCAAAGCGCGCATCTTAAGCTACTTAGGTCACGCCTATCCGTGACCTAAGTAGTCCTTTTTTGTACCGTGTTTATCACACCCGCTATGCTCGTGTGCTAACCACACGGTGCAAAACAGGACTGCTTATGACACGGATAGGCGTGACAGCGGGCTTAGGTAGACTGTGCTATAAAATTCTATACGATACTTGTGACCCAAGTATCAATTCTGCACGGCGTAATTAGCCGTGCAAAAAAGTGCTACTTAGGTCACTTGTATCGTAATGTACTATTGTACCATCCCTATGTATAGGCTACGTATCTATGTCTATATCTATGTATAACTATGTTTGCCCCTTTAGACTGCCTTTTTAATGCATATGTAGTGGTAATAATAAATAAAAAAATATGAATAATCAATGTTACCTTTTTCAATATAATTTTTTGGAACCCATCCTGGAAGATCTTCTTCCTCTGGCACTATAGGCTTAATTGTTCCAGAACATGAAATCAATCTTCCGAATTGAGAAAGTTCATCTTGATCAGGAGGCGGCGGAGGAGGTAATGGTGGACTGCTGCCTCCGTTGCGATTTATGGGATTTGAGAGCCTATGAGGAAGAGTGCCATGTACACTATAGTCCAATATCTCGGAAGTAGAAGTAGTTAATGGTGATGGAGGAGCTGTAAATTATTTATCTTATATGAAAAACCGCTGCCAATTTATTAGCACGTAGCTTTCTCAAACTGAATTGATAGTTTCAATAAATAATAGTTTATTACGTTACAAGTGGCATAATAGTCCATTACGGCATAGCATGTATTAGTACAGTGTCGGGTATCAGTTAGGTGAGAGCGGGTCTCGACGGGCACCCTAATTTTGTAAACGTTTTTTAATGTTTATATTGTATTAATACAAAATGTAAAATGATAATTTTTAAGAAAATTATCCAAAGAATCAAATGCTATTTACTATTCTATTGTGCTATAATATTTTGTGCGGGTCAAAAAAGTTAATATTTTTAACATTTATCGAATAGGTTATAGAGCCTTCAAAAAGTCTAGTTTGCCCCACCCGTGGAGCATGGCGTGCACTATGATGAGACATGATGAGCACGGGTATTCAAGAAATATTTTCACATTTATAATTTCACATAAATAATCAAATGAAAAACTAATTAAATCTAAAGTATTGTGCTAATTAAATCTAAATCTAATATATTTAATTGTATGATATGCGTCGCAATGAAAAAAAACCGCTGCCAATTCATTAGCACGTAGCTTTCTCGAACAAAATTTATTGTTCCAATAAATAAAATATTGTTTTAAAATACAGTATGTAAATGCTATTTTAAATATTTTTGTCATTATCCGTCGCTATTATTCGAAATTTATTTCGAATATAGCTTCGCGAAAGTTCCACACAGTAAAAGCATAGCGAGCGTTCAAGGCCACAAAAGTATCAAGTGGCCAAGAATCTCGCTAAGCTAAACACCTTCCCCGCCAACGGCTACTTACGCGCGTGCGATGCTGCGCTTGCAGTTTCGGCGCTCGACCGTTGCCAGGCCCCGTAATGCCTAATGAGTGTGCAACAAACGCCGACGCTGTGACGTAACGGCGGGGAAGTAAAGCTTGGAACAGCGTGGGAGGTCCGAAAGACTTCTGAGCGTCCCCATGCCAAGCTCTCTCGCCACTCCGTGTCGAACCAGGTTGCCGAGCGGACCAGAGATTTAATATAGATTTTCAGATAGATTTTTACTCGAAACTTACTCGAGTAGACTCGAGAAATTTTGAATAGTATTTATCAGAAAATCACAGTTTGAAGCAGAGATTCTAAGCGTATCAGTGAGAGAAAGAGAATAAAAGCTTTAAACCAATTGGACCGATATCAAAGCAGCTCTGAGATATTTATTTCACGCACCAATATAATACATCAATTTGAATATTTTGAAAGGGGTTTAGTCCAACTGCACTACGTAAATCACAAGGTAAAGAATAATTTATTAATTATCTGATAATATATTGAAACATATAGGAAAGAGAGAGAGAGAGAGAGAGAGAGAGAGAGAGAGAGAGAGAGAGAGAGAGAGAGAGAGAGAGAGATAGCTTGGTTGGGGAGGAGCAGTTCTGTCTCCCGTTTCCTGTAAGGTAATTGACGCACAAGCTAAGTATTAATATTTTATGAACGAGAAACCCCTCAGGTTTCTACGTAACAAAAATTGGAGGTCTCACCGAGATCTGTGTGTCTAGACCAAGTTCGTTTTCCTCTCTTGTTTTGTTCAATTTCATTTTGTTTGCATGACAAATAAAAAAAAAATACATAATTGTAAAAGTTCAGTGAATAATAATATATGACATAGTGCGCGTTAGACAAAGAATTATCAAACATTAAAATAATACAAAGAATCTAGAATAAAAGCACGTGGCATTCGAGCACACAAAGAAAGAAAGTATCAGGTTGCACTCGGCGTGCATTCGAAACAACGCACGCGAACGGCAGTGGTGTCGCAACGCCACGCGCGCGCATAGCATCGGTACGGCGGCCATTTTAAAGCTCCACCCAATTTGCGATCTTTGAATGTAGGGCCACGTGTCCCTGCATAGTCCTTCTGAAAAGTGAATAAAATTTAAATTAACATCACCATGAAACGAGATTTGTATTAATTAGCACAAATTTACACTTGCACATTTGACGCGTTCATGCAAATGTAACTTTTTAAATTTTTAGAAGTTGTAATTTTATAAGTGGCCCCAAAAATAATATTGAAATAAGCAAGAGGTATTTGAAACGAACGAGATCTAATTTACGCACAATTTAATATATCTAATGATTTGATTTAATATAAAATTCAATAATACAGCCAACAACAAAGAGGTAAAGTTGTATTATTGTTAGAGGGTGGGCCCGATAAGAAAAAATTGATATATTAATAATTGATGATTCGTAGCATTCTCACATTCAAAAATAATATTTCACCTTAATCTGGTTGACAAATAAAGTACAAAGTGCTTGTGGTACTTTTCCAGCAACTGTCGAATCAGAACGTAGCTCGACGCAAGTGCTCGATGCTGACTTTTGACTCTCCAAAAGCGTGAGACTCAATTGTTTGGACCACACAGTTCCAGTAGATGTAAAACACTATAAACAGAAATACAAAATTATATCAATATTGGTTTGTGGTGGTGTGTGACTGACAACAAACTGGTAAAGTCACACACGATCAATAGAATTTATTATACAAGAAAAAGGTTTTAGTCTCAAAGAAAGAGATACGCACTTTAAAGCATCCATGCGAGTTCCACATACACATATGCACTTATTAAAATCACTTGCACTCTAATTCAAATCTCACTTCCATTTCACAAGCTTTATACGTATTAAAAGAAAAATTTCAACTTGAAATCTTGGCCTCTCTTACTCAAACACATTAAATTTGGAAATAAAATCAAGAGGCAAAATCACAATTTGAGATATTTTGCACAAAGATTTTTGAGAAATAGAATCAAATTATTTGAATGAAAATTTCACATCTTGAACACTTATCAATTTCCAAGTTAAAAGTCGAAATTTAAATGCACTGCACTTAACCTCATTGCTGACACTCACATAAAAAAACCTGTCTTTGTAGATAATCAGCCTTTGTGCTATTCCTAACTGACACGTCCATCCTCAAAGTGAGAAAGAATCGACGATCACTAACCAAAATTGTTGAAATTCTGATGATTGGTCTTGAAACTCGAGGCTCAATAGGCTGAAACTCGACTTGCTGGCCTAATCAGGCACTCGTTAAAGGATCCCTTGACTCTGTATAGAACAAACAAAGTATAAATATAACGAATAATAACTTTGGTCAATAACCTTACAATCAAAAAATCAAGCCTAAAAAAAAATTAAGACAATAAACGCAAGTCTAAAAGCATTTTTAGAAGTTGTTAAATTATTTTTTCCAATTAAATTATCAGTACTAAGATGTCAAGCGAATATTGATAGAAAAACAAGTAATTTTAATACATGATTTGAGAAAATTCACTGAGTCTTTATGCAAGTTTTAGAGTCGAAAATTAGAGTCAACCTTAAATCCCAAGCACTTTTAGAGCAAATAAATACATACGAGTGAGCCCATTTCCGCATGGTTAGAATGCACAGCTTGTAAATACTCCAAATTATAAGCCAAAAGTTCCCAAAATCTTGTTACAGGGACTTGGCTGACAAGGGTGAACGATCTAAGTTCGACTTCTTGTTCCAATACACCATTCCCTCGATCAATGCAGCCTCTGGTGAACGGGTTTTAAATCTGAAAGGTGTAAACTAAATTAATAATTCAGTCAAATTGCAATTTTGTACGACAATTTTTATCTTCCAACACTTGCTTAAGGTCTCCAATAAACGCAACACTTTTAAAGACTAAAACTTGCAAGCCAAAGTTGAAGTTTAATCAATACAAACAAAAATCACAATAAACAGAATCCTTAACTATTTTGAAATTATACTTTTGAATTTTTATCAAATAGAAGCATAAATGTTTAATTTCTAATAACAAATTCTGGCAAACAACGCAAAGATTGAGTTGAAATCGACAGTAAATTCACTTGAATTCTCAATATATTTTTAATAACATTGGCGTGTAAAATCAACAATCAAATTAACAAAGAAAAGCGAATAGCATGATCAATTAGTTCAAAACTTGAGAACAATACTTGCGTAAATTTTGAGAATCATAACTTGAAATTGGTCCTACAAAGCCCATATACCTCGAAACGAATAAAGTCACGTAAGCCACTTAATACCCGGTATTTATGGAAGCATGGTGGGTAAATAATTTTATTGCTACAAGTCCATTCACCCATGTCGACGAACAAGTAAAGCCTTTGATAGCATATATTCAAATGCTGCTTTAATGCTGATATTACTGAACTCCTACAACATTTTACACAAAGTAACTTGTTACCAATTTATAATAGTAAAAAGAAAACTTATCTAAAAGCAGCAACAGGTGTGCACTGCTTAGGAGTTAGGCCCCATGTAAAAAAATTGTATAGAAATCATATACAGATTGTATACATTTGATTGTTTATAGGTTATGCACAATCCATATGCGTATTTGATCATACATAATTTGTATACAATCTATGTATTAAATTGATTGTCAATATTTATTACATTGAATAATGATAGTTTTTGATAATGAATAGCTTGAATCACACTTTTTTCACTATTTACACACGATAAATTTTATACTTATTTTAGTCACTGACATTCAAAATTTGGGGTTTCTTCATAGGTCGTTGAATTATAGCAGCCTATATAGCCGACTCCAACGCAAAATTGCTTTTCGGTCAGCTCTCGCATCGTAGAATGTAGCACTCGCTTCGTCTTTCTGTGGGACCGCTTCTCGGACCATTCTCTCATTGCAGTACGTCATTGCATGCACTCCGTCGTCTCCGCGGCACCTTTATTTCGATGTTGAGTTCTTGTAGGAAATCCGGCTGTGATACTTTCTCGTACCCTTTCACGAATTCGTTGCAATGTTCCCCTTGTCGTGGCTTCGTCGGTTTTCTTTTCGGCAGTGGCTATCTGTAAATAAATTATTAGCACAAAGTATCGGGTCGTTTTTTTTTAATCACATGGATTTAGAAAAAACTAAAATGGATCAAGGAGCCGCAAAAAGAAAAATAAACACAGATTCAGAGAAGTTAGGTTAACAGGTTAAAGGAAAGTACGTCGTGCAAAATAGAATTGATCGCTACAAAAGATTTTCAAATATAAGACACTTATCTGATAAATTCTATGACGATTCTCTCGATAATCTTGATCTGGGACATCAGCTTCGACCACGATTCCTTGTAGCACCCGCCGCCACCTCAGGACAGCGCACCAAAATTTTCTTAAGTCTGAGGTATACTGAAGTTGTACACATGTGAAGTTGGATATCCTCTAAGATTCTTTTTGTGCTAGTAAACGTTAGTGCAACTTCACACGTGTACAACTTCAGTTTATCTCGGACTTAGAAAATGTTGGTGCGCTGTCCTGCGGTCGCTGCGGGTGCTATCAGAAATCGTCGTCCAAGCCGATGCCCCAGATCAATATTATCGAGAAGATCGTCATAATATTTATTAGATAAGTTTCTTATATTTCAAAATCCTTTGTAGCGATTAATTCTATTTTACACGACGTACTTTAGCCTGTTAACTTAACTTCTGTGTATCTGTGTTTATTTCTCTTCTTGCTCTCCTTGATCCATTTTAGTTGTTTCTAAATCAATGTAATTCCAAAAAACAACCTGATACGAGTTTGTGCTAATTATTCATTTACAGATAGCCACTACCGAAAAGAAAACCGAGGCCACGACAAGGAGAACGACAAGGAGAACATCGTAACAAATTCGCGAAAGGGAACGAGAGAGGTATCACAGCCGCTGTTCGCCATTAGTGTGTTTTGCATCTCCTTCGAAATTTCTACATGAGGACTCAACATCGAAAATAAGGCGCTGCATAGACGGAGTGCGTGCTACGTACTGCGATGAGAGAATGGTTCGAGAAGCGGTCCCACAGCAAGCGAAGCGAGTACTATACGTTCTACGACGCGAGAGCTGACCAAAAGGTGATTTTGCGTTAGGGCGGCTAGGCTGCTATAATCCAATGACCTATGAAGAAACTCTAAATTTTAAATGGCACTGACTAAAAAAGTGAAAAATTTATCGCGTGTAAATAGGAAAAAAAGTGTGATTCAAGCTATTCATTATCAAAAACTATCATTACTTAGGGTGTGTGTAATAAATATTGACAATCAATTTCATACATAGATTGTATACAAATTATGTATGCTCAAATCCGCGTATGGATTGTTCATAACCTATAAACAATCAAATGTATACAATCTATATATGATTTTTATACAATTTTTTTACATGGGGCTGCCCTGGGCCCTTGACCTTATTCACTCATAATATTGTCCTCGGTTGACACGTTATTTCAGAAATCACTCACACCAGTAGAGCACATATTCACATACATCTGAGTTGCACAAGCGCACACTTTTCACCGCGATTTGACAATAATAATCACTCCATAATCAAACGACACGACGCGCGCGAGGTTATGCACTGCAGCAGTCGACGCCTCGTGTTTGTTTGTTTTTTTTCTTCCTTTTGGGGTTATCAGCTCCAAGCCATGTACCCAGACAAAATTTAATACTTTAATATAAACTGAATTCTTGAATAATGATCAACAAATTCCAATTTAATAACTGATCTTGAACTTCTTTAATAACTAAATTATATTCTGCAAATTAGCGAAAGATACTTGTAAGTCTCCATTCCATATTCTTTAAACCTAGTATCCAACGCCATCTTCCTTTCATTCTTGAAACTTAATTTTATGACTCTTCATTTGTCATGTACTTTCAAACACTTATACTTGTAGATAGTTTCCAACCATTTTGTACAAAATAAAAATAAACAACCAAAAATAAAAAAACCGCTGCCAATTCTTTGGCACGTAGCTTCCTTCAACCTTATGTATCGCTTTAATATCTAAATTGTTTTTACTTCATATATAATTCTATAAAGTTTTTATGCTTTTTCGTTTGATGGATAAAATTATTTCGAAATAATTATATTACATAATCAATGCGTAACTGAAAATATTGTTTTTAACGATTTAATAAAACAAAAAACAGCAAAAAACGAGTCTAAGTATAGATTAAAATCCATTAATGGAAACTGAGATGGAAGCGATACAGTTTTCAGTTATATCGAGTATACAGGGTAAGAAAACAAAATTTTGAAGCTTAATATCTTTAAAACTAACTGGTATCATAAACAACCCAAAAAAGAGATAAAGGTGCTATACTAATGCTAACTAAATCCAAAATTTTAAATTGATTATTGCCTTTTTACTCCAGTTATCGCATCACGTAGAAAAAACGACTCATAGTATACAGGGTGAAAAAACAAAAGTTTGAAGCTCAATATCTTTGAAACTAACTGGTTTTATAAAAATCCCAAAGAAAGGGATCATTGTGCTATATAATGCTAACTAAATCCAAAATTTGAACTTGATTATTGCCTTTTTACTCCAGTTATCGCGTCACGTAGAAAAACGATTTTTTTCAGTTTTTGATGTTTTTCTCAGGATCTGCCCCATGAAATGACTTAAAATTTAAGTGGTATATAGTTCTAATTACCTTCAATAATCATATATTTTTTTAGAATGATTCGCTATTTAGTTTTTGAGTTATAACGATTTAAAAAAATTGCACTGTATGGTGTATAATAAAAGAACGACGAACGATAATATAAATTTTTCACGGTAAAAACATAGGCAATTTTATTCTCTTTCAGGTACATATTAAGCAATTTACTTTTATTAACTTTTCCGATAACTTTGTTGGCAAAAACTGAAATCTCAAAACTAAAAAATCACTATAAAAAAAACGCGTATATAAATTGTAAAAACGGACTTTCGTCCCACTATCTTCTATCAAAAACAAAGAAAATGAGACTTGGTGGGTTAAAATCCACCAAATAGAAGCTGAGAAACAGGCGTATACATACGCACACACACACACACGCACGCACGCACACGCACACACACACACACACACACACACACACACACACACACACACACCACATACACACACACACACACACAGCCACACAAACCACACACACCCACACACACACACACCACACACACACACACACACACACACCACATACATCGTTACGACATTTTCAAAAAACATCATTTTTTTCGACTAAAGATTCATCAAAACACACTCGGGTATTCACATGATCTTCATAGATATGTTTCAGATTCACATCGTCTTGACGATAAATCACTAACAAATTAACATTATCTCTAATAAGATGTTTTCCTATATGAGCATATGATTGACATAGATAGAAAGTGTCTACACTTTTATGTCTTCCCATGCAGAAAAATGTTCTGACGTTATCCTGCTTCTCACAAGCAACATCATCAAATATCATAATTGAATTTGGAAGTGCTTCATCTGGAGATACTACGGATTCGTGCTCACTGAACGGAAGATATGATACTCCTTCAATCGGCTCCAAGATATTCTTGAGAAATTGATACTTTGGCTGATTCAAGGATTTTGAGTATACGTACAAATTCTCGAACCTAAGACCATTGGGATGTGTAATTAAAGCCAATAAACTATTTGTTTTTTCACAGTTTGATGGCCCGCAGAATACTGCTCGTATACTATTAGGCAGCAATTCACCATGTCGCTTCTTTCTCTTCTCTTTTCCAAAATTGAAGTTCGCGACGGGGAGTTTGACGTTCTGCTCTGTAAAATCCATGTTCACGTAACAGAGTCAGATTCAACATTGAGCTCTTGAAATATATACGCTTGTTTTATACCTTGATCGTCAGTTGTAAAGCAACACTCGAAGAGAGATGATCATACACAAATCTCAGAAAGGGCCGAAAGGCAATGGGCTGCTTGATAAAGTTATTAATAACTTACCTGTTGAAATGCATCTTCCTGGATTACAATACTGTGGTCCCGGAACGAAATTAAAAAAACGAATGAAAAGAGGAGATCCTGGAATCAATCCGCTTGATCAGGCGTGTAAAGAACATGACATAGCATACTCTGATAAAAACGGAGATCGTAGAGCAGCTGACAAGAAGCTTGCTGATAAAGTTTCGCAACGTGTCAGACCCAAGGATGCTAGTCTTGCTGAAAAAGCATTTGCTTTTGCTGTTAACAATGCTATGAAATTAAAAGGAAAAACTGGAATGGGACTTAAATTTAATAAGTTAGTGACTGCGGCTAAAAAATCAATGACCGCAAGTAAATCTTCTCGCAAGGTTATTCAATCAGCATTGAAGGGTGCACGTCAAACTGTTAAGAGTGTGGGAGGAAAGAAAAAAGTTATCATTCCACGAGTTCTACCACTTCCATCGAAAATTGGTGGAATTCTTCCTTTTCTCATTCCATTATTTGCAGGACTCAGTGCGACCGGTGCTCTAGCAGGAGGTGCTGCTAAAATAGCTAAAGCTGTTAATGATGCTAAAGCCACGCAAAAAGATCATGAAGAAAGTAAGAGGCATAATAAGAGCATGGAAGCTATTGCTTTAGGCAAAGGACTCCATCTTAATCCCTAAAGAAGTGGGATGGGATTATTTATGTCACCTCATATCGGTCGTGGTAATCAAGTGAATAGAATAAAAAAACTTCAATTTAACTTTGCCAAATCGTCCACTGACTGACTATGATCTAAAAAAATATGCTCGTATGATGAAAATCTCTGATTTTTGAGGTGTTTTCATGAGAAATAATCTACCTCCCAATGGTCCATGATATAATGAGTCTGCAGTGGTTAACTTGGATGACTATCAAAATAGAGGCACTCACTGGGTTTGTTATCGCAAGCAAGGTTCTGAAGTGCTTTATTTTGATAGTTTTGGCGATCTCAAACCTTCCAAGAATCTCATGATGTATTTTAACGTGAAAGAAGTGAAATACAATTACAAAAGATATCAAAATTTTGACTCATTCATATGTGGCCATCTTTGTCTCTACTTCCTGGCTGGGAGACTATAAAAGAGGTGCTCGCAGACGAATGGATTCATTATCGTCCGATCAGTCATGGAAGATAGCTTCACTCTAAGTCTCTCAGGAAACTCATCTGTCTTAGAAGCACAATATTTTCCTTCGATTGAACTACCACAGCATAAGAATTTCGTCTTGGGATTAGTTGAACTTTTAACATTTAACTCTATTCCCAATGTCGACCTATCAAATAATAAACTTCATTTGAGCAAAAAAGATATTATTACAATCCCTACTGGCAGTTATGAGATTGATGCTATCAATCAATTTTTACAAGAAACTTTGAAATCCAAAGGAATTGAATTTTCTTTGAAAGCTAACAACAATACTCTCAGAAGTGAAATTCTCTGCAGTCATCTGATAGATCTCAGACCTCACGATTCAATAGGTCGTCTCCTTGGCTTTGCTCCTCGCATTCTCAAAGAGAACATTCAACACAGCTCTGATTTACCTGTGAAAATATTGAGAATCAATGCACTCAGAGTTGAGTGCAATATTACTGCAGGTGCTTATATCAATAATAAAAAAGTTCATACAATCCATGAGTTCTTTCTCAGAGTGCCTTCAGGATACAAAATCTTAGAAGTTCCGTCCATGTGATATATCTACCACTCAGTGTCAAGTACATAGATCATCTACAAATTCGAATTGTAGATCAGGATGGAAATTTAGTGAATTTTCGAGGAGAGGAAATTAGTATTAGACTTCACATCAAAACTGTATAATGGGCATCGTTTACAATTCTGGAACATATATAAGTCAGCAACCATGTCAACGAGACATCAGTCGACCGAAGAAACTCAAACCATTAACACGCAAGAGCATTCAGTTTTTGAAAAGCCTAGGACTAAAATTTCGTGGAAAAAATTCACGTGTATAATTCTTTGCTGCTTCCAGAAAAATGGACGAAATTCTAAGCATTCAATCAGGTGTCGTATTCGATGACTCTATTGCTCATTATGAGGTACACGCCCATCAACCATACTCATCATTGTGCTTTGATAATAATGATGAGATTCGTATTTCTATCCAACGTCAAGATCTATGTCTCTTACCATCACGTAGTTCTATCCATGTATGTGGAAAATTTAAACTGAAAAGTGGTTCAACAGCACCAGCTAAAACTAAATTCGTGAGCAATGGCATTTGTCATCTGTTTGATGAAATTCGTTATGAAATTAATGCTGTGGAGATAGATAAAAGTAAAAATCTTGGTTTGAGCACTATCATGAAAGGATGGACTTCATTTAATTCGAATCAGAATAACATGCTAGAAAATGCAGGCTGGCTTGGCAATGAAGAGGACGACAAATCGTTTGTCGATGAAAAGGGAAACATTGACGTTACGATTCCGCTGAGTATGATCATGGGCTTTGCAGAAGACTATAAAAAATTATAGTTAACATGAAGCATGAGCTCATTCTTACAAGATCAAGAAGCGACTTGAACACAATAATCCAGGAAGGAACTACGACAGCTGGTGTAACTACTTATGAAGATTGTGAAGTAAAAATATCAAAGATAGAATGGTTAATGCCATATCTCATTGCATCTAATAAACAAAAAATTCAGCTATTGAATTTCATTGGTAAAGATAATCCCATCTCTATGTGTTTTCGTTCTTGGGAGATATTTGAATATCCTCTTCTCCCAAGCACGAATAAACACGTCTGGACAATGAAAACTTCAAATCAACTGGAGAAACCTCGTTTTGTAATTCTCGGACTACAGACAAAGAAAAAAGTTGAAAGAACTGCACATGCCAGTAGATTTGATCATTGTGAGATAAGTAATGTGAAACTTTTTTTAAATTCACAATATTATCCATACAACAATAGTACATTACGATGCAAGTGTCCTATGAGGCATTTTCTAGCACGGTGAGGTTAAGCGCCCGAGCCTTTTATTTCCTTTATAAACTTTAGTCGTGATATATTCGACCCCTTCGGCCATTCCCTTCAACTGCCAGGTTACGTACTGTAAATTCTTTCTAACATAGGTTACCAAACTACCTCCCATCTGATCATTACTTTTATCTAGTCTTATATGATTGAAATCTCTTATGTCAATGTTTACCCTCTTATGAGTAAGCCATGTTTCTGGAAGACAAACAATATCAAATTCTACCGCTCACCTAATCAAGTCAAACCAATTGCTAAAAAGACCTCTGATATTCCAATGAAGCACATCCATTATTGAACCCTAAGTAAGTATTAAATTTAAATTTCATTCAAAATCAATTCCTATACCTATACAGCAGACAAAAAACAAGTTTAAATACGAACCAATTGCTATAACTTTTTGTTAAACATCATTATAATCAACATTCATCTCCAATTCGCTACTCTCCATCTTTGTATTATTCTTATTATTCCTCCCAATCTTAGCATAAATCTCTAAATCTTTGCTTTTAATCTTGTTTAATACTGGATGTTCAGAACCCAATTCTTCAGTCAAAATCCTATTAATATGTTCAAAATAATCACCCACGTACCTCAAGCCCAACCTTTTGCTTTCATTTAACACTCTTTCCTCGTCCAAATCTTCCTTGCTCTTATTCTTACTAGCCAATATCGAACTTTGTGCCTTCGGATGAGTAAAGGTGAAATTCTCATTTGATAACATAGAACATTCAAATTGAGTCCCCTTAAAATCTTTTTGAAAGTTTCACCTACTCTCCCATTTGCATACTTGTTATAGTATCTTTGTTTAACTATTTCTACAGCATCATTAGGTCTTTTATTAAATTAGAATTTAACTTCATTTACTTCTTTGCTAGATATATACGGGTAAATAGGTGCAAATATGGATTCACCATGGTGAGAATACAGGTAATAGAACCTAATATTAGTATACAAATTATATAACAATTATAATTTATTTTTGTAATTATTTATAATAATTTTATTTTTCAGGGTTTAAAAGTCGCTTGTCCCCTTAAAAGAAAGAGCAACCTTTTCCTCGTTAATTATTTCAATGTTGTTCAGTGAAACATCATTAAGTCTAAGAGTTCTACCTATAACCATAGAGTGAGTGTTACCCAAGTCGTGTCCGTCCCTTTTAGCAATCAAATTCACTATATATGGAGCCTCTGATTCACTGTCATATCTTAAACTAGACAAATCACCTGCCTCCTCCAAAAGCTTCCTTTACTTTAAACTAACCTCACTATTCTCATCTAGTAGTTTATCAACACCCCTTTAATTACCTTTAAACATTGCACTTATGGATTCTCTTGGAGAGACAAATAATTCGTCGTACTATCAACTCAAACTAATAATATAAAAACCCACCAAAATAAATACCTGGTCCTGAATAGCATACGTAGAGAGTCTCTTCAGTCCCTCTCCGGAATTCACTTTATGTTTGACTCCCTTAAGATTTAACAAAATGGTTATCTGTAATCAATATTGTAATTTTAGTTGCAAATGTTTTCTAACTTTAGTAAAATCTTTCCAAGGTTTTCAAATCGTTAAATGTTTCTTCAAAACAAGCTCTTTTCTTCCAATTTTTACATCTATGAAACATACATCTTCTCCCCGCCACCTGCACCTGGATATTACGCGTCTTCAGGCCTTACTCCTAACCTCCCAAATCCACTCCGATCAATATCCTTCAATAACTCTTCAATCTCAGATTCTTAGTAAAAAATTATTGTAAAAATTTTCTTTCAATTGATAGCTATATTCACTTATTCCAATATTTCAATCCTCAAATCCACAAAACTTTAACTAGATAAAATCCAAGTTTTTCAATTTTTCGTACCTCTCATCTACTCAGCGTCCATCTTTCCTCCCTGGTATTTGTTTAGAGCGGGCACGGGCGCTGACGCTACACGTGAAAGTAGTGCGGGACTAGGCGCGCGGCACTGACGAAATCGAGTCAAGCTATAGTCAAGACGCTGAGAGCGCGCGCGGCGGACATTTTGAAATTGGCGCGCGATTCAAATTTAACAAAGAGATTTTGCATTTGAACAATTATTATACAGGAAAATAATTATAAAATAATTATATACTAATAAATTACGGTAAAACGGATTGAAATAAATAATATGGGATAATAATTAATTTTTTTTTCTGGGGGGGGGGGGGAATTTCCATTACGTATGAATAAGTCGAACTTCAAATCATTATCGATAAATAAAATCTAAATAAATAATAATAATTGGACCCACGAGTGTTAAAATATACAAACGATATTTTACGAAGGGACATAATTTTGGTATAATAATAATTTAAAATTAGAGGCAATTAAGTGTTAAAAATACTTATTTTTATTGCTTTAACGCAGTTTGATGATCTTAGTTCTTGAATTCTTTCTCTTTTATTTTTAATTAAGCCAATACTATATAAGAGGATAATAAGTTATAATAATTTAATTTAACTCTTTTTGAAGAATCTTTAAGCTTTAGACACTTAGGTTTAATTTTTTTTTTTTAATGGTGATAATTCAATTTAGAAGAGGTATTACAAAATATTAGTGACTCAGAGAAATTATATATATTAGTAACAAAATAAATTTATATTTTGATAATACGAGAGATGTTTGGGATTTATTTGTTTTTTTTCTTTTCTTTTTTTCAGCTTCAATATTCAGCGAATAAAATAGTTATAGATTTCAAGTTATTTATTACTTTTGTTTTATTAAGAAGCCTTGGGAATTTCCAAAAAATTTTTAGTATTTAATTTGTATTATTAATGGTAAAATTAGTTGGAATTTATTACGTAAATACTACAGAATATTAATATTATATTTATACGGAGCGGAGGTGTGGGCCGATGCCATGCAGAAGAAAAAGTATCGTAAGCAGATAATGGCGGTGCAACGAAGAGGGGCGCTTCGGATCGCTTGTTCGTACCGAACGGTATCCGGGGACGCGTCAATGGTTATTGCGGGGGTGATTCCCGTGGATCTGCTTGCAATTGAACGCAAGCGGATCTACGAGAGTCTTCGGGAATCGGCTAGGGTGGAAATCCGAACCGAGGAACGCGGTAGGACGATGCGGAAATGGCAGGAGCGATGGAGTGAATGCTGCCATGCGAAATGGACGAAATCATTGATTAGTACCTATCCCAAGTGTGCTTCTTAGCAACTTTTCCTTGGACCTGCTCAGTAGCGGTCACTCCTATGGTTTGCTGATATTAGCAACCTTATCCTTAGGTCTGCTTGCAATAGCGACTATTCTTTCAAAACCCAAGCCCGCTGAGTAGCGGCTTTCATTTAGACTCGCTTAGTAGCGGTCATTGGTTCCAAGAACGAGACACTATAAATGAAAGAAGAACACTACGCGGAAAGCGAAAAATTATTTAAACAAAAGAGAGCTGGTAAGAAAGTGCTTTTAATAAAATTATTAGCTGAGAAGCAATCGCTGAAGAAACGTCTTGAGGAAATTAATTCGCAATTAGTAACCTTAGATGCAAACTCCAAATTGAAGAAAAAAAGAATCGCATGTAAGAATACCGCAAATCTTCAAGTAGAAATAAAACCTAAGTTTGAAGAAATCTTACAATACGCATTTAACGAGATAAATAGAGATAAAAAGAAATAAGGGATTTTGTTAAGATTGATAACTTACTTGGTCTATTCAATTAATTAATCAATTAATTTTTCTTTTTGGGTTGTACGCTTTACTCTGGGTTGAAATTTGCAAAGGTTGTTTGAAGTTAACTCCTACCTACAATTAGGATTTAGTTCACATAATTAAGATTTTTTTTTAATTTCGAAAATCTATTCTGAAGTGTCACTTTTATGATTCCCTATTTTTAATTTTTGCGATTTTAAACAAAACAAGAAAAAGTGTGGCGACAAAGAGGACTGGAGGCAGCGGTGTTTAGAAAAAGTCATTCATCAAAATTCTCAAAGCGATAAAAAGCAAGCTAACGAGAAAGAAGAAGGAAGTTCGTGTCAAGAGCGTATCCGATAATCCAAAAGAAATTGAAAAGGACGACCACGATATTTTTAGATATTTGGACTACTTTGAACAAGCGAAATATATATTCGAGATGCCAGGTCCAGGCGATACCTCTCAAAATGCTAGTAATTCTGATGCCACAACTAATGCTACGGTTGATGCTGCGGTTCAACTAATGTCCACAATGGCCAATAGTTTCACCTCAATGAACTGCATCAGCGGCATACAGACCTTTGATGGGAGAAAGAACCTCCGAGAATACATTCATGATCTGAGTAATGCAGCTGCCCTAGCTGGACCTACAATACAGGCTGAATTTCTACAAAATGCACTTCACAAAATTACTGGACCAGCCAAGAAAAGTCTTATCAACAAAACCGTGACTGATGTGGAAGATTTAATTAAACATCTGAAACAGAGATTTGGACCCGGAAGAAACTTCAGTTATTATACTAATAAAATACAGAACGTGAGGATAAGAGAACAAGATACAGTAGGTGATTTCTATGACGAAATAAATGTTACTTGACAGCGCAAAGACTACTCTCAAAGAAAAAAAGGCAACGATTATAGATGGTACCTCTAGCGTTTCTCGCAGTAGATATATTCATCAAAGGACTACCTGCAAATCTAGCTGAGAGGGTAGCTTATAGCAAACCAGCCGACCTACGAGCAGCTTATGAAGAAGCAGTGTGGCTAGAGACAAGAATGGAAGCCAAGATAATTCCAGACTCCAGACCTTACAGATAGCGAGGTAGAAACTATCAGAATCAGGGATATTAG
The DNA here is from genome assembly GCA_012977825.3 of Pteromalus puparum. NCBI lineage: Eukaryota > Metazoa > Arthropoda > Insecta > Hymenoptera > Pteromalidae > Pteromalus > Pteromalus puparum. The sequence goes on along the minus strand of CM053169.1, from coordinate 21,177,843 downwards.
CAAGGGTCTAATAATAGAAACAATTATAGAGAAGAAGAACCAGACCACGTCAGCTACGTAGAGGAAAGGACTTACAATGGACCGCACAATAATTACACTGACAATCGGCAACCACAGGAATATCCACAAAACAACTATCGAGGAGGTAATTATAGAGGAAATAATTATCGAGGACGTGGATATCAGAACCGCTACAATGGATCAAACAATGGACGAGGACAGTATAATCCAAACTATAACAACGTCGGACAACAAGATGGAAATTAGCAAGCATGGAACAGTGATGGGAATCGTGGACATCACAAGATCGTGGACACAAGAACCAAGATATGACAATCAAGCCCAGAGGAGTAATTTAAACTCCCAGGAAACTCCCACGACCCAAGGATGGCGAGCCAGTAACACAACTACCAGCAACAGAACTATCAAAATCAGAGTCACCAAAATCAGGCTCAGCAGAACCAACACACGACAAGAAATGTGGACCAACAAAATTATCAGCAGCAGATGCAGGGGTTCAACCAAAATCACAACCCGAATCAAGTCAATCAGAACAACGAGCAGTCAAAAGTACCAGTGATGGCAATTCTGACAAAACCCGAGAGGTTGCAAGAATGTGTTCCACGAACTGTAAGGGAGTTGAGAACTATAATTGGAAAGATGGATAGGCAACAGCTGTAAGAATTAAAGTGCCTGAAGGAACGCGACGACCATACCTAGAGTTCATGATAGATAATCGTGCGACAGTGAACCTAATCAAAATTGGAGTTTTAGAAGATAACTTGCCGATCAGTGTTAATGACGCGAGGGAACTGGGAGGAATAACAGATCAAACCGTGTTTACAGCGGGATCAGTGTACCTAGACATAAGAGGGACCCCAGTGAAATTTCAAATTGTGCAAGACAACTTTCCTATCAAGCATGCTGGTATGCTTGGAAGAAATTACATGAAAAAGGAGGAAGCAGTGATCTCTTACCACAAAAACGCTCTAATGGTGAGCGGTGATGTGATGAACCCTATACCCTTCATAGGATATGAAGAAGAGCATAATCCAAGGAACCTCAAGAGAGGATACAAATGCAAACAAGCTTATGAAGTGCTGAAAGTGGAATCCAAAAGTGATGAAGAGATTAAGTCAAAGGTGCTTACCGAAGGTGACAATGCACCAGATAAGGTGAAATACGTAATAAAGACCAGGACCGGACAAGTGGTTCAAATTAATCTAATTAAAAGTGACCTCAAAGAAGGTTATATTGCAAAATGATGGCCATAAATACCAGCGAACAGATGTGACCATAGAAGTGGATCCGAAGGAATTGATACCTTTCGAAAGAGACTAGAACAAGTGAAAACAGCAATCAGAAGAAGTCATCTCAACAGAGAAGAGTTGGAGATTGTGGACCACATAATCGAAGATTATTTGGACCGATTTTTATTACCAGGAGATAGACTCCCGTGTACTGAAATGATTGAGCATCACATACATCTAGAAAATGATGTACCCATAAACACGAAACAGTACCGACACGACACCCTCCACAACACAAGCAGGTTGTGAGAGACAGTGTAGCAAAAAAGCTGAGAGACAAGATAATGAGAGAATCCAATTCTCCTTGCAACTCACCCATTTGGATCGTACCAAGAAACCAGACAGCCATGGCAATCCAAGATGGCGAATGGTAATTGACTTCAGAACTGAACAAGAAGACCGCTCCCCACTCCCAAACATTACCAATATTATGGACAAACTGGGAGGCGCAACGTATTGACACTGAGTAAACTCTACACAAAAAAGCACACTACACGAAAATAGCTCTACACAGTTATTCTATACACGTAAAAAATCTACACGGATATTCACTGCACAAAATTTCCCTACACGCATTTTCGATTATTTTACTACACCGGTAAACTCTACACATCGCATTATCTATTGTTGCAACAATGTGTAACAATTGGTTACCCGATTGTGTAGAGTTTACCGGTGTAGTATAATAATCGAAAATGCGTGTAGGAAAATTTTGTCCGGGAAATATTCGTGTAGAATTTTTACGTGTACAGAATAACTGTGTAGAGTTATTTTCGTGTAGTGTGTAGAACTTTTTTGTGAGTGTTGACTCAGCGTCAACGTATTTTTCTATTTTCGACATAAATGGGCACTACGAATACACAAGGATGCCGGAAGGTCTAAAGAACGCCACAGCGACTTTTCAGCGGCTAATGGAAAAGGTCCTTAGAGGGCTACAAAACATTGAAATGTTGGTGTACGTAGATGATATAATCGCCTACAGCAAAGAACTAAAAGAGCATGAGAACAGAATTCGAAATCTCATGCAAAGACTCAGAGATGCGAAGCTAGTACTTCAATCAGAAAAAGTAGAATTCTTCAGGAAAGAAGTTGGATTCCTGGGACACATCGAGTGCAAAGGGAGTGGAACAGAACCCAGAGAAGGTAGCAGCCATAGCCAAATTAGCAACACCCAAATGTGCTAAAAACATAAGAGAAGTACTCGGAATTTTTGGCTATTATCGGAAATATATCAAAGACTTTGCCAGGATAGCGAAACCCTTGAATGACTTGCTAAAAAAAAAAATGTTAAATTTGAATGGACCACAGAGTGTAATGAGAGTTTTGAAAAGCTGAAGCAATGTCTCATGGAAGAACCCATACTACAGTTTCCAGACTTCGACAAGGAATTCACGCTGACTACCGATGCTTCAGATTATGCAATTGAAGCGATGTTAAGGGGACCTAACCACCTTAAATTGTCAAAAAATGAAGCATTCAAATCAAAATCCCTTTATTCATACTAAAAGTACAAGTGTACAAAGCATTCTCCTAAAATTTTAGCCCAATCAAACCATGTGGTCACATGGAATCCTACGGACAGTGCCAAAATGCTCAAAACAGTATACGGAGAGTCACCATGGGTAAGTAGGTGCTAAACTGGATTTACCATGGTAAAAATACAGGTAATGTAATATAACCTAATATTAGTAAAAATTTATATAACAATTATAATTTATTTTTGTTATTATTTATAAGAAGTTTATTTTTCAGAGTTTAAAGGTGGTGTGCCCCCTTAAGAGAAAAGTGGCAGGTTATGCGAGACTTATTACTGAACCCCGTAGCGGAAAATTTGATCGCTATAAAGAATGTCATTCTCGAATACCCCAACGGAAAGAAGGTCAGAAAACACATCGACAAATTGAAACATGTCGAAGAGGATTCTGACCTAAATTCCCAATAATCATTAAACCTAATACTTTTTATAACTCAAAATTCACACGAACCCAAATTAATTAACTCAATTTTGCAGGATGCAAACTCCAAGTTTAATTATCTTTACAATTTGTAATATTAGAATCATGACCCGATGTGGACCCCTGTACCAATTAGACCCCTTGACCCCAAACCCCGGAATGTATTTTGAGAGACAGGACCCCATAAAAATTAAGAGGGCTGACTAGAAAATCCAGATTTACATAAACGTAGATGAATTCCTGCAAACGCATGGACCCTTGGACTAGTATAAGGCTGTTTATGACAAATGTATAACGAAAATTGAAGAGACAAAATGCAGATATGCCCTAGGATTGGACCTAATAGAACTTAAGCATTAGACCTTGAGCAGCATACAGAAAGACGTCAACGAAACCATAGAAACCATGGGACAATATAATCTTCCAGCAATGAGGAACCCCAGAAGCATCAGGATGAAAAGATTGGCACCACAAGGTATAGTGGGCAGTCTAAGCAAAAGCTTATTTGGACTAGTGACTACCGACGACGTAGAGGACATAAACAAAAACATCGACAACCAATTCCGAGACCAAGCGAAAATGGTGCAGGTAATCGACAAAAATGCACACATTGTCTCTGCTCAATTTGAATAATTGTACAACATAACCAAGAATCATCAGAAAGCCATTCAAAGTTTTGAAGCAGCCATGACCAAAACGGTTACTGTAGTACTAAAAGAAGAAGAAAAGTTAAAATATCTGATAGAGATGACTGCTTACATGAGACGCATAGAGTCAACCTTAAACCATCTAATAAGAGGAAACGAGAAGATCCTGAAGGTACTAAGATACCTGAAAGAGGTACATCCTGATCTCCTAACGACAAATATTTTGCATCAAATCACAACTGATGTAAAGAGGACAACCGGAAATTTTGACTTTGCTATCCCGTTGGAACATCTGAGAATTGAAGAAGTTACCAGGACATCGAAAGTTGACGCCATCCACGAAAATGAAAGAACCATCGCAGTATTGCACGTACCTCTAGTCGAAAGGGATCCATACCAAGCATATAAATTGCATGCTTTGGCAGTACCACAATATAAAAACAATAGTACCATTGGACTCGCCTTCATAGAACCTTCACACAAATATATCGCTATAAGTTCTGATAAAGAAAAATACATAAAGTTCAATGAAGATCCTGCAACCAAATGCACAAAAACACATTATGGATATGTCTGCCCTACACTAGGACCCCTTCAAAGTACACCAACTGCACAAGATTGCAAAGCAACAATTTTACTAAATCCTAGCATTCAGACTTTAAAAAGTTGACATCAAGTACGCAACAAGTACCAAGACTCAGTGGAAGTACCTAGAAAACGATCAATCCTGGTTGTATTCGACTATAAACCCTGAACAACTGAGGCTCTTATGTCAAGGACAAAAAGATACCAAAATTACCTTAAAAGATGCAATAATCATACGCATCTCACCAACATGCGTGGGAAGAACAGCTGATACCATGATTATTGGACAAGAGAGCAAGTCTAGCCAAACCACGTACCTATATAAGCCTGAAATCGACCTTAAAATTCAAGACATGTACCCAATCTTAACCAATAGAGGCCCAAATCTCGAAAACATCATACCCCTAAAGTACTTGGACCAAAGTTAGATTTTAACCAAGTAAAACCTTTGGACCAAATGATGACTGAACTGAATGAAATCAAAGAGCATAAAAGGAGAGATTACCATAAAACAGTTTATTGTACGTTGGTCTAACCTTTAAGCTCGTAATGGTAGTAGGGACCATAGAACTCATCATGGGAATGAAGTGTGGGATGATACTACCTTGCCCAAAAATGAAAACCCGAACCTATACGGTGGACCAATCCATTGAAATGACTAGCGATAACCCCATCTCCCCTCAAAACCGAACAGCCCATACCAAATCCCCAAAAAACTCTAACAAATCCAAATCAAAGAAGAATAGATTTAAGGAATCGTTGCCGAGTTGCTCAAATATCCAATTCGATAATACCGCAGAAGGCGACTATTAAATTGAAGGACCCTGTATATATACCCCAGGTACCATTATGTCGTTTCAATTTGTACCCTGTAAATATAATATCCGTTTACAGCACAAAACAAGATGACTACAAGGATCAGTACGTCAATGTTCTGCGACATTGAGATACCTCTCTGGACCATAATTAGAGTTCGAACCTATAGGCACACCATATGCCGTACATGTGGAAGACCATAGAATGGACCCGAAGAGTAGAAAAATCACTCTAATCTTCGACACCGAAAGACAAGCCATGAAGGCCAATCAAGATCACGCATGAAGGCCATCAAGATCACGCTCATGAAACAAAATAAGTTCGTGCAAAGTTGATGCCTGGACCAATGAGAGAAAATGTACCTAAGTCACCCAAAAGGACTACTACCATGAAATCAGAAGTGCATGTCGTTACCAACACGCAGCACAAGGACCATCTAAGCAAAAATAGATTGTTCTGTCTGTTACCGTGGGAAGGCAAGGACATGTTCTTTCGACATTTCGCCCAATTTGGTATTGTAATGTCCCACGTTTATACACATGAATTAAGTATATGTATAACGTCTGTGCGATGGCATTCATGCACACGCACAGACGACGTGTACCGAAACCGACTGCGACATTACGAAACCGATCGCCAAAAATCGGAGCAGTAACTGACCTGCGAGTCAGCACTGCTCGCACGCGGTTAATTACAACACCTGCATGCGTGTATCCTCGTAGTGGCAGATGCTGATTGGTCGCGTAGTGCCTTCTCAATAAAATCATGTCAATTGCATGTATCGACACCGAGGCTTCATAAGCTCTGGGATCGATCCACGCAGTGCCTTTTCACGTATACTCTTCCTACCGACAACTGGACCTGGCAATTGAATACGAGTGCTGTATTCCTGCTCGCATCGCTTATTGAGTGCTTAGAACCCACTGAAACTCTGTGGGTAGAATATAGTATAACTCTTCGTTGCTAGACGTGAGTTGAACGTAATACAGTATAATAGGGAAGGACCGCCGAGCGGCATCTCCGGCGAAAGCAAGTGAAGTAACCTTCATCTGTGCAGTAGACCAACCTTACTCTTTATTGCCACGAGTAATCGTGTAGATTAAGACCAATCAGCACCTGCCACGAACGAGTGATTAGAGCCATTTCTAGTGCGCAGAGCAATCATAATTGTAAGTCCTTAATTCCATAATTATTAGATTAAACTTCGATCTAAATAGTACTAAATCTACCTAAATTACGAACGATTAAACTATCAAACATCATGTAATAAATTGTAACATCAGCTGAGTTCTGGTTTGTCTCCAATAAAGAAACAATAACAATTAATCAGATTCTATAATAATAATAATTATTATTATAAGAGTATCCATAAAACAACCTAAACACCTAAGAAGAGAATAAAGGGATAAAGTAAGCTTGCCAGCATCATCAGGACCGAAGGTAAGAATGAGCAATATCCTTGCGGACATTCCATCATCCGAGAATCTGCAGCGTGACATACTACTGTCTGCGATTCACTTCACCGCGACTGCGGACAGACCAACAGCGTCCGCCTGAAAGAACCGGTCCGCGTAAGCATAGAGAGCGGACAGACTACCGTCCGCGCAAGAGCGTCCGCGTAGCAGTCCCACCGCCGCGATAGTCACGTGCCACTTGTCCGCGTAGATTGTAGATTCAAACACCTCTAGTAACAATAAGGCTCACGAGCCTATGCTAGTTTCCGCGAATAAAATAATTATTTGTACAACTCGCGCAGCCCGTATTCATACCAAATACGGTCTTTACAGTATATTATGGGACAGTACGAGATAAGAAAGGACGTCTGTCGTATGGCTACGCACAGTACTTCAGAGACCAAGATGCTGAAGTAGCAAGAACCAAAAGTGACCCCATATACAAAGCGACATTTGCAGAACCGAGAAAGTCAACCCGTTTTGAAAATGGAGTGGAGACTAAATTCCATCCATTTTGCAAGAAAGAAATAGACCTGACCCTTTACAATTTGCACGCCTTAACATGCAAAAAGCAAAGCATGTGGGCCCAGACGAAGAAGAGAGAGCATCCGAACACCAAGTCTGGGTAAACAAAAGAACACCCTTGCGTACCTAGAAAGCTTAGAAAAAGCAAAGCTAAACCAGAAAAAGGACCCCAAAACCGAACATGCACCAATCACCGAGACGAGTGCGATCACCGATGACGAAAAACAATTGACCCTAGAAATGGGCCAAACCAATATATACTTCATATTCCGAGTAGAAAATAAAAAAGACACCGAGAATATATGTGAAGCCATGAATGTAGATGAATGAAAGATAAAATCATCTCAATAAATCATGATCCAAACCAGAATCCTACTTCTAGTTTACCCCCAACCAATTCACATAAACTTGAACTTCCACTTTTCGCATCCCAAATCCCAAAACACGTATACTACACATAACAACAGGCCCAAATACACTGCCACCACACCACAAGAACCATTACAAAGAAAGAAATATGGAAAAAAAACGTTAATGATGACAACAAGTGAATCACAAAAAAATCACTTAAACTGAAATGTTTCTAATAACTCCATATTTAAAGAAAATGATACACTATTAAAAACTAGCTCACAAACAACAACAAAACGCATTTTTCCTAATACCGAAATCACAGGAATCAGAGAATACCTGATTTCGTAACCTCCTTACAACATCTAGGTCCAAAGAGTATCTCTTGGACGAGCACCCCTCTTATTCCATAATTATTAAATAGCGGAATAAATTTAACCAACGGATTATATTTTAATCCAGATGCACCACCCCACATTCTGTGAGACATAACCAATCTTGAAACCTAGTTCACAAAAAACTTCAACTAAATCAAGGGGCGCGGTAGCGCCCCGATGGCAAGTATAAGTTTTATACACTGTGCCGTCGGGAGCACCGCGACCCTATTATATCTCTTATACATGACAGTAACGAATATTAAGATTTAATCGCCATCGACGAATTTTGCAAGATCCATCATCTGAACGAAAGTTCGTTCCACACATGTCTCAACCCCATGGCACATTGTTATATATTCAGCTTTTCCAAATCTAGGAAAATCATTGGAATTTCCTTCAGATTCATGGAACTCTGATACGTCACAAACCCCATATCACCGTGAAGGCCATGAAGTACCCTGCACATTGAGCAGCGATCTCATACCTGTTGGATTGTGTGGATCAATAAACAAGGCAGTGAGGTTTAAATAATATATTTTATATTGAAAGGCTTGAGAGCCTAGTCGGCAGTGCGTCCGCTCAGCACGGAGTCTTACAGGCAAGAATGAGTGTGGAGAACAGTACAGCATAGTCTGACTCCACGAAGTATAGTATACAGTATAGTGTGCTCTTAGAGTATATACGCGAGACATGCGCACTATGCTCGCGTTCGCTAGAGCTTGACTCGTTCAACGATTACGACTGTAAATGTACTTTATTCGTTCGTCTATTTGACTAGCTCTAATTTTAAATTTGTCTCCATCGGAGTATCATATAGTTTGGCATTTTCTAGATTATATTTAGCAGCCAAAGATTCAATATATTTGGTTTGACCTAAGGTCATTTTGTGTCTATCTTTACTATAATCTATATCAATGCCTATATATTGGCTAATTTTGCCCATATCCTTCATTGCAAATCTTTCCATTAAACTAGCTTTGACTTGATATATTTTGATTTTATCATTACAACAAATTAGGAGATCATCTACAAATACTAATATATATATTGTATCTTTGCTTGTATTGTTTATGTACAGACAATTGACATAGTTACTTTTAACAAAGTTTAAACTTTCCATGTATTTTTTCCATTTATTAAAGCAATTGTACCAGGCTCTAGGGCTTTCTCTGAGTCCATAGAGTGCCTTTTGCAATTTACAAACTTTATTGTCTCCAGTTTCATAATCTTTCAGATCATTAACATATACTTCTGTTTTTACATAACCATTTAAAAATGCCGTCTCTACATCCATTTGTTCAATGAATAAATTATTCTTACAACAATAAGACAATAAAATTTTTAAAGTTTGCATTTTTCCTACTGTTAAATAAACATATCAATGTATTCCTTTTGTTGAAAACCTCTAGCAACTAATCTAGCTTTATAAACATTATTGCTTTTCTTTTTGTATACCCATTTTACATCAATGACCTTTTTATCTTTTGGTCTTTCAACAATTTGCCAAGTATTATTTTTCTTTAAACTATTAATTTCGGAATGCATTGCAATTTTCCATTGTTTATATTCATTTGAGTTTAGCGCCTCCTCAAATGTATTCGGTACATTTGCATCAATGTGATTTACATAAATAAAATGCGTTACAGGATTTCCATATCTATTTACAGGACTTTTCTTTCTATTTGATTTTCTTTGGACTTGTAGGCTTGAATTATCATTTTTAGCAACATCAAAATTTAATCCGTTATCTCTACTTTCATAATTATTTATACGATTTTCGAAATTTATTTCATTACCCCTACTTGACTCGAAAGTCGAAGTATGAGTAAAAAGATTTAGTTCGTTTTGATCTACATCAGTATCATTTGTTTCGGATTCCTTTTTCAGTATTACATTTTCTACGTTTTCAGAATCGCTATTTTCCAAATCTCTATCCTTTTCATCATCAAGTTTTTCTAAACAGATAATTTTGGTATTTTCTTCGACTACTTGTACATGTCTAGCATGAATAACTCTACCGTTGACTAGAACCTTATAACCATTTTCTACATAGCCTACTAGTACACCTAATTGGGCTTTATCATCCCATTTGCTTTATCTTAATGCTTCTGGAACTCTTACAAAGACTCGAATTCCATAAATTTTCAAGTTTTCTACATTAGGTTTTATTCCAAAAAATATTTCATAAGGAGTTTTGTTCTCCGCTGTATTTGCAATTGTACGATTCTTTAAATAAGCAACAGTTTTCATTATTTCGGGACAATAACGTCTGTGAATTTTCGCTTCACGCATTAAGCATCTACCTATGTCCATTGCGGATCTATTATAACGTTCTGCTGCGCCATTTAACTCGTGCACGTACGGTGGGCATGTTACTAATTCTATTCCCTTAGACATTACAAAATCATAAATCTCTCGATTTAAAGATTCTTTACCGTTATCACATTGCAACTTTTTCACTTTCTTATTGAATTTATTCTCTACTAAATTTACGAATTCTTTCAGACAACTGGCAGTTTCTGATTTGTTTTTAATGCAAAAGATTCTAGCGCATTTACTGTAATCATCAACAAAAGTTACGAAGTATTTCTCTCCACCATAACCGATTGTGTTATGTGAACCATTTAAATCAGTGTGAATTAATTCTAAAATTTCAGTAGTTTTCATTCTATTATTTTCAAACGGTACATAGCCATTTTACTTTCTATACAATTTGCACATTTCATTTCGGTACTTTCGATTTTTTCTGGCAGGCCTTCTACTAATCTATTTTTTACTAATTTATTTAAGTATTGAAAATTTAGATGACCAAGTGCCCTATGCCATTTCTCTTTATCAGTTAGTTTAATTGAATTTACATACATTTGTTTTCTATCTTTTCGTGTTGCAATAGTATATTGTGTGCCAAGGGCGTAAAGTGGGCTTTTTTAGGCCGAGTGTGGAGTTTGCAGTACGAGTCAAGGCGAATTAGCCCGAGCCGAAGGCGAGGGCGTTTACGAGCCGCAGACGAGTACTGCAACCGCACGAGGCCAAAAAGCCCACTTAGCCCTTGGTGCACACCACATTTTTTCTAACGCAAGTGCAGATTTTTGCGTTTTTTTTTAGATATTGTGTGCGACTGATGCAACTTTTTTCAGAATCGGCGACCACACTCTTAGTAGACTAATTTTTAAATTCTCATATGATAAATATCTTCCTATATTATATGTCTTATCTGGCACGACTCCCCCACCACCCCCAACCGCCCCGCACCCAATAACGTCTAAAATTTGTCGTCTCATTGTGATTTTGAAAATATCCTCGCACCGCACCCCCACAAAAAACCCCCCCCCACCCACCAAATTATTGCTATTGAGTAACTGCTTAACTCAAAATGTATAAAATTTAGAATGTGTTAATGTTTAAAGTGTAAAATGTTCTATATACATAATGCTCTCAGAATGCTCTCTGCGTTATCGGGCTTCAGACCGTCATATTTTTACTATGTTAAATAGTCAAATATGGTCGCATTAACAATCTGCTTGAATTATATTTTACATTAATAAGTGTATCCAACTATATATATGCGCGCGCGCGTGTGTGTGTGTGTGTGTATTCGTGCGATTCAAGTATGACTTCTAATCAAAAATTTCATTCCAAACTATATTTTCTATATCTGATTTATTTTCACTTTCATTTTGAATAAACAAACGATTAGTATCTTTGCATCTAGATAACATACAATTGTCCATGAGAAAATAACGGTTTTTTTAAGTATATTCCTACATTATCGAAACTTTGCCTTGAGATTTAATAATAGTCATAGCAAACGCTAAGACTAAAGGAAATTGTTTTCTGTATAAAATAATTGGTAATGAAGATAAATTTCCGGTATTTAAAGTAATTCTAGGTATGAAAACTTTATTTCCAATATTTTCCCCAGTTATAATTTCAGCTTCAATGTTATACTTGAATAATTTGGTAACTTTTAATCGTGTGCCATTACACAAACCGTTTGTTATACTCAAGTTTCTTATTAACATAACAATAGCTCCAATTTTTAAATTAAGTTCATGAGGTGGCAATCCTTTGCGAATGCTATTTAATATTTCGATCGGAAGATTTATGTAAATATTATCGTCTGATTTGATAGTTTGCAGTATCAACACTGTAATACGTTTTTGCCTCATATTATTCATTTTTAAAGCAACAAATAAAAAAAACATAAGTAAAAAATAGTTTAATAATAAACGGATCTTTTTAAATTAATGTAAATAAATTATATTTTTCATCGATGAATCTTTGTTTACACAATATAGTAAATTGTGTGAAGTCAATAATTTTGTCTGGCAAAAAGATTTAGAGGCAATAGATACGACCAGAAGAATTAAATTAATTTTAAATTATATATAAATTGAAATGATAAATTTCTGAAGCTCTAAATAAACAACTTTTTAAAATGCCATTAACAGTAGATGTTAAACAGTACTTGTACTTCCAGTAAAGAATTTTCTTTTTATTTTCTTAATTTGGACAAATATTTAATCTTTTTTTATAATCTATAAATTTTATATAGAATATAAGTTTAAAATAAAAAAACCGCTGCCAAGTCATTGGCACTTAGCTTCCTCCTATTCTGCTAGTGGAAGATAATTACATGGGACAATCAACTCATTCTTTGATTCAGAAAACATATATGCACGTCCAATCTTATTACGATCGATCACGTAGTTCCAGAATTATGACAGTATACGTACGCACGCACGCACACACACAGACAAAACCATCTGCACGGACATTTTATAAAACCATGAAAACTCTCAAAATATACTAAGCTTTAATTATCAAATTATATGGTTTAACAAAAATAATAATGTTCAGTCACACAGAGTATACAGGGTGAGAGTTGAAGAATTTGAATCTTAATATCTTTTAAACTAAAAGGTTTCATAAGCTACAAAAAGAACCTAGCCGAAGTGATCAAAAGATCAATCTTTTCCTAAAATTTCAACTCAATTTAAACCTTTTTACTCCCGTAAGCGTACGACATAAAAAAACCATCTTTTTTAGTTTTGGATTTTTATCTCAAAAACTAGTCGCCAAAATTGCTTAAAATTTTTACAACTAGTAGATATCGTTGTTTTTTATTGTCATGAATTTTTTCAAAACATTTAACTATTTATTTTTTGAGTTATATATGTTTATCGAAAAATTACCTTTTATATCATAAAAAATGAACAGATCAGTCAATCTAGAAAATCTTGCGGGAAAAAGTAGACAAATTTATGTTCTTTTAGATACACTATTATTGAATATATTGTATAAATCATATCATTATAAAAAAGCAAAAATATTTTTTCAAAAATAGAAAAATGGCTAGAATATGGCCATAAAATGGCCAGAATCATAAAACAAAAAATGACCTAAATTCAGAATTAGAAAAAATATATGCATGTCAAATTTTATTACGATCCGTCGCATGGTTCCAAAATTATGGCGGTATACGTACATACACACACACACACACTCACACACACACACACACACACAGCCATCCGCACGGACATTTTCTAAAAACGTGTGATTCGTACTCCAAACACCTCCAAATGCGTTTCCACGAAGTATTAGCAAAACTGAAAATTGTACTATTACAAAGCTTCCTCTTGAGGAGGAAGCAATAAAACAGTAACTGAAATGGGGGTTGGCGAGCGGAGCGAGCAGGTGGGCGAAGCCTAGTATATATATATATATATATATATATATATATGTATATATGTATACATATAGAAAATTTCCCGAAAAATGTTAGCGGGCGTTTTTGTTTTTCAGTTTTTTTTGCCCGGCGGTCTGAAAAAAGTTACTTTAGTCCCGCTTAATAGGTCAGAAAAACGCGAAATTCTTGCTTGTGTTACAAAAAACTGTTTTATATGCAACTGCTATTAATTCTCTAGATTAATTATATATTTTTGCATTGTCATTTTTAGCTACTACTGTGCAATTTTCAGTTACTTTAGATAAACTCAATATATTTTGTCTAATGCCTTGAACATAATAAACATTTTTTACTTGTTTTTTGCTGTAATAATTTTTGAAGAGTAAGTTTACGGTTCCAATTTTTGTAGCTTTCAAATTTTTACCATCAGGTAATTTTACTTCAACAGGTTCTCTTAAACAAATGAATTTATCAAAGAATTTATCGTTCTTTACAATGTGGTCTATACATCCACTATCTAGAATCCAATTAATTTGACCTAAATTTACGCTACTATTTTCTAACGCAGTTACCTGATTTATCTCTGAGTAGCAGACCTGTGTCAGCCATGCTTCGGATGAGTAGTCACCTTGTTGTTCGCCTGAAGATTCAGCTCTGGGTTAATCTTGACTTCTGCCTTGTTGATTTCCTCGGTAGTTGCCTCGGTTGAAGCCTCTGTTGTACCTTCTGTTGTAGTCTCGTTGATTTCCTCGTTGGTGACCTCGTTGACCTTGACTGGATTGAGCACCTCGTCCTCGGTTGCTCTGCTGCTGTGATCTCGTGCATAGTTTACTGTGGTGACCTCGTTCTCCACAGGTATAACATTTTCCTTTAGTTTGTACCACAAAGGTACTGACGTTGGCTTTATTTTTAGACTCTGGTTGAGTCATATTTTTCTCTTTAATCTTCGACTTGACGTAGTCGACTGTTCGTTGATCCTCTGGTATAACATCTATAAAATCTCCAATGTAACTGTAACTTTGTGGCAAGACTCTGATTAGATATCTTAATTTCTCGACTTCTTCTAGTTTTCCACCAGCCGATTTAAATTCGTTTGTTACTTTTTCGAATTCTGCGAAAAACTCTTCTACTGTAGTATAGTTATTTAATTTGATTTCTTCGATTTTTCCTCTGCATATAATTTGTAAGGCTGTAGACTGAGACAAGTACATTTTGTCAAATTTCTTAATCATCTCGAAGGCTGTTTCACATTCGCCAACGTACTCTAGTTGTTTGTCGGAGATAGCACTAATTATCATGGTACGAGCTTTTAAATCAATCTTCTTCCATTTGAAAATTTTATATTGAAAGGCTTGAGAGCCTAGTCGGCAGTGCGTCCGCTCAGCACGGAGTCTTACAGGCAAGAGAGAGTGTAGTACAGCATAGTCTGACTCCACGAAGTATAGTATACAGTATAAATTTATATATTACAACAATACCAAATCATACAATCTTCACTGTTAAACCCTAACTCACAGAAGGACGCTAATACTACCCAGTAGGTCCATTTCGCATAGATTCATTCGAATCCTATTTGCAAAATGTCGTCTGTTAAGACCTCCCGTGTCGGAGACACAAGGACTGTTCATTATTAAACCCTATCTCACAGAAAAGCACGACCACATTTAATGTATTTTCTAATTTCAAGCCGGCAAATTCTACTTGCAACATGCTGTCTTCCATACGAATTTCTAGCATGGGTTTACTTATTACCCCACAAATATCATCTGTTTTACAAAAGCCAGCAGTTTGGTTTACCAACGATCTTAGCGAGTGAAGCTTTGTTAAACTGTGAACTGCAGTAGCTTTTGGGTAGTACCCATGCGTACCAATAACCTATCACTACGCCACGGCATCGTCGACACTTGTCGCACAGTTTAGCCTTACGTGCGTAAAGTGCGACAAATCCCAGGGTAGTACCCCTAACCAATCTTCAAACCGTTAAATAGCAACCCCCCCCCCCCCCCCAATACACTCAAAATAAGAGATGAATGATGACCAGCATCAAGCTGGACTGATATCTTAACATATTACCAATTTTTTTTTTTTTGTCCCCAAAATCAGATTACACCAAAGAGAGGTACTCATATACTAGTGAAAGTTTCGGGGAACGAAACAGCCATACGCCAGCTGTTTGAAAGTTATGGACCGTGCGACATTACTTGTAACTCCACGGCGACAGCAAACATGATCGTACTAATGATCGTATACCACAAAGAAGAGGACAAACGCAAAACCATGAATGCACCGCAGCCACCAGAGGAAGTGCAAGTGGAAAATGATGATGTAATTGACGATAATGCCTCAGTCATAATCGAAGAAGAAATACCAGACATGGTCCAACCAGCAAAACGAGAAACAATCCCGGTAGCAGAAAGGATCATGATGAGGATGGGCTACGAAAGCGTAAAGGGGCTAGAAAGAACGCTACAAGGTATCACCAGACCAATAGCCCCGAACCCTAACACATGCAGAGATGGCTTCGGATTGTCACTCCAGGACCAACCGAAGTCACGGAGGCAAATAAATTTTCTAGAACAGAACATGGAACCTAGCGGAAGAGATGTGGAGAATCTTACATCAAAAATTCTTAGCATAAAAAGAATAAACGAAATAAGTTTCACAGTAACAATGCGAGGACCAACGCATCACATCATGCAACGACTACACGAAATAGGATCGGCAGACATAGAAGGTATCTACACTAACAAGGAAGGCAAATCAAAATTCCTTGCAAAATACGAAACGATCCAAGACAGCAACGAAGCTATCACATTCATTACAGGAGCTAAAACAAAATCCACCAAATCAAGAACAACAAGAAGTTGAGGAAGAAGCACCAGAGACACCGATGCAATGGAAACCAAGCCAAGAACCAATCCCCATGCCAGAAAAAAATCACGGGACCCGTGGATGATACCGCAGGGCTGAGATTCTGCGCGCAAGTGCCGATAGGTATGGATCACGACGAATTCATAAAGACATTCACAGTATTTGGACCACTGGACCACATTGAGTTTCTGCTACAAAGAAACCAGAGAGAGGATTATTACAATACAACACTCGCGAGCGCCGCTGGAAAACATAGCGCGTCGCCAATAGTGTTTCCGGTATAACGCGTCGCGGGTTGTCACATGACGTGACGTGAAGACTGTAACGATTGCGCGAATTCGTAAATGGCGCAGCAGGACGCAGTTAATACACCATTCTGACTCGCGTTCACCCGCTCGCCAAGAACAAGAATATAGGACGTTTCAAATGCTTCTTTTTCGGGACGCACAGGATCTCGAGTCGCTAGGAAGTTCACTCCTCGTCCACTTCGTCGTCAGCCTTGAAGCCGAGCAGTGGAAGAGGTCGGAGGAACATTGAAGAAGTGCGTATACACCATAAAGTTCGTTGAGTCGCGAGTTCGGGAGATACGTAAGTGTTTGATCGAATTTCGTCTGTTCAAAGTTGTCGCGAGTGAGACCGTAGTTTCTCGGAGTTTTATTATTGTGAGAGCTGCGCAAGATAAACTCACAAATAGAGTTCACTTAAGAGTAACTCGCATTTCGTGAAGTAAAACGTAAATAGCGACTTGTAGAAGAGAGACCCCGCTGTAACGCCACACTATGGGCGATTTCAGGAAAAGTATTGTTAAAATCAAATTGCGCCTCTCAGAAGTGCTGGGGACCTATTTTTTTTTTTTTTAATGAAGGTTGTACTTCTCAGATGTAGGAAAAAATATCAGAATATTGTTTTCTGATGATGTCGAGCCGGGGTACCTATGAAAAGTACGAAATTTTAAGAAAACAATATTTTAGCTACTTGTTATTGTGTTAATATGCCATAAAAATGCGTTTTAAAATAATTG
Source organism: Pteromalus puparum (assembly GCA_012977825.3). Lineage (NCBI taxonomy): Eukaryota > Metazoa > Arthropoda > Insecta > Hymenoptera > Pteromalidae > Pteromalus > Pteromalus puparum. The sequence continues at coordinate 21,160,239 of CM053169.1, read as the reverse complement.
GGAATTTTTGAGACAATCATATACTATCTTTTTAATTAATGAATGATTTTTTTTACCTACATAACCTAAAAATTCATCTATTTCGACCTATTGTACTGAGAAACGTGAATCCGGGATTTTAAATTATCATAAATCACGGACCTCTAATTTGATCAGCTTCGAATATTATATTTTAATAATACGGCACTATATGTATAAACAAGAAAACATGTTATTTTAAAGTATTCTAACCTACAGGAATTTTAAGTCTGAGAAGTTTCATTCTGTACACGAGTATAACGTACATAAATTGTTGTATATATATATATATATATATATATATAACAGTTTATGTACGTTATATGTGGTGAGAATAATAATATTTTATTTTATCAACAATTTTATGTGTGTTAACTTTGAAATATTTCATGCTACAGAATCAAACTTCTCAGACTTTCTATGTCTTTTAAGAATCCGAGTCCCTTAAAATGATCTCCCGTAATAAAAAATTGCCTCAGAGCTAGTATGCACTCTATTCACTTCAAAAATTTTTTACAGAAATCGGTGATTATGGTATGTTTTTAATACAAACTCCAAAAATTACTATCATAAGGATTCCTTAGTAAGGAAGCAAAAGAGATTATTATAAATGTATAAAATTCAATCGTATTATATTTTTGTATTACTTACGTGGCATGTTAGTGTTATTTTCTTGATTGTAAGAAATACCCGATGATATTATATTTAGATTTGGCGACCCTGATATAGAAGTTTGCCCATAATTTTGTAGTGGATGAACTGTTCCGATCTGAGGTGTAGCCTGCGATGCACTGTTTAAGTTGTTATTATGCTGTGTTGAGTGAACATGTAATGGTAAAGTACTATATCCAGGACCTCTTTCTCTTCTTGGATGACCCAGAGGATAATTTGGAGCATAATGACTAGGAACTTGAGGAGGTGCAACAGCGGGAGGTGTTCTATACTCTTTGGATCCCTTGCTCAATGTTCCTGTAAAAACACACACACACACTTTTATATATATATATATATATATATATATCACCCTTTATTATATAGCTGTAAGCGTTATTTCTTTTAAAAATCCCCTCCACTTCCCCCCCATCCCCCTCTAGAGCCACTCCACACTCCTCCACTTCCCCTCCACAAAATAACGTGAAATTGTTTTAAAATTTACGTTATTTTTTTGTATACATTACCCCACCACTTCCTCTCCACCCCCTTCGCCCCCCTCCACCACCTCCACATTCCCTCTACTCCCCTACACGGGCCCATCCACGTCCTCGCCACATCTCCTCCACTCCCCTCCACATCCCTCCATGTTCCCTCCACCCCTATACATCCCTACCACTCCCCTTCACCCTCATCAACCCCCCTCCGTGCCCTCTCCACTTGTCCCTACACTCCCTTCTACGTCTCCTCGGACTCTTAGAAGTCGAACATTACAAGAGAAGAGGAAGTTACAATCAAAAATAACATTCTTTTATTGGGTAGAATTAAATTGGATACTATTAAATAGAATGAGAGGTAACGTTATAATTAAAGTTTTATTATAGGTTTATTCTTAATTGTAAAACAAGAAGACTTACTAAATGTGTAATCGGTATACATCGAGTATACTGATTACTCTGTTTATAGTTTAAAATTTTAGGTGACATCACTCAAGAGGTACGTTGAGGCGTCTTGATTTTACTTCCTCCCAGAGAAAGCTTTGTAATAGTGAAATTTTCAGTTTCGCTAAAACTTCATAGAAACATGTTTTGAGATGTTTGAAGTTCGAATTACGTGTTTTTAGTAAATGTCCTTATAAATATATATATATATATATATATACATATACATGTGTGTGTGTGTGTGTGTGTGTGTGTGNTGTGTATGTGTGTGTGTGTGTGTGTGTGTGTGTGTGTGTGTGTGTGTGTGTGTGTGTGTGCGTGTGCGTGCGTGTGTGTATGTGTGTGTGTGTGTGTGTGTATGTATACCGTAATATTTCTGGAACTATACTTCGTCAATATTAATCAAATTTGACATGCATATCTATTTATGGATTCTGAATTCGGAAATAACAGTTATTTTCTTTCCAAATACTTTTTGTTTTGTGGCCATTTTTTGATTTTTGAAAAACACTATTTTGCACTTTTTTCAATCATCCCACTGTTACAAACAATTTAGCTAAAATGCATTTGAAAGATAATAAAATGGCCTACTTTTCCCCGTTTGGTCCTCGGGATCTACCGCTCCGTTCGGCAGATAAAATGAAAAAAGTGATTTTTTTTTAAGGGGAAACTCCTGATTTTTGGTCAAAAACTCAAAAAAATTTTTATTATATATTTTAGTTGCTTATAGTTTTATGAACATTTCGAAACCAACCCGATGTAAAAAAGTTATACCAATGTTATGGGCAGTTATACAAAAATAAAACTTTAAACGTTTTTCTCGTAACTTGTTCGTTTGACTTTAAAAAGTTCCTTGCGCAAGGCATTTCTATTAATCATTTTGAAAATTTTTACGCGTATTCTTTAGAACATTTGGAACAAAACATAATATTTTAAGTTAAGGTATCTGTTTTAGAAAAATTTGTTTTATTATAAATATTAGTAAATTATAGGGTTTTTTCATAGATTTAGTTATTTAATAAATTCTTGATTTATCACAGATGAACTATGAGAGTTCCCGTAATAAAAAATATTAACTTTTGTTAAGTACAGGTAAAAATGCATGTCCAAATTTTTTGGATTAATTTAGTCGAAGCTCTGTGCGCAAGCAACTTTTTGAAAAACCTTTAATTTTAATGATTATTTTTGGTTTTTATATCATAACTTGAGTATATGTGTATAAAAATGGCCCAAAATTGCTATGTAACCTTCTTTTATCACCACAATCAAACCCCTAAAATCTGACAATAAATGAGGCAAAAGGTAAGAAAAATTAAAAATCAGTGGAGTTCCACCTTAAATTCACATCTCCAAAACTTGATAGATCACGTTTCAAACTATATTCCATTAAAATTTCAAGTGATTTGACTACTTATTTTTTCAGTAATAAATCAAAAACTGAAAAAAATGAGTTTTTTAGTGCCTCGATTACGGGCGTAAAAAGGCCTTATTTCACTAGAGATTTAGGAAAAAGGTAGATATTTTATGTGTTTTGGCAAGTTCATCGCGCAGCTTTGAAACCCCTATAGTTCTTAACATAATAAGGTTTGAACTTTTTTTTAATTTTTGATTCCTTATATCTTTAAAACAATGTAGTCAAATGCTTCAAAAATTTATTTGGTGATTTACCATAAACAAAGCTATCTGCTGTTAAAATTTTAAACGATTTTGTTGAGCAGTTCTTAAGTTAAGATCTAAAATGTAAAAACCGATTTTTCTGAAAAATGTATAAAAAAAATATATCTTTAAAATTATTTAAAATTAAACTATCGATTCTGCACTTTCGCTATTTTAGAGATTTTGATTGGATCTTTCTGATTGTTATATTTCTTTTGCTATAAGAAAATTCTTTCTACAGCAAAATAAATTAACTTGGAAATATTTAAAATAGCATTCACATACGGTATTATAAAATAATATTTTATTTATTGGAACAATAAATTTCGTTGGAGGAAGCTACGTGCCAATGAATTGGCAGCGGTTTTTTAGTTTTCATTTATTTTATTGTATAAAAATCACCAAAAATTTTATATATTTTCATGACGTGATCAAATTATATGAAATTATGGTTATTGAAGAATACTGATCCATTTTTATCAATTAGAATTTTTATACAATAATCTAAAAAACCGCTGCCAAGTCATTGGCACTTAGCTTCCTCCGATTCTGCTAGTGGAAGATAATTACATGGGACAATCAACTCATTCTTTGATTTAAATATTGGCTACTATTCGATACTAAAAGGAGGGTCAGCCAGGGGACGTTAGAAGATCCACCAGACGTTAGAATAGCTCCTGGAAGAGAGGTCTCACCGGAGATCCGCTAGTAGTATATGGGCCCGGATAGCGAGACCGGTGGGCATGGCCTAAGGGGAGGGGATATAGTAGCCGCTGTTTATGTAAACAGTAGCTAATTGACGTAAACAGTAGCCCTTGTTTATGTAAACAGTAGCTAATTAGGTCAATTAACATGATTTATGACCCCTAATTATGTAAATAGTAGCTAATTGTTGTAAACAGTAGCTAAGTGGGTCAATTAGTATGATTAACGACCGCTACTGTATAAACAACCGATAAAAAAAGTGTGTCATCGTTAGGGGGGCATGCTGCGTGACCTACTTTCAATTGTTTAAATAAATAAATTATTATTTAAATAATTAAATTTTGGCGCCTGCCACGCTGACCTATATATGGGAGCAAGGGTTCAAGTGGCATAATTTATGTGCACTACATATTTTTAAATAAACTATATAGGTCACGTATCTACGCCATACAAGCCCCGCAGCTCCCCTCCCCCTTCTACTCTATAGCAGCCCAGAGCTCTCAGCGCGCGTGCCGCGACTCTCTCCCCCCACCACTTTACGCTATACCAGCCCCGAGCCTCTCTCTCTCTCTCTCTCTCTCTCTCTCTCTCTCTCTCTCTTCTTCGCCATACCGGCCCGAACTCGCTTTCGATGACGCGTTTCTTTCTACCGCCAGCTTCCCCCACCGCTTTACGCTATACCGGCCCCAAGCTCTTAGCGCGCGCGCTGCGGCTCTCTCTTCTACGCCATACCAGCCCCTAGCCTCTCGTCTTCTCGAGCCGAGGCTCACCTCCCCCCTTTTACTGTATACGGGTCCGAACTCGCTTTCAATGACGCGGTTCTTCTCCCGTTGCCGAGCGGCCTTTCTCTCTCTCTCGTTCTAAAGCAGCCGTCTACCTGTCGCACATATACCTGTTGAGCTTTTATTGCCCTAGCGATGAGTCTGATCCTGCTGTAAAGAGATACATGCATGTCCCTACTACTCGGTGCCGCAAAGCCTACTCTAAATTTCAGCTTTGGGGATTATTTATGGGAGTGGGATTTTTGTACTCAGAAAAAAAGAATTTTTTCATATACTTTAACATTTATTTAAGAAAGTAAAAAAGTAAAGTGATTACATGATAATATATGTGTGTGCGTGTGTGTGTGTGTGTGTGTGTGTGTGTGTGTGTGTGTGCGCGCGCGCGCACGCAGAGAATAATAAGTACTTGATAATAAAAGAAACATATTTACAACTTACAAACTAATGATACAAAATAAAAACTTATACAGTGAATATAATGTCGTACAAATCTTTCGCAATTCTGGCTAGACCAAACGAATATACTTCTGTCAAAACTATATTTAAAACATCGGTGCTTACACTGGAAAAATTTAAGTTTGTCTTAACTAATTCATCGATGCTATATTTATGAAGCGCGTAATATTGTTTGAACGAGTTTATATTTTTTAGAATCTCGCGACATTTTTCAGAATCCTCACGCATCATTTCGTCTTTTATATAATCTAAAATGTAATTACGCCGCGATTAACTAGCCCTGAAAGTTCCTCGAGCAGTTTAAAACGTAAATCGATGCACTCTTTTACCTGTTTTAAGCCTATGAACGTTTGCTGATGCATAACTACACTCGGAGGACTCTCGTATCTTTTCGGCTTCTTGCAAACTTACTCGGCTGGTGGCTGCTGCTGCGTCTCCTCATCGAGAGGCTGTTGGGCGTTGTGGTTCGACTTTTCAGCAGGTGGTGATGGTGGTGTTAGCCTCTCGTCGATGCCGATCGCCCTTGCTCCGAAGCAGTTTGTGAATGTCAGATCGTGGTTGGGAAGGAGAATCTTTGTAGGATTTCCAATATCCTGGTAGAACGTGAAGGTGTTGTTCAGAGAGGCCTCCATAGCCTCCATCTGATCCATGATCACTTCCCAGCTGTGTTTGTCGAGGGTCACATACTTGGCTGGCGATCCATTGGCGCAAATTTTTAGCACTGCTCTGTAGTAGCCACTGTGATACTCCAGGCCGATCAATGCGCGCTTGCAGTTGGATTTGTTGAGCGCGTAAGTCGTCGAGCACAGCAAGTTGCAGGTAATCGGTTTGATTTTCTCAACAGCTGATGCTGCTGATGTTGCTGCTGCTGATGATGATGACGACGACGAATCCATGGTGACTATGTACATTACACGAGGTCTACTAGGCGAGAGCGTTTGTTCGACTGATGGCTGGCGACTGCTCCCCGACTTCTTTATAAAGCCTGAGCGACAAAGAGCGTCAACGGTTTTTTGAGCGCAACACGAGTCACAGTCTGAGAAACGGATGTTATGGTGTTTACATTCCATAGAGAGAGTCTGGTAAAAATTAAAAAGGCACGTTTCATCTGATATCGATAGAGGCTGTATTGTTGAACGTGCCGAGACACGTACGCGTTTACGGTCACTTAATATGTTTGTATAAAATTCCTAGATAACGAGCTTAAATATCCGCTCTTAGATGTGCAGATCTGATTACAGAGACCGCGTCCTGTGGAACTCGTGCGTGGGAATGCGTTGACTCGATGACGACGATGACGTTGGCGATGACGTAATGTTTTATTTTTCACTCTTTTCATGAGACTCCGATAAAACTTAACGGCTAATGCGTCGTTTTTGACAAAATCTGATGAAAAAAGACGTAGATATTTTCGCAGAGATATCCCACTACACATATGATAGAGAAACATAATGCAGTGCTCGCCACATACTTGAGAGTCGATGCTTTGCACTTGTTTTTTGTTCCACTCGAAACGCGCGCAGTTTCCACGGAGTCGATCGAGATGGTACGGTGATACGGGTGCGACTCCGTAGCTGTCAAAGTAAATTCCGTATCCATTTTTAGCGATGTAGATGGCTACCCAGTGTGATCCTGGCTGATCGGATGTGTCGAGATTCGTTACTATAGCTGTCGGTGTGGATAATAATTTTGGAATGTGGTTAGCCGCGTAAACTCCAACTGAATCGGCTTTCAATTCTCCGATAGCTGTGATTATCTGTCGTGTATTCATGTTGACGGTGCATCTACGTAGTCTGGTTCGTCTTCGTTTTCCTCGTCATCGGTTTTTGTTTTATCGTCTTTCGTTTGAATTCCATCAACAACGTCGCGGCAACGAAATTTGGTAGTGTGGTATCGCTGTAACTGATGCTGATCGTGCTCTAGTAAAGACTGATACATTGCCTGACTATTTATATCGTACGGATCGGTTCGGTGATGTCCGGCAACGAGTGAGTGTATCCATCTTCTAATCTGATAGGCTCGACGCATTGCACAACAAAAAGCTGGTTTATCCTCGAATTTCTTGATGCCATGGCTGATGCACACCAGGACGTTCGGGAATAGCAGTGCGAGTTGTCGAAACGAGGGTGCGTTGTATTCTTCTATATTAATGATTCTTCGCGACACTACTTTTTCCAAAAAATTGGCTTTTTCTTTTCCGCTCACGTATATACGGCGAGCGTTCTTTACGAAGGTGCAGAGATTACGGCGAAGATTCTTGAGCGAAATGTCTCCATCGTGCCACTCCAGTCCGTGTACTTCGAGAGTGCAATGATTATTTGTCTGCTGCATGTCCGTGGGTAATTCGACAAAACTGCACGGTGCGCGAATAATCCAATGACCTATTATACGACTCTGAAGAGATAAAATGGCCACTTCCTTGGGAATAAATTTTTTATTTAAATCCCGAAAGCCTTGAATATCGATCACGTAGTCGGTCATGGTGAAGCACTTGTCTGCGTGTGTACACGTTCGGTAGCCGATTCGAGAGAGACTAACTGCCGACTATTGATATGCTCGACTTATGAAGCGAATCAAGAGAGTTTTTTTTTGTAGGCGCTGCGATCGCGTGTGCGTGCGCATCAGGCGCTAAAATCCGTTACAATTTGACGGTTAGAGTCAATTTCCAAAACGTTGTCGTACTCGGCGTAAACGATACAATTGATCGCTGTAAGAAGAGCCGTCTCAAATCTCACTTCTATGCGTATGCTACCCGAGCGCACGAGATTCCAATGCGAAGCACAGTGCCGATAAGTCGGGTGTGAGATCGAAAGCCGTCAAAAAATTGTTTTTGTAATAGTTGTAGCGATTGATACCGAAACCTTCGTTGAGAAAATGCACGCCTGTGCCTGTCAGCAGTGTCTGATAAGTGTCTATGTAAAGTTTATCGTTACCTGTGAAACGTGGCTGCAAAGGCTTGCTTGGAATTTGTACACCATCGACGTAAAGAGAAATATAATTTATAGAGAAGTTTTGAAAATTAAACGGATTCAACGCTCGGTTTCCATTGAATGCTTTGTTTTCCACAAAGCCCAAAATTATTCTGGATATTGTTATTTCTCTCCATATTTCAAAACATATAGTTTTTGGGAAAACAAAGGTGGGAGGATAACCCAGGGGTTATCCTCCCACCTTTGTTTTCCCAAAAACTATATGTTCCAAAATTATTCTTTTTGGCAGCTGACCGTGTATAACGTTGTCAATCGAATCGCCCAATATTCCCGAGTGAAGAGTAAACGACTTGACTTCGACTCTTGTAATGGGATATTTAGCCGTGGTTTTCGATAACGCTTGAGCATGTGCCAGTAAAACGCCTGGACTGATTTTTACTCTGCGGATTATGAGAGTTGCTTCTCTGATGCTGACTTTAAATTTTCCATCCGAGGTCGCATCCATTAGACAAAAAGCATCTTTGCTTCTAACTAAGCGCACGCGCATTTCTACACCGTTTATCAGCATTTTATCCTGATTAAAGAGATCGTAAGGTAGGTGTCCAATCATGTCAAAGTAGCGGCGATTCTGTGTAAAATATCTACGGTTTTCCAGGCCTTTGTTTACGGGCATCGGAGCCGTCGCAGTGCTCACCGCGTTAGCTGGTGCATCAAAAGCAGCATGCGTGTCGTCATACCATAAACTCGCTGTAAGATGTGAGTCTTTAGCAGCCGGTGAATAATTGAGAAGCGTCTCGATGTACGCTCTGTAAGGATACGCGTTATTAGGCGGTGAAACAATTTTCTGATTGAAAAAAACATCAATCTGATTGAACATTGAATGCATGAAATTGTTGATCGGTCCTACTTTAGCGTCTTCGGTCGTTGCGGCAGTCTCGTCCGCGGGTACGATTTTAGCCTGCACATGAAACATTGTGTGAGCCAGATCAAAGTAATGCTCGCTACCTGCCGGCACGATAAACTCCAAGGGGTCGTCGACATCGTCGCTGAGAGACGAGACAGGTTTATAATGTAGAAAGCTGCTGCTTTCGATGGATGTCTGGGTGGGTGGAAGCGTGAAAAGATCCAATTCGCTGGACATGCACTCCGACGAGTGAGAATGTAAAAATGCCATTTTTGCGTGTACTATATACGTCTAGGACCGAAAATATCCGTAACACTTCTCAAAGATTGCTGCTGCTGCTGCTGCTGCTGACTACTTCTCTTTTTAGGTCTCTTCTTTTTTCTCGTAGCGGTGACTCTCTTCTTCCTTCCTCGCGTCTGCTGTTTACGTCTTTTGCTAACGATATTACTCGATGCGTGTGTCTTTCTTGACTGACGTCTTCGCCGCACTGCGCGTGATTTATAACCAGAGCCCTTCATCATGTCTGCTATTTTTTCACCGGCTTTTCTTTTCAAATTTTTTCCAGACTCTTTGGCACGATATTTGAACGCCTGCTTAAAATTCGAGCCGTTGTTTGCAACGTCGTCCAAGACGTTGATTCCAGCGCGCACAGCCTCCTTTCCCACAGCTTTGGCACCGGACGCAATGTACGGGAGAATTTTGCGAAATAAACCTCCGAGCCATGCACCGACACCTCTACCGCGCTGATACGATGAACCGGAAAAAACGTGTCTCACTCCCCCACCTCCTACTTGCTCGTCGTAGTAAAGTATATAGTGACTCATCGTGTCATAGTTGTGCTCTCTCTCTCTCTCTCTCTATAGCGATTACGTTTAAAATGAAGCGTAACCGTCAACGTTCCATATTCGAATGGTATTCGCACTCCGTGCTGATCCCTTATATCTATGACAATCGAGCGAAAACTATGATGTAAAAGCGGAATGTAATGAGCAGGTGCAAAATGTCTCACGATATTGCTGCCGAATTTGTACTTTGCACTATCTACGGATACTATGCGCAGTAGGCTAGCTTGAGTGTCGCCTACAGTATGCGGTTCGCATATATCCGTGTACACGTAGAGCTGATCGGGTATAGCTCGAGATAGCGATGCCGGTCTGCTGCCTAATGCGACAACGCTGCCCATGGATGATGTGACAAAAGTGCCGTTTTTACGACGTGTCTCAGAATCTTCGAAGCCAAAAATACGACAAAGTTTTTCGTTGAACGTTGTAAAGTGTTGCTCCACGCAGCCACATTTACGCTGTAGCACGTAATAGCCCTTTTGAAAGGGTGCATCTTCGAGACGAAGATGATCGTGAAATGCTTTCGATTTATTTATTTCGCTGGCTAGTTGTTCGATATTATTGTAAATTCCGTGTGGAAAAAAATGAATTTCCTGCTCAGCATTTTCTGCCTGTTTGAACGTGTAAAAGGCGTCAGATTCTTGAATGTGCGTGACAGTGCTCGGTACGTGAATTTCAACGAGCGCAACGGACCAATTTCCGTTGAGTCCGACCTCGCGCGAAAGCTGTGTTGTAAAGCAGCTCGTAGCGTTGTCGCTGTAGTACATCATGCTGCTGTTGCTAGGCAAAACTAGGTAAAAATCGTTGGCGTCCATTTTTAAATTTTTTGTACTTCTGACGCTTTGATCCACGAGTTGAATTTGTCCGGATAGCCAGCCCACTTGACGAACAGCTGCTTTCTCGAGCCACGACCCTTTGTACGAATTACACGCTCTATTTTGAATTGTTGAGCAGCATCCGACATACGTTGCGTGCCAACGTGTGCGAGTTCCTCCAGGTAGAAAAAGCCGTCAATCTCTTCGCCGTTCAAATCTTCCAGAATAAATGTCGGTAAATTCTGTCTATTGGAAATACGTTTAATCTTGAAAACTTCTTCGCTAAAGTTTTTCTCGTATCCCTTCTCGAAAGTATTTTTCGTGCGACTAATGCGTACGTAAGATCCGGGCTTGTATTTATTCATTACACCTGACGCCATCTTTTCGCGATATTTGTAAGTAGTTTGCAGCCGTGCTCTTTTTTCTAAATTTTCTCGCGCTTTCGCAGCGTTGTAGATGTTCACGTCGCATGGCCGCATCTTTGTACCGCTGTGACGCGTATGATTGTAAGCATCGATGATTTTCTGCACCACGTCGATGTAGCGTTGCGTATTATTGTGAGAAAAGTATCGCCACATTCGTTCGCGTATAGTACGGTTCAGCCTCTCGACTACAGCCGCCTTGATATCGGGATTTCGCACTGTACGGAATTTGATATCGTGTTTTTTTAAAAATTCTTGAAACGACGAGCCTACAAACTCTTTACCCTTATCGGATTGCAAGAGTATCGGGACGCGTCCCTCACTGCGTTCGAGTATTCGGCCAAAGGCTGCGGTAACGTTGGCGGTTGTCTTATCGCGTAGTGGCTCTATCCAGGCCTGTTTACTCAGTACATCCACTACTACCAACAGGTAGCAGTAGCCATCGTTGTGTTCTTTAATCGTGGTTAATTGAAGCAGATCGCACTCCCATACGTCGTCAATGTTGGTCACGTTGTAGCTTAAACGCGGAAATTTACGCTTAACAGGTCTGTGCAGCGTATAGGCATCTTGGTTGCTAAGCCACTCGTATATACGTTCCTTTTCCCGCTTGTCAGCCGCACTAAATAGTTTACCTTTTCGATTTACGCGCACGAGATTGCGCGCACCCGCGTAACCTGCCTCATGCGAGACATCGTAGTACTGCTTCTCGTACGACATGTCGTCAAAAATTGTCAAGACGTAGCCACTTGTTCTTTGCTTGTCTTCTCGTCAAAGCAGGTGATGCGGCAGCCGCTGATTTGTTTTCAGCGTCGTTAATTTCCATCAACGCGTCAATGCTCTCTTTACTAGGTAGTCGACGTTTCGCTGTATTACTCGGAGATGTCAAATTTTTACCGATTTTTAATATTTCTGGGTTTCCAATCAGGTTGATCGGTGTGTCGACCGTCTTGATGAATTTGGCGAAAGGAAAACGTCCTACAGGCACTTCCGATGGATCCACTGGTTTTTTCTTGCGTGCGACAACGTCGCTAATCAGCTCTATAATGTTGGAATCTTGTATGGGCTTGCCATCTATACTGACCCTGCCTGTGCTATCCCACTTGAGTCGATCGCCGGCAACTGTTTTCCAGTGTTTTAGCAGAAGGCGTGCTTTTTGAGCGTAACTTTTCGGCACACTGTCGAGTATAATTTCTTCAGTCATAGGCGCCGACGTAGCCTCTATTTCGTCGATATCACGCTCGTAATCGTGCTCGGCGGCGATACGTTCAGAATCTTTGAAAAACAGATATCGGCGCAGTATTTGTAAATAGTTTTGACATTTTTCACGCTCGTCAGTAAACTTATTCGAATGTAGAATCGCGTGCATCTCAGAATCGAGTCTAGATAGATTGTCGCCGCATGTTTGAACCGAGTTTTCACATGAATCGTTCACTGTTGTGGCTGCTGGTTGAACGTTTTGCATACGCGAGAACATATCTTCGGGCACGATAATCATTTTTCTCGCGCGATCCATTTTGTAGTCGTCACGACTAGTCTGCTGCTGCTGCTGCTGCTGCTGCTGCTCACTTGTTGTTAAAAAGCTTCGAGACGAGTGCTCCGATGATAGGTGCAAGTAGAATCGGTAAAAAAGCACCACCGTGCTGTAGCAGTACTCGTTTCTTTTTCTGCCAGTCGTGGGTTTTCTTATTATTGCAATTTGTCAATTTTCTCAACACGTTTTTGTGTTTTTTAAGTCGACGTTTATGCGCGTCTTTGATTTTGACTACACCTTGCAAGATGTTCAAAGCGCACTCGCAAATGCAACGTACGAGTCTCTTGTCGGCTGTGCGTAAAAGTGCTGTACGCTGTTGACCGTCCGCGTGACAAAGAGCGTTCAGTACGGCGACTCGTTTTCTATTGAAATGCTTACCCACGGGTATGCAACATCCAGCTCGTTTCGATGTTGTTGGCGCCATAGCTTCTCACCTACTGTCTAGTCGCAGACTCATGCATACGCTTTTTGTATTTATTAGCGAAATTTAGCGTATTTCGGCACGTACGCGTACTGAATTTTGTCGCTCGGAAATATACACGTGCGAACCCTATACTCATCCAGTGCTGCTTGAGTCAGATCGAGAAAAAGATAGGAATGAGGTCCGCGCGTAGCGTCTATGTATGCCTCCTGCAGGAACTTTGAATCTTCCGGATAGATTTGTCGTGCGAGGTGCTGAATCTGAGCTCTATCGCGTGGGTTTTTAAATATCACCAGATACTTTGAATTTAAACTTATATCGCGCTGCGACTTTCCTTGGTGAAAAATATTCTGCGTCACCAGAAAGACCGATAAATTCAAATGATGAGACGAGCGCGAAAACAAATCGAGAACTATATCGTTGGATGATTCACGCATCAGGTCATCGAGAATTAGTAATTTGTTCTTCGATTTTTCCGTATCCTCCGAGTAATCGCTTCGCTGCGGTAGTCCTTCTCGAAACCCGATCGGTACAGGAAAGCTCCCGCCAACTTTGAAATCGCTACGGTAGGCCTCTTGCCACTCGGTATAGTAGAGCAGAACCCTGTCGAAGCGAGCATCGCACATCTGCGGCAGATGCTCGAGAAATTTTTTCAGGAACCAGCTTTTGCCAGCTCCTGTGGGTCCTGCTATACATGCCGTGAATGGATGCTTCCAACGCGTATCCATGATTCTGACTAAATAATTTTCTCCATCACGCGCTTTTTTATTAAAAAACTACAACCGCGGGCGGCGGCGGCGGCGGGCGCGCGCGCGCACGGTCTGACACGCGTACATTTACGCGGGCCGCGAGTATAAGCGTATATACACGCGAGCCACGTATACGCGTATACATCGTGGCCATTTATAAGCGTATATCAGCGGCAAAAGAATCAGCGTATACATCGCGGCCATGTATACGCGTATATCTGCGGCCCGCGAGCCAGCTGCACGCGTACGTATGGCTCGCGTATACGCGTATCCGCTCAAGGACAGCTTGTGTGCGAATACGAGTGGTCTCATTATTATGAAGCGTAAGAATAAAAAATTATACATATACAGCGCTGCGCTGCTAGACTGCATAGAAAGTTTGAAAAATTGTAAATATGTTAAATTGCAGCATAAACACGTGATTTAAAAACACAAATTTCATTTCTACAAAAAGGAGTTTAAAGAATCAATCGTTGAAAAGTTTTAAAATTTATCATTAAAAAGAAGGAGAAGGAGGAGGCTGAGGAGGAGGATATAAATAATTGACAAATAAAACAATAAATATTTTTATATGGATTTTGTTTTATTTTGTATAAAAAAATAAAAATATATATATATATATATTTTTACAAATAATGATATAATTTATTCTACGAGTGCGCACACACACACACACACACACGCGCGCGCGCACATACCTAGTTACATAAATCCGTATGGTAATGATAATGTTTTTGTGACATAACGGCGTTTTCTTAAAACTATGGAGCACGTTTTGAATTCTTTTCGCGTTACAACTGAATGGTCGGGCATTTTTCTAATCGCCTTAAAATTTAACTTAATAATATTCTGAGAATCCCTCTCGTTCTCTTGTTCGTCAAAATATTGCTCAATCATATCCTTAATACTATCGAAATTAATTTTTAAAGAATTACTAAAATTTAAAGATATGCCCTTAACCTTACAATTCTCGATGACCTGACCGGTGGCAGGTACCAGAGCTTTGTACCCATAAAATTTCGGTCCACCCGAAATAAAATGGGTAATATAAGTCCCTTCGCCATAGCCCTGCAGCTCATCGGTCATATCACCGAGTAAAGAACCTAGCTGTGGCCTATATTCTAGCGGATCTCGAATATTTGTTCGGAAAATACACGAGTCCGTATCGTAATATAATGTTCGCTTGCCAAGCTTCTCCAAGTGCTCGTATAATTTTAATCGAGCCTGAGCAGTGGTGTATGCTGCGATAACGACATTTGTGTACGCCGTTGTCGTTACCGCCTCATCCACATGTCGCCAGTTTACGTACAGCATTTCCTCGTTTACCGGTAGGATGCTTAAGACTTCTTTGTCTTCGGCCACGAGGAGTTTTAGTAGATCTTCGCGTTTCTTTATGACCTTTGTCTGCTTCAAGTTACTCCTCTGGCCAAACTTTCCCCAAAATGAATTTAGGCATAGCTTAGCCACCGTACGTAAACCCGCATTTTTACCTATTTTTGTCCTATCGAGCAAGATGCCTTCTTTTTCCCGGTACTCACGAATGTAGCGGTCTTTGGTCTCGTCATCGACACACCAAGCTGGAAAGCCCGAGGCTTGTTGCTTGAGCTGTAGAAAAGTGTCGACGTACTCGACAAAGAGACCACCTTCTCCTGTAGCGGGATCCAACTCGGTTATCTCATACTGCCAGATTACAAATATTTCAGTAATCGAGTAACCGAGTTCGATCGCTTTTCGGAGCTCGTCGGCGACCCACGTACCCGTAAATTCTCTAGCGTGGGGATCGTCGTGGTTGCAATCTCCTTGCCGTTGTTCCTCACAACATGTGCGACACAAGGCAAAAAGAAGCTTATTATGCATTTTGACGGGCAAGAGAGGCAAAAGTAAGTTTCTCGGAAGTAAAACTTTACATTTGACGAGTCCTTCTATGCCCGTCAAACTATTTTCACCACCAGTCAGTAGTGTGCACTCATTGCCCACGTGTATTTTGGGATGACGGAGCGGGAATCGTCCACGTTTACAGACAAAAGGGTAGAGCGAACATATGTCCGTGTA
>CM053169.1:21106937-21123261 GCA_012977825.3 Pteromalus puparum | reverse complement strand
TGATGTGACAATTTGTTACAAATCCAATATTCTATGTTCACAATTCAAGTTATTTTTTATGGGGCATATACGCCAAAGATCCCAACCAATAGTTGGTCAGGACATGTTGATTGGCAGACAATATAGCGCCCCATTCTGCAGTTATGGTTCATTAAATTCGTGTTTTGTTTATCCGGTCGTTACCGAATAAAAAATCAAATAAATTAATGTATTTGTAAGTTTGGTCATGTAGAGTATTTGATATTTACAAACTATTGTAAGTATATCTTGGCGTAGGGATTTCTAATTTAAAATTTTGTTAAAATCTGGTAAATCGTGTTGTTCAGTTCAATTTCTCATTAGTTTAAGGTCTTTTTCTAATGAGAAGTTATGTCCATCATAAAATATACAAGTGTCCACATATAGGCTTCATTATTATAGGTTATCAATATAGATGGTGACGTGTGACGAACTTGACACCTTGATTTTTAATTATAAAGTACTCTCTGTTTTTCGTATGTTACATTCGGCACTAAAAGTTCGCGAAACGAGAATAAGTTATTGTAATATTCTTATTAAGTGTCGGAAAATGCATTATCATTACGTAAAAGTCTTTGAGATCTTTGTTAATTTGGCTGTAAAGGGATAACTAACTTTTCCGTCTATGGCAAACAAGTCGATACTTTTTTCCTCTGGCAACTATCACTGCTGACGACATTTGTACTGTCGAGTATTTCTCCCAAATTGAGAACATCTTTCTTACTGATATTGTCCTTTTCTTAAACTCTACAACGAAATTATTCGTTTGAGATCCTATGAGACTTACTGCTTTTATATGGAATATTTGCCACTTAAATTTAATTGTCTAAAAGCTTTTCTGTTTCAGATATATGTGTTTTTCTATTAGGCGCGTTAAAAATATCTGATGTTGAAGCTATCGTTATTTAGATTCAAGAATGATGTCAAAAGGCCCAGAATCTTGTTCTCCACTGTAATAATTTTATTTCAGAGGTTGCATGAAATTTCCAACGGTACAATTACTTTCAACATTATGTTAAAATATACTTTGACATAAACATTCATATAGAGCGCAAAAAACCTCTTTATTTGCAATCTCATTGCCATAAACAGAATGTTGAAGTACATTCGTAAATTGAAATTTGGGGGTTGGCGAGCGGGAGCCGAGCAGGGGGTACCCCCCCTAGTATATATATATATATATATATATATATCAGCATTACGCGCACGATTTGTCAGATACCAGATTTTTCATCTTCGATTTGACAGAGAACCACCCATAGATATAATATATATATATTGTGGGGTGTGGGTGTGTGTCTACCAAAAAAATTTTCAGCGCGATCCTTCACTTGCTCAAGTTATAGCCTGGTCAAAGTTGGTGTTTAAGCGATTTTTGCATTTTTGCCTATTTTCAATGATTTGTAGTCTCATAATGGATGCATTTTTAACTAAAACTACCCTGATACTTTTTTTTTGTAAATTTTTCTAAAATTTTTCAATAAAAATACTTTTAAAGTCATATATACATGTGTAGCCTACCTTATTTGCATTTTAAACTTAAAATGTTGATAAATCGAAGAGTTTTGATCTGGACTCTGAGACTACTTTCGTACGGTGAAAAGATACCTTTTTATAGTGCAAAAGTACCTGTACAAGAGCCAGAATGGCAGAGGCCTTTGTTTTTTGTTTTTATGGGACACTCGTAGTGGAAAACCCTCAGAATTGATTCAAATAACTAATAATAGCTGTAGACAAAGGACGTATCCATCATAAAAATATCACAGTGGTTGTTTATGTTAGTAAAAAGGAATCTGACGTCCTTTGTCAAAGCTATTATATTTATTATGTTTACATTTCTTACATTAGTTCTCGAGAAATTGAAAGACAACATGGAATACAAAAATCAATTGTTCTTAGGATTTTCAAATCCCGAAGATATTATGCTTACCACCTTACATTAACTAAAGAACTAACGCTTCGAAATCTTGCACAACATTTTCAGTTTTGTCACTGGGCATTACAGCATCCATAGTTTTACCTTTGGCGATATTTGAAAAAAAACTTGTTATGAGCTACAACCAACGACACGAAAAGACATGATGGAACGCATACACGGAAAGAAGAGGAACGCTGAGGGATGGTGCAACTGCGCGGGCAGCGACGCGTGCGCTGCTGACTTCTCAGATACGCCGCTACGTCATCATCCCACTCTCACGCTGTGCACGCCGCACCGCTCGCTGCGCTACATATATAGATATACGTGCTCGCTGCAGCCGCCGCCGCTACTGCCTGATGGCGCTGCTGTTGTTGCTTGTAGCTGGCTGCTCAGCTGTGACCCGTAGCTTTGGAAAGAGTGGGAGAGTACGCTTAAATAAGCGTATAATAACTAAAAATGAGTCGTGAGACTTTAGTTTTTGAATTTTAAATTGAAAACCCTGCGGAGCCGGTGTGGGGTATTACATAGTCCCCTAGTGAGAATTTTTCGAAAATTGAAAAATTCGCACTACACTCGCAGAGAAAAAACGATTCAGTAAATTATTATATCTATTAGTTTTAGTATAGAAATATAAAATTGATGCTATCATCAATTGCAACCACTCTGAGCATACCATTTCTCGTTATGACCTTAGGACACTTACCTGCTAGGTGCATAATCAACTATTTAATTTAATTGTTTCAATTATATACTTAATATTTTATTCAGCTTAATGAGTATGAAAAATTGGATTGGGACACCATTGTAAAATTACATTTTCAATAAATTTTGCTAAATAAATTTATCATATATCTTGGCAAAATTTTTTTTAGGATTCTGACCATTTTATGGCCATTCTTCGATTTTTGAAAAAATATTTTTCCTTTTTTTTTAATGATACGATTTATACAATATATTTAACAATAGTGTATCTAAAAGAGCTTAAAATTGCCTACTTTTTCCCGCAAGATTTTGCAGATTGGCCGTTGATATTGTAACAGGGTTGACGGGAACTACAATCGCACAACAGTAAAGCTACTAGGAGGATTCGTCCTAACGTCTCCGTCTATTACATTTGAACAATATGTAATGGAATCCTCAATTCCATTACTCACACAAAAATTATAGAATAAAAAAACCAAGTAATTACACGCGCACACACAAAAATACATATCTATACTTATGACACGCCGCCATCGGAGCAACCACCCGCTGAGAAAGCAGGTCGCACCAAACCAAAATAGACCAAAAAGCAGCGGCCAGTACGCATCTAAGCCGAGTCCCGTAAAAATGGCAGACATAGACCAGAACACGGAACAAACAAGCCAAAGAACAAACCTCATAAATATCACGGAACCCTGCAACGTTGTCATACGTGAAAGTAAAATACGCCGAAAATAAAAGAATCGAGGCGGACGATTTTAGATTCATGGCCAAGCAAAGGCAAACAGCGATAAGAAAGAAGCACCGATCTACGACTGTGCCAATACAAAAAACCGCTGCCAAGTCATTGGCACTTTGCTTCCTCCTATTCTGCTAGTGGAAGATAATTACATGGGACAATCAACTCATTCTTTGATTTAAATATTCGCTACTATTCGATACTAAAAGGATAGGTTAGGAAGACACTTGTAGGGGAGGGGTATCAGGGGACTGGGGGTTAAGGTGGATTCCAACCTTATGGTATCAGTATATTTCCAACCTTGTGGGTAGCAGTCTTTTAGGTACACTATTGTTGAATATATTGTATAAATCATATCCATAATAAAAAGCAAAATATTTTTTTCAAAATCGAAAATGGCCATGAATGTCATAAAATAGTCTAAATCTAAAAGAAAATTTACTCGAATTCAGAATCAGAAAACATATATGCATCCAATCTTATTAGCGATCGATCACGTAGTTCCAGAATTATAACAGTATACATACGCACGCATGCACGCACGCACGCACGCACGCACACACACACACAGACAAAACCATCTGCACGGACATATTATAAAACCATGAAAACTCTCAAAATATACTAAGCTTTATTATCAAATTATATGGTTTAACAAAAATAATAATGTTCAGTCACACAGAGCATACAGGGTGAGAGTTGAAGAATTTAAATATTAATATCATTCAAACTAAACGGTTTCATAAGCTACAAAAAGAACCTAGCCGAAGTGATCAAAAGATGAATCTTTTCCTAAAATTTTATCTCAATTTAAACCTTTTTACTCCCGTAATCGTACGACATAAAAAAACCATTTTTTCTAGTTTTTGATTTTTATCTCAAAAACTAGTCGCCAAAATTGCTTAAAATTTTTACAACTAGTAGATATCGTTGTTTTTTATTGTCATGAATTTTTTCAAAACATTCAACTATTTATTTTTTTAGTTATATATGTTTATCGAAAAATTACCTTTTATATCATAAAAAATGAACAGATCAGTCAATCTAGAAAATCTTGCGGGAAAAAGTAGACAAATTTATGTTCTTTTAGATACACTATTGTTGAATATATTGTATAAATCATATCATTATAAAAAAGCAAAAATATTTTTTCAAAAATAGAAAAATGGCTATAATATGGCCATAAAATGGTCAGAATCATAAAACAAAAAATGACCTAAATTCAGAATTAGAAAAAATATATGCATGTCAAATTTTATTACGATCCGTCGCATGGTTCCAAAATTATGGCGGTATACGTACATACACACACACACACACACACACACACACACACACACACACACACACACACACACACACACACAGCCATCCGCACGGACATTTTCTAAAAACGTATGATTCGTACTCTAAACACCTCCAAATGCGTTTCCACGAAGTATTAGCAAAACTGAAAATTTTACTATTACAAAGCTTCCTCTTGAGGAGGAAGCAAAATCTGGAAGATCTCACATGCGCGCTCTTCAAAGAGAGCGCAGGCAACGGAAAGCAGCGGGAGAGCTAAGCTATGAGCTCGATTCCCCAAACTAGAAGCAATAAAACTCAGTTTTTATGAATTGACCTGTCATATTTCCATTAGAGCAAGAGTCGCGAGAAAATTTCACACCAGCCTCTCCAAAAAACGGAATGAGGGAAAATACTAGAAGCCAGCATATAAAGCCCTGGAGAAAAGGGTGAGGAGAGTCAGTCTGTATCCGAACGTCAATCAATACCGAGTCTCTGCCAGTCGTCAGACCAACAACAAGTTATAAAAGTACTAGTTAGCAGTGCACAAGTTAAAGTTCACACACTCGTAAGAATATCGAGGGTCTTAGCCCAAGTCGACAGTCCATAGTGAACAGTAAATACACGTGTTCGCGTTCGTCAAGGCGCATCATCCTCTCGTCTCTAAAAAGAAATCAGACGCACCGAGGCGCCCATCTGTCCACACCTGCTTGCCATTGAGGAGAGAAGCTGAGAGCCGACGGCCCATCAACAGCCTGACCGTACTGAACCACCGACGCAAGGACCAGGCGCCAAGAATCCACAGCTGCAACCTCCTGCTGGCGCGCATCTTCCGACACACACATACACACACTCACACACGTACACCATCATAAGGTACTACATTACATCACTCGGCGTAATTAATGCTAAAGAATTATTAAGTTGGGTTTTTAGGAGAGCAGCCGCAGAGACAACCCGAGAGTGTATTGCACTCTGTCTGTGCGTGCTCGAGAAGATGTGCGTCTGGCCGTCTGCCATTTTGTTTGTCAGGATTTGTTTTTGTTTGATTGCGATATAAAGAGGTGACTGCAATTGCAAATCTAATTTTGTGTATGATGGTGGCTTATAATAATTGCACGTCTGAATAGATTGCTTAAAAATGCATATCTATTCCTCAAATCTTCTTGAATGGATTCTATAAATAAAATTTCATAGAATTTAAATAGAAGGTAATTTATTCATCTATGATTTTGAATAAAAGATTACTATAATTCACACATTGATCACACGGTAATAAGTAAACTAAAATAATACCTTCGATAATATAACTGAACTACTACAAAATAATACATTAGTCTTACGTAAAAGGAAATGGGGTTTTCAAAGTCGTTTTCATTTCTTTAGCAATCATAATCCTACACAAACAATGTCTGTAGTCAGTAATATCCCTTTACTCAGAATATACAAATAGCATAATTTGTCCTATGCAATCATTGTCATCGTCAAGTAAAAGTTTGTATAGAGGTGTGTTTTTTCGAACTAAAATTAATGTTAGTTATTAAGAACTATCGTTAAAATTTGTACAATGTGAATGAAGTTTTTTTTTAAATGGTCGACATTAAAAAACCGCTGCCAATTAATTGGCACGTAGCTTCCTCCAACGAAGTTTATTGTTCCAATAAATAAAATATTACTTTAAAATACAGTATGTGAATGCTATATTAATATTATCAGTATGACATAAATTCGTAGGGCGGAACTTTACGACGTGCAACGACAACCCTATAGGAGGAAGCCGAATTTTTTAGAAAAATCGGTTTTTACATTTCAGCTCTTCGACCGTTTTTCGACCTTCGACCTCTTCTACCGTTCAACGAAATCTTTTGAAATTTTAACAGCAGATATCTTTGTTTATGGTGTATCACCAAATAAAATTTTGAAACATTTGATTACACTGTTTTAGAGATATAAGGAATCAAAAAATTTTCAAAAAAAAATTCAAACCTTGATATCTTAAGAACCATAGGGGTTTCAAAGCTGCGCAATGAAGTTAGCCAAAACATATAAAATATCTACCTTTTCCCAAAATCTCAAGTGCAATAAGGCCCTTTTACGCCCGTAATCAAGACTCATAAAAAACTGTTTCGACCCCTAGAACCTGACCCTATAACCTTATGACCCCATAATCCTATAAGAACTTATAACTTTATTTCCCCATAAACCTTTACCCTATAACCTCATAACCCCATGACCCTATAAACCTCTAACCCTAGAACCTTATGACCCCTTAACCATATAAACTGTTATAACCCACCCATAGGCTCTCTCGCGCAAAGCCCCTGGAAACCCGCAACCCGCCTAACACTGCCACTAGCGCCGGAACTCTTCCAACCGCGCCACTAGTACCGCGCGCGGCCGCTGGGCGGCGACCGCCCGCGCGGCGCGACGCGCAAGTGAAGTAGCATTCTGTTAGGCATAAAGGCGGACCGGATCCAGGCCGAGGCATCCCCACCCCCGACCAGACATTCGGACAAGTTATGAGCTCGGCGCCTAGGCATCTTGCATATCATTCGACGTCTGAATAAATCTGATTTTTGGAGAATAAATTTACTGAATTTAATTGAATGAATTAAATTTACATTACGTCATTTTCCCAATAATCCTGTTTCCCGTGTGTCTGCATCCAGGGCACCTCCTCGCGGTGACGGCGGGCAACGGAGCGAGCCCGTTATCCGGCTGAGTCCCTGGATCACGGCTATCATGCCGTCATGGCAGGCACACGTAGAAAGTGCGTTACGATGCAGGGAGTCGGAAACCCAGTATCGGCGGCTGGTCAGGGTGGGAAAGCGGGCCCGCAGTCGTAGTCATCAAGTGACCGCAGATTAAGAGAGAGCAAAGCTATCTTGCCAGAACACAATTGTGAATCGGAGCACAACGTGTTTTGTCATGTATGCTCAAAATTTGAAGTGAGTTCTCTACGTAAAGTCATCGACGATGATATTCGAGAGACTTACAAAAATATTTTTGGTTTTGAAATGTATGCGTCTGGAATTAAAAGCTGGGCTCCCAATATCATCTGTAACAGTTGTCGAAAAATGTTCATCAGGTGGAAGAAGGAAAAAAAGAAAGATAACCTTAGGTTTTCCATTCCGACAATTTGGAAACGCCCTTCAAGTGCAAATGATTGTTTTTACTGTTGCAATAAAATTCAGGGGTACAACAGTAAAAACAAAAGCAAAATCGTGTACATTAGTGTTTCATCTGTTGTAGCTCCGGTCTTAGATACCGTAGAGGATAGTAGTACTAGTCATGTGCATCACGAGACAATTGCTGATGTGATGGAAGTCGACGAAATAGTGGATTTGGAAACAGAATCGGCATCTAAGATGAATGATGAGACAGATAGTGACATGCATGATGAGACGTATAGTGACATAAGGTTATAGGTTAGGTATTTGTAGGGTTATGGGGACATAGGGTTATAGGTTAGGGGTTAATAGGGTTATATGGTTATAAGGTTTTATGGTTAGTGGTTAAGGGTTCATATAAGGCCGCTGGTTTAGCTTATAGGGTTTTAAGGTTATAGGGTTTGGGGTTTATACGGTTATGGGGTTTCTAGGATTAGGGTTTGACGAATTTAGTTTAAGATTCGATGGATTAAGTTATAAAATCGTTTGGGATTATCGGGTCTAACGATTTTAGTAGATTTTGGAATGTTTTTTGAGGTTATGGACAAACCCTGACGTGCCTGGGTTAAACCGACCTTGGATTCGGACTCAACGACCCCAAAAACATATAGTATACATAGTCAGACCCCCAGGCCAAAAAAATTTTTTTTTGTGTGGCTGTGTTATTGACTTCATCTTGTGAATCAGTCAAGTTTACAACTGATTGACTGTTATCTGTAGAATTAGTAACGCTAACCGTAGGTTCGACAATTGCTTGATTTGAAGCTAAATTCTCAGTAGAAGCTATCGAGGAATCTATGGATGGTAAGGATTGCCTCTGCTTCAATTCTTTGTAAGCGTTAAAATAGCTTTTAAATATATTCCTTACATTTTCATGAAAAATAATCTCATCTATTTCTACATTAGTCAATAGTTCGAATTTCTGTTCGTCGATTTGTGAAACTCAAAAAATGTATTTACTTACAGCCCCAACAAAATCATAATAGTAACCAGCAAATATGATAAATTTCCAAACGCACAAAAGGCGCATGCCTGAAACTTGCATTTTCGTATGCATAACCTCAAAAAAACTTACTGTGAATATAGGCGATGATATCGCTGAATCCCCAATCGATCAATTTGTTCCTTACAAAGTTGTCCATTTTCGCTATTTGCACATTGTTGTACTTAATCAAACTTCAATAATTAATAATCTTGTTCAGAGACAAACAACGGTGCGTGCACGCTTATACGCCGTGCAAATCAGCACCGAGATCCAACGTGCTCAGTCGCACCGCGCGTCGGCGTGCGCTCACGAGAAAAGGCGATGCACGCGCACCATCTGACGAGTCAGCAGCGCACGCGTCGCTGCCCGCGCAGTTGCACCGTCCCTCAGCGTTCATACTTTTTTCCGTGTACGAACAGCTGGTGCAGCAATTTCAAGAAATGTCTTGCTTTCCACGGTAAAACATTTTTAAGAAGAATCTTACTGTATTTCGACGCAAATGGTCGTCAGTTTGAGCACACACTCAATGGTTGATTGTAAAACGAAAGGTAAGAGGCACTGTAATAAAGCACCTTAAAGGAAACATAATCTTATTACTTCCACGTTGTTGTTTCTGGGTTAAAAAAAGGAAGTAAATGGCTTTGAGAAAGTCATAGGTACTTTGCTGATATTCTTTGGCCTTGATGCAACCTTACCGTGACTTTGTTTAGCATTTTCAACGTGCATTCTCTTATTTTTACCAAATCAAAGATCAAAAGCAGGGGTTCTCGCTTGAAAAATCACCTTGACTTTGACATAACCTTAAGGGGCACACCACTTTCAAACTCTGAAAAATAAAATTCTTATAAATAATTACAAAAATAAATTATTATTGTTATATAATTTTTATTCTAATATTAGGTTATAGTACCTGTATTCTTACCATTGTAAATCCATATTAAGTAAGTGACTCTCCGTATACTCTTTGGAGTATTTTGGCACTGTCCGTAGGATTCCATGTGACTACAAACTTTAACCTGAAATTATAGGAGAATGCTTTGAACATTTATACTTTTGGTATAAATGAAGGGATTTTGATTTGAATGCTTGGAAAATCTTTATTGAAAGAAAATGTGGCATAAATAAGTTAAAAAAAAGCAAAAAATTCAGTATTTTCATCGTTAAACATTTTCTAAGCATTCTAATCCAAATCCCTTCATTCATACCAAAACTACAAGTGTACAAAGCATGCTCCTAAAATGTCAGCCCAATTAAACCATATGATCATATAGAGTCCTACGGACAGTGTCACTATGGGTAGGTGCTAATATGAATTTACAATGGTAAGAATACAGGTCTGTGCGTCCAGAACGGACGGGTGGGTGCCTATCACCACTACACAGCGCGTCCTCAGGTTGCGGATAGAGGAACGGCCCCTGAGAAAGAGGTTAGCTGCGAATAAATCGAATAAGCAGCCGCGGACAGCCGATAGGCCCGGGCGTGGGTGTGATGAGCCCGCACTGGCGATCGAACGCATTCATCTAGAAACACTACGCAAGCACCACAACAACGAACACTCAACAATATTTCTTATTTCACTTTCTCTTCCTA
This sequence comes from Pteromalus puparum, assembly GCA_012977825.3. Classification (NCBI taxonomy): domain Eukaryota; kingdom Metazoa; phylum Arthropoda; class Insecta; order Hymenoptera; family Pteromalidae; genus Pteromalus; species Pteromalus puparum. The sequence continues at coordinate 21,112,855 of CM053169.1, read as the reverse complement.
CCTAACTATGTCTATAATCTATCTCTTTTAGCACACATTACAAAAATCCTGCTGTCGTGGGGAATGCGGGAGCGATGACAACTGCCCCGAAAGGGGATGTGTAGAATGATTCGCCACCTGGTCTTACACGGCAACGAAGCCAGCGTAGGCGCGCTGCCTTGCAGGGGGGCGTTAGGATACGAGCGTGATTCCGTAGTGTGTCCGACGATGAGCTGACTCCGTCCTCATCAAAGTCGGAAAGCTCTCATACTTAGTTCTAGAGAGGTATGGGAGTTATCACCTCTAGAACGGGTGATTCACCTGCGATCGGAAAGAGGATCAAAACGCGTGGGTTTCACATACTATCATGGCTCAAAAAAACAAACCAAACCAAAAATCAATAGGACTTAGAGGTGAGGAACGTGGAATGTGCACAGCTTTATACAGAGCGTGGCGCGCTACCGCGGGAAATCTGTAAAAGATGCCTGACGGGTACAATCAGACTAGTGAGCTATACCAGAGAAACTCGGCGGCGACTAGCGGCTATGTTAGCGAACACGACAAACTTACACCTTTAATGTAACGGGGGCGCGCAGCGACAATTACGCCTAGGTAGCGGTTCCTGATTAACAAAAGAATTAATACACGCGGTTAAAAGTTTCAAATTCGTGAAAGCGACGACGATTTAAGTATATCGTCCATCCGGAAGGAGCGTGGTACAAATTACGCTGGTTATTTAACGTGGCATTGTACCTACGGAGACAAAAGCGAAGCACAGCTGAAGATCCATATATAAAACGAAGCTTGGAGCAAGTTTAATGCGACCCAATTCGCCTTAACAACCCAAAATAGTAGAGGGGGGATTCAACCGCTAAAAATAGGGAAAGCAGGATAAGTAGTGGCGCCACTATAGGCAAGGAAAGTCTGCACGAAACCAGCAACGATAACGGTATTAGAGTCATAAATTTCGCGGCGGCAAAAGGTCTTATAGTAAAGAGTACATGCTTTAAGCACAAGGATATACACAAAGTAACGTGGACATCGCCGGACGGAGCCACGAAAAATCAAATCGATCACTTTCTTATCGATAAGAGGCGCCACACGAACGTGCTTGACGTAAGAACCTATAGGGGGGCGGATTGCGACTCGGATCATTTTCTAGTAGTGGCCAAATTAAGAGCCAAATTAGTAGCTGGGCAAAATAGTAAACGGGCGAGCAAAGTAGAAACGTTCGATATTGAAAAGCTACGGAACGGGATAGAACGAATTAAGTATCAAGTAGAAATAAGGAATCGGTTTCAGGTACTCGAAGAAACGGATGCACCGACGGAGGTAGATGACGACCCGAACAGTCTTTGGGGGGATATCGAAAAAGCGATAAAACAGGCCGCGAATAAAGTGCTAGGTAGAAAGAAAAAGCCAAAGAGCAAACCATGGTTTGACGAAGAGTGCGAACTCTGGTTTGAAAGGCGCAAAAAGGCCAAATTAGACAGCGTACACAATGGAGGCGATAGGGCCGTAGAAGAGTACCACGAAATAAGAAGGCAAGTGGGGGCGATTTACAGGAACAAAAAGCGCGAGTATCAAAAGAATCAGATTAGAAAAATAGAAACTAATAGTAAGGAAAATAACCCGCGCGAGATGTACAAAGGAATTAACGCTATTAGGAAGGGTTTCCAGAGTAGATCGCAATTAATGAAAGATGAGGGCGGGAATCTCGTTACAAGCGAAAATGAACTGCTAAAGCTGTGGAAAGGATATTTTGATAAGTTACTAAACGTACATGAAAACTGCGAGGAAACGGGAGACGAAATCCACACTGCGGAACTCCATATGGAAGAACCGACCTACAAAGAAGTAGAAGCCGCGATCAAAAAACTAAAAAACAATAAGGCCGCGGGAAACGATTCTATACCAGCTGAACTACTTAAATACGGGGGCACCGCGCTTACATTCAAAATTTTTGAACTAGTATGTGCTATTTGGAAAAATGAAACGATACCGGAAAACTGGAAAGAATCTATCATTATACCGATTTTCAAAAAGGGAGATAAGACAGATTGCAATAACTACCGGGGAATCTCACTTTTAGCTACCTGCTACAAAGTTCTATCAAACGTAATACAGGCCAGACTCACGCCCTTCGCGGAAGATATAATAGGAGACTATCAGTGTGGATTCCGGCGTAACAGGTCGACGTGCGATCAAATGTTTACTATAAGACAGTTGTTAGAGAAAAAATGGGAACATTGCGAAACAATACACCAACTATTTATAGACTTTAAAAAAGCGTATGACTCTATCAAACGAAGCAAAATGTATCAAATCCTGGTGCTCCTCGGAGTACCAAAAAAACTCGTGAAATTAATTCAAATATGTCTGAACGGAAGCACGGGAAAGGTCCGAGTAGGCGGTAACGTATCCGAATCATTCATGATACGCGACGGTTTGAAACAAGGTGACGGTCTCTCTACAGTACTCTTTAACTTAACGCTAGAATATGTTGTTAGAAAAATGCAGACTAGCGGGCTAGGTGCAACCCTTAACGGAAAAACACAAATTCTAGGGTATGCGGATGACTTGGACATACTAGGGGATAACGGTGCAGCGGTAGCGAGAAACGCGGAAATACTCATAAATGCGGCCGAGGAAACGGGGTTAGAGGTGAGCGAATCGAAAACGAAATATATGATAATGGATAAACTGGGCATTTACGAAGGAGAGGGGGATCTTAGAGTCGGAAATTTTACTTTCGAAAAGGTTAGCGAATTCAGATATTTAGGCACAACCATAAATGATCGAAACGAAATTAAAGCCGAGATTAACAAGAGACTTCATTCGGGTAATGCTTGCTACTACGCCGTGAATAGATTACTAAAATCAAAACTGCTGTCTAGAAATGTAAAAGTAAGGATATATAGGACTATAATAATGCCGGTAATCCTGTACGGGTGCGAAACTTGGGCGCTTACTAAAGCGGAAGAAAACCGTTTTAGGGTGTTCGAAAATAAGGTTCTGCGAAAAATATACGGGCCAAAGAAAGATGAGGAAACCGGGGAGTGGAGGAAACTGCACAACGACGAGCTACATAACTTATACGCGTCACCGAATATAAACAGAATAATTAAATCGCGAAGATTAAGATGGGCAGGGCACGTTGCAAGAATGGGAAATGATCACACGGCAGCGCGTATAATGAAAGGAAAGCCAAATACGTCGCGACCTCTAGGTAGACCTAGACGCAGGTGGGAGGACAATGTAAAAGCGGACTTATCTGAAATCGGGCGGGACGGCGCGAAATGGATAGGGTTAGCACAAAATAGGGATACGTGGAAGGATTGCGTAGATGAGGCGATGAACTTTCGAGTTCGAAATGCCACTTAAAAAAAAAAAAAAAAGAATACAGGTACTATAACCTAATATTAGTATAAAATTTATATAACAATTATAATTTATTTGTGTAATTATTTATAAGAATTCTATTTTTCAGAGTTTAAAAGTGGTGTGTCTCCTTAAGTGACAAATTATTTTGGTTGAATCTATCGGTCTCCACCAGGCAGGTGGTATGGATAGATTGATGAAAGAATAAACTATCTCATTTTTTTTTCGATGTTTCAGCGAGCAAGAAAAATAATGAATCTTTACAGCAGTTTGTTTACAACAGGTATGTGACGCGGGGCTCACAATTATGGAAATTATAATGGTGTCGTTGATGGAAAGTTCGAGAGCCGCTTCCCCGCCAGGCGGCGGGGGGAGAGCGTCGGCGGTAGTGCTTGTGTCTCTCTCGGTTGTTCGATACGAATTCGCACGAGTTTGCACTTCGCATGGCTTATATACTCGGCGCGGAGCAGCGAGTATGTAACCGAAGCGGCTCTCGAACTTTCCATCAACGACACCTTTATAATTTCCATAATTATAATCCGCGCGTCACATATATGTTGTAAACAAACTGCTGTATATATTGATTATTTTTCTAACAATGAACCCATTTTCTCATCTTCATAATGAGGGCGACATTGCTCACTGAAACGTCGAAAGAAATATGAGATAGTTTTTTATTTCATCTACTTATCCACAACCGAAATAACTTAAGTAAAAAAGTCAAGGTCAAGGTTATTGCAACCAGTAGGTCATACTCTTCACCTTTGATAACTTTTTTCAGAAACATTTTAATGTTTTCAATCGTTTTTTCGAGCTAACACCCATACTTAACAATTTTCGTAAATTTGGCCTTCATATGACCTTTTACGACTGTTGAAAATTTCATTTTGAACGTCAAATTTTCCGCTCTTTTCAAATCTAGAGTCAAAAGTAGATCTTGGTGGTACTAAAAGTTGACCACCTTTAACCTCTACAACTTTTGTCTAAAAAATTTTTATGTCTCCAACCATGATTCTGAAATATTTTTCATTATAGTTTAAAATGGTCCACGCTGCATGTAACATTATATTTAACATATATGGTAATATGCAACATTCAGCTCACCTTTTTATATATGTTATAAATTTAGAATGAAAATACCTGTTCTTCCAGTTTGTGGTGGTGTTGGTGGTTTCGTTGTTGGTGCTGGTCCTACAGCAACTGAAGCTAAGCCAGAACCTGTGGATGACGCTCCCAAACTTTGAACACTGCTCTGACTTCCACCTCGTTGCTTTGTTCTTGGAGTTCCTGCAGCTCTTACACCATGGCCAACATCGTCAAAAATAGTGTAGTCAATATTTTTTCTGACATATTTGATGGGTTTTTCGGGATTTGCAGGAGCAATTATTTTATACTGTCTAGACGTCATTTTGTTAGCTGTAAGTACACCTATTTCTCTTCTTGCAACTTTTTCTTTATGGATCATTACTGTTTGCGAAATATGATTCATTTGACTTTCCATTTCTGATAACTGAGAAGATTGTAAGTCAAGCAATTGCAAAAAATTGTATGCTAATGTATTAATTTGATAAGCGACGCTTGCTAAGGACTGTGTCGTATAATTTTTCGTTTCGTCCAAAGCATATCGTTTATTTTCAGATTGAAAGTAATTTGCTTCACAATAATCGGCAACACGTTCAAGATTTGAATGGCTATCAGCAAGATTGTTTCTCCCTTCAGGAACCTCTTGATGAAGTAAAGTAGATAACTCAGCCATTATTACGAATTTAAATATGTTAACTGCACCAAACCTGTAAGGAAACGTTAAGTACAATTGATTTACAAGTTACATATTTTTTTCAAACTTATGTTAATTATGTTTCAGTTTTCTCCTATCTATCTATTGTTAAAAATAGAGAGAAAAAGGCACTTGAATACTACATAAATAATTATACAAATAGTAACCTTGTTGAGGTTCGTATGTATGTACGTGATAATTGTGTATGTATCTAAATTCACTACCTGAACAAGTGCGAAATAACAGTACCTAGAATCTCAACGTTATCAACCTATTCTAAATATCTTTTTATTTTAATGTTATCATCGTTAAGGGAACAGATAAAACACCTTAAAATGTCAAAAAATTAAAAAATTGAATTGCTTCCTCCTCAAGAGGAAGCTTTGTAATAGTAAAATTTTCAGTTTCGCTAATACTTCGTGGAAGCGCATTTTGAGGTGTTTGGAGTACGAATCATACGTTTTTAGAAAATGCCCGTGCGGATGGCTGTGTGTGTGTGTGTGTGTGTGTACGTATACCGCCATAATTTTGGAACCATGCGACGGATCGTAATGAAATTTGACATGCGTATATTTTTTCTAATTCTGAATTTAGGTCATTTTTTGTTTTATGATTCTGACCATTTTATGGCCATATTATAGCCATTTTTCTATTTTTGAAAAAATATTTTTGCTTTTTTATAATGATATGATTTATACAATATATTCAACAATAGTGTATCTAAAAGAACATAAATTTGTCTACTTTTTCCCGCAAGATTTTCTAGATTGACTGATCTGTT
>CM053169.1:21063246-21094968 GCA_012977825.3 Pteromalus puparum | reverse complement strand
TTTAACGCAATCCGTTTGTTCTCTACTTTTTAACAAAACCAAATTGTTTTTCTGATATGATATTGCATTCCATTAGAAATAAATACAACCTATTATACAAGATTTTCTCAAATATCTTTGCTAAGTTCGATATTAGTGATATCGGCCTATAGTTAGTCATACATGACCTGTCACCAGCTTTGTAAATAGGAACTATGTCAGCTTGTTTTAGAGCAGATGGCCAGGAGGCTTGTTGTATAGACGTATTAAAAATATGTTCTAATGGTTTATCTATATAGTTAACTAGGAATTTGATCGTTTTTGCATTGATATTATCAACACCTCCAGTCTTGTTTTTCAATGAATCTATAGTTCTTCGAATCTCAACACAATTGGTAGGATATATAAAGATTGATTTGCTATTTTTATCTGGTAATGTAGGTTGATCTGTATCTGTATTAGGGATTTGTTTACTCAAGTCTAATCCTATTTTGCAAAAATAATCATTCAAGTGGTTAGCTATAGATAATTCGTCTTCAATTTTTTGGCTGTTTATGACTAAGTAATCAGGTGACTTGTTTTGTTGCATATTTTTATTAAGTTTATTTTAGAGGTTATGTTCTTCTCTGTGTGCTCGGGGCAGATTATAAGGTGTTTCCCCAGGTGTTTATAATTGTCCGATATCTCGTTGAGACAGTTGATATGGAACGCCTCATCACAGATGATACACACCACTGTTTCCACTTTTTTCTCAGTATGACATGCAAAAAATGCGGGACGCTTATCAGGAGGCTTGCGTCCTGGCGCCATGTTGAATATCTTATATTAACTGGACGTAATTCAAAAAAATGACTGAGCTATAACCGAGTATCACATCTGCAAGCCTGATCGTAAAAGTATTATTTTCTAATTACAAAAGCAATCGGTCCGTCTAATGGAAAAACAAAAAGATCAAAGAAAAAAGAAAAAAGGAAGAAGAGAGAGTAGCACACTCTGGAACTATTTCTCTCGACACGCGCGCCATGCTGCAGATATAAAAAGTAATTTTTCGAAAAACATATATATGCAGATATAAAAAGTAATTTTTCGAAAAACATATATATCTCAAAAAATAAATAGTTAAATGTTTTTAAAAAATTCATGACAATAAAAAACAACGATATCTACTAGTTGTAAAAATTTTAAGCAATTTTGGCGACTAGTTTTTGAGATAAAAATCAAAAACTAAAAAAAATGTTTTTTTTATGTCATACGATTACGTGAGTAAAAAGGTTTAAATTGAGTTGAAATTTTAGGAAAAGATTGATCTTTTGATCACTTCGGCTAGGTTCTTTTTGTAGCTTATGAAACCTTTTAGTTTAAAAGATATTAAGATTCAAATTCTTCAACTCTCACCCTGTATACTCTGTGTGACTGAACATTATTATTTTTGTTAAACCATATAATTTGATAATTAAAGTTAGTTGTTTGACAGTTTTCATGGGTTTTATTAAAATGTCCGTGCAGATGGTTTTGTCTGTATGTGTTGTGTGCTGTGTGTGTGTGTGTCGTGTGCCGTGCCGTGGTGCATGCGTGCGTACGTATACTGTTATAATTCTGGGAACTACGTGATCGATCGTAAATAAGATTGGACGTGCATATTGTTTTCTGATTCTGAATTCGAGTAAATTTTCTTTTAAGATTATAGACTTTTTATGACCATTTCATGGCATTTTTCGATTTTGAAAAAATATTTTGGCTTTTATTATGATATGATATTCAATATATTCAACAATAGTTGTACGCTAAAAGACTGCTAGCGTCCTTAAGAGGCTCGGGGGCTCAGTCCCGAGCGGGATCGTCCGGCGAGACCTCTCTCCCAGGAGCTATAAATACAGAAAACGATTACGATGGTCTAAAATGCGACTGTGGGAGTGCTGAAATGAGCTTTAAAATTTTAAAAGGCGATTATGGTAGTATAGAAAACAACGTCAAGGGTCTGAAAGGCGGCTGTGGGTATCTAGAAATCTTGAAAAATAATTAATCAAAAAAAATGAAACCACCCGCAATTTTGTAATTTGCAGTTGTTAATGTTATTAACGATTCTGCAATTACTGGTATTTTTTTATTAAGATATATGTAAGTTATTTTAGGAGTTCACGGAGCTCTATCCTTTTGATATCCACCTTAGCCCCCACTCCCCTGATACCCCTCCCCTACAAGTGTCTTCCTAACCTATCCTTTTAGTATCGAATAGTAGTGAATATTTAAATCAAAGAATGAGTTGATTGTCCCATGTAATTATCTTCCATTAGCAGAATAGGAGGAAGCTAAGTGCCAATGACTTGGCAGCGGTTTTTATTTATAATTATGTTAAATTGTTTAAAATATTGTTTAAACAATGGTTTAAACTCAGAAACATTGTAAAAAATCAGAAACAATGTCTGTATATGTCATATACCAGGTACAACAAGTCTTCGAAGGCCAGAATTCATGATTTTCATTTTTACACAGCTACCACGGACTTATTTAAGATTCGGGCTTCGAAGGGCACTTTTATTTTCATAGAAATGCCTGAAACAGCTATAGTTTCCAGATGAATGTGGGGATTGGAAAAAGATTTTAATTTAAAAAATTTATATATTATTAATGCATAATATTTGTCATTTTTTTAATTTTTAACAAAATTTTGTATTAACTTATGGAAAAACTTTTATAATTGAATTATTTTTTAAATCCCCGCATTCATCTGAAAACTATAGCTATTTCAGACATTTCTATTAAAGTAAAAGTGCCCTTCGAAGCCCAAATCTTAAATAAGTCCGCGGTAGCTGTGTAAAAATTAAAATCATGAGTTCTGGACTTCGAAGACTTGTTGTACCTGGTATATTACGTATACAGACATTGTTTCTGGTTTTTTACAATGTTTCTGAGTTTATACCATTGTTTAAACAATATTTTAAATTATTTAACATAATTATAAATAAAAAATTCAATTTTTTAATTTTTTGACGTTTTAAAGTGTATCCGTCCCCTTAAGGAACCACACTATTGCTTTGCCCAGGGTGCATCGAGAAGATTTAAATACACAAGAGAACCCCGCTGTCAGACTCACCTACTTTCTTGCACTCTGTCAGAGCCATAGTCTGGTTCTCTAAGGATGATAACCTTCAGCATTTGTTTGCTATCCAGAGATACAGCTAGGTTCGTATACCCGTTTAATCCGCAAACTCAAAACTGTTTTCGTAAACCTGTTAGGTGAAAATAACTCAAAGATCTAGTTCTTCTTGGTTATTGTTTTAGTAATTTTTCAATTTACTGGAGTATAATAATTTATTGGAATCACTGGAAGGATGAATACAATGGGGCAGATAAGTCGACCCTCTGCTTTAAGTGTAGCGGAGCCAATTACCGCATGGCTCAATGCCTGATAGAAGCGAGCTGTTTTCATTGCAAAGAGGATAGACAAAAGGAAAAAGGCTGCAAACATATAGCTAGAACCAGCAGCTGCATTGTATTCAGACGCGCCTTAGACATGGCGAAGAAAAAAGAAAGAACAGCCTAAAAGATATAACTGCATCAAGAGCATAGAAACAAGAAGAAGGATCGATGCAGACAGAAGAAAACGAGTTAGATCCTGAACCCCTGATCACTTCGGTGAATGGCGGATGTATGGAAATGTTAAACCTTAAAGAAGAAGCCAACTAGGCTAATTAATGGGCCCCACGGAAATATTGTTTAACAATGGTGTCTGTGGGGTTCCGATGTCAGAGGGCCAGTTGTGTAGAGCTTGCTCTGCCTACGGCACATAAAAAAAACCCGCTGCCAATTCATTGGCACGTAACTTCCTCCAACGAAATTTATTGTTCCAATGAATAAAATATTGGTTTAAAATACAGTATGTGAATGCTTTTTTAAATATTTCCAAGTTCAATTATTTTGCTGCAGAAGCAATTTTCTTATAGCAAAATATATATAATGATCAGAAAGCTCCGATCAAAATCTCTAAAATAGTGAAGTTGCAGTATCGATCGATTAATTTTAAAGATTATATATGTAGAAATCGTCAGAAGGTGAGCACAAGCGAGGAATAAATATAAAACTTGAACCGGTCACGACTTTTCTCGGTCCTGTAGTAATTTAGATTTATGCAAAAAATATGTAATTTAATGATTTTACTAGAGAAAAGCAGTGAATGTTTACTAGTCTGTGTCGTCTTTCTGACAGCAGACTAAATAGAATGATTTTATTTAATATTTATATAATTTAGTCAGGTCCGGGATACGAGGTAGTGGAAATTAACACAATAATAAGACTATAATTTTAACCACATAAATATATTCAAATAGAATTGAGAATATTGCCTTGATTATTGCATATATTCAATATCACAAAATGAAATAAAATAGTAAATCCGCTTTTGATTTTTACAAACGAAAATATAAACAGATACGCTTTATTTGCGTTATCTGATGATTCGAAGTTTTACAAATGTTTGGTACTTGGTGAAATTTGTTGAAGTCTAGGACAGATACGCGTTAAATTGCGATATCGTGCCTGACTAGATAGTTTTTATAAATATAAGAGTATTCGAAAATTTCTCTAAGTCTTTTGAAAGGAACTGAAATTGTTCTAAATCCAAGACTGATACGCTTAAATTGCGATATCTTTGCTTGACTAGAAAATTGTATAAGTCCTTCAAAAGTGAGAAAATATTCTAAGTCTTTTTACTACCAAGGCTTAATGGTTGCTCTTGGTAGGACTAGTGCGCTGATAATTGCGCTGGAGCTAGTGACTGGCCATAGGCCGCGCAGGTCCTTATAAAGGCTACGGAGAGAGCGGGACTCGAGCCGCCGAGAAAACGCTTACATACAAATATATACACACACATTTACACCTATATACAAAAACTATTCATACAAGTATACAGAGATGCGCGCACCTGCTGCCACTAAGTATAGCTATATCGTGCTCGCTGCTGCCGCTGCCGCGTGATGACTCCCGCTGCCGTCGCTACTGCCTGATGGCGCGGGCGCTGCTGTTGTTGCTTGCAGCTGGCTGATCAGCTGTGGCCCGGAGCGTCGGTGAGAAAAGTGGGAGAGTACGCTTATTTGCGTGTAATTTTTCTAAAAAGCAAGTCGCGAGACTTTAGTTTTTTATAGTTTTAAATTGAAAACCCTGCGGAGCTGGTGTGGGGTGTTACAAACTCTCAAACTTGCTACCCCACGCGTCATGAGTTTCAATGTCAATAACATAAAAAAAATATTGACAAGTAGCGCACGAGTTGCTATCGAGAAATGTGTGGCAATAAAAATAATAATTTAAAAAAAAAAGTGAGTCGAAGTATTTCGCGTCGTCTTACTTAAGCTGTCGCAGGAGCAACATCGCGCAAAAATTGGATTACGATAGATATTTATCTTATCAGCATATTTCTGCTAATCCTTACCGGACATTAAACGTGTAAATTTCTTAAACATATCCCAGCAAGAAAAACCCCTGTCTTACGAAAGTCTTAAACATTTTATAATACAGGAGGAAAGTGAGTCCGGAAGAACGCAAATTTCTGGAAGTGCAATGATGACTGCCATCAAAGGCTATAACTGTGACGAATTTGGGCACCTAGGACGTGATTTTCCTAGATAGTGTACGAACGTAAAAATGTGCTACGGATGCAGGTAGTTTGTGACACAGCGAACTGCTCAATGTCCAAAGAAATCGGCTAATTCGAAATGAAAGAGGTATAAAAATACAAATTATAGTAATCGAGTTAATCGTGGTAATCGTGGTGATAAATGGTGTAAAGACATTAACAATTATTGCGGAGGCACGAAGTGTTCGAAGGAAGATCAGAACTATCCAAACGCAAAAAGAGTAAAATTTACTCTCTCTCTCTCTCGCTCTCTCTCTCTCTCTCTCTCTCTCTCTCTCTCTCTCTCTCTCTCTCTCTCTCTCTCTCTCTCTCTCTCTCGCTCTCTCTCTCTCTCTCTCTCTTTCTCTCTCTCTTCCCGAGTAAGTTGTACTTACAGTTCGCTGTAAGTTGTTCTGAGCTGAGAAACTAGAAAGAATAATCGATAATGCGTTTCAGAGAAACTTTCCATGGTCAGTATCAAAGGAAACTAAGAGGTCTGTGTGGTAAAATCGGGAGCTGGTAGAACTTAAAAACAAAAACCACCTCCACTGCAAACATCAACACCAGCGGTGGAACTTTAGAGTAGCCGCGTATCGATATTTCACAAGAATACGGCTATAGCTGAGCGGGTCCTACAGCTGGAAGAGCGGCTGCACGGATCAACCGAGGTAGACGGCAATAACAATATTAGTAATTTTAGTAATAGTAATTATAGTAGTGATTAACAGAATATTTCACCTAACGTATGTCTAGATAATAATAATGTAAGATTATATTTTTAGTATTAATGCAAAATTTTACGTTATATTAATTTTGCTTTCTTCCTAAGGAAGTCTTGTAATAATAATTTTTGGAGTTCGTGTAAAAACTTTTGATGCATTTCTGGTCGAAAAATGCGTGCGTGCGTGCATGCGTGCGTGTGTGCGTTAGTTCGTTCGTTCGTTTACGCGTATATGTCAGCTTCTACTAAGTAGTTTTTAACCCACCAAGTCTAATTTTCTTTTTTTTTTACTAGTACATTGTGGAAAAAGTCAGTTTTGACATTTTCTGGACTCATTTTTTTAATAATAATTTTTAGTTTTAAGATTTTAGTTTTCTCTAATAAAGTTAGTAGAAAAGTTGATGAAACTTAATTGCTTAGTATGTAGTAACTGAAAGAGAATAAAATTACATATCTTATTACCACGGAAAATTTCTACTATCGCTGTCGTTCTTTTATGATACACCATGAAACGCAATTTTTGTAATTGTTTTAACTCGAAAACTAAATTTTGAATCTTTCTAAAAAGAAACATAATTATTGAAAGTTATTAGGACTATACTCCACTTTGATTTCAAGTCATTTCATGAGACAGATCCTGAGAAAAGCGTGAAGGAGAAATTTGAACTCCAAAATACAGAGTTCCTTCTACTGTTTGTTTCTCTTTGGCAATAGGCGCGCGTTATCATGATAAACGTCATAAAGTACAATTAATTTATAAAATTATATATGATGTAAAAACAATTTTCATATTAAAGCTATACATAATGTTGAAGGAAGCTACGTGCCAAAGGATTGGCAGTGGTATTTTTATATTAAAAAAATAACTCATAATTATAAAAATAGTATTTTATAAATATTTAAATATTTTTCTTAATAAATCAAAATATTTTTTATATGTAATTTTTCAATTTTTATTTAATTTAGTATTAGAATTTAATTAAAAAAAACCGCTGCCAAGTCATTGGCACTTAGCTTTCTCCTATTCTGCTAGTGGAAGATAATTACATGGGACAATCAACTCATTCTTTGATTTAAATATTCGCTACTATTCGATACTAACAGGATAGGTTTACTCGAATTCAGAATCAGAGAACATATATGCACGTCCAATCTTATTACGATCGATCACGTAGTTCCAGAATTATAACAGTATACGTACGCACGCATGCACGCACGCACGCACACACACACACACACAGACAAAACCATCTGCACGGACATTTATAAAACCATGAAAACTGTCAAAACATACTAAGCTTTAATTATCAAATTATATGGTTTAACAAAAATAATAATGTTCAGTCACACAGAGTATACAGGGTGAGAGTTGAAGAATTTGAATCTTAATATCTTTTAAACTAAAAGGTTTATACGCTAAAAAGACGCTACAAAGACAGCATGATCAAAAGATCAATCTTTTCTAAAATTTCAATCAATTTAAACTTTTTACTCACGTGTAATCGTACGACATAAAAAAACCATTTTTTTGAGTTTTGATTTTTATCTCAAAAACTAGTAAGCAAAATTGATTAAAATTTTACAACTAGTAGATATTGTTGTTTTTTAATTGTCATGAATTTTTCAAACATTTAACTATTTATTTTTTGAGTTATATATGTTTATCGAAAAATTCCTTTTATATCATAAAAGTGAACAGATCAGTCAACTAGAAAATTTGCGGCAAAACGTAGACAAATTTATGTTATTTTAGATACATATTGTTGAATATATTTAATAACATCATTCATTATAAAAAAGCAAAAATATTTTTTCAAAAATAGACAAGAGCTATAATAATGGCCATAAATGGCAGAATCATAAAAAAAAAATTGAGCTAAATCAGAATTAGAAAAAATATATGCAGTCAAATTTTATTACATCCGTCGCATGGTTCCAAAAGTTAGTGGCGGGAAAAACACACACACACACACACACAGAGCCATCCGCACGGACATTTTCTAAAAACGTATGATTCGTACTCCAAACACCTCCAAATGCGTTTCCACGAAGTATTAGCAAAACTGAAAATTTTACTATTACAAAGCTTCCTCTTGAGGAGGAAGCAAAATAAGTTAAAATTATTAATAAATCGTCTGATTTTTTTATAAGAAATGATATACAGTAGCGTGGGGTGTGTAGTTGCATGGGTTGTAAGGTTATAATATAACATTATTATTAGCTTTAAGTGCTATTGCTATTTTAAATGATTGAATAAAAAAGAGACATCATTTTTATCATTTTTTTTTGTATTAACATTAGATTGTATATAAAAGTATAAAAATTATAATTTTCGTTGTGTTTGTTAAGTATCATTGTTTTTAATATTCGACTTGTTAATGATATGTTTAGATGATTGAAATTTCATATAATTTATATATATATATACAGCAAGGAATTGTGAGTGCTTTATTTTCGAGATTGTAGGTAGGTTCTAGATTGAATAACTTTAACACATATTTTCTCATTTAATGCTGATACAAACATAACTTTTATTTATTAATGTTCAAAGTAATAATTATTCTTAGTTATAATCCCGACTGACCTTGCAAGCAGCCAGTTTTACGAAATGACATAGGATTTGATATTTGATAATAAAGAACGATTATAAATTTGTAGTTCTCCGTGATTCAAAAGTAATTCAATGAGTTTAATCTAATTGGAATAACAAGAACAATGTCGTAGCAAAAATGGAGAACATTAATTGAGTTTAAATAATTTCAGTCTATTTACAAAATAACTAAATCTCTGCTTCAATTGAACAGATAGATGCCCACTTTTTGCATTCAGGGTGGATGGACCTGCATTAACAGACGTAGTACAAATTGGATTAGAATCAATTCATGAAGTTGTGTAGAACAATTAACACAAGGCGTTTTATAGCGTATTTCAATCGAAACATAACAACTAAACATGAGAAATTCGATCGCGGATTCGCTTAAACTTGCAAGGATAGTATTGGACGTAGTCAAATACTACCAGGAGACTTAGCGAACTATTTGCAGATTACTCCTCCAGTTTACGAGGGCCTATTAGATGTGCGTTATACTGGTAAGTATTGATTGCTAATTCCAGAGCTTAGTCAAATGGTTAGATCTATGTTGAGAAAAAACACGCATGGAGCTATTTTCGCTAATATGTTTGATGACAACTTGATTGAAGAAAATAACAATACCGTCACGATTAATGGCATTGATCACGATACGCTGGAAGAGTTGCTCCGATTTATATGCGCTGGAAGAGTCGAGAATGTCGAGAAATCGGTCAAAAGTCTGTACATAGCCGCAGATAAGTATATATGCCAGACTTTGAGCATAAGTAAAGCAGTTGATTATATATCATTCGGATATCTTTACGGTATCGAACTGTTAAAGAACGGAGCGAAAATATACATTGCTCCCAAAGCCAACGATTTTGTTGACCAACCGGATTTCATGTCATTAAAAAATCAGTATACAAAGATGATCTATAAACTCTTTTCAAAACTTGTGTCACAGAACAAGACATTTACATTTGCAAGAAAAAAAGTCTGAGCTCTTAAAAGTATTGAAATCTTTTAAGAGACACTTTTGTTTGATCATGAAATGTTCCCTTGAGCTGTTCTTTAAGTAGCTTCAAGGTTCAGTTTTAAACATGGGTAACAGTCTCTTTTATCACCTATCGGTAGACACGCAAACTACACGACAATAGGCGCGTGCATACAGGTTGTTGTAAAACGACGCAACTTTTACTGATTTATTGGGATAAATTAATAGTGAAAAATTAAGACGTGTTTGAGCTCTTGGAGGTTAAATTTTTTCTCCACATACACATTCCACAGGAAGAAAAAAATGTGTTTGTTTACTTGCGCCTTATCGTTTAACCTCTTTGGAAAGGAAAAACATTTCATGGCAATTAGAATTTGTCTATGAAAAAACAACAGCCTATGGAATAATAAAGAAATTAGACGACATGTACTTGAAGGAATCGACGGCGTTTCAAATTGTGTGCAGAAATTAGAAAAGTTGAAACTGAAAAAATACAGTAATACGATGTCCTTTTTCGAGGATTTTAAAAAACCAGTGAATGATTTTGTTCAATAAGGAGTGAGGTAGACGGGAGGATTTTTTATAACGAAGGAGTTTATTGTAGTGGATACATACAAAGCATGCCCAGCATGCATGTGCTCTCCAAGAGCAACGACTAGACAGAGTCGTAGTTGCTCAGTAACTATATGTCGTACGACTCACATATATAGTACTGGTGGAGAGTCGTACATGTGTGTGTCCCTTCACACACTCATTAGCGTGCTTACTCATTCTTGCATGCTATACTATGCTCTACAGAATCTGAGCTTGGCATTCAAACAATTGGCATGGCAATGCTATGCTAAAACACATTTCATACTAGAAAAACATGCCTCGTTCCATACTGGGAAAAAAAGGTTGTTTACGCCTTGACGTTATACGGTGAAACGAAGCAAGATATAGCGCTAACTCCGGAAATTTCAAGTTCAAACTTAAAATTCAACCTTAATGACAATAAAAGTCATTGAACTTGCCTTATATTGATCTGTCAAGAAGCGCAAATTATCTTTTGACACCTCCAAAAATGCGGGAGACAATTACTTTTCGATAAACTTTTTTCCTTCTTGCTCGAGCAAAACGGCCTTGAATTATGGCTTTCAAAACGCTAAAACCTACTAACCTACCGGGCACAAGTGCCGCAATCTAGCTCAAGACAAGCTGCGAACTGATGACATCCCATGCAGGGCAACATTTCATTTTGGGCGTATCTCCCCTAATAGTTAATAGTAATTTTATTGGGACTAAAGCTAAGAATTTTTAAATTTATTAACACCAAATGGATCACCTCCAGATAAATTAATATTTAAAAAGTGCGCGATTGTTAATTGTTTGAGAAATCTAAATATTGACAGCGGTCTATATAATAGAACAAGAATGATAATTAAGGATATAAAACAATATCAAGTGGGGCGGTAGCGCCATGAAGGCAAGTTTGAGAAGCCTGCGGCGACCGCGACACTATTTACTTCTATATTGGGTTCTCGAATATTCAATTCAATAATAACAAATATTTACATTATTGTATCTAAATTTTTGGCGTATAATCATATTTGTATGCTTATACTATGATTTCTAATCGATATATTGGCAAGAAAGCAGCTTTTTTTACAATAAGCGAGCAGGACTCAACAAAAATGCTCAAATCCGTTTCGGGATTTTCTTCAGCACAACAATGTTCAGACCATGAAGTTAGCCACATACGGCTAGTGTTAAGACCGTGAATTTAGCCGCGCATATTGCTTTCCGACATACTTATACAGACCAGTGAGATTACTGATGTAATCACACATATACAGACCAGCGGGACTACGGGTGTGATCTCATTAATACATCATACGAGGACAGCATCGAGATGTACCGGGTAGCCGATGACGAGGTCTAAGTAGTTCGCACCGTGGTTTTTGGTGTCTAGCTAAATAAACCATACAAGAACAGCGTCTAGGTGTAAAGGGTGGCCGATTAAGAGATCTAGGTGGTTCACTTCGTTGTGACAAACCAATCAGTGGTTTCATGTTAGTGATGAAAATGTTATACAAAAATCATAGCCGAAAGGTGCTAAAGATATTTTACTTTAAAAAAAAAATATGAAATACTCATAAAAATTTACGAAAAAGGACTGAAATCTCTAAAAAAAATTAACATTTAAGAAAGTGAAAGGTTAGGCGAGTTTGATGTATTTCGCGGAATTAAAGATAAAAAAGAACTGAGATCAATCAAACAAAGTCAAGTTTATTATATTTAATCATAACGAAGCAAAAAAATTGTTCTGTTTAATCGAGGGCTTACTTAACTTAAAATTAAGTTATAGAATGATCAATTTGGAAAAACTCTAAAGATACTTACTAGGTAACATGCCATGCCCGTTTCATTGTACTCATGTATCGCGTTCTAATACATGAAAAGAAAATTTTAGTTGTTTATCAGAAAACAACATGAAATGAGCATGGCAAACTAGGTAGTCAGTATCTTCAGAGTTATTCCGAATCGATCATTCCAAAACTTAATTTCATGTTAAGTAAGCCCTTGATTAAACAGAACAATTTTTTTGCTTCGTTATGATTCAATATAATAAACTTGACATTGTTCGATTGATCTAAGTTCTTTTTTATCTTTAATTTCGCAAAATACATCAAACTCGTCTAACCTTTTACTTTTTTAAAAGTTAATTATTTTTAAAGATATTATTAAAGCAGAAATTATAACTGGTAAATATTCTGGGAAAACAAAATTTTTACTATGTATTAATTTGTCTTGCTTAACAAAAATAAACCTAAATTGAACTCATTCAAACATTCATTGTGGCTTGTCGAGTACATTAGATAACAATTTTACATTTCACTTGGCTTTAGTTATTTTGGCCAAAAATCAGCCAATTAAAATGATAACATAATAACTTTTATTTAAACTTGTGTATCAGCTCTTAATAATTCAAAAAAGAGTAGATCAATAAGTTTTAATTAACAGTTCAGAAGTTAGTAGAACATTCGTATCTTCAAAAATTGAAAACCACAAGCATAGGCTTCAAAGTCTTTTGAATTTTTTTCATAACTTCTGAACTGTAAATTAAAAGTTATTGATATGTAATCTTTTTTGAATTGTCAATAGCAGATATACAAGTTAAAATACTATTTATTATGTTATCTTTTTAATTAGCTGATTTAAAATTTGGTTAAAATGACCGCTGCGAAGCAAAACTTTCATTTTGTAACTAATGTACTCGACAAGTCTCAGTGAATGTTCAAATGAGGTTTTATTGAGTTAAGTTTTGTTAAACAAGACGTTTTGCATTATGATAATGAAATAAAAGTTGATGACTTGGTTCGGTTGAGTGAAATGAAGTGTATAAGGTAGTGTATGTCTACATAATATTTGTAGAGATTGTAGTGTAGAGCTGTATTAAATTAAATAAACTGATAAATTCCATATGATTCATTAGATATAATCATAAATAAATGTATCCCAAATCAATGTGTGGGTTATCCTAACTTCCTACCCTCAAATTGTCTCCATCTACCTCCGCCAGAATATTCACCAGAATTCTGTCCAACAAGCGTCGCCATACTCACAAGCTTTCTGGCAAGTTTTTGTCACAGATTGCGCCAACCCACTAGAAAATTAGATCGATTCTGGGCAATATAGCTTAAATACTCTACCAGGGTTTCAATAATCATGTTTTATTTAGAAAGCTTTAACATTTAGTTTTTGAGTTAAAACAGTCCTCTCTTAAAAAAGAGATGACCGGACGTTTTGAAGCCTTTTAAAACTCGATTAGATTGGTTATGGCTAGACATCCGGTTGAATGGCGCCAAAATTTAAAATGATTTAGTATGGTTTAAGTTTAATTTTTTTTTTTGGGTCTATAATTCAGTTCATCCTTTCAACGACCATAATTAATAATATGATTGTTTCGGTTATAATCATTCTAGCTTATCTTATTAATATATTCTAACCTCAAAAACTAGATTGCGTTATAATCTGCTTTGTTTTAGAAAATACTAATTATCTTCTTGAGAAAAAACATCAATCAAATGCAAATGTGAACCTATTTGTGAAATATATGGTAGCGTTTTGAATACTTTTAGGACATTTTAATAAACAAACCACGTGCATTAAAAATGAGCGCGCGAATTGCGCTTGAATTTAGAGTGTTTTAAAATTGCGCTTTATGGTGTATAATAAAAAAAAACGACGAACGATAATATAAATTTTCCGCGGTAAAAAGATATGTAGTTTTTGTCTCTTTCACAAAATAATAATTAAAGTGGAGTCAAAAGTCTTTTCTTTTTTAGGTTCATATTAAGCAATTTACTTTTATCAACTTTTCTAATAACTTTATTAGAAAAAACTGAAATGTCAAACCAAAAAATTCTAGAAAAAAAACGTGTCCATAGAATGTAAAAACGGACTGTTTTCCCACTATGTACTAATAAAAACAAACAAAATGAGACTTAGTGAGTTACAGTCCACAGAGTAGAAGCTGAGATATAGGTGTATTCGCTATGAGCGTGTCGTTGAAGGGGAAGCTGAAACTGATGTCACTTTTATACGGAAGCGCCTATACGCCACCTATACGAAATAGGCTAAAACGCGTTTTATGCATATTGGAAAGAGCAAGGCCTTGCTCTTTCCGCAAGGGAATGGGCTTGCTATTACCTGCTCTTTTAACATTGTGGGTTTCAAGAAAATGTATCGCCATAAGGTTCACCGATGACTCATTGTCAGTCTAGGTAGTGTGCTCCGTAGTTTTTTGTGTCTAGGTGTAAATGATAATCCGTGGGCAGCATCTAGGTATTGAAACGATTTGTATTCTTTCGCGTATTTAATTTGATAAATAATTTTATTTGAGAGCTGTGTGTCTTTTTTGATTGATACGTGAACAAGTCGTTGCTAATAAATTTATTTTAATTCGAGTGCAAGAGAAAGATTTACTATTAAATACGCAACAATTATTACAAAATGAAATTGAAGAGTTTTTCTGAGACACAAGGTACTGAGTGGGATTGCGGGTGAAGGTAAATCATTGTGACATAATTGTTTATATTTATTTAAGTAGAATTCGATGAAATTTCTCTTATTTATTGACCGACCATATAGCGAAGAAAAGTAGGATGAAAAACACATGGAATTAATTCAATGAAAATCAAGCGGAATAGTACATCAATAGAATACAGCATACGTAGTGTAGATTCGGAGCATGTGAATTTTATACAACAATATATTTGAAAGAATAGATTATTTGCTGGACTGTTGATACCTAATTATGGAAATAGAAATATGGTTAGTAAAATAATGAGATGACTATTAGTTGTAGAAAAATCGGCTATTTAGAAGGGAAGGGAATCGAAATAATTTATCTATGGGAATACTAATGATGAAAAGAAATGATTATTTATATTGAATGATACTACTGAGTTTACGACTTCTCGATTACTCCTGCTCGCGACACAGGTTCAGAGGTCACCTCTGAACAAGGCTTTCAAACAAGTCTTATGGAGAAAGCGAGAGTTTTTGCTATGTGAAAAATACTATATTTATTGTGTGCAATTGAAAAATGGATTTAAATAATTATGTTGAATTTCACTGTACAGGATAGAAAAGAATCACATAAAAGTAACACTAATTTGATGTAACTTTGTGCTTGCACGTGTTAGTTGCACAAAGTGTTAATTGTGAGTTATTAGTAAATATACGAGTTTCGCGAATGCGACCATGGGAAAACCGACTGAGCTGGCCCAGTCGGATAGCGTATAGCTATATTTTTGTAACCCGTCGGTGGCGTGTTAATTGTTATGTGCAGAAATCTTCCCAATGATAGGTCTGATTTCCCCGGATCAGTCACGAGGATATCCCCGGGTGCAGAAAATTAGTAAAACGTAAAATTAAATAAATGATGAATATACTGAAAGCACTGCAGAAAAGGCGATGAAACTCTGAACTGCACCGCTGCAATGAATGCCTTCTTCCTCTCTACAAACGCAATTCCATTTACATGCGAATTCAGCGCATCGGTGGCAAAAGCGCACGCGCTGCCAAAGACTAACCTATCCTCTCCCGCGGCATCAGACCCGCGAGCGAGAGAAAGATAGATCGATTGCAGGGACGTATAAAGTCCCGTCGGGGCCCCTGACTAAACGCAACCTCGTGGTCAGCTGCGCCGGATCCCCTATCTTTATCCAGCTCCTGTATATGGACGTTGCAGTATCTAGGGTCGACGATGACAGGGTCCAGGTAATGCGCTTCGTAGTTTCTGGTGCTATCTATTAGTTTTCACACTGGGACACCCGAAACTATGAAGTACAGTACTTCCTGGACCTCGTTATCGGCGACCTCTAACACCTAGATATGTCGGGATAAGGCGGTCGGGAGGAGAAAGCACTCCTGCCTATCCTGAACTGTCTTTATGCTCTGGTCTCTATCTCCCCAGCCCGACTGGTCCGGATCGCAGTCGAAGCGGCACTCAACTGTGTACTGAATGGGGCCGTGGCGCTCGCTCGCGGCGTAAGCCGCTCTCTCCCTCTCTCTCTCTGTGGTCGGACGTGCCGCCACCTGTCGGTGGGGTACCTACAGTACTCCCCCCGAAAGAAAAAAAAATGAGAAGAATTTTTGTTAATTGAGAAACTTAAGTAAAGTTGCGAGAGAGAAGAGTTTACAAAATTTGCGTAGTTTTACAAAAAAAAGGTTGTCAGGGACTGGAGAGTATTTACAAAAATAATTTACATTTTCTTAAGAACTAGTTGTTCGAACGTGTGACAAGTTTGCGCTTTGAATTACAAAAGTACTAAAATTAGAATCACAGTCTGATGATTGTACAAGTATTTTCTTGTAGTGTAACGTAATGTATTACAATGTTTGTATTGATGGTTTCGCTCCATCTGACTGCTAGCTACAAAGCTATGGTGCAAAGATAGTACGTAATACAAAATTAAAGTTAAAAACTAAATTAAACACAAAGAACAAAAAAAAAAATTTTGCTAGCTTGGCTAGGCTTTGGTTGGAAATTCGGTTCTATGAGGTATTTACAAAGTAGTGTAATAAGTAGGAGGTAGTNCCCCCCCCGCAAAAGAGTTGTGTTTCTTTACTTTCTACGAGCGCGTTTGCGTGACTGAGCTGAGTCAACATTCTTTTTCCGTTTAAGAATGTTCGGGACGAATCTAACGCCTTTGGGTGCAGGAGGTTGAGAAACCGGTTGGTCTGGTGGATCTTCGGTAGGTGGAATAAGAGGTGCAGGTTGAATGTCATCTGTTGGAAGCTGCGTGGTTTTGGAAGTACTGGGTGCTGGTTGAGCGCGATTGACTGCCGTTGGCTGAGGAATCTTGATCAGTTCAGGTGTTGTGTTTTCCTTAGTGCCATCAGGATCCTCTTGTAGAATGAACGCAGGCTTCACGCGTTGCAAAGACACTGTTTTCCGTGTGCCGTTGACTTCGATTACCAAGGTCTGGTTCTCCATGTTGCCAGATATGACCTTGTGAGGGCCAGTGTAAGGGCGAGTCAATGCAGACTTGATTGGTTTTTCTTGTAGCCAAACGTGGGAGCAAGTTTCCATTCCTTAATGAAGGAATGGTTTAATTGCTGTTTTGTGGCTAACTGGAACTGCTCTCAGTTGGTGCATAAAGTCGCGAAATTCGTTGTAGAATGTGCGAACGTTTGGCTCTTCGCTGATGAGAGGTGAGAAATCGCCAGGGATTCTCACTGATTTTCCAAAAACTAAGTCGGCTGGACTGGCGTCTGTGTCTAGACGGATGCGTGTGCGCAGTCCCAGCATGACTGTTGGAAGTAGTCGGAACCATTCCTGACTGTTTCCGTGGCACATGAGAGCTGTTTTGATGTCTCGGTGGAGGCGCTCCACCATGCCGTTGGAGGCAGGATGGTATGACGTTGTGCGAATCCTGTTAATTCCAAGGATTGACAGGAGTTCGGTGAACAATCTGGATTCGAACTGTGCACCTTGATCAGTGGTGATCGTCGTTGGTGCGCCATAACGGCAGATCCAGTTGTCGTAAAAGGCACGAGCTACCGTTGCTGCAGTGGTGTCGGCAATTGGAATTGCCTCAGGCCATCTCGTATAGCGATCGATGATGGTGAGGAGATGTGTTTAGCCGTGGCTGTAGGCGAAAGGTCCTACGAGGTCCAAGTGGACGTGATCGAATCTTGCATCTGGAGTAATAAAATGCTTGGGCAAAAACTTGTTGTGCTTTGTCACTTTGGATTGTTGACAAGCTAAGTATGTTTTGCACTAAGTGGCAATGTCGCGACTCACGTTAGGCCACACGTACTGTTGGTGTATGAGTCGAGCTGTGACTTTAACTCCAGGATGCGATTGTGAGTGGAAGTTGTCGAAAACTGTCTTCCTCAGTTTCTTGGGGAGGTAAGGACGGATGACATCTTCGTGGATGTCGCAGTAGAACGCTGCGTGTGCAGAGCCCCAAGTAAGCTTGCGAAGCTTGAGCGAATGGTCCGCATTGTTGAGAATCTCCTTGAGTTTATCGTCCTTCTCTTGTTCTTCGCTCAGCTCTTTCGCGTCGAACAGCGTCGGAAGCTTGAATGCGTTGATATTCGCTAGAACTTTTCTGACCTGTGGGTCAGCGAGGAGTTTTGGATCGCTCCAGTCGAAAAGTGCAGGAGAAGTGAAAGCGTTGATTCGAGACAGGGCGTCTGCAACGTCATTCTCTTCACCTGGGAGATAGTGAATCTCTGTGTTGAACTGGGCGATGTAAGACAATCTGCGCGAGCGAATAGCTGGCATTTTGTCGTTGTTTTGCTGTAAAGCATAGATCAAAGGTTTATGATCTGTGTAAATTTTGAACTCCACACCTTCGAGATAGTGGTGGAAGTGTCAGATGGCTTCATAGATGGCTGTTAGCTCCCGGTCGTAGGTGGCGTATTTGGTCTGCGCAGGGGAAAACTTCTGGGAGAAGAAGGCAAGGGGAAGCCAAGAGTTAGTTGAGCATTGCTCGAGGGCTGCTCCCATAGCTGTGTCTGATGCGTCTGTGATCAGACGTAGCTCTGCGTTTTCGCTTGGAAAAGCGGTAAAGGAGAGGTTCACGAGGTCGTCCTTGCACTTTTGGAAGGCCGCCTCGGCTTTTGGAGTCCACGGAAATGGACGTTTGTCCTTTTTTTTAGCTCCTTTTAGGAATTCGCTGAGAGGACGTTGCGTGTCTGCAGCGTGCACCAGGAAACGTCTGTAACTGTTGACGAGACCTAGGAATCTTCGAAGTTCCTCGATGGTCTGTGGCTTTGGGAATTCCTATATCGCCTTGACTTTTTCTGGGCTGGGTTTGAAACCATCTGGAATGATAAGATGGCCCAAAAAAATTAGTTCGGTAATGCCGAAACTGCATTTCTCGAGATTGACTTGCAGCTCGTATTCGTTGAGGCGACTTAGAACTATGTCAAGGTGTTTCTGATGTTCGTCCTCCGACGTGGAGGCGATGAAGATGTCGTCTAAGTAGACGAAGACAAAGTCGGCAAGTCAATCTACTATGAGCTGTCTGAAGGGCGACAGATGCCCAGTCCGCACCATTTCCGGAACTCTTTCTTGGCTGCCTTGAGCTTGGCAGGTGAAAGAGGGCGAGCTCTCTGCGAGACTGGTGAACCCTTGGTGAGAATGTGATGAAATACTCCTCGTTTTTTTGTCGATCTGAACTGATCAGGACCAAAAACTTGAGGATATTTGTTGACAATGTGTGCGTATTTGTGGCTCGGTGCCGCGAAAGAGATTTGCACGGGCTGCACTGTCTTGACAAAAGCAGGCGCGTGCGCGAATTGATTGCCACCAACCAGTCTCTTAAGCTTGAGATCTGGTAGTAAATGGTAATGTTTAAGGAGATCGGCTCCTATGATGGAGTGCGGGACATCTGCGATCGTGAAATTCCAAGCAAGCTTGTACGGCAGGCCTACGTCTAATTCGAGACGTTTGACGCCGAAGACATCTATGGTCGAGTCGTTGACCGCATAGAGTTGGAAGTCAGTTGCCTTGCCTTGCCAGTTGCTGGGTTTTGGAATAACTGAGATGTCCGCCCCAGTGTCTATCAGGAAGACTTGATTAGAGAGTGAATCTCTTACATGGAGACAGAACACTTACATGCGACTAAATGTGACCGGCTGTCAGTCTCCGAAACAGCAGGATTATTTAGTTTTCCTGGTCCTTGGAATTCTTAGGGTTCTTCACCTTGTAGTCCTGACTAGGAGCACGCTTCCAGGTGCAGGGCAGTTGGCAGTTCTTTGCCTCTGTACCATATTTGCGGTGGTAGTAGCAAGGGCTTTTGTTGTTTGAAAAGCACGACCTAGATTTTGATCTCGCTCGGGTCAAATCTCGGTTGTTGTTTGAGTTGGCTCGAGCCTTGTTGTTCGATCCGTCGGCTCTAGAGCGACCGTTCTGATTGCTGTTTTTTTGAGACTTCATTGCTGCTGAGAGTTCCTAGTATCTGTCGTCGGGAACTGTAGCAGGCTGATTGCTTGATTGCAAGGCGTTCAGATGACTGGACTGCTGAGCGAGTTCGTGGGCCATGTCTGCGCTCCTGACTAGTTCGTCCTCAGATTTGTAGTTCCAGATCATGATCTGGATTTGTGGAGGCAGTCGTGATGTCCAAACTGAGATAATGGTTTCTCTTGGGATTGAGTTCTGAGCCAAGCTTTGCATTTCGGCAAGAAGGTCAGAAGGTTTTCTGGAATAGATTTCGACGCCTTTGAATAGGCGATCCAGTTGTTGCTGAGGAGTTTCAGCGTAGCGCTCAGTCAAGATTTTCTTGATCTGTTGGTATTTTTGTCCTCTTGTGAGGATGTTGAGCTTGAATTGGATGTCGACATGAATATCTTGTGTAAGATATCTCATGATGAAGTTAAATCTGGCTTCGTCTTCGTTGACGTTGTGTGCCAAGAATAGATCTTCTAATTGGCTGAACCAGCCCTGCGGGTTGTGTTTGTAAAAATTCCAGAATAGCAAATTCCTGGTGCTTGCGAAGGCAGATGCGTTGTGTTGTTGGTCGAGATGAGGGTTTGCCTGCGAGAGATTCGGCAGGGGTAACCTGGTTCCTGAGTTTTTCGAGTTGGTAGCTAGTGACAGATGTGTGTCTATGGGTTCGGTTGGCCTCTTGCAGTCGTGATCTCGATGTTGTTGGACCGGAGCCAGGTGTTCCAGGAACGCGTTTAGTTTAAGGTCCAGTTGCTGGTTGAGCTGTTCTGTCAGCTGTGTCAGGTCGCCCGCAGTGGCGTAGTTGACTGCTGGTGACTGCTGGTTGTTCAGCAGGCTGTTGTCTTTCCGCCGTGTTCCTGAATTCAGGAATGGACGGGTTTGTTCTTGAGGCGTTCCCAGGAAATATCTGTTGCTTGTCGACGCCGTCGTTGGGACATGAGATTGCCTGTTGTCTGCTCCAAAGTTGAAACCGCTGTTCGCAGTGCTGAGCGGCTGGCCTGTGCCGAAATGGAAGGCCCTCTCGATTTCGTTGAACGGCTGGTGCTGGCTTGTGCCGAAATGGAAGGCGTTTTGGGTGCCGTTGAACGGCTGGTTGAATCCTGATGCCATGTCGGCCGAGTTTGCAAAACCTGAAGCGCCGGCTGTAGTTAAACTAGTGGTCAGCTGTTGATTGACTTGAGACGTCGTAAGAGGAGTGTTCAACGAAGAGACAGTCGTGAATGCCGATGTGTGTTGCGGTTTCTCTGAATTCGCCGTTGTGGACGAAAAGGTTGGACTTTGCTGTCCGTCGCTTGTGGTGGTTACCACAGCCGTTTCGTTGTCCTTGCTTGTGTCCGTAAGCTTGACCGGTGTGCGCTGCAGCGACATTTTGAGTTTTCTCGCTTTTCTCAGGTTACAGATGCAAAAAGGCGATTGGGGAACTTGTTTTCCCGATCTAAGCGTCAATTTGGATTTGTCACAGCTCATGTGCGTGAGGTGCAGCACCTAACCTAATCTTGAGTTCAGACCAGACGTACAAAATTATTACAATAATTGCAATGTACTCGCAGGTACAAGCGGCTGCAAGGCAATGTCTGTCTGGCTCGCGCACTAAGCTAGCTATCATTTGATTGGAGGTAGCTAGGGAAAGAAAAAAAAGAAGAAAAATGATTTGCTACCTAAATCGTTCGTCAACCTTGGATTAGGGACGAGCAGGGCCGTGAGAGTTTCACTAGACTTCCCTGTCGTGTCGCTCACGAGAAGCTCAGTCCGGGAGACGACAACAACGAGAGATAGTTGTCGCGATTCCCATCACGCCCGCTAGTTGTCGAGCCTGCTGTGACTGAAGCTCGATGCGTTGCCCTGGAGGTCTGTGAGGTACACTTGCGAGGAGCGCCGTCCGAGAGTAGTAGCCGTTTACCTGGGTGCAAACGCTTAGGGCGAAAATATGTTTTAGATAATAGATGTTGTAATTAACCGCGCGCGAGCAGTGCTGACTCGCAGGTCAATCACTGCTCCGATTTTCGGCGATCGGTTTCGTAATGTCGCAGTCGGATTCGGTAGACGTCGTCTGTGCGTGTGCATGAATGCCATCGCACAGGCGTTATACATATACTTATTTCCTGTGTATAAACGTGGGACATTACAACGCCCATTACCGATCACTACCCACTTTTTCTAGAATTAAAACATGGAGTATTAAAACATTTAAAAAAACCGCTGCCAAGTCACTTAGCTTCCTCCTACTCTGCTAGTGGAAGATAATTACATAGGACAATCAACTCATTCTTTGATTTAAATATTCGCTACTATTCGATACTAAAAGGATAGGTTAGGAAGACACTTGTAGGGGAGGGGTATCAGGGGACTGGGGGTTAAGGTGGATATCAAAAGGATAGAGCTCCGTGAACTCCTTGAAAACCATGAAAACTCTCAAAATATACTAAACTTTAATTATCAAATTATATGGTTTAACAATAATAATAATGTTCAGTCACACAGAGTATACAGGGTGAGAGTTGAAGAATTTGAATCTTAATATCTTTTAAACTAAAAGGTTTCATAAGCTACAAAAAGAACCTAGCCGAAGTGATCAAAAGATCAATCTTTTCCTAAAATTTCAACTCAATTTAAACCTTTTTACTCCCGTAATCGTACGACATAAAAAAACCATTTTTTTTGTTTTTGATTTTTATCTCAAAAACTAGTCGCCAAAATTGCCTTTAAAATTTTTACAACTAGTAGATATCGTTTTTTTTTATTTGTCATGTTTTTTCAAAACATTTAACTATTTATTTTTTGAGTTATATATGTTTTTCGAAAAATTACCTTTTTATATCATTAAAAAATGAACAGATCTAGAAATCTTGCGGGAAAAAAGTAGAGAAATTTATGCTTTTTAGATACACTATTGTTGAAATATAGTTGTATAAATACATTGTCATTATAAAAAGCAAAAATATTTTTCAAAATAGAAAATGGGCTTAATATGACCATAAAATGGTCAGGAACATAAACAAAAAATGACCTAAATTCGAGAATTAGAAAAAATTATATGCCTGTCAAATTTATATACGAATCCGTCGCGAGTTCCAAAATATTGGCGGCTATACGTTACAACACACACACACACACACACACACACACACACACACACACACACACACACACACACACACACACACACAGAGCCATCCGCACGGACGTTTTCTTATGAACATTTTCTAAAAACTTATGATTCGTACCCCAAACACCTCCAAATGCGTTTCTACGAAGTATTAGCGAAACTGAAAATTTTACTATTACAAATGCTTAATGGTTTTGTGTATTTTTAATTTTTATTATATATTGAATATTACGATTTATCTTGACATACATCTTTTCACTCGTTCATTTTTAGGATATTTTAATTAATGTGTATGCACGTTCAACGACGCCTGCAACGTCCTACCCAGGGGCTGGATAGAGATAGGGGATCCGGCGCAGCTGGCCACGAGGTTGCGCTTAGTCAGGGGCCCCGGCGGGACTTCATACGTCCCTGCATTCGATCTAACTCTCTCTCGCTCGCGGGTCTGATGCCGCGGGAGTGGATAGGTTAGTCTTTGGCAGCGCGTGCGCGTTTTCCACCGACGTGCCGAATTCACTTGTAAATGTAATTGCATTTCTACGCATCGCGCTATCTCTTTGTTACTTCGCGTCTCCACAGCTCGCGAGCAGAACGAGGGCTCTAGCGCAGTCAGTACCTACTCCAATATTCATGAAGCAACATCTCCTTACGTAAGAATCCAATACGAGACCACGTGCAGGAGATTTTCTAGCAGGATGCCCAGACCCAGGAGTTTAAGTCGCAGCCTCGCCACGTCGCCGGTCCTGTTCCAGAGCATCCTCGATAGTATTTTTATCATTTTATTTTTAAACTAATTATTTCTTTGTCTTGTGCAATTCGCGTTTTTCTCATAATACTAATTATGCATTGTAACCCCTCGAGCCTACAATAAATCACGAGCAGAAGGCGAATTCACAGCCACATTCTTCGAGTGTATAAGCGATTCCGTTTTTCTTTCATTTAGCTGTACTATTCATCAATCTTTCAACATTTCACCGCGAAGTATTCTCAATCATAACGAATATAATTTATCACATTGTGCAACTTATTTTCTCTATAAGATCCGTTAGAAAGCCACTGGAACGATTTATTTATCTAGCGTATTTAATTATTGATCGGCTTTACGTTAGGAGAGAAAAATATTGGATTTATTAATGAACAGTCATTTACTAATAATCCTAAGTTAATATTATTCGTAAGTGAAAAAGAGAATTAATTATTAAATACGCAATAAATATTAAATTGAATAGATTATTGAGTTTTTCTGAGACACAAGGTACTGAGTGGAATTGCGGGATAAGGTGAATAACTGCAACACAATTCATATATTTATTTATGTAGAACTTGGCGATATTTCCATTATTTATTTATCCAACTATATAGCAAAGAAAATAGAATGTAATAAACATATACAACTAATTCGAAGAAAGTCAATCGCAGCAATACATCAATATAACGATTCGTAGATAGTTAGATTCGTTACATATGCAAATTTCAGACAACAAGAATATTTTAAGAAAAACGAGTATTTGATAGTATGTTGATAAACCTGTTTATAAGAAATTGAAATATGATCATTAGAATGATGAGATGAATGTTAATTGGGAAATAATCAGTTATCTAGAAAGGAAAGGGGAACCGAAATGAATTATCTATTGCAAAAATACTAATATTATAATTTGGTTTACATTAGATATTGATAAAAAATAATTATTTATATTGGATGAACACTACTGATTTTTATGACCTCTTGATTTCTCCCGCTCGCGACACAGGTTCAGAGGTCACCTCTGAACAAGGCTTTCAAACAAGGCTTATGGAGAAAGCGAGAGATTTTTTGCTAAGTAAGAAAATAATATACTGATTGTATAAAATGAAAACTAAAGAAAGTCTAATTATCGAGTTGTATTTCTTTATGCAGAACAGTGAAGAAATCACATAAAAGTAACATTTATTCGATGTGGCTTTGTGCTTGCACGTGTTAATGGCACAAAGGGTTAGTTGCGAATTATTAGTAGTTATTCGAGTTTCGCGAATGCGACCATGGGAAAACCGACCGAGCTGGCCCAGCCGGATAGCATGTAGCTATATTTTTGTAACCCATCGGTGGCGTGTTAATATTTAGGTGCTGAAATCCTTCCGATAATCAGACGGATTTCCCCGGATCAGTCACGAGGATATCCCCGGGTGCAGAGATTAGTATAATATAAAAGCAATATAAAAGCTGAATATACTATAAAACTGCAGATACAATGAGGAGTCTCTGAAACTGCGTCGTTGTAATGGAAAGCTTCCTCCTCTCGTTCACTGGCACGTGGAAAAATGGCGTGGCTAAAGTGTAAAGAAGAAAGCTGTGGTCTGATAGATCGTCAAGAGTATACTGCCTCGTGCGAGTACTCGTGCCGCTCGCGAAGCCGTGGAGACACGCAGCTAGAAAGAGATAGCGCGATACGTAGAAACGCAATTCCATTTACATGCGAATTCAGCGCGTCGGTGGAAAACGCGCACGCGCTGCCAATATCTAACCTATCCTCTCCCGCGGCATCAGACCCGCGAGCGAGAGAGAGATAGGTTGAATGCAGGGACGTATGAAGTCCCTTTGGGANGTCGGGGCCCCTGACTAAACGCAACCTCATGGTCAGCTGCGCCGGATCCTTTATCTTTATCCAGCTCCTGGATATGGACGTTGCACCGCCCCTCCCTCCAGGGGAAACTATTGACTAGGGCTTCAGGCAATAGTTTGGTCCACACTGCTGACTGAAACAACGTCCTAAATAATACAAAAAAAATTACATACATTCATGATCACAATCAAATTCCAAGATTACCTCGGAAGGTTCAGGGATCAAACTCTCAATGGCCCTATCTACTCAAAGAATGAGGATCGATTGAATAGTGAAGCTGCTAACATTTGACGTACGTGCGTCAATCGACTGAAACTGAATCTCTAATGAAATGTGTGTCAGTGTCAGCAGACACTGAGCAAGACGAAACAACATGAATCACTCCCTAAATCGATCAAACCGCTCCGATATTCCTAAGAAACTACTTCTGAGGTCACTGGAGGAACTAAGTTGAGAAGACAAGAGTTTAAGATGAGTGGCTTGAGCTCACTATAAGCGGGAAACAGTTTCTTGGAAGTGATAGATTTTTATGATTTTCATAGTGTCCAATCACCAACACGCCCTTATGAACATCATGGCAAAAATTTCCGAGAAGACGCGAGTATGTATACTACAAGTGACCAAATGAATGAAATAAGAATGCTTCCTATCTCACTAAAATTTCAGAGCATTGTGCCTGAAAGGGGTTTTGATCCGAAAGTAGTAAGATTTTCCTCATTGAGGAGATACTCAAGCGTTGACTCAAAGAAAAAAAAGGATTGGATGAGTGAAAACGTTTACCTATCTGAACAAGTCCATTGTTTCCGCTATGACTACTCGCTCTCAAAGTCATGATTGAGATCTGGTTATAGGATGATTCGGAAAAGATTCGTTTATCCAATCTTTACGCGAATTGTTTGGCAGAGAGTCGTCCCGATCACACCCTAAGAATAATTTTGAAATGTTTTCGACTCGTATGAGTCGTTTGAAGAGACCTACCCGAGGGGGTGTAATGATCAATCTTCAATCGCGAAGCTTTTTGCTCCCTATCTACGTAACAGAATGCCTTGTCAAAAGAACCTAAGCATTGAACCTTTTTCGCAGAGTCACAGGCCTCTTTGTTCCCTAAACAACCCTGTTTGTTCGTTATATGCACGAAGCTTCTATTAGGTGCAGGTGAAAGTTGAGGCGTGATTTGCGAGTTATACATTACCTCCTTTTTCGCGTCATTAATATCCGCGCACGGTTGCGAGAGCCATTTAAGTTGGGGGAAATCTCGTACTATCCCCGATTTCGATTGACTATCGTCCTCTACTACACGCGTGTCCTATCGAATTAACCTTTGGCACAAGATATCTACTTCTCCAAGCCGAGATCTGAGAGATTGAGTCATACTCATTCCGAGATGCGAGGCGTTGTCGGCTGTAGAATTACGCGCCTGACCCGAAAATATCACGCCCTGATCTCCGTCATCTAGTGACTGATTAGAGAACGGCCCCATCATGGGCGAAAAAGAGAGTTCGTCCTCCTCAAAAGAATCGGTTGGGAATCCGTTGACCTCTAGGCTATCGGTTTTTTTGGAATTATCTGCCTCGTGGCGACACCCAGGTTTAAAAGAATGACGCGAAGAACGCGAAGATCTCCGTGAACCGCGCCTACGACGTGTACCCCCTGGAGTCTCTGAAACTGCGTCGTTGTAATGGAAAGCTTCCTCCTCTCGTTCACTGGCACGTGGAAAAATGGCGTGGCTAAAGTGTAAAGAAGAAAGCTGTGGTCTGATAGATCGTCAAGAGTATACTGCCTCGTGCGAGTACTCGTGCCGCTCGCGAAGCCGTGGAGACACGCAGCTAGAAAGAGATAGCGCGATACGTAGAAACGCAATTCCATTTACATGCGAATTCAGCGCGTCGGTGGAAAACGCGCACGCGCTGCCAATATCTAACCTATCCTCTCCCGCGGCATCAGACCCGCGAGCGAGAGAGAGATAGGTTGAATGCAGGGACGTATGAAGTCCCGTCGGGGCCCCTGACTAAACGCAACCTCATGGTCAGCTGCGCCGGATCCTTTATCTTTATCCAGCTCCTGGATATGGACGTTGCACCGCCCCTCCCTCCAGGGGAAACTATTGACTAGGGCTTCAGGCAATAGTTTGGTCCACACTGCTGACTGAAACAACGTCCTAAATAATACAAAAAAAATTACATACATTCATGATCACAATCAAATTCCAAGATTACCTCGGAAGGTTCAGGGATCAAACTCTCAATGGCCCTATCTACTCAAAGAATGAGGATCGATTGAATAGTGAAGCTGCTAACATTTGACGTACGTGCGTCAATCGACTGAAACTGAATCTCTAATGAAATGTGTGTCAGTGTCAGCAGACACTGAGCAAGACGAAACAACATGAATCACTCCCTAAATCGATCAAACCGCTCCGATATTCCTAAGAAACTACTTCTGAGGTCACTGGAGGAACTAAGTTGAGAAGACAAGAGTTTAAGATGAGTGGCTTGAGCTCACTATAAGCGGGAAACAGTTTCTTGGAAGTGATAGATTTTTATGATTTTCATAGTGTCCAATCACCAACACGCCCTTATGAACATCATGGCAAAAATTTCCGAGAAGACGCGAGTATGTATACTACAAGTGACCAAATGAATGAAATAAGAATGCTTCCTATCTCACTAAAATTTCAGAGCATTGTGCCTGAAAGGGGTTTTGATCCGAAAGTAGTAAGATTTTCCTCATTGAGGAGATACTCAAGCGTTGACTCAAAGAAAAAAAAGGATTGGATGAGTGAAAACGTTTACCTATCTGAACAAGTCCATTGTTTCCGCTATGACTACTCGCTCTCAAAGTCATGATTGAGATCTGGTTATAGGATGATTCGGAAAAGATTCGTTTATCCAATCTTTACGCGAATTGTTTGGCAGAGAGTCGTCCCGATCACACCCTAAGAATAATTTTGAAATGTTTTCGACTCGTATGAGTCGTTTGAAGAGACCTACCCGAGGGGGTGTAATGATCAATCTTCAATCGCGAAGCTTTTTGCTCCCTATCTACGTAACAGAATGCCTTGTCAAAAGAACCTAAGCATTGAACCTTTTTCGCAGAGTCACAGGCCTCTTTGTTCCCTAAACAACCCTGTTTGTTCGTTATATGCACGAAGCTTCTATTAGGTGCAGGTGAAAGTTGAGGCGTGATTTGCGAGTTATACATTACCTCCTTTTTCGCGTCATTAATATCCGCGCACGGTTGCGAGAGCTATTTAAGTTGGGGGAAATCTCGTACTATCCCCGATTTCGATTGACTATCGTCCTCTACTACACGCGTGTCCTATCGAATTAACCTTTGGCACAAGATATCTACTTCTCCAAGCCGAGATCTGAGAGATTGAGTCATACTCATTCCGAGATGCGAGGCGTTGTCGGCTGTAGAATTACGCGCCTGACCCGAAAATATCACGCCCTGATCTCCGTCATCTAGTGACTGATTAGAGAACGGCCCCATCATGGGCGAAAAAGAGAGTTCGTCCTCCTCAAAAGAATCGGTTGGGAATCCGTTGACCTCTAGGCTATCGGTTTTTTTGGAATTATCTGCCTCGTGGCGACACCCAGGTTTAAAAGAATGACGCGAAGAACGCGAAGATCTCCGTGAACCGCGCCTACGACGTGTACCCCCTGGAGTCTCTGAAACTGCGTCGTTGTAATGGAAAGCTTCCTCCTCTCGTTCACTGGCACGTGGAAAAATGGCGTGGCTAAAGTGTAAAGAAGAAAGCTGTGGTCTGATAGATCGTCAAGAGTATACTGCCTCGTGCGAGTACTCGTGCCGCTCGCGAAGCCGTGGAGACACGCAGCTAGAAAGAGATAGCGCGATACGTAGAAACGCAATTCCATTTACATGCGAATTCAGCGCGTCGGTGGAAAACGCGCACGCGCTGCCAATATCTAACCTATCCTCTCCCGCGGCATCAGACCCGCGAGCGAGAGAGAGATAGGTTGAATGCAGGGACGTATGAAGTCCCGTCGGGGCCCCTGACTAAACGCAACCTCGTGGTCAGCTGCGCCGGATCCCCTATCTTTATCCAGCTCCTGGATATGGACGTTGCACCAGGTTTCTGCCTGATGCCACGGTGAGGGCAAATAAGTTGCTGTATTTTTTTCTTTTCTTTTCAACTATTATTACAATTCGACATACCAGTAAAATCATTATTGTTTATATCAAGTATGTAATATTATATGTTATGGAATATTTCTAAACGTAACTTCATTATTCAATTTTCACTTTTCAACCTTAGGTATTCCATATTTTCCATTTTCGCACATGTAACTACATTTCATCAACTAACAACAATATTTATTTATTATCCACACATTTATTTCAATATAGTTGAACTCAATAATTGTATTTGTATTTTCTGCGGTTTAATGCTGTCATACAAAAATCCGTTGGTAACTGAATGAATAGTTGTTAGTAATTATTATTCTCGATATCTTTATTCCGTAATATTCTTCAATTGATTTTCTTGGCTATTAAATAAAATGACTAAAGGCTTCATGCCACAAATTTATATACAACCTAATTATGATGTGTTTTTTTTTTATTTCGCCTTGTCCTGCTACAACCACTCAGTACCTTATTAATCCCAATTATTCTCAATAATTTATTCTATACAACATTTACAAAGATTGGCGTATTTAAGAATTACTCAATTCTCTGATTATGGAAAGTTTGCTCTTGTCTTGTTACTTAAAAGTTGTTCGCGATTATTCATGAACTAATCTATTACAATGAAACATTTCTCTTTGTGAAATATTATTTTCGAATCTTTAAATATTATATACTACTTATCCAGCAAACTATTTCCACAAATCTTCCACGCCAAGTACTGCCAACCGGTCAGAAGGAAGCCATATGTCCAGTGCGCTGAACAGTGGATTCGCCTCGCCGCTGGATACGAGTATTTTACTATTTTATCAACTCATTTTTAAATTAAGCTGGTGCGCCCGGGGATCATCCTAGTGAACTGATCCGGGAAGTCTTTTCCAACACTGTAAACTAGCGCGCAACGCGCGGTCTTACGGACGCGGTGGCTTGCCGCCTTGCATCGCTTCCCAATGCAAGGCACGCAAAACGCTCGGGTTTTGCGCATAAGGCACGACCGTCGACGCTCGCGCTTCGCGCTGCGCGTTCGCTGCATGACCTTTGTTATCTAATTATTAGTAAAAAAACATTAATTTTTGTTTGCTTCCTCCTCAAGAGGAAGCTTTGTAATAGTAAAATTTTCACAGTTTTGCTAATACTTCGTGGAAACGCATTTGAAGGTGTTGGAGTACGAATCATACGTTTTTAGAAAATGTCCGGGCGGATGGCTGTGTGTGTGTGTGTGTGTGTGTGTGTGTGTGTGTGTGTGTGTGTGTGTGTGTGTGTGTGCGTGCGTGCACGGTGGCGCTGCCCGTGCGTGCGTGCGGCGTGCGTGCGTGCCGTGCGTGCGTGCGTGCGTGCGTGCGTGGCGTGCGTGCGTGCGTGCGTGTGTGTGTGTGTGTGTGGTGTGGTGTGTGTGTGTGGTGTGTGTGTGTGTGTTGTGTGTGTGTGCGTACAACAGTAATTTCCCTCTCTCCCAGGACTGTGAAATACAGAAAACTATTACGAGGTCTAAAAGGCGACTGTGGGAGTACTGAAATGAGCTTTAAAATTTAATAGGGAA
>CM053169.1:21034710-21061430 GCA_012977825.3 Pteromalus puparum | reverse complement strand
AGGCGATTATGGGAATATAGAAAACAACGTCAAGGGTCTGAAAGGCGGCTGTGGGTATGTAGAAATCGTGAAAAATAATTTTTTTGTGAAAAAGTTATTTTTCACAAAAAAATGAAGCCACGCGCAATTTTGTAACTTGCAGTTGTTAACGTTATTATCGATTCCGCAATTACTGGTATTTTAGGGATCTAGCCCACCCACCCACACACCCCCCATCGTTTATATAATTATCATATACGCCATAAATATCTCAACCTTTCCTGTAATCCTATAATTATCCCAATATTATTTATAATTATATTATTTGATATTCATAAAGGTTTACGAAAATATTAATTGATGTAATTTACTCCGAATAATTTGTTTGATTTTGCTTTGATTCATAATATGTGTGAATCTTGTTATTAATTCTACTCTATTGTCGATTATTAATTCTATTGCTTTGGTACATTTTCTGCGTTGATTTTCTCATTCAATTTTGGTGATTTAAATAAAACGATTAAAGTGTGCCCAAGTGTGCCAAAGTGTGCCAAAGTATACCAAAGTGTGATAAAGTGTGCCGAAGTGTGCCAAAGTATGCTAAAGTGTTCAAATTCGGACAAGTGAAACAGTATATCACACTATGGCACACTATGGCACACTTTGGCACACTTGGGCACACTTTGGCACAAAATCCATTTCCACTAGGGTATATATTGATTGTAATCTAAAATCATTGAATCATCTACAATCAATTAAGGTGGAACTCCACTGATTTTTAATTTTTCTTACCTTTTGCCCCATCCATTGTCAGATTTTAGGGGTTTGATTGTGGTGATAATAATGTTACATAGCAATTTTGGGCCATTTTTATACACATATACTCAAGTTATGATATAAAAACCAAAAATAATCATTAAAATTAAAGGTTTTTGAAAAAGTAGCTTGCGCACAGGACTTCGACTAAATTAATCCAAAAAATTTGGACATACATTTTGATCCGTACTTAACAAAATGTAATATTTTTTATTACCGGAACTCTCATAGTTCATCTGTAATAAATCAAGAATTTATTAAACAACTAAATCTATGAAAAACCCCTATAATTTAGTAATATTTATAATAAAACAAATTTTTCTAAAACAGATACCTTAACTTAAAATATTAAGTTTTATTCCAAATGTTCTAAAGAATACGCGTAAAAATTTACTTTTTTAATTTATTTACAAGTTACGAGAAAAACGCGTTTAAAGTTTTATTTTTGTATGCTATCTAATGTAAAATATTTTACTCAACTGCCCATAACATTGGTATAACTTTAAGTTTTTACATCGGGTTGGTTTCAAAATGTTCATAAAACTATAAACAACTCAAATATATAATAAAAGTTTTTGACCAAAAATCAGTGGAGTTCCCCCTTAACATTTATTAATTAAACATTTTAAACCAATTTATTAGGTTTTTCGATCCATAACTAACTTTTCCCTCCTAATTCTGAAGAGGTTTTGGCGTGAGATCTCACCTGAGATCTCATGTGAGATTTTTCAGTAGGGTTGCTTAATCGATGATGTTGACATCCCAGCAGTTATCACTCCAGCTGCTTTAGCTGTCGTCGCCCCTGCCATGCCGACATATCTCGGTAAGATAGGCTACATTGTGTATTCGGTAAAGTCAATAAACTTTCGTATCTTGGCTGCCAAGATTTTGCATTTGTGGCTGTCTGTTGACATGTGCTCTGTCTTATATTCTGTTTTATATTTACTGTTGCTGTAGACGCAATCAAGACATCTCATTTCCTTGTACTTCACACTCTCTAGTGTTATGATTACCAGCACATTTAAAACAGATGTGCTTGTTTATGCACTTCAGACCATTATGTCCAAAACCATGACACTTAAATAATGGTTTAATATTGCAATAATCATAAAGTCTGCAGTTTTGATAATCTACAAATAGTTTGTTATTGCTTTCTCTGACACACTGATACATTTCTGCTGGCATGTCAATTATAACGCTGTTTGCAATTTGGTAATGTTGTTCTTATATGTAAAACTATACGTTTTTTTGAAAATTTACTAAAGTTTCTTTTGGTTATAACTTCTTTCAGTTTTTTATCATCTAGACTCTCAAAGTTGTTTATTCCAACTACTTTTACTTTTGGATTTTCTACTCTTTCTTTGTTCACATCACAACCGTCAGCTAGTTTTTTCTTTAATAAACCAAATGCTTTACTTGTGATTTCCTCATTTAGACAACTGACAATTACTTTATCCTTTTTCTCATAAACTTTTTTGGTATGGTTTTATCTTTATTCAAGTAATGAGCTATCCACAAGTTAATCTGTTCAATGGTATTTTCTGATTTGTTTTTTATTATTATGCTAGGTACTTTTTTTGACCTAATGGTAGTTTTTTGAAAGGGCGTTACTTCTGCAAAAGTTTTATTTTTCACTGTATCTGTGTCACTTTTTTGTCTGTTAATTCTTTATTTAGTTCTCTTAACAGTATATTTTCCCTTTTCAAACTGTTTTCATTTACTTCTCCTTCTTCCTCGTCACTTATTACTACTAATTCATCGAGTAATTTCTTTCTAGATTCTGAGTTATGATTTGATTTTATCTGAGCAACTATAATGCCTAGCCTCGTTACTCAGCGTTTCTTTGCTTATATTTGAGATTAGATCGAGGTCCTGGTGTTTATGACATATTCCTAATACACCACTTAGTTTGATAGCCCCATCCAATCTTGCGAAATCACTTGTATGATATACACTTTCACAAATTAGACACACAACTGCTTTAACTTCTTGTTTAGGGTGACATTTGTAAAAAACTGTTGTTTGTGCACACGACGAGCCAGCGCTCGTCACCACCACGTTGGTGTATGAACCATCATCATTAAATAACGACATTTAATAACGTCATTCAAGGGGAGGTCGGAGCCATGCAAATTGATACAGAGGTTACTTAACGTCAAAAATTTTTTAGATCATAAATAATAATACACTTGCTTATAGCATCAAAATACAGTGCAGTCGCTGTTACAAGAAATTATATTATCTTTTTGTTAAGTGACGAAGCTCCTAGAGAATAATAAAATCTAATTCAAAATCAAATCGCATATAAAACTCTAGAAGCTTCGACACTTAACTCACTGAGTAGGAATTCATAACAATTCCACCCCTCCGCTAGCGCGGCAGTTCTCGAAGCTTGCGGCGTTGCCAGGCCCATAAGGCCTCGGTAATGAGCCAAGCCAAGAAAACTGCAACGCCGCTGTAGGGGTAAACAACGGGACTGTGTGTGGGAGGAAGTACAAAGCTTCCTCTCTCCCTCTCCCTCTCCCTCTCTTCAAGATCGGCGTGGCTTGGCTTCACCGAGCGCGTCACTCTCCGTACAGTTGCCTACGAGACCGGTTCTCTACAAATTGTCTTAGTTTTTTTGAAGTGTTTTAATTAGTAATCATTGTTTTGTAAAAGTTTAAGTCGGTCTTCACTTTTCATAAATTTTTTGATAAGTGGTTTTCAATCGATTGTGTCGAATCATTTTGTAACAATTTCCTGAAATAGAGTGTTTTTGAATAAATTAAACCTTGCAACTGAACTTGTCTACCAGTGGTGAATTTCTTGAATAATATTCCTTTCTCTCGTTATACACCAACAAACAATCAATTCCGTTGGACCATTTCTCGGGATTGTCTCTGTGGACCAGCTCAACGACAAAAGGGTAAGACTTTAAATTAACATATTCAAATTTCTCAAAATAATTGTCATGAAAAGTTCAAAACGTGGGTTACCCCAACGGCCTGAACCAGCCCGGTAACAACACCTGTAGAGGTGTTTGAGACGAATCCCAATAAAAATCATTTTCATATTCATGTTAAGAAAACCACTTAACACTTTTATATCTTGCATAATTTTTGCAAATAACGAAAACCACGAGGCAAAGTGAAGACTGCGATACCAGTAAAATAACCGTTACAATCGCTTACATTATTCAATAAAATAACATTTTTCACTAATTGCTTGATAACTTACATAATAACAAACGATTATCCATTTGATTTTTGATGGTACTAGGTATATTTATTTATTTATTTATTATTTATTTATTTAATTGACTATATACAGAAGGCTTTTAAGGCTTCCTATAGAAATTTTAAGCAAACAATATAAACTACGACACAAGGTGTAGGTTACAGTTAGGAATGTTCACTTTAAAGCTCTGGCCAGAGGGCAGCATGGCGCTCAGCCCTGTCATGGCGGCCTCGCGCATGCGCACAGTTGAGTTGATGTATACGTCTGGAAGTCCGAGTGTAAACAAGACATAGACTTAACCTAAACGAAACGAAAGTGAAGTTCCGGTTTCCAAAAGATACAAAGTTACAAAAAGAAAGTGGCTGGAAGCTATACAGAGGCCTGATTTTGTTCCGACTCCGAAACATGGTTTATGTTTCCTATTTTTTCCTTTCAAAGAAGCATTTCTCTCGCGTAATAAACTTTTCAGTTTTGCAACTGTTAATTTTCCATAATATTCTTCTGACATCTCGTATTACATTAACAGATATCCCTAGTGGAAATGGATGTTGTGCCAAAGTGTGCCCAAGTGTGCCAAATTGTGCCATAGTGTGCCATAGTGTGTCAAAGTGGTCAAATTCGGACAAATGAAACAGTATGGCACACTTTGGCACACTTGGGCATACTTTGGCACACTTTGGCACACTTTAACCTACATAGATTTTTTTAGAAACAAACTTCTTATTTTTCACACAGTATAACACACTTTGGCCTTTGGCACACATCGATTTTACAGAAATTTTTTTTTTTGCACACTGTAGCACAGTTTGGCATAGATTGGCACACTTTGGCATAGTTTGGCACAGAACTTTTATGTTTATGACGAGTAACTGATATGAGTCCTCGTATAAATCATAATCATTGTATTATTATATATATATAAATTTTTCATAAAAATTAACGATTGATTTTAAGTTTGTAAGACTTAAGAATATTTTAATCAATGTAAAACCTATATGAGGTGCTCCTTATAAGAAAGAAATATAACTGTATATCGCATAAGATATTAGCTCAGGCGGTTACACGATAGACTGGCACGCTGGTGACCCGGGTTCGATCCTACCTCCCGGCCCTTTTTTTTTAATTTTCAATAAATCCTTTAGTGTGACACACTGTGCCATACTGTGCCATAGTGTGCCATAGTGTGCCATAGTGTGCCATAGTGTGCCATAGTGTGCCATAGTGTGCCACAAAATTATTAATTTATAAATGGGTGTACGCTCGCTGTGCTATTGTGTGCCATGGTATGCCAAAGTGTGCCAAAGTGTGCCAAAGTGTGCCAAAGTGTGCCATAGTGTGCCATAGTGTGCCATACTGTTTCACTTGTCCGAATTTGACCACTTTAGCATACTTTGGCACACTTCGGCACACTTTATCACACTTTGGCACACTTTGGCACACTTGGGCACACTTGGGCACACTTTGGCACAACTAATTATTTCCACTATGGTATCTCCCTCTAGGCTGAGCTTTCAAGTGAACATTCCTAGTTGGTCATGTTGGCTCCGACTACCCGATAATATCATTTTTTTTTAAGGCAGTACTATGGGTAGGAGATTGACGGTTGAGAAATTGATGAAATGTTGAGTATAGGTAGATTCTACTTTAACTAAGACTCAGTTAAAATTTGGTGAAGGTTTGGAGCCTGGAAAAAAAGTTATAAACATTTTAATTCCAAAAATGTGCACATTTCGCTTTAACTCATGATTGTATAAAACTGACGGTTCAGAATTAATTGAAATTTTGCAGGGCGTTAATTCAAGATATAACGATTAGTTTAAGGAAGCTTGGGCGTTTATAAAAAAAACGATAGACTGCTCTGAAACTTGGCGATTATTTAAATAAAGTATGCCAGATTTGTTTGGAAAAAAGAAATACCATAGTTGACGACCTCATTTTCGAAATAATCACTATCGAAAAGTTGACACTTTAACACGTAGTCTTATGGGAATAGAATCAAAATCGACTAATACTCCGGAAGTAAGCGAGGAGTCCCAGTGAAAAAATATATACTAATACTTTTGATTACGAGGAATCTATTAGTTAAATAAAAACATAGGGTTGACGACTTCAATCAAGAGAAAAGTGCGAAAAAGTACAAAAAGTGAGGTTATCTACTGCTAATGCACATACTTTTCGCTATTTTCTGGCAACTTTCTTTTGTAACTTTTTAGCGTTTTCTTACTTTTCTACTTGGATACGACTTTAATATGTACAATTATTAAAAAAATTAGCAGTATTGAACATTCGTAAAATACGTGTCCCCACGGGGCCCCTCACTTGATACGGCACCAAACGTTTGGAAAAGAAGTAATAAAAGAAGTAATAAATAAAAGAAGTAATATAGAAATAAAAGTTCAAAAATGTACACTTAACCTCAAAAAAATGAATCAACTCAGCTTCTGTCTGAAACTTTTTATTGATAATTACGGTAAATAAAATTGTTTGATGAGAATGTTTAATCATTATTTAATGTAACTTAATTTATGCAGCTTCTATTATTATGTGTATCTCGCGAATAAACAAAATATAAAAAGTAGACTTGTTTTGACTACCCCGTAACCATAGTACTTAACAGGGATTCAGGGATTGTTTCAAGTGTACAAAAGTGTACAAAAGGTTTTAGAATTTCAGACTTAAAATCATTTTTATTGTCGAAATGCAATAGAAATACACACTTTTGTACACCCAGGCGGAAATTTATTTACCTAAAAAAAACTAATAAAAGCTAATAACTTTTATGATCAGTTTATAATATGTAGATTTTGGACTCTAAAAGTGTTTGATAATAATTTATAGCTTTTATTAACTTTTTTAAACTTTTATTGAATTTTCAATATATTCTGGCACAAAAATAAATAAACG
The DNA here is from genome assembly GCA_012977825.3 of Pteromalus puparum. Classification (NCBI taxonomy): domain Eukaryota; kingdom Metazoa; phylum Arthropoda; class Insecta; order Hymenoptera; family Pteromalidae; genus Pteromalus; species Pteromalus puparum. Next base: position 21,054,515 of record CM053169.1, on the reverse strand, counting down.
CGTGACCTCCGAAAAATCTAATAACTTCTAATAAGTTTTTAAAAATATTTACTTACAATAATTTAGATTTATAGGTATTTATAATTCTTACGAAATGTTAGTAAGTTTTTCAAAAAGATAATAACTCCTATGAAATTTTATAAATTATTTTTAGTTTTGTCTTCTAATATCTTTAAAAAAATTCTTTAACCCTGGCAGAAAATTGAGCAGTGAAACTGGCCAGCAGACTAATGACTGGCCAGTGCTGACTCGCGAGTAAGAAATGCTGTCACTGGCGAAGAACTGCCAAGTGGTACATAAAAATATATTATATGAATTAAAAACGTCTATAATAAGAACAGTCATACAAATATAATTACAATAATTATTGTTAATTAAAAATCAACTTAAAACTACCGTTTATCCAAATATTTATGAAATATTGTCAAAACGTACGTGTTAAGGAGGCAAAGAGTAGCAACCTAACCTACGCACACATAATAGTATACGCCGAGTATACAGGCTCTCTGCTTGTACAGCAGTACGAGCATGGTATATGCAGTACCTAACCGTACTCACACATACAGTAAGTATACGACGCATATAATACAGGCTGTCTGCTATGCTATACAGCAGAATAGTAGATCCAGAACTACAGCACAGATACCACAACACAGTCTCAGTCAATGTTAAAATGAACATGGTATATACACTGACTCAATTATTGTTGATTAAGTGTAAATTATAAAAAGTGTCATCTATGTGCTCGAACTGACCAATGATGAAGTTTGATGAGTGACTTGCACAGATATTTTCATCTTATCAGTATACGAGTCAGTTACTGCCAGTGTCCAAATCTGTCATTATCATGCTACATCCATGATATTGAAGTTCGATGTCTGTTCTTTTGCGGAGAGACTTGTTAAATTATTATTATTAATTATTATGTTATTTAAAAACAGACTGTGATGGCAGTTTTCACTTAACTGTCTTGGTTCGGCTTTTGATCTTGAACTTTATGGCTTTGGCGTCAAAATTTACAGGTAAGTCTATACATGAAACTCAAATTCATATCAGCTACAAGGATTTCAACTTGATATATTGTTTCAACATACTAATAGAAATTAACATTTCAGCCCTCTACGACTGATGGATTACAAATGAGAGGAAAAACAAAATTCTTACTGATTCCGATTACTTGTTTTATAATTTTGTTGTTGCTCTCATTTATAATCCATCAGTCGTAGAGAGCTGAAATTTTGCATGTTAATTTGTATTGGCATGTTGAAACAATATATTAAGTTAAATTCACTCTAGCTGATATGAATATAATTTTCATGTATAGACCTACCTGTAAATTTTGACGCCAAAGCCATAAAGTTCAAGATCCAAAGCCGAACCAAGACAGTTAAGTGAAAACTGCCATCACAGTCTGTTTTTAAATAACATAATAATTAATAATAATAATTTAACAAGTCTCTCCGCAAAAGAACAGACATCGAACTTCAATATCATGGATTTAGCATGATAATGACAGATTTGGACACTGACAGTAAGTGGCTCGTATACTGATGAGATGGAAATATCTGTGCAAGTCACTTATCAAACTTCATCATTGGTGAGTTCGAGCACATAAATGATACTTTACTTTCTAAAAGCGCCAAAACTGTCCTCAAATAGTCAAAAAATAAAATTTTATTTATATATCCTCAAATAGTCAAAAAATAAAAATTTATTTTAAAAATAAAAAATGTTCTTAACTTACCTACTTACAATTAACAATCACTTAAAAGTATAAAATATGATTCATTAATATTTTTAGTTAACTTTATAAAATTCGATAATTTTTTCTTGCTATGTCTTTTTTAACATAAAAGAAAAATAAAAAAATATAACAACAATCATGACTTAAATTCAAAGAAGATTCTTATATTTTTTTTATAAAAAAAATTCTAATCCAGGAATACTAATGTTGACAAACTAATGTTAATGGCCTAGACTATGGAGGTTAGTTAGACTTTCGATTACGGGAGAGTATGGAGAGTAGAGAGAAGGAGAGTAATGTTATCTCGTATACAGGGTATATATATGGGGAGAACAGCAGACAACTTTGGTTCTAGTAACGCATACTTTAAGCACCAGACGGCGTTGTTGTTTTCAATTCCTAATAGCAACAGTGGGACTCCTGAGAGCCATAAGTGAAAGAGAGACAGATAGTGACGCGCTAGTCAACAATGTCGACGCGTGCTCGGCGTCGTACATAATAAGTAGTGTATGTGCAAATACATACATGTAATGTATTGTAATGTATTTTAGATAAAATGCTTTGTTGTGTCGTCTAGATGTGACTATGGATACATTTACTATATAATATAGATCAGCAAAAATAACAAAAAATTTAATGATTTAAAATGCTTAAAATATTTCATTTGTTATAACTTATTATTTCACTTTTGATGCATCATACTTTTCATGCAATGTATTTTTTTATTATAACTGTAACTATATTGATTTTAAAATATAAATTTGTTGTAGAAGAATCCAGAAGGTTGTATAAATTCTGAAAATTTATATCTGTGGCTTCCCGGCAAATCGATTTAAGTCACATTTTTTGGAAATTTGGGTTAAGTGGTATTTCCTATATTTAAACACTCCTCTTTTACGTGAAAGTATTAAATTTTTTCTAAAACCAGTCCTTGTACCGTAAACAATGCAGTGCCTATAACAACTTAAGTCCATTTTATTGCAAATCGTTTCCGGCAAAACGACTTAAGTCCATGCTAAAAATGCTTACAATTATTTTAGGGGCGAGACGCCTACAAAAAAAAACCTCCGTTATGTTAATTTTTAACATAGACATCAACTAGGAACAACGTATATTCATTTTCACAATCAATTTTTACCAGGACTCAATTATGCATAAAAATGAGGGTATAATGTGTTACCGACAAAACGATTTAAGTCCATTTTTATCTATAAAATATTCCAGGATAAGAAAAATAATTTAGAAACTAGTCTATAACTTAGTTCATAGTACATTAAGTAAGCACAGTATCGCGCCGTAATTCGTATGCTACGATCTTACGTATCAATTTAAACATTAAAATCGCAATTTCTCGAAAACACGAAAATATGACTTAAGTCGTTTTGCCGNTATTTTTTAAATTATAATTAAGTTACTGCAAACATTTAAGAGGCTATCTTTGTCGTTCTTATACCATAACGAGATATGAGTCTTAACAGTAGGAAATAAGAACAGCAACGCCTCTACCGGAATTTTTCTCGTTACTAGGACCACCGTGAAAAGGCCTGCCAGCAGGCAGTTTACTCTCCTTCTCTCTACTCTCCATACGGGAGAGGAAACGCCGTGTATATTATATTGTATAAGCAGAGATTTGTAGAGAGATTGCCGATGCCATGTTAAAAAAGCGTACCATATTCGATCATGACACCACCATGCGGTGCTCGACTGAACTACGCATCCAGCAAGTGTCCCACCTAGCGGCAAGATCTGAAAGTGCTCAAAGTTATACCAAAAAAACCAATCTGTATATCTATATATATTTAACCATAAATATATATTTAGAATTTAACAGGTTTCTAATATTTATGCTTCGCGCTCGCGAGTCAGGAAGGCACAGGATAGAGGTGAAAGAAACACTCTCCGATTTAATCAAAATCACTATCGACGACTTTATTCTCTTGAAAAATAATACTGAGATACAGAGCACGAGCGGGTGCTCTGTTCGACGGCCAAACCCAGAATGGCGACCGGGGGCGCGCTCCCCGCTCGCCACGGCGTGGCGTCGGTCGGAAGACATCTTGAGGCTGACTCCGGCGGCGCTGCGCTAGTCAAAGTCGGGTCTCGGCTGCAACGTCTGCTTGCGCTGTCGGCAACGCTGCCCAGCGCGTGGCGCCACAGCTACTACCCCACCAGTGCCGGACGTGGCCTGCGTCCGGAACGATACTTTCTTCTTCTTGGGTTGCCTGTTGAGGGTTGAACTGGCCGGGGGAGGCGGCGGCAAAGGTGTTGGAGGCGTCGGAGCAGGTGACGGGCCAGCTGGTTGAGTCTGGGCGAATGGCGTGGGCGCGAAAGGCGCCTGCGTGGATGGCCCAGCCGGTGAGCCCTGCGACTGCCCTGCCTCGGGCGATGATGGTGCTGGTGCCTGCGCCGATGGCGCGGCTGATGGAGCTGCCTGCGCCGTAGGCGCGGCAGGTGGAGGGGCCGGGGCCGCTGCAGATGGAGAGGCCCGCGCGAGGAGCGGGGCGTTGCTAGGCGGCTGGTCGGCTACCTCCAGGCACGCCGGCTTGAGGGAGCTCGTCGACAGGGTCTTGGCCTCGCCATTGACCTTGACCACGTACCGCTGGTCGTCGATTCGCCGGATGACCCTGTGAGGCCCCGTGTAGGGCGGCTGCAGCGTCGAGCGGACCGTGTCGACCCTCCTGAAGACGTGTGCGCAAGTGCGCAGGTCAGCGTGAAAGAATGGCGTGCGAGGCGGTAAATGCCTGGACCCTGGGGCGGCTCGCAACCTGTTGATCAGGCCGCGCAACTCCACGACAAAAGCCGGTGCGTTGACGTCTGGGTGGCTAGCTGTAACAAAGAAATCGCCTGGGACGCGGAGAGTTGTACCAAACAACATCTCCGCGGGAGAGGCCTGCAGGTCTTCTTTGTAGGTCGTTCTGAGACCCAACAGGACGGCTGGGAGCGCCTGCGGCCACGGTGTTGGGGCACAGCACATGAGGGCAGCCTTGAGAGTGCGATGCATCCTTTCCACCAACCCATTGGCCTGCGGGTGGTAAGGTGTTGTGTGCACCCGGGCTGCGCCGATGATGTTGGCGAGGGCGGCGAAAAGGTGCGCCTCGAACTGCGGGCCCTGGTCCGTGGTGATGGTAAGCGGCGTGCCGAAGCAGCTAATCCACTGCTGGAAGAAGGCTCGCGCGACCGTCTCCGCTTGCTGGTCCGGGAGAGGGATGGCGTGCGGCCACCTGGAGAACCTGTCGACAATGGTTAGACAGTACTGGAAGCCCGAGCACGACGGGAGCTTGATAAGATCCAGGTGCAGGTGGTCGAAACGCGCATCCGGGGCCGCGAAGTCTCCTAGAGCTGCTCGGTTGTGCCGGTGGACCTTGGCTTGCTGGCAAGGCACGCAGGAGCGCGCCCAGCGCGTGATCTCCTTCCGCATCCGTGGCCAGAAGTATTCCTGCGTGATGGATTTGGTTGTGGAGCGGACGCCTGAGCCTGGGTGCAACAGTCCATGTAGAGCCTCAAAAACAGTTCTCCTCAAGTCCTTCGGGATATACGGCCGGATAACGTTTCCATCCACCGTACAGAACAAGGAGGCGCCCTCGAGGTCGAGAGACTGGAGTTTTCCTTCACCGGCTTCAAGTAAGTGAGGCAGTTCTGCGTCCTGTGCCTGCTTCTGTGCGAGTATGGCCAGGTCTAAGCAAGCTGGCATCTTGATTGAGTTGATTCGAGATAAGGCATCCGCAGCAACGTTGTTGGGACCCTTGACGTAGGCTAAACTGATCGGAAACTGGAACAAAAAATCAAGTTGTCTGGTTTGGCGTGGCGACGCCTTCTCTGGAGGCTGCTGAGCTGCAAAAGATAGCGGTTTATGATCCGTGTACAGCGTAAAAGGACGCCCCTCAAGGATACTCGAAAAATGTTTCACCGACGCGAATGCGGCGAGAAGCTCCCTGTCGTAGGTGCTATAACGCCTCTCTGCATCCGAAAGCTTCATGGAGAAGAAGCCCAAAGGTCTCCAGATGTCATCGTGGTCGTGCTGTTCAAGTGTAGATCCGATGGCGACGTCAGAGGCATCGGTATACAGCCGTAAACGGGCGTCGTGGCGCAGAAACGTCGTCGTAACGGCGTCAGCGAGCGCCTGCTTCGAATTCTTGAAAGCAACCAGGGCTTGGCTTGTCCAGGTGAGAGGCTGTGGTTTCTTGCGTTGCGGTGTCATCTTGAGCAGATCGTTGAGGGGTGCGAGGAGGCGTGCAGCTCCAGGGATGCAGCGCCTGTAATAGTTCACCAGCCCCAGGAATCTGCGAAGTTGCGTTGAGTCAGCTGGCTGCGGAAATGCCAGAATTGCCTCGACCTTGCCCGGCGGTGGACTACAGCCTTCCTTGGAGATGCGATATCCAAGGTAAGTTACCTCTTCCTTGGCCAACACGCACTTGTCTTGGTTAATCCTGATCTTGGCGCTGCGTAGCGTGGCGAAAAGAGCCTTGAGATGTTCCAGGTGTTGCTCTCGGCCCCAGGATCCGACGATTATATCATCCAGGTACGCTCGCGCAAACGGTAGGTCGCGCAGAAGATGATCCATTGCGCGTTGGAGAGATTGCGCAGCGTTGCGGAGCCCCATCGAGGAACGAGTAAACTCGTAGAGGCCGAAAGGTGTAATAATCGCCGTCTTGTGTGCGTCTTCTGGTGCGATAGGAACTTGATAGAAAGCTTTCTTCAAGTCTATAACTGAGAACGTGTCGCCTTGTAGTTCCAGTAAAAGATCCTCTATGACTGGAAGCGGGTATCTGTCCGGGACGGTGCGACTGTTGAGTTGACGATAGTCGCCCGTAATACTTTGAGATAAGGATCCTTGAGTAATTATTTATATGGCTTTAGGACATAAACAATCAAGTCATAATTGTTATGTTTTTGATATATTTAAACTCTTTTTTTTAATTCACAAGTAGTTGGGGTGGCCACTTTCTTTTATACACTGATCTAAATTTTAGGAAATCATATCTCCATAAGAAAATAAAATTCCTAAGAACTTAATTTTTAAAATGGCGACCCCTTGACTTTTAAATTATTTTTAAAAAATGGAAGCTGCTTTTAACAATATAAACATAATTCTAAAACTATGCGGAATCGAAAAATATTAATTGAAACCCTAGTGGAAATGGAGATTGTGCCATACTATATCACATTATGCTAAACTGTGCCACACAATGCCAAACTTTGTCTTGTGGTGCTAGACCTATGCCAATTCGGACATTTCGCACGATTTAGCACAGCTTGGCATGGTTTGGCACGGTTTGGCACAGTGTGGCACAGTATAGAACAATATGGCATAATGCATCAAATTTTTAAAATGATGAAAACATTTTTTCATAACGATTTGTCGAAATTCTGGCACAGTCTGGCATAAATCGGCATGGTTTATGGCACAGCCCGACATAATATGGCATAGTTTGGCACAGTCTGACATAATATAGCATAGTTTGGCACAGTTTGACACGGTTTGGTTTGTGTATGTGTGTGTGTGTGTGTGTGTGTGTGTGTATAATGTATATATATAATTTTAATTTCATGAGAAATTAGAGTATTTTTATATTTACTTGTTATAAGTTCATAGTAATATTAGATACTCTTTAAAAGGATGAAACAGTTATTCTATTTAAATAAAATTTAAAGTATATTTACTATAAAAAAAATAGCTCAGGAGGTTAGGTGTCCGACTGGCACGCTGGCGACCCGGGTTCAATTCCACCTCGGGTCGCTTTTTTTAAAATAAATTGTTTGAGGGATGTTATATATGCTATATTATGCCAGGTTTTGCCATGCTAGGCCATATTGTAGCAAACAGTGCTTGAAATTTGAAAAAAAAATTGGGAAAAACATTTTTAATTGTAAAATCTAACATTATGTCAAACTGTGCCAAACTATGCCTTACTGTGCCATACTGTGCCAAAATTTGCCAAATCGTGCGAAATGTCCGAATTGGCATAGTTCTAGCACAAGAAGGCACAGTTTGGCACAGTGTGGCACAGCTTGGCATAGATTAGTATAGTTTGGCATTGTTTGGCATGATTTGGCACAGCGAATTATTTCCACTAGGGAAGTTAATTTAATGAAAGTGGGCTTTTACTCGCGTTAGCTGGTCGATACGCCTCCGCTATCTCCTAACTGCTCTCCTGCCCTTTCCTACGGCCAGGTAGGAAAAGTGAAAAATTGGGAAAGTGTTAATAAGGTGGGGTTCTTGTGTTTTTCGACCGACAAATCGAAAAAAAAATTTTTTCTTAAAAGGGCCCTAATGTGTACGTAGAATAGGGGTCGAAGTTCCTTTTTTGCCGCTAAATTTTTTTTCATGAAAAAATAAGTTATAGAAGTTTTAGCAAAAAACTGCGTTTTTTGCGATTTTTTAATGTATTTCGAAATGTGTGCATTCTAGTGCATAAATTCTTAAAATGTTATCATTCAAGACAGTACGGATGATATTGAAATTGTTAATAATGATTTATGTACAGAGAAATAGATTATTTATACGATGATATGAAAAGCAGTACTTTTTTTTAGAAAAACCTCATTTACTCAGCTTTATGTTTTGAAATATTGAAAATGTATCCTGCGCAACACATTTTAATTTCATGATTCCAAAAAAAATTGGGCGAATTCCTTGTTAGTATTACAATTCATAGTGATTACATTTTTATTTTAGTCAGATATAATATCAGTGGGAAATTCAGGTACGTCAACGTTTATCGTGAATTAACTAATTTTGCTATAAATTTTATGTGTTTAGATGACATATTTATTTAGAGAGATGACAAAATCAATTTTAAAATCTAATCACTATCATTCTTTTTCATCGACTGAAGGAATACACTCAATTTTTTTGTAATCATGACATGCATATGGGTTACGCAGGATACTTTTGCAATATAGCTATATTATAATAAACAATTCTGCTTCATATGCATTATCTCAGTAAATATTAGATAAATAGGGCTGAAAATTTGTATAAAATCATATTTTTTTATGTATATAATGATGCCAAAATCTCAGCGGACTAGATCTAAAGGAAAAAAAAATGTCTAAACACAAGAACCCCACCTTAAAGCGAAATTAAGATGCTCAAGAACGTTCTATGCCCCTCAGCATTCATTAGGCTTCAAGGCCTAAATGTAATATGATTTCAGTCATTCATCAGCTCCCGCAGTTTATATATGGCGCCTATTTTTCCGACCGTCAATGGCGGCCAAAATCCAACATGTCGTAGTTTGAGCCGATCCTTTACTCGCGTAGCACAACCTCGGAAAACGACACAGACGCATTGGGGACTGGACTGGTTCCAGAGATTAGTAGAGAGATTGCCGATGCCATGTTAAAAAAGCGTGCCATATTCGATCATGACACCACCATGCGGCGCTCGACCGAACTATACGCATCTAGCAAGCCCCGCCCGCTCCGTTTACCCGTCGTCTGCAAAATCGAGCGCGCGCGGCAGATTGATGAGTACTGGGGTTCAAATCTGTGGCGGTTCCGGAGGCTTCGTCTACAGCAAACGCCGACCACACCTCTCCGCACAACCCAACAGCACCGAGCCTAACGCCACCTCTCGACAACGGCGCAAGCAAGTCATCATGCCCCGCGAGCTGTTCTGAACGCTCACTTGGACGCGAGCGCTTGCATGATCCGGACGTTCTTCCGTCGATCCGCCGCAGCTGTAGCGACTTCCAATTACAGACTTATTATTTATTTCTTACCAAGTGTATCTAAACCTAGAATAAGTTATTGTGAATAAAAACCATCAATACTCGAACAAGTGTAAATATCCCGCATTAATTCCCAGCGACGCGTGATATTAGCCACATTGGTGACCCCAAATCAAGATGACAAACGGAGAAGGCTCATCACTGATTGTGAGTGCCGAAGATGCAAAGATTCTTCTTGATCAACAGGCAGAGCTACAAACTAAGCTGTTGGAGCTGCAAACACGTCTCAACACTCTCGGCACCCCACCCACCAACGAGGATCAGGCGGATGATGAAGTCGCGACGGTCAACAAGCTAAAATTACCTCCATTTTTTAAAGAAAACACCAATCTCTGGTTCGGGCAAGTGGAAATGGCTTTCGCGCTGCACAAAGTGACGGCGGATATCACGAAATTCAGACATGTAGTGGTAAATATGGACCAAGCCATGCTACCTTACATCGCAGACCTCGTGGATCGACCACCGGCAGAAGGTAAATACGACCCAGTCAAAACACGCATAATTGAGACTTTCGCAGAAAGCACCGAGACAAAACTCCGACGCCTTTTACGCGGAACAAACGTCTCGGACGAAAAACCGACGCGCATTCTCCAGAGATTAAGAAATCTGGCGGGAGGGGAATGCAGCAACTCAATTCTCCGAACTATATTCTGCGACGTGTAGAGTAGCTACACGTCGTACATGAGAAGTCGCGTCATAGTTCGGCCCGAGGAGTTGGCAACAGTGCGAATACTGTGCAACTCTCGGTGCCGTAAATAAACAATTAGCAGCTCTGCTGCAGTGAACCGCACTGCAGCAGAGCATAACAATAAATGGACCAGGAACACACGAGAGCCGCGGAGCTCCTAACCTCTCCTGTCAGCGGACAGGAGAGACGTCGACTCAGCACTATAGCACTAGCCATGCAGCAGACGACGCCGCCGCGCCGCGCCGAGGCGAGTCAGCTGGACCTCGCGGGCGCTGCTGTACCGGTACAGCCAGGAGAATCGCGAAACAGCGACACCAGGAGTCGCACACACCCGTAGAGAGCGAAGCCTGGAACACGTGCGAACGAGCACGAGGCGCGAATGACGCACGCGCACCGGAGCCGCGCATCAGCTGCCATGCGGCCGCAATGGGAGAGAGAGAGAGAGATGATGAGAGCCGCTCGAGGCGAGTACGAGACTTCGCGCCGCGGAGAGGGAGCACGGCGCGCGCAGGAGACGAGCGAGAGAGAGCTCGGCGAGAGCGAAGCTGGCTAGTGGGGGACTCGCGCGTACACCACTAGCCACACCGCTGATAGCGACATGTCGCCGCGCGCGAGTCCGTCCCATGCACCGCGCGACGCCCAGTAACAATGAGATCGCGACCGGCCGCGCTCGCGTTTTCGTAATTGGCGCGCTCGTCGCGTGCTTGATACACGAAGTGTTCGCGTCGCGGAAGCCGTTATAGAGGGCGCAACGAGTCGTCCTTTTCCGGGACGCGCTGAGCATCGCGTCGCGAGGAGACTTCCTCCTCGTTCACTTGGTTTGCTGCTCTCAACCACGTCGGACGTCTCTCTTATAACAATTAGCAGCAGTGCGTTACATTAAAATCGCGAGCGAGTCATTGTACGAAGTCCAGCGTGAGAGTCGAGTACTTGCTTTTCTTGTTCGTTTCGATTGTAGTTCGTGCGTACTCGAGGAGTTATTGAGAGTAAGTCCTTGCGCCAACAGATTTGGTTATGCTAGATGTTCTAACCAGTTATTAGCGACGCCGTTGAGGTCAATGAGAACTCCGGCTTTTCAATGATTAACAAAACCGCGGTTGTTGCATGATTGGCGCTACCCTTGAGGCAGTCTCGGGTTTTTTTTTTTCGACTGGTACGTGGAAGCAGAGCAGACGCCGGTTGCGACTATAATTTCGCGAATATTTCAGAAGTTAATCTACATGAGCAGGCCCACCGCAGAGCAGTATTCGTGGAGCTGAACTCCGTTAACGGTACGGGATCGCCATCTTGGTGACGCCGCGTCTTTTCGACTGACGCCATCGCCATTTTGATATAAAGCGCAGATGCGCTCATAAAGTTACGTTAAATACGAAGATTCGCGATTAACTTTAAAGCAAATTAGTATAATTAATTGCGCCTTGATTTTCGAACGAGAGTAGACCGTGGTCAGATACATATTATTTGAATAACCGAGTCATAGTGCTTGGAACAGAAAGTATTATTGCTGACGTGAGCATGTGTAAATAATACTTCGTATTTTGATATTAATTCTAATAATCATTTAATAATCTAACGAGTAGCAAGTACCGATTGGAAAACCGCGATCGAAGCGAGATTGTAGTCGAGCCAGTCTCGACGGAAGTTCGTACAATATAATTTATTTATTTCAGCATTACAATTGATTGTGTTTTTACTGACTACACCCTCTGCCACGCCAGGCTAATTCCTGTCCCTAGACCTATCGTGTGTTCCCCTCTAGATGTAAGAGTCTTAGCGAGTATATAGACCGAAGTATTATTGAGATTCCGACGATTGCGAAGCTACGGGATTAGCTTTAAAAAGCGCAACGTCACAATTCATGGAGCATCTACCGGAACAGGTTCGTACACACCTAGTGATAAACCAGACATCAGATCTGGCAAAACTCGCATTGCAAGCGGACACAATCATGGATGTGATGCGTCCGGGATCGCTCGACATTTGCGCCATCAACAAAGGTAATGCGCAAACCACCGCAGCATTCTCGGAACTCCAGAATCGCATGTCTGACATCACACGTGAACTCGCCGCTATTCACCGAAGACTCGACGGCAAGCTTGACAACCGATCACGTGCTCGATCCAAAAGCAGAAACAGAGCCACAAACAACGACTCGGACCTTTGTTTCTACCACGCCCGTTTCGGAGAAAAGGCGCGCAATTGCCGTGACCCATGCACATTCAAGAAGAGTTCGGGAAACTAATGGCGCTGTCGTTGAACGAGGCGGCGATTGAGCCTTACCGACGGAGTACAAGAATACCGCCTCCATGTTGTAGACATAAAGAACGGCAAGAAATTCTTGATCGACACCGGCTCGACTGTATCCGTCATGGAACGAACCTTTGCCAAACAAAGCGTCATACAAAAAACTTCAAAACTTTATGCGGCAAACTCCACTGTGATCAACACATACGGAGAGCAACTGCAAAATATTAACCTAGGATTTCACCGAGAAATTAAATGGCCATTCATAGTTGCAGATGTGAAAGTCGCGATAATCGGAGCTGACCTAATCTCACACTATGGTTTTCTTGTAGACTTAAAACGGAAGCAGCTCATCGATCCAGTCAACAAGAGGGCTCGACACGGCGAGATTCGACAAGTTGAGTGCCACATCATCTCGACGATCCACTCCAAGACACTCACATCTCAACTCTACGTGGACCTACTCCAAGAGTGTAACGGTTCGACTTTCCCCGTGTGTTGAGTAGTCGGCCGGACGCCAGGATTTGGTTACGGGAAAGGTTAATTGAAGAGACTTGTTTATGTAATTAACAATTAACAAAATAGATATATTCTAGTAATTATGTTAACAAGTTGATAATTCAATTATTAGTCTCCAGAAATCGAAATCGCGGTTGTTTAGAATATTTCGCCTTCACAATCGGTTTAGCTTAATCTATAGCGGTTTACGGTACATTAACACGACGTTGCCGGAGTTACGTGGTTTCGGTGCGGTTATCGGTTTTACGGACGCGGTATCGGAGTTTCGGACGGTGAAACGGGTTCGGGTTAACGACGGGTTTTCGGAGGTTAGGTTTCCCTCGAGTCCATGGAGTCGTGAGCGCACGGCTCTATGGATCGAGGTCGCTCGTCTCGTTCTTCTCCTGGTCCTGTGTGCTCACAGTGACCAAGCGAATCTCGAGAGGTCGGCGGGTGGTCGGTTTCGCACGGGCAGGAGTTGGCCGGTGTTTCACCAGGACGTGTGCGCACGCCCTGGGGAATCGTCGGCGGGGCTTTAGTTATTTTCTCAGCCCCGTGTGCTCACGGTGGCCGGGAAAACAACCAGTCCCTTGGGAAGGGGGTTCAGGAGCAGGTGACAACGTCGAGTATCGGCTACGTGTGATCACGTAGACGAGACTCGGCGCTGTTCGGCTACTCCTGGTTGTCTCGTGTGCGCACGACGGCAACTCGGAGTTTCGGGTTCGCCAACAGTGTCGTCAGGAGTTCAGCTCGAGTAGAACTGCCTCGCTATGCCGCGCGGCCCGCCTTATATAGGTGTGTTCGCGGCGCGCCACTCGCGCCGCCTGGCGCGTCGCCGCTGAGTTACTAGTAGAATCTCGCGCTTGTGCGGACTGGCCTTTCGGTTGGTGCGCGCGCGCGCTCACCTCGCTTCGTGCGGACTCGCCTTTGTTCGCTGCGCGCGCGCGCTCGCTGGCATCAGCTGATTTACTCGGTGCCGTGTTTGTTGATCTCATGTGCGAGACTTATGTCTTATCACAAGAGTACATCGACATCACCAATCGGTTTAAACCAACCTTTCACCGTCGTCCGCTCACGGAGGTTTCCATCGCGCACCACATCGTCACCAAGGGTCCTCCTGTACCAGAACGACCTCACAAAATGCAGGGCGAAAAACTGCAAGCAGCCAAAACGCTCATTAACACGCTTCTGGAGCAAGGCGTTTTAAGGCCCTCTAAAAGCAACTGGGCAAGCCCATTTCATCTCGCTCGCAAGAAGAATAGTAAATGGCGACCATGCGGCGTTTACAAGGGCATAAACGCAATCACGGTACACGACCAGTACCCACTCAAGCGAATCCAAGACCACTTCCCCATGCTTCACGGAAAAAGGGTATTCTCTGCCATAGACCTCGTCCAGGCATACTACCACATTCCAATGGCTGAAGAGGACATTCCGAAAACGGCAATAACTACACCTTTTGGACTGTACGAATTCACGGTCATGCCATTTGGCCTTCGATGCGCCACACAGACATTCCAAAGGTTCATGGACATGGTCTTCAGAGACCCCGATTTTGTTTATTGCTATGTTGACGATATACTCATCTTCTCTGAGTCCCATGAACAACATCAGCAACATCTGTGAACTGTCTTCGAGAAGCTACACAAATATGGGCTGTCAAGAAACCTTAGCAAATGCCAGTTCGCACAATCGGAGTTAACCTTCCTCGGCTACCATATCAGTCAAGCAGGATACAAACCTCCACAGAACTTCTGCGCATCCTATCTACAGATGCTATGATATAGTGTACAGACAAATGTACTATGCATATTCTAACACGCCTCCTTACATTTGTACTGTACATTATGATTTTACATTTAACAATTCTCTAAATTTTACAAACTTTTCTTTACATAGTGCTTTAGTAAATATGTCCGCGACATTTTCATTCGAATCGACTTTACAAACTTCGATCAATTTTTCTCTTACATTTTCATGAACAGTATGATAATGTATTTCAATGTTCTTAGAATTTTTTGTCATGTTGCCTTTATTCGCAATATTTATCGCACCCGAATTGTCTTCGTAGATCTTTATCGGTTTTTCAATATTTATATCGAATATTTTTACTAATTCTCGAATATATTCTATTTCGGTTACAACTTCGGATAGAGCAACATACTCTGCGTACGTCGACGCTTTAATGATACATTTCTGTTTCCTAGATTTCCGGTCAATTGTATTGCCAAACATTTGTATTACATACCCTGTCGTGGATTTTCGATCTATGATATCTCCAGCCCAGTCGGCATCAACATAACATTCTATAATACTACAATTTTCATACTTTTTATAATGTAAGATCATATCTTTCGTTAAATACAAATATTTTAATACTCGTAAAGCATACTTCCAGTGGGTTTCATTGTAGCTATTCTGAAATCTACTAAGGTAATTTACACTAAAGCTAATATCCGGTCTCGTATTCGAACTTATGTATAATAAAGCACCTATCAAGTTTTTGTACTTTATGTTTGACTCGCAATTTTCAGCCTTTTCGAGTTTTAGATTAGTCTCCATAGGAGTACTGTACAATCTACTATCTATTATTTTATATTTATCAGCTAGTGACTCAATGTACTTTGTTTGACTTAGTTTCATTTCACGATTGTTGCAGTCATATTCAATATTTATTCCAAGATACTCTTTAATTTTTCCTAAATCTTTCATTTTAAATTTATCTGATAAGAGATCCTTAATTCTTTTTATCTTTTCTTTGCTTTTACTAGAAATTAACAAATCATCTACTTAAATCAAAATATAAATTTCATCATTTCCTTTTCCTTTTTTGTATAAACAGAGATCTGCATTACTTCTCTTAAATCCTGATTTTATAATGCACTCATCAAAGCATTCATACCAGTCTCTAGGACTTTCTCTCAATCCATACAACGCTTTTGACAATTTGAATACTTTGTTTGTTCCATCTTCGTAACCTTTTGGTTGATAGACATATACCTCTGAATTTATTTTGCCATTTAAAAATTCGGTTTCTACATCCATTTGCTCAATCTTTAAACCGTTTTGGCAACAATAAGAAAACAAAATCAAACATTATCGGACTCTTTCTTAAACGCTTAGATCTACGTGGAGTGCTTGACTTCAAATTTACATTCTCATTTTTCTTTGTAATATTTTGTGCTTTATCACTCTCATCTGCACTTTCAAAAACATTATCTTCGAGATCACTTTCAATTACTTTCACTTTCAATATCGGTTTGTTTTCCCCTACTTGAATATTCAGATTCACTATCATCAAAACCTATACATTTTTCATATTTTTCGACAACATCAACATGTCTCGCAACAGTTATCTTATTATTTATTAGTACTCTATAGCCGACTTCGCTGTATCCTAACAGAATTCCCTTATCCGCTTTCTTATCCCATTTAGATATTCTTTTCTGTTCCGGTTTTCTAACAAAGACTCTACTACCGTACAATTTTAAGTGTTCTACATTTGGCCTTTTTTTAAAGAATATTTCGTAAGGAGTTTTTCTTTCAATTGTGTTTGTTAACGTGCGGTTTTTTAAATACGTTGCTGCGCATATGATTTCAGGCCAATATTTTTTATCTACTTGCGCTTCTTCTAACAAACAACGTGTCATGTCCATTATTGTTCTATTAAATCTTTCCGCTGTACCGTTAAGTTCGTGTACATACGCTAGACAATTATTTATAAAAATACTGTTTTCTTTAGCATATTTATAAAATCGATTATTTAAATATTCCTTACCATTATCGCATCGAATTTTCTTTACTCTTTTTCCCGTTAAATTTTCAGTTTCATTAATATACTGAACCATGCAATCAAAAACTTCATCTTTAGTTTTAATACAGTAAACTCTAGCTATTTTACTATAATCGTCAATAAACGAAACGAAATATTTTTCTCCATTTAAACCAGCGGTTTTAAAACTACCGCACACATCCGTGTGTATAATTTCTAATATATCATTTGCCTTTGTTCTATTATTGTTGAACGACAGATTGTGCATTTTATTTTCAATACAAGTTTTGCACTTCATACATTCTGATTCAAGTTCATTTGGAATACCAACTAACAACTGTTGTTTACACAGTGTATTCAAATAGCTAAAGTTTACATGACCTAACATTCTATGCCATCTCTCTTTCAAACTCATATTATTATTGTTACTCCTATCTGCTCTGTTTACAATCTTTTCTTTGAAATTTAACTTACTAGTCATCTTGTAAGTTCTATTATCTTTATAGGCAACAGCTATTAAATTATTATCTTTATCTATGATTTTTGCAATATTATATTTCGAAATAATTGTATTATTATCAGTTAGTTTACCGAAACTAATCAAATTCATATTCATTTCTTTGGCATAATAAACGTTACTCATATTTACTTTACTCTTTTTGCCAAATGCATCAAAATAACTTACAACATTGCCAATTTTTGTTGCTTTTACCGGACTATTATCACCGAGATAAATATTTACAGGTTTCTTTAATTCTATACAATTTTCAAAATACTTCTCATCATTGATAATGTGATCGGAGCACCCGCTATCTAGTAGCCACTGAATTTCATTACCTAACCTCGCTTCATCGTTCTTCGCCGCGTGTACCGTTGCTATCCAGGCGTTGGCTCCTGAGCTGCTCTGCTCGTGTGTAGTGCTAGCCCCCTGCTGTTGGCGATGGTGATGGCGGAGGTTACCGCGCCCTCTGATGTAGTGGCCTCTTCTTCCTCTGCTGCCGTGGCCTCTGCCACGTGTTGAACCTCGCCATGTTGCGCTGCTTTGTCCCGCTTGGCCGCCATCTTGACACTCTTGCAAAATGCCCGGTTTTTCCGCACTTGAAGCATTTTTCCTTTCTTGTGACGAAGGCGTTTGACTTTCTTTCTGAGTCTTCGTTTCCGTTTTTCATTTCAGCTATTTGAATTTTATTTTTCACGTATTCTGCTGTTTGATCTTCTTCTTTGAGTGTATCTATTAAGTCTCCGATATAACTGTACTGTAATGGCAACGTGTTCAACATATAATTTAGTTTTTCCTTTTCGCTGATTTTGGCTCCAGCGTTTTTCAACTCATTCACTGCTTTCTCAAAATCGCTGAAGAATGTAGCAGTATCGCCATATTTTTCCAATTTTAACTTTTCTAATTTGTTTCTGCACACAATTTGCAACGCCGTCGATTCCTTCAAGTAAATGCCGTCTAATTTTTTCATTATACCATAGGCTGTCGTTTCTTCACACACAAATTCTAATTGCCTATTTGAGATCGAATTGTAAATTATATTCATAGCCTTTAAATCATTTTCGCCCCAGGGATCCTTATCCTTTTAACTTATCTTTCATTCTTGATATAACTTCTTGACATTTCTTTAATTTCAAAAATAATTCTATTCTTTTTTTCCACATGCTAGAATCCTCTCCGTCGAACACCGGTATAGACAACTCTTTTTTCTCCATTTCGTCTACTTGTACTTCAGTCTTCGTTTCAACTTCACAATTTTCTTCAACTTCTCGGTAATTCTCGAACTTTCCTTCGTGTTCGGAATCTTCCTTTTCAATTTTCACAACTATCTTCGTTTCCGGTATCTCTCCGTTATTCATAAACCAACCACCGATCTGCTACCATATTAATAATGAGTGAGGTAGACGGGAGGATTGTTAATAATATGGTTTATTATTCTGGATATATACAAAGAGAGCATGCCTAGCATGCGTGTGCTCTCCAAGAGCGTACAGCAACGAGTGGACTCAGTCGTAGTCGCGCATTGACTATATATCGTACGACTCACATACATAGTACTGGCGGGGAGTCGCACATGTGTGTCTATCCTATACTCTATGCTACCTACGGTGCGCAACGAGACGAGACTCACTGTCGAGTAGTTGCGCACAGCACTTCTGCGCATCCTATCTACAGATGCAATGATATAGTGTACAGACAAATGTACTATGCATATTCTAACAGTCACCCCAAGGCATCGACGGACCAGACGCTCGATTTAATCACATACACATGGACCTGATCCACTTGCCGTCGATCGATGGATACAAATACTGCCTGACAATCATCGATCGATTCTCGAGATGGCCTGTTGCCATACCCCTCAAGGATTGCACTGCAGCAACCATAGCAACAGCACTCTTCAACGAATGGATAAGTCATTACGGCTCTCCACTAACAATAACGACTGATCAAGGAGCTCAATTTGAAGCAGAACTGTTCAAGGCACTGGAAAGATTCCTCGGCAGCAAAAAAACGAGAACGTCGCCATACCATCCCGCTTCAAATGGCATTATAGAACGCTGGCACAGAACACTCAAGGCCGCACTCATGTGCAAAGCAGAAATTCCATGAATACACCTGCTTCCATCTGTAATGCTGGGACTCCGAACGGCCTACAAAGAAGACCTACGAGCTTCACCTGCAGAAATGCTCTACGGGACGAACCTGAGAACGCGTCCCAGGAGAATTTTTCATCCATCAAGATCAAGAAGCAAACCCGCAGACCTTCATTCAACAACACAGAACCTACATGAGAACGATTCGACCAACCCCGACTTCTCATCACTCCAAAACACGAATCTTCAAGCAGAAGTATATCGAAACCTGTACGCACGTCTTCATCAGAAGTGACCACATCAAGGCACCACTTGAAACACCGTACAAGGGACCATATCGCATAATAGAACGCATCACCGATCGATTGTATAAAATCGAAGTTGATGGAGAAGAAAAAACCGCTGCCAAGTCATTGGCACTTAGCTTCCTCCTATTCTGCTAGTGGAAGATAATTACATGAGACAATCAACTCATACTTTGATTTAAATATTCGCTACTATTCGATACTAAAAGGATAGGTTAGGAAGACA
>CM053169.1:21023890-21034132 GCA_012977825.3 Pteromalus puparum | reverse complement strand
TTGTGACGTTGCGCTTTTTAAGACCAAATCCCTTAGTCTCGCAAACGTCTAGATCTCAATACTGCTCTTATTTATCGACTCGCTAGGACTCTTACATCTAGAGGGGGACACACGATAGGTCTAAGGACAGGAATTAGCCTGGCGTGGCAGAGGGTGAAGTCAGTAAAAACACAATCAATTGTAATGCTGAAATAAATAATATTATATTGTACGATCTTCCGTCAAGACTCGCTCGACTACAATCTCGCTTCGACCGCTATCTTCCAGTCAATACTCGTTACTCGTTAGATTATTAAATGATTAGTAGAATTAATATTCAATTACGAAGTCTTATTCAAAAATGCTCGCGTCGACAATAACAATTTATGTTTCAAGCAATAGGACTCGTTTATTCTAATAATGTGTATTTAACCACGGTCTACTTCCGCTCGAAAATCAGGGCGAAATTAATTATACTACTCTGTTCTCAAGTTAATCGCGAATATCCGTATCTACTGTGATTTTAGAAGCGTATCCACGTTTCACATCAAAATGGCGGCGGCGTCGGTCGAAAGGACGCGGCGTCACCAAGATGGCGATCTCGTATCGTTAACGGAGTTCAGCCCTGCGAATACTGCTCTGCGGTGGGTCTGCTCATGTAGATCGATTTCTGAAATATTCGTGAAATTAAAGTTGCGATCGGCGTCTGCTCTGCTTCCGCGTGTCAGTCGAAAACCCGAGACTTTGCCTCAAGGGTAGCGCCAACCATGCAACAGCCGCGGCTTGTTAGTTATTGGAAAGCCGGAGTTCTCATTGACCTCAACGGCGTCGCTAATAAATGGTTAGAACATTTAGCATAACCAAATCTGTTGGCGCAAGGACTTACTCTCAATATCTCCTTAAACACGTACGAAACACGGTTTAAACCAAAAAGAAAGAACAAGAACAACTCGTAGACTCTCACGCTAAACTACTAACTCCAACTCGCTCGCGAATTCAATATAGCGACACTGCAGTTAATTATTATAGAGAGACGTCCGACGCGGTTGAGAGCAGCAAACCAAGTGAACGAGAAGGAAGTCTCCTCGCGACGCGATGCTCAGCGCGTCCCGGAAAAGGACGACTCGTTGCGCCCTCTATAACGGCTTCCGCGACGCGAACACTTCGTGTATCAAGCACGCGACGAGCGCGCCAATTACGAAAACGCGAGCGCGGCCGGTCGCGATCTCATTGTTACTGGACGTCGCGCGGTGCACGGGACGGCCTCGCGCGCGGCGACATGTCGCTATCAGCGGTGTGGCTAGTGGTGTACGCGCGAGTCCCCCACTAGCCAGCTTCGCTCTCTCCGAGCTCTCTCTCTCTCTCTCTCTCTCCTGCGCGCGCGTCTCCCTCTCCGCGGCGCGAAGTCTCGTACTCTCCTCGAGCGGCTCTCATCATCTCTCTCTCTCTCTCCCATTGCGGCCGCATGGCAGCTGATGCGCGGCTCCGGTGCGCGCGCGTCATTCACGCCTCGTGCTCGTTCGCGCGTGTTCCAGGCCTCGCTGCTTACGTGTGTGCGCGACTCCTGGTGTCTGTGTTTCGCGGTTCTTCTGGCTGTACCGGTACAGCAGCGCCCGCGAGATCCAGCTGACTCGCCTCGGCGCGGCGCGACGGCGTCGTCTGCTGCGTAGCTAGTGCGGAGTCGACGTCTCTCCTGTCCGCTGACAGGAGAGGTTAGGAGCTCCGCGGCTCTCGTGTGTTCCTGGTCCAGTGTGGTGCTTCCGCGTTATTTATTGTTATGCTCTGCTGCAGTGCGGTTCACTGCAGCAGAGCTGCTAATTGTTTATTTACGGCACCGAGAGTTGCACAGTATTCGCACTGTTGCCAACTCCTCGGGCCGAACTATGACGCGATTTCTCATATACGACGTGTAGCTACTCTACACGTCGCATTGCCCCCTCCAAACCCGAGTTACTCCCCGTAACTCTGGTTTATTAACCGCGCGCTAAAGGGATAGGAGACGCGAAATGATGAACTCGGATTAACGTAATTACTATCGTTTTATTGGGCCGTAACCCGATTTATTAAATGGCGCAACATTCGCAGTGCCCATTGTGGTATGGTCGGCAGAACCTCCATGACCTCCAGCCAAGTCGCTCGGAGGTCGTCCGTTAACCGTTCCGCGGCGTCTTCGGGTTCTGCGGGGGTTGTGCGGGCCCTCTCTGGGCGGTTGGGCTGGTGTTGGCGAGCATACGCCAATTCCGAGCACCACCCCTCGGCCTCCAGGTCCACTATGCCCGAGGGGGGTCGAAGCGATGGAATGCTCGGCTCTGGAAATCGGCGTAGCCAGCGGCTGCCCTGGCGATCCTCCACCCGGTGTTGGACCCGGCGCTCCACCCACAATGGAAGTTCCCGCGTACGGGACATCTGAAATAGGGCAAAAAATGTTTGAAACGACGCAATTTGACACGATTTCGGCATGCAGACGACACGGACGCTACGGCGCGATTCCTCTTCTCTTACTAGCATGCACTAATTCACCAATGGATGTGTTACCTGCTAGTTTCCTACAGGCCTAAATAACCCCGTAGGAGCGCAATAGTCTCCGGCGGGGCGGCGGCGATGTGGCGCAAGGCGTTGGCCAGCGGCTCCAACTCCGGTGTGACCAGAGGCCTGGCGTCACGGGAGGACCCGGGTCCTCGTGGCACTCGGAGTGGAGACCCCGTGGTTGGCCTTGGCGCTAGCAGCGCCTCCTCGTACGAGGGCGGTGGCGCGTCAATGTCTGGGCGACGCTCGGGATTGTCCCAGGTGCCAATCGGAGGTGTCGAGGGGCGACGAGGTCGAGCGCTGGCGGATGTCCCCATCTGCTGCTCCAAAAACCGCTGGTGGGGTTCACGGCAACGGGGGCAGTTGGCCAGGTCCGTGTCCCGCCGGCCACAGTTGTGGCAGAAGCGGGCCGCGGGTTCTGGACACGCCGTACGCCTGTGACCCGGTCTCCAGCAATTGAAGCAAGTCCGCGGAGGGGGATCGATGGTCGGGTCCGTGGCGATTGGGTTCAGACCCCCGAACATCACTCCGCTGAGTCGCACGTCATTTCTCCGACGGGAGTGACGCGATCTCGAGCGAGTTGGCGCGCTCGCAGTGCCCCGTTGGCTGCGCGGCACCGTGCCGTCGCCGTTACTCTCGCTCTCGCTCCACTCCCGCCTGGGTGCTTCCCGACGGGGGCTGTCAAGGGGGACCTGGGGCATCGGAGGAGGCTGATAGAAAGGTATTTCTACCTCCTGTAAAAGATCCTGATAAAAACCCGGGTTTTTGTCGCTATTTAGGCGCTACTCGAGCCAATACATACCTCGAAAGGCCCTCGCCTGATCGGTGGACCCGGAGGAGAGTCGTCCCGTCGGCGCGATGCGGAGCTAGGGGCCACGCCCGACTCCACGTCCTCCAACTCGATCTGCCGTAACGGGTTGTACCGCCGGCGTTTTCCATTGGGGCCTCGCAGACGCGGAAACTCGTCGCGAACCTCGACGCGATCGTTGGAGATCGTGATCTCCAACGTGCTCTCCTTGGCCTCGTCTGGCCCTTCTCCTACGAGGGCCTCCAGTTCCTCGACGGCGGCCTGGCTCTCGCCCAACGCGCTGGTCTCGTCGTCCAGGACGATGCCTTCCCGGCGGTAGGCCTCTCGTTCCTCCGGCGAGAGGGGTACCGGTCCAGGAGTCCCTTCCAGGGTCTTGCGCGGGATCCTCAGGGTCGAGACCTGGGTGGCCCACATCTCCGTGGACGCCGAGTCGGCGCGGGCAGGACTGCGGCGGGCCCAGACTTCCGATGCGCGGGTCATGTCGGTCTCTGGACGTGACCGACGGAGACGTTCCCGCTTTTCCTCTAGAAGCCTGAGCTCTCGCTCGCACTCCTCCTCGATCTCGGCCCACGATGATTCCATTTGGTTAGTCATGATGATTTTCTGTGGAGGGGGACGTCCATTAGATTGGAGTCAGTAAGTCGACGCAACCCAACACCAGCCAAGACGACGCAATGGCACAATCCAGACAACACAATACTTACTAACATGCTGCGCAACTCACTAAGTATTTGCGGGCCGATTTCTCGGGGGCACATACTTTCGCAATTCGCTCAAGTGTACCTTCGCAGTTAGGCGCTTATCAGTCGTCTCTAACACATATACTAACGGCGACAACTTCTGGAGGATCACGCACGGCTTGCTATACTTCGCGTCTAGTTTATTACATTTCCCTTCGGCTCTCTTCGAGAGTGTGTGTACTTTTCGTCGTACGATGTCGCCTACTTCGAACTCCACCACGCGCTTCCCTTTATTGTAGACCTGGTCCTGTTTCCCCCAGGCCTGGTCAATGTGGCGCAAAACAATGTCCCTTAGCGCGTCGAGGCGCTTGACACGATCAACCCACACGGCGGGATCTATTTCGATTTTCGGGCCGCGAACCTCTACTTCTCGTCGCAAGCTTTTTACGGGCTGTGGGTGGCGACCGTAATTTAGAAAGGCCGGCGAAACTTTGGTGCTCGATTGCGTAGCCGTGTTTATAGCGTGGTGAAACTCGTGCAAATGTTGATCCCAGCCGCGATGGTCTTTATCCACGAACGTCGCAATCATAGTTTTTAGGGTGCGGTTACTACGCTCTACCGGATTCGCTTGTGGTTGGTATGGTGGTGTAGTCACATGCTTAACCCCATACTCCGTCAGAGTCTCCGTCAACGTTTTGTTCATGAACTCCTTCCCGTTATCCGTGAGGAGGAAATCCGGCGCTTCCCAACGAAATAATATTAGTTCTTCGAACGCTTTGGCCACGGCTTGGCCCGTAGCCTTTCGAATCGGCTTTAGTTCTACCCATCGCGTACATAAGTCCTGAAAGACGATCAGGTACTTATACTGACTCTTACTGGCGGGAAATTCCATTAGGTCAGCAGCTACTACTGCCCACGGGCGCTCAACAATCCTCTGACCCATTTGGCCAGCGGCACCCAGTTGCGACGTTTTGTATCGCTGGCATTCGTCACACTCTTGTACAAAATGATTGACGTCATGCCAAACTCCCGGCCAATAATATTCCCGGGCGACGCGATCGTACGTCTTTTCGACCCGTCGATGACCTGAGGACGCCTCTCGATGAGCGTCACTCAGGACACGTGGTCGGTGTTCTACGGGCACTACCAGTCGCCATCCTTCGGATGGGTGGGTAATCGGATCTAAAAGCAGGTCTCGCCGATACCGGTACAATAACTCGTCCTCCACTTTCCAGTCTCGAAACTTCTTGGGAGAAGTTAAGACGTCGCTACGGCGCTTGATGTACCACTCGTCTGTGATTACTTCAAAGGCGCAAACTTCATCTCCATCTTCCCCTTGGCTACGCGACAGAGCATCAGGCACATGATGGATGGCTCCTTTACGGTGGACTATTTCGAAGTCCCACTGTTGGAGTTCTAGGGCCCATCGTGCCAGTCTTCCTGTTGGATCTTTTAGATTCTGAAGCCAGCGTAAGGCGCTATGGTCCGTTATGACCGTAAATCCGTAGCCCTCGATATACGGGCGCAACTTCTTAATGGCGTACAGCATCGCAAGACACTCCTTTTCCGTCGTCGTATAATTCTTTTCTGCCGGCGACAGGACGCGACTCAAGTATACTATCGGGTGTTCGCCATCTTCGAATTCTTGCGTGAGTACTGCTCCGATCGCGAAGTCGGACGCGTCGCACTGAATAGTGAATCGTCTCGAGAAATCGGGTCGGGCGAGTACTGGGGCGCGAGTGAGGGCTAACTTCAACGCTTCGAACGCTGCTTGCTGCTCTTCTTCCCACACCCAGGGCTGTGTATTCCTCAGCAGCTTTAATAGCGGTACTTTAATCTCTGAATCGTTTGGAATGAAACGACTATACCACCCCACCATTCCTAAAAATCGGCGCAACTGCTTCTTCGTCCTCGGGGGTGTATACTCCAGAACTGGCGCAATTCGTTCAGGATCTGGTCGTAAGCCCTCCCTATCCAGCAAATACCCCAAGTATCTTACTTGAGAACACCCAAATTCGCACTTCTTTCGATTTACGGTCAGTCCGGCTTCAGTGACCTTTTTCAGCACGATCTCGACCCATTTGAGGTGGTCTTCGAAGGTCTCTGTCACGATGATTATGTCGTCCAGGTACCCAAAGACGAATGGCTCGAATTCTGGTCCAAATAGACTGTCTACAAGGCGCTGAAAAGTGGCTGGTGCGTTAGAAAGACCAAATGGCATTCTTGTGAATTGCCAGAGTCCAGAACCTGGCATCGAGAACGCTGTGTACTTCTTGCTTTCTTCCTCCAAGGGTACTTGAAAGTACGCCTTCCGCAGGTCGATCTTGGTGATGTATCTGGCGTTTCGGAGTTTATCCAGTATACTGTCGATTGGTGGCAGTGGATATGCGTCTTTGACCGTTCCGTCATTGACGTCTCTGTAGTCCACGCAAAATCGTTTTTCTCCGCCTTCTTTATTTACAACTACCGGGGCGCTACTGAAGTCGCTATTCGAACGTTCGATGACTCCTAGTTGGCGCATGTCTTCAATCTCCTTCATCGCAATACTCCATCGGGCTGGTGACCAGCGTCGGTGTTTGTGTTTAACGACTTTATCTCCGACATACACGATCTTGTGTTTGATCAACCAAGTCGGCGCTAAGTTCGCTGGTGGGTTTTCGGGTAGGAATCTCTTGACTACCGCTAAGAGTCGGTCGTGTTCACTCGGAGTCAGCTCGGAGAGGCCAGCGCACTCGGCGTAAACTTCTTTCTCCTTCGCTTCGGCGCTACCATGGAATCCGTGCCACTCCCCTCCAGCTACTCGCCACCGATTTTCCCAACTGACCAACTCTAGTCGCCATTTGTCCATAAAGTCCACTCCCAGAATGATGTCATGTCTGGACTTCTCCACCACTCGGACTCTCAGCCTCTCCACTACCCCATCGACGTCCATTTTCAGCGACAATATTCCCTTCACGGGGGCGCTACTACCGTCATAGCCTCGAATAATCGTATCGCACGGTTCACGGCGCGATGCAAATCGTTCGGCCACATCCGCGTTTATGAGGGATACTGAGGCTCCGCAATCCAGGAGTGCGGTGTACATCCGTCCGCCTAAACTTATTTGCAGGAATTTTCTATTATCATCACTTGCGGCTTCTACGTCTTCCTTCGTGATTGGTTCTTTGGGCGCAACTGGGTCGTTCCAAACTGAACCTTGGTCAGTCCTACCCCCTCCCTGAACTATACTAGGGGACACCCCTAGATCCACTACTCCAGAGGACACCGGCGCTAGCGACATCGTAAATGGTTCCTTAGAACTATGCGCAGGAGGTTTTGGCCACTTGAGCCAGTGATTCCATTCTTGATCGAGAGGGTCCGCCGTTAGTCCAGTGCTCGGCTCTGGGCCCAGAGCTTTGCTCAACAGTCGATTGAGTTTCTCGCTGTCGGACTCGGCGCTATGTTTGTTCAGGCTCATCTGTCCTCCGATCGATATAGAGAAATCTTCCTCCTCCGTCGACTTCGCGCTAGCATTCTTCGCAAGTGACTTCTGCTGGTCGTCGCTACTCTTCATCGACGCCATCTTCTTCTCACTTCCTTCGCTCGTACTTCTCTTCGTCTCACAACGGTCGTCGTCCTTCCTGGTAGACGCCGTTCTACTCATATCTTCGCTCATACTACTCTTCGCTTCTAAGCGGTCGTCGTCCTTAATGGTTGACGCCGCTTTACTCATACCTTCGTCCCTACTTCTCTTCGCTTCTAAACGGTCGTCGTCCTTAATGATTGACGCCGCTTTCCTCTCGCTTCCTTCGACTACGCTACTATTCGCGTCCAAGTGGTCGTCGCCTTTCTCAGTTGACGCCGCCTTGAACCCCACACTCTTCGACTTCGCTTCGCTTCGGTTTGGATAGGCGCCACTAGTCTCCTTCGTATTCTTCGGAGAAGTCGCTTGGGGTCGAAAATATGCCCATTCTGGACCCCAGTCCGACTCTTCTTCTTCCTCGTCCACCGCTGGACCCCTTGGCTCGTTAGCCGGGGGTTCAGCGCTAATGACCAATCCGGGATCCACTGGATCAGTCGGCGCTATCGTACTTTCAACCCCTCTCACTTCGCGGGCCCCATGGGGTTGGGCTGAGCACCCGTTGCTCCGTTTCCCAGCCGTTGCGGGATGTTGCAGTTGGAACACTCGCGAGCCGTGACCCCCTCCTTGTTGCAGATCTGACAGTGCAGCTGCTTGGCCAGTCTCTGAGGGCAGTCGGCGGCGCGATGTCCATACTGACCACACTCATAACATCTGGTCTGAGGACAGTGCGCGGCGATATGGTCTGGTCCCCCGCACGCGAAACACGGTCCCAATTTCGAAGGCCCGCTACGTGGATTCGGGTTATTCCCAGTCGAGTTGGCCATATTCGCCCCCGACGGAGCCGGCGCATAATAATTCACAGCTGGTGGTGTCGAGATGTTATTCTGGGGATTTCCTCCTCCCCAGACTTGGTTTCCGACCCGCAATCCGTCATTCGGCGCTACATTACCAGCAGGAGCTAACTGTACCTGCGCTACGGGACTATTCCCGCTTCCAGGCATATTATTGGGGTGTGCTGACTGCTGGGATTTCCTATCACCGTTGTTGCCCTTACGGTTTCGGTTATTATTGCCTTTGTTGGCGTTGTTCGGGGGTGTACTTCCCCCGGCGCTATTCCCCTCGGCGTTACTAGTCGTGGGGGACGGTGGTTCTACTGCTGCTACTGTCTTCTCCTTCTTCTTCTCTCCCGCTTCTGGTTCGAACGCCGCGCCGGGGAGCTTCATTTTATCCTTCGGTGGTGGCGGCTCCCAACGGGCGTTCATA
Organism: Pteromalus puparum; assembly: GCA_012977825.3. NCBI lineage: Eukaryota > Metazoa > Arthropoda > Insecta > Hymenoptera > Pteromalidae > Pteromalus > Pteromalus puparum. Next base: position 21,025,314 of record CM053169.1, on the reverse strand, counting down.
TCGCGATGGCGCTCGTATTGGTGACCATATCGTTCGATATCGTCGAGCGAGTGGATGGTGCGATTCACCATAAAATTTCGATATTCTGGACGCAACCCCTCATACACCATCTCGATCTGTTCTCTCCGGCTCGGCGGATGTCGCAAATGGTCGCGAACGTACTTAAAGCACGAGATATAGGCGGATATCTTTTCGCCCGTACCTTGAGTCCTGCGTGCTAAATCAGTCTTCACGTCCCGTTGGCGGACCTCTCCGATAAAGCGGTGGCGGAAGGCGGTCTTCCAATCTTTCCACCTTGAGACCTCTCGGCGTTTCACGCGATGCCACCTGGACGCTTCGTCCGTCAGCATGCAAGCGATCAGCCTTATTATCCGCTCATCGGACCAATTTTCACATTGGACGCAATCATCCATGCTCGCGAGAAAATTCTCCGCTACGGCGCGACCTTCTCGTCCACTGAATTTCGGGGCCCAGTCCCGGAGGGTTTTCGTTAATCCTCCGGCTCGGCTCATGTCCGGGCGGTAACGATCGTTACTTCGATCAGAGTAAGAACTATATGAGGAGACAGCGATAGGAAGACTCGCTGCGGTCGCGATGTCTACGATGACGGCGTCTCCGTTGGCTCCGATAACTCTCGTCGCTGTCGCTATATTCACTCGAGTTGCGATGTCTGTGTCGCCGAGAACGACGCCTCTCGGGAGTGGGATCTCGACTGGTGTGCCGTTCGCTATGATGCCGGCTACGTTGTCGACCCGGGCTAATAGAGCCCTCCGAGCGTTGGCTCGAGTGACGCGACGTGTGCCTGCTCTCGCGTCCACGGTCAGTGCGACTACTGTGGCGGTGGTGACGGTGGCGGCTTGAACGATCTGTCGACGACTCGTGGCTGATCGCACGTTCTCGACGTTTAGTACGACGGAGTTCGTGTCTGCTACGTCGTTCTCGTTGACGAGAAGAATCACGGCCCGTATGTGGCGAGTCGCGACGTTTACGAGCGTGAGTGTCGGCGGTCGTTGGCCTTTTCGACGTCTCGTCGTTTGAAGGGGGATTCTCGGCGGTTTTCGGCGCCGTCGTATCCGCTGCGGTTTTCTGCGGCTCTTTGAAGTTGTTTTTGGTTTTCTTCGGCCTGGTGGCCGGCGCAACGCTCGCGGTCTTCTCCTTCGCAGTATTAGTGGAGTTTTTACTCGACTCTGCCCTCGTTTTACTCGCTTCTTGCGCTCCCTCGACCGCTATTGGCTCCACATCCAGTACAGGAGGTTCAATGCGCCTCCTAGAGCGGATTCTCTGGTTGTCCTCTTGTAGTCGCTTATAAGCGGCCTGGAGACGTGCGAACTGTCGTTCCAGAGACTCCATCTCCTGTTGGTTGAGTGGAACGTTATTGGCCGTCGAGGCTATATTTTTGGCCACTGCACCAGTGGCCGGCGCAA
>CM053169.1:20916864-21020083 GCA_012977825.3 Pteromalus puparum | reverse complement strand
AGCTTTAATTATCAAATTATATGGTTTAACAAAAATAATAATGTTCAGTCACACAGAGTATACAGGGTGAGAGTTGAAGAATTTGAATCTTAATATCTTTTAAACTAAAAGGTTTCATAAGCTACAAAAAGAACCTAGCCGAAGTGATGAAAAGATCAATCTTGTCCTAAAATCTGGTTTTTGCAGACAGAAAACATTTCATTATATAAAATCAGGTGGAAAGTTTAACTTTTCACTTCGATTCGCAATTAGTTTAGAAAATATTTATGCGCATTGGGATACCCTTTAACCCAAAGTATATTCATCACATTTTAGCACTTCTATATGTAACTTTCATTAAATAGTGGAATATAAAACAATTGTTTTACAGAAAATGTAAAGGAAAATGGAAAAATTATTTTGCTTAGTTTATAGACAAATATTGAGTATAAAAACTATTACATTTCCTTACAAAAGAAAAAAACGCGCCGGAGAAATATCTACGTACTTCTTCTCCACAAGTGGTACACTCTATCGAAGTAATATATCCGTAAATTTCTTTTAGTTGCAAAATTTCATCTATATACGTTGCATATCTTCCGTTAGAAAAGATACGTTTACTTCTTCAGATAAATTCATTCATCTAAAATTCATTAAAATAATCTTTATTTTAATTTCAACGAGTGTATTTTTTTTAAATAATAAATAATAATGCTTGATTCTATTTAAGTATTATGACACCATTTTCATGCAATAAGACGGAATTAATTAAGTCTCGCGTGAGTTATATTATGATTGTTTTTGCCTATATACAGTTTTTTCTCTAATATACATTTATTTTAAATTTTACATAAAACCTAGACATTTTGTGGCACTAATCAAATCAATTACATTTTTTAAAATCGTTAGTTGCATACAATAATGCATTTTGAAAAGGATGTCAAAATTACATTAAATAAAAATTTACAACTCGGTACAAAAAAATAATGAATCCATTGCGGAAATGACTCCAGTTTTTGCTACCCCCGGGGTTTTCGGTCACTGATCACGGAATATCGCGACGGAACGGCCTTTGAGGAATCCCCCCTGGTGCCCAGGGTCGCGCTAGTGAAATAATTAGTGTGTGGCCAAAGTGTGCCCAAGTGTGCCCAAGTGGGCCAAAGAGTGTGTCCAAAGTGATGCCAAAGTGATGATAAGTGTGCCAAAGTCTGCCAAAGTGTGATAAAAGTGTGCCCGAAGTGTTGGCCAAAGTATGCTAAAGTGTGTCAAATTCGGACAGTGAAACTGTATGGCACACATAATGGCACAATATGGACACTGGCACACTTTGGCAATACCCAATGGCACACAATACATCAGCGAGCGTACAACTCCATTTAATAATTAATAATTTTGTGGCACACTATGGCAACACATGGCACAGTATGACACAGTGTTCACACTAGAAGGATGTTATTGAAATTAAAAAAAATGGTGGCCGGAGGTAGGATCGACACGGTCATCCAGCGTGCAGTCTAATTAGTTGTCACCGCCTGAGCTAATATCTTATCCGATATTACAGTTAATATGTTCTTTCTTGATAAGAGCAACCTCATAGGTTTTTACATTGATTAAAATATATTCTTAAGTCTACAAACTAAATCAGATCGTTAATTTTTATGAAATGATAATAGATATATATATACATATATGAATAAAAAAATGAAGAATAATATATTTAAAATTAGGTAAAAATGAGTAATGCTGATTCTAATTTCAGGAAGATGACGTTCATTTACTGTCTACCTTTGGGCACCAGGCACCTCGGAGGCCGTGCCGTCCGCGATAGATTCGTGATCAGCGACCTCGAAAACCCGCCGAGTAACGAGTTTTCGAATTCTCCATGTCACAATTTTTCGTAACTCTCGGAGATGATGTTGACACAGTCTACCTTGGGCACCAGGCCACACTCGAGGCCTTGCCGTCGCGATATTCGAATCAGCGACCTCGAAAACCCCCGAGTATACGAGTTTAGAAACTCATCAAGTTGACAATTTCCTAAGACTCTCGAAGATACCGTTCATACTGTCTACCCTGGTCACTAGACCTCGAGGCCGTTCTGTCACGATATTTCGTGTTGCAGCTACCTTAAAAAACTCCGAGTGGCAAACGAAGTCATTTCCATCATTATTTACCGATTTGTAATTTTTTAATTAATGTATTTCGAAATGCACTTTCAAAAAAGGTAACTTGATCACATTAGTGTCAGCAGAAATTTCTAGGCGATCTCACAATCCATGCAAGAAACCGCAATTAAGACATCTTACGCTAAAAAAATCGATGTAGGCCGTTTTTTGTGCTTTATTTCCTCGACTACATCTCGCGCTTCGAACTCGCTGCAAGTCGACGCCTATTCCGCGAATTTCGCTTTTGGCGAATATTATTCCAAATTATTGAATTATTGAAAACTGTTCAGTCCAACGTTGTTGAGAATACAATTGTACCCTTTAATGTCAAGAAATGTGAATATTTCTGGGGGGGGGGGGGGGTGTATCCAGAGGATGTTGCTTTGAGCTTCTTCGTTGAGATTTGTTAAGTCACCAAATAGTCTTATTACTGACTATTTTTTTTAAACTAGCGTGGTAGTCTCTGACTAGTTTTATGATGAAGGAGTCGATTCTAGTATCATGGCTTTGTTGTATTACTCTGTTGCTGATGTGCTTCTGTAGTTGGAGTCTTCTGATCTATTTTAAATATAGACAGTGTCTGAGTAATTTTGTCGTCAAAATCTTCTAAATTTTTCCATCTTATGAGGAGCATATAGCAAATAATTTTGCCTGGGGCTTGATCCATTTTCGATAAGGAAGATTCTGAGATTTTTGAAACGCTTTTTAGCTTTTTCGAAGTTGGAATGTCTATATGCTTACTATTCTAAAGAGGTCTCTAATTACTAAGTTTTAGTCTATGTGCACTCACTAGATAATGTTAACTATCTGTTGGTGGTTATCTGTGTCATTCTGTTTGTACTTCATCTGATATTACTATATCTTGAATTCTTGATAGTTTTCTTTCTTTCTTTAAGATAAAAATCTTGTGGGCTCCGGAAAAGTATGCTCTCAAAACTTTTTTGGTTAATTTATTAGCTTCCAGTCTTTAGTAGTTATTTATTCGTTACTTTGGTCTCTAGTTCTGTTTGTGTGTTTTAGATATAGATTTGGCAGCTTGTATAGACAATTAATCGCAGTGTATCAATGTCTTCCTATTGCTGTTCGTTGAATTCAATCAAAATAGGTTTTTTAGTTTCTGCACTGTAATAATATTACACAGTGTCGGAGCATCTTACTGTTCCCTGCTGGAGACCTCCTTGAGGGTGAAGGCCTTGAGAGTGTCTTTTTGAGCCTGCTACTTGATGACTCTGTCTTTGACATGTTCATATAATCATTATTACAATGTTTTGAGGAGGCTTTTTGTATGTAGCTGCAGAGAAGCCTTTATCCACACTGATCCGAAGGCCTTTCTAAGTCACTAAGCATGCTCCTAATCGCTTTGCAGTTGTGAAGTCGCTTTGCTAAGTCTAAAGGTGAACTTGTGTATGGCGTGTGAGGTGGAGAGTTGTTTCCGGAATCCGAATTTGTTGGATCTGGTTAGTAATTTTGTGTTGCAGTGGTTACAAGGTGCTGATTTATTATTACTTCAAAGATTTGTGCTGATATTGGGTAATATAAATTGGCCTGTAGCTAGTTGAGCTCCTCTGGGTCCTTATCTGTTCTGGATAGCAATATTTCGCTTTGCTCACTGTTTGGGTAACATTCGTGTTAATCTATATATTAAATAGAATTGTGTTATTTCTGATGATTTGCGTCGGTAAGTTTGAGCAGCTATGTCGGTATCTCATCTAGTCCAGTTGAGCGTTTGTTACTTAAGATTTCTGAATATTAGTTGGACTCCTGTTAAGCTTGTGAACAGTTTGGGATCTCTTCTGATGTTGAAGGTCTGAGTGCCGATGGCAGTTTTCCGCCTGAAACGTAATCAGATTCCTGATATTTGCCTCAAGAGTACTTGAACTCTGTTTGACGTTCCTCAACTTGTGTTTGGTCGATGAATTTTTTAGTCTCTGGGCTGGAGTGTTTTCAGGATAGCTGTATTATGCTGCTGTAGTGTTTACCCATGATGTCCACTAAGTGCTGTTCACTCAGAAGGGGGGGGGGGGGGGTATTTTATCAGAAGCTAAATTTTCAGATGTACATTTTTTTAGAATTGATATCACAGAAGTAATAATTTTTAAATGAAGAAATAAGAAAGTTCTAATTCAAATAAAGATAGAATTGTTAATCAAAGAACAAACATAAAAACTCAGAAAATAAAATCACAGACAAATGTTACACGGACAAGTAAATACTTTAGATTATATTCACAAAAAGCAGAAATTCCGAAAGTGTTTGACGTTTAATTTCTAAACAGTCAAATATAGGCCCTTAGTTCTGATTCGGAAAATTATTTTTTCTGAACTTAGATGCTCAAGTTTATTTTGAATTCTGATTTTATTTTTTATGACCAAATGGGGGGGGGGTAGATGTGGCGGTTCCGGAGGGTTCATCTACAGCAAACGCCGACCGACGCCACCTCTCCGCACAACCCAACAGCATCGAGCCTAACGCCACCTCTCGATGACGGCGCAAGCAAGTCATCATGCCCCGCGAGCGGCGAGCTGTTCTGACCGCTCACTTGGACGCGAGCGCTTCCATGATCCGGACGTTCTTCCGTCGATCCGCCGCAGCTGTAGCGACTTCCAATTACAGACTTATTATTTATTTCTTACCAAGTGTATCTAAACCTAGAATAAATTATTGTGAATAAAAACCATCAATACTCAAACAAGTGTAAATATCCCGCATTAATTCCCAGCGACGCGTGATATTAGCCACAAATCTCGGTCACGGAAGATTTTTTTTTGGTTGTTTTGCTTATTGTCATTTCATCTACGTGTCCAAAATAATAAATATAGCAAATGTAAAATGTTATATTATTTGTTAATAATTTAATGCAAATAACTTTTTAATAACTTTGATGTTCAGAAAAATCCAAATTAATTTACTTTATTTAAAAAAAAGAGTTCATAATTTTAAATTCAATAAAAAAAATGTCTTGCTTGTTATTTTCTTAATAAAAATATGAACAGTTTTCCCCACCACCTTTGCGGTACTGTTTAAGGCGCGTTGATTTTTGCTTCCTCGTAGAGGAAGCTTTGTGATAATAAAATTTTCAGTTTCGCTAAAACTTCATAAAAATATGTTTTAAGATGTTTGAAGTTCGAATTACGTGTTTTTAGAAAATGTCCGTATGGATGTGTGTGTGTGTGTGCGTGTGCGTGTGTGTATGTATACCGTAATATTTCTGGAACTACTCTATTTTGGAGAAACACTATTTTGCTTTTTTTTCAATCATCCCACTGTAACAAACNTGGGTGTGTGTGTGTGCGTGTGTGGGTGGGTGCGTGTGTGTATGTATACCGTAATATTTCTGGAACTACTCTATTTTGGAAAAACACTATTTTGCGTTTTTTTCAATCATCCCACTGTAACAAACAATTTAGCTAAAATGCATTTGAAAGATAATAAAATTACCTACTTTTTCCCGTTTGATCATCGGGATCTACCGCTCCGTTCGGCAGATAACATGAAATAGGTGCTTTTTTAAAAAAAATTTATATCTATGAAACTAAACATCATAACCTCACGAAAATAATCATGTTTATGGTTCACGCGTCAAACTATATTCCGTCAAAATTTCTAGAGAGTTGACTACTTATTTTTTCAGTAATAAATCAAATACTGAAAAAAATGAGTTTGTTTCTTTTGTGCCTCGATTACGGGCGCAATAAAGCCTTATTGCAATTGAGATTTCGGAAAAAGGTAGATATTTTATGTGTTTTGGCTAAGTTTATTTCGCAGCTTTGAAACCCCTATGGTTCTTAAGATATCAAGGTTTAATTTTTTTTTTTTTGAAAATTTTTTGATTTCTTATAACTTCAAAACAATGCAGTCAAATGCTTCAAAATTTTATTTGGTGATTCACCGTAAACAAAGCTATCTGCTGTTAAAGTTTTAAACGCTTTCGTTGAGCAGTTCTTAAGTAATGAGCTGAAATATAAAAACCGATTTTTCACAAAAGTCAGGATAATCTGCTCCTCCAAGAACTAGCAGAAAAATGCTGATAAGATAAAAATCCATCGTAATCCAATTTCTGCGCGATGTTGCTGCTGCGACAGTTTGAGTAAGACGACGTGAAATACTTCACTTTTTTTTTTTAATTACTATTTTCATTGCCACACATTTCTCCATAGCAACTCGTGCGCTACTCGTCAATATTTCTTTTATGTTGTTGTCATTAAAACTCATGACGCGTGGGGTAGCGAGTTTGAGAGTTTTGGCTTTATATTTATTCCTCGCTTGTGCTCACCTTGTTACGATTTCTATATATATATATCTTCAAAATTAAACGATTAATTGATTCTGCAACTTCGCTATTTTAGAGATTTTGATCGAATCTTTCTGATTATTATATATCTTTTGCTATAAGAAAATCGCTTACAGCAAAATAATTAAACTTGGAAATATTTAAAATAGCATTCACATACTGTAAAAAAGCATTAATCAAGTTCAAATTTTAGATTCAGTTAGCATTATATAGCACTTCGATCCCTATATGTTTGGGTTCTTTACGAAACCAATTAGTTTAAAAGATATTGAGCTTCAAAATTTTTTTTTCTTACCTTGTATACTATATGAATTGTTTTTTATAAGTGACGCGATAACTGGAGTAAAAACGTAATAATCAATTTAAAATTTTGGATTTTGTTAGCATTATATAGCATCTTGATCCTTTTCATCGGGTTGCTTATGATACCAGTTAGTTTCAAAGATATCAAGCTTCAAAATATAATTCATTAAATAATGTGCATTTATCAATAATTGAAAAATAATTTTAAATAAAAGTATAAATAAAGGGGATAAGGTTTCTCGCATAATATTGTGCATAATATTGCTTCCTTTATCCTGTTGCAACAAAAACATGTCATTAATATAAATCAGGTGGAAAGTTTAACTATTTCACTTCATTCGCAATTAGTTTAGAAAATATTATGCGATTGGGGATACCACTTTAAACAAAGTATATATCATCCATTTTAGCACTTCTATATGTAACTTTCATTAAATAGTGAGATATAAAACATTGTTTTAAGAAAATGTAAAGGAAAATTGAAAAATATTTTAGCTTAGTTTATAGACAAATATTGAGATATAAAAACTATTACATTTCCTTACAAAAAAAAAAAACGCGCCGAGATATCTACCTACTTCCTTCCTCCACCAAGTGGTACACTCTATCGAAGTAAATATCCGTTTAATTTTCTTTTAGTTGCAAAATTTATCTATATACGTTGCATATCTTCCGTTAGAAAGACGTTTACTTCTTCAGATAAATTCATCATCTAAATTCATTAAAATAATCTTTAATTTTAATTCAACGAGTGTATTTTTAAATAATCATAATAATGCCTTGATTCTATTAAGTATTATCACACCATTTCATGCAATAAGACGAATTAATAAGTCTCGCTGATTATATTATGATTGTTTTTGCCTATATAATGCAGTTTTTTCTCTATATAATACATTTATTTAAATATTTACATAAAACCTAGACATTTTGTGCACTAATCTAATCAATTACTTTTTTGAAAATGCGTTATTGCATAAACAATATGCATTTGAAAAGGGCATGTCAAAGATACATTAAATAAAAAATTTACAACTCGGTAAATAATGAACTCCAGTTGCTGGAAATGACTCCAGTTTTGCTACCCGGGGGTTTTCGAGGTCACTGATCACGAATATCGCGACGGCAACGGCCTTTGAGGAACCTGGTGCCCAGGGTCCCTAGTGGAAATAATTAGTTGTGCCAAAGTGTGCCCAAGTGTGCCCAAGTGTGCCAAAGTGTGCCAAAGTGTGCCAAAGTGTGATAAAGTGTGCCAAAGTGTGCCAAAGTGTGATAAAGTGTGCCGAAGTGTGCCAAAGTATGCTAAAGTGTTCAAATTCGGACAAGTGAAACTGTATGGCACAATATGGCACAATATGGCACACTTTGGCACACTTTGGCATACCATGGCACACAATAGCACAGCGAGCGTACACCCATTTATAAATTAATAATTTTGTGGCACACTATGGCACACTATGGCACAGTATGACACAGTGTTTCACACTAAAGGATTTATTGAAAATTAAAAAAAAAGGGCCGGGAGGTAGGATCGAACCCGGGTCACCAGCGTGCCAGTCTATTGTGTAACCGCCTGAGCTAATATCTTATGCGATATTACAGTTATATTTCTTTCTTATAAGGAGCACCTCATATAGGTTTTACATTGATTAAAATATTCTTAAGTCTTACAAACTTAAAATCAATCGTTAATTTTTATGAAATATATATATATATATATATATATATATGAATAAAAAATGAAGAATAATATATTTAAATTTAGGTAAAAATGATGTAATGCTGATTCTAATTTCAGGAGATGACGTTCATACTGTCTACCTTGGGCACCAGGCACCTCGGAGGCCGTTGCCGTCGCGATATTCGTGATCAGCGACCTCGAAAACCCCCGAGTAACGAGTTTCGATTCTCCATGTCACAATTTTTCGTAAAACTCTCGGAGATGATNCATACTGTCTACCTTGGGCACCAGGCACCTCGGAGGCCGTTGCCGTCGCGATATTCGTAATCAGCGACCTCGAAAACCCCCGAGTAACGAGTTTCGACTCACTAGTTACAATTTCCCGTAAGACTCTCGAAGATACCGTTCATACTGTCTACCCTGGTCACTAGGTACCTCGGAGGCCGTTGCCGTCACGATATTCGTGTTCAGCTACCTTAAAAACTCCCGAGTGGCAAAACTGAAGTCATTTCCATCATTATTTACCGATTTGTAAATTTTTTATTTAATGTATCTTCGAAATGCACTTTTCAAAAAAGTAATTGATCACATTAGTTCACAAATTTCTAGGCGATCTCACGAATCAATGCCAAAAACCGCATTAAGAGCCATCTTACTGCTCAAAAAATCGATGTTAGGCCGTTTTTGTGTTTATTTCCGACTACACTCCGCGCTCGAACTCGCTGCAGTCGACCCTATTCCGCGAATTCGCTTTTCGGCGAATATTTATTCCAATTATTGATTATTGAAAACTGTTCAGCACAACGTTGTTGAGAATACAATTGTACCCTTTAATGTCAAGAAATGTGAATATTTCTGGAGGAGGGGCGTTTGGGGGGGGGTGTATCCCGAGAGGATGTGCTTTTGAGCTTCTTCGTTGGAGATTTGTAAGTCACCAATAGTCTTATTACTGACTATTTTTTTTAAACTAGCGTGGTAGTCTCTGACTAGTTTTATGATGAAGGAGTCGATTCTAGGTATCATGGCTTTGTTGTAGATTACTCTGTTGCTGATGTGCTTCCTGTAGTTGGAGTCTTCTGATCTATTTAAATATAGACAGTGTCTGAGTATTTGTCGTCCAAATCTTCTAAATTTTTCCATCTTATGAGGAGCATATAGCAAATAATTTTTGCCTTGGGGCTTATCCATTTCGATAGGAAGATTCTTAGATTTTTGTGAAACGCTTTTTTAGCTTTTTCGAGTTGAATGTCTATATGCTTACTAATTCTAAAGAGGTCATCTATTACTAGTTTTAGTCTATGTGCACTCCTAGATATTTAACTATCTTGTTGTGTGGTATTTGCTCATTTCTGTTTGTTACTTCATCTGATATTACTAATATCTTGAATTCCTTGTAGTTTTCTTTTCTTTCTTTAGATAAAAATCTTGTGGGCTTCCGGAAAAGTATGCTCTCACACTTTTTTGGGTTAATTTTTAGCTTCCATGTCTTGTAGTAGTTATTTATTCTGTTTACTTTGTCTTCTAGTTCTGTTTTTGTTTTAGATATAGATTTGCAGCTTGTATAGACAATTAAGTCGTCAGTGTATGCCAATGTCTTCCTATTGCTGTTCGTTGAATTCAACTCAAATAGGTTTAGTGTTTCTGCACTGTATATATTACACAGTGTCGGAGCATTTACTGTTCCCTGCTGGAGACCTTCCTTGAGGGTGAATGGCCTTGAGAGTGTCTGTTTTGAGCCTGCTACCTTGATGACTCTGTCTTTGAGCATGTTCCATATAATCATTATCAATGGTTTTGAGAAGGCTTTTTTATGTAGCTTGAAGAGAAGTCCTTTTATCCACACTGAATCGAAGGCCTTTTCTAAGTCCACTAAGCATGCTCCTATCGCTTTGCAGTTGTGAAGGTCCTTGGCTAAGTCTAAGGTGAACTTGTGTATGGCGTGTGAGGTGGAGAGTTGTTTCCGGAATCCGAATTGTTGATCTGGTATTAATTTATTTGTGTTGCAGTGGTTTACAATGTGCTGATTTATTATTACTTCGAAGATTTTGCTGATATTGGGTAATATACTAATTGGCCTGTAGCTAGTTGAGTCCTCTGGGTCCTTATCTGTTTTCTGGATAGGAATGATTTTCGCTTGCTTCCACTGTTTGGGGTAACATTCGTTGTTAATTATATTATTAAATAGAATTGTGTATTTTCTGATGATTTGCGTCGGTAAGTGTTTGAGCACTATGTTCGGTATCTCATCTAGTCCAGTTGAGGTCTTGTTACTTAGATTTCTGAATATGTAGTTGACCTCTGTTAAGCTTGTGAACAGGTTTGGGATCTCTTCTGATGTTGAAGGTCTGAGTGCCGTGCAGTTTTCGCTGAAACGTATCAGATTCCTGATATTTGCCTCAAAGTACTTGAACTCCTGGTTGAGTTCCTCCACTTTGTTGTTGTCGATGATTTTTTTAAGTCTGCTGGGCTGAGTGTTTTCAGGATGCTGTATTATGCTGCTGTAGTGTTTAACCCATGATGTCCACTAAGTGCTGTTCACCAGAAATGGGGGGGGGGGGGTATTTTATCAGAATGCTAATTTTCAGATGTACATTTTTTAAGAATGATATAACAGATGTAATTTTTTAAATTAAGAAATAAGAAAGTTCTATTCAAAAAAGATAGAATTGTTAATTCAAAGAACAAACATAAATCAGAAAATAAAATTACAGACAAATGTTTACACGGACAAGTAAATACTTTTAGATTTATTAACAAAAAAGCGAAAAATTCCGAAAGTGTTGACGTTTAATTCTAAAAACAGTCAAATATAGCCCTTAGTGTACTGATTCGGAAAATTATTTTTCTGAACTTAGATGCGTCAGTTATTTTTGAATTCTGATTTTATTGTTTATGACCAAATATTTTAGGAAAGATTGATCTTTTGATCACTTCGGACTAGGTTCTTTTTGTAGCTTATGAAACCTTTTAGTTTAAAAGATATTAAGATTCAAATCTTTCAACTCTCACCCTGTATACTCTGTGTGACTGACACATTATTATTTTGTTAATCCATATAATTTGATAATTAAAGCTTAGTATATTTTGAAGTTTTCATGGGTTTATAAAATGTCCGTGCAGATGGTTTTGTCTGTGTGTGTGTGTGTTGTGTGTGTGTGTGTGTGTGTGTGTGGTGTGTGTGTGTGTGTGTGTGTGTGTGTGTGTGTGTGGTGTGTGGTGCGGTGCGTGCGTGCGTGCGTGCATGCGTGCGTCGTATACTTTATAATTCGGAACCTACGTGATCGATCGTAATAAGATTGGACGTGCATATATGTTTCTGATTCTGAATTCGGAGTAAATTTCTTTTAAGATTTTAGACTATTTTATGACCATTTCATGGCCATCTTTTCGATTTTTGAAAAAATATTTTTGCTTTTTCTTTATTATGATATGATTTATACAATATATTCAACAATATGTACCTAAAAGACTGCTACCCCCAAGTTGGAATATTTTCCGCTTCTCCGACGCCTGCGCTCTCGTCTTAAGAGAGCTCGGGGCTTTAGTCCCGAGCGGACTCCTGTGAGACCTCTCTCCCAGGAGCTGTGGAATACAGAAAACTATTACGAGGGTCTAAAAGGCGACTGTGGAGTACTGAAATGAGCTTTTAAATTTTAATAGGCATTATGGGAATATAGAAACAACGTCAAGGATCTGAAAGGCGGCTGTGGGTATGTAGAAATCTATTGCAAAGGTCAAAAGGCGACTGTGGGAATACAGAAAACGATTACGATAGTCTAAAATGCGACTGTGGAGTGCTGAAATGAGCTTTAAAATTTTAAAAGGCGATTAATGGAGTATAGAAAACAACGTCAAGGGTCTGAAAGGCGGCTGTGGGTATGTAGAAATCGTGAAAAATAATTTTTTTGTGAAAAAGTTATTTTTCACAAAAAAATGAAGCCACCCGCAATTTTGTAACTTGCAGTTGTTATCGTTATTATCGATTCCGCAATTACTGGTATTTTTTTTATTACGATATATGGAAGTTATTTTAGGAGTTCATGGAGCTACTGCTTTCCTATAAATACTGGTGGCTGGCAAACGACGCTAGACACATGGAGGAAATAAGAGCAAGAAGCAGAAGAAGAAGACAACATCGACCAAGAGCAGCTCATCAACTCTAATAATGGAGTAGCGAAGTTCCAAGACTGCATATGCACAAAAAGACATTATTACATTAATTAAAAATAAGTGTAAGAAGAGTGAGCAATTCACTAGTGTGTATATAATTCAAAAATAATTGTTTTTATTTATGTTGTGCTGGTTAAGGCGCGCGCGTCTGAAGATGCGCGTACCATTTTGCCAGGGTTCAAATCCACTACAAATTTTTTTTTTAGTCTTAGCTATTGATGTAATTTTTCTAATTATTAAATAAAAATGAAAAAATTACAACAATTAAGTACACCATAATATATAATTTTGTTCCAATTTTTATGCAAATAAAAACCCAAAGATTTATTTTTCGTTAGGCTTGAAGCTTAGCTGCACGTTTGACAGTATAAATTGATTTTTATTTTGTTTCGCTTATAATTGTTAAGATAATAAATAAATATGTAGGTAAGTATCATTTATCTTTTTTATGAAATTATTACTGTTATATGCCGAGTACAATTATAGTGGGAAAAAATTGTATTCTCAACAACGTTGTGCTGAACAGTTTTCAATAATTCAATAATTCGGGAAAAATATTCGCCGAAAAGCGAATTCGCGGAATAGGGTCGACTGCAGCGAGTTCGCGCGCGAGATGTAGTCGAGGAAATAAAGCACAAAAAACGGCCTAACCATCGATTTTTTGAGCAGTAAGATGGCCCTTAATGCGGTTTTTTGCATTGGATTCATGAGATCGCCTAGAAATTTTGTGAACTAATGTGATCAATTACTTTTTTGAAAATGCATTATTGCATAAACAATATCCATTTGAAAAGTGCATTTCGAAGATACATTAAATAAAAAATTTACAACTCGGTAAATAATGATGAAAATGACTTCAGTTTTGCCACTCGGGGGTTTTCGAGGTAGCTGATCACGAATAGCGCGACGGCAACGGCCTCCGAGGTGCCTGGTGTCCAAGGTAGACAGCATGAACGTCATCTCCTGGAATTAGAATCAGCATTACATCATTTTTACCTATATTTAAATATATTATTCTTCATTTTTTATTCATAGATATATATATATATATATATATATATATATTGAAATTGTTGTCATTTAATTCATCGGGTAAGAATGAGTTGTTTAATCCTGTCAGCAAATAATTAGGAGTAAATCTAATTGAACTGTGAATTGTATTGTTATAATCTTTTACACATTCCTCTGCTACCTGAGGCCATGCATGATTTATTTCTATTCTCGTAAATTTTACATCGTATTCTGTTTACCAAAGTCTGATTTGTCCTTTCGTTTAATCCATTAGAAAACGCGCAATCCACTGCTGTAAACACCAATGCTATCTTCTTTTCATTTAGATATTGCTTAAACTGTGCTGAATTTATACCAGGATATTGATCCGTTAACACCAATTTGATACTTCCATCCTTTTCTACTTTCTTAATTGAATTTATAAAATCCTTTGCAACTTGGGTTTTGAAGTTATTACGTATGCAAATCTTGTAAAATGATCTACCGCCAAATGTAGATATTTCTTTTTACTTTTATTACTTTTGAAACCTCCTATTGTGTCTAGGGACACTATTTCAAGAGGTTCCTTTGCTGGACCAAGTTGAGATAACGGTGCTTTAAAACAACTTGTTCTTGTTCTTGATTTATTTTTAATGCAAGTTTCACAAGATCTACAAGTTAATTTTATGTGCTTATACATATTTTTAAAATAAAATTTTTGCCCAAAGGTTAGAATTAACTGTTTTGTGCCTATATGACCCTGATCAACATGTACATTTTCCCAATTCTTCAGTAATCCATATTTTCTCTCTATCATTTAAAATTTTATAGATTATATCATCTTTAATAATGCATTTTTTATCAATTTTTAACGATTTTTTATTTTCTTTGATGTCGTTTAGTTTCAATAGATTTGAAGTTTTGATCGTAGAATCATTATCTGTATCCTCATGTGATTCCAAAACCGGATTTCTAGACAAACAATCAGCTTCAATATTATCTTTACTAGGATTATACACAATTTCAAAATTAAATTGTGAGATGTAATTCAGAAACTGCAATAGTTCCACATCATTACTTTTTTTTATATTAAATTTTTCCAATGGTCTATGGTCTGTAAATACAATAAACTTTTTTCCTATCAAATGAAATTGCCAATATAAAATGGCCTCTTTAATAGCTAAACATTCTATAAAAATAGCTTTCTTCTTTTTCTGAGCCTCTGTCAATTTTTTGAAAACGAAAAACACCGACTTCAAAGAATTATCTTCTTGTGGTTGCTTCAATATTGCTCCAACTCCTTCAACACTTGCATCAGTAAAGATGTATATTGGTGCTTCCGGATCAAATATTGCTAAAGCTGGTGATGTAAATAAATATTCTTTTGTCGAGTTAAAACTATTCTTACACTCTTCAGACCATTCGAATAACACATTTTTCCTCAACAAATTTCTCAACGGATCCAGTAAAGCAGCATGGTTTGGTATAAACTCTAAATAAAAATTAATCTTACCTAAGAACTGTCTAACTTGTTTTTTTGTTTTAGGTATAGGAAACTTCTTGATAGCCACTAAATTGTCATTCAGTGGTTTTTATTATATTGTTTCTAATTTCGTGACCCAAATACGTTATCTTTTCTGGAGCAAATTGACATTTATTTTTATTTAATTTAAAGCCTTGTTCATATATTCGCTCTACATGCTCTACATGCTCTTCATAATTCTTAGAAAACACCAATATATCATCTATATAATTTACTGTAAAAGAATCTAGTTTATATTTTTTTACCACTCCTGCTAAAACTCTTTGAAAAATAGCAGGAGCAGTTTTCAAACCAAAAGGTAAACAGTTCCACTTCCAGTGTCCATGATGAGTCACAAAAGCCAACTTATATCTATCCTTTTTATGTATCGGAATCGACCAAAACGCCGAATTTATATACAGTTTTGAAAAAAACTTACAGTTTCTGACACATACAATAAGATCATCTATCCTTGGAAAAGGTTGACATTCTGGAACTATTATTTTGTTCTACCCTGTAAGATTAATGCACAAGCGAGATTTTTTTCCTTCTTCTTTCTTGAAAACCATGGTTACAGGAGCTGCAAAAGGACAGCTTGACTCCTCTATTAAGCCCGCTTTTAACAACTCATTCACTTGTTTCTCAATTTCTAGTTTGTCTTCAAAAGAGCATTTATACGGTTTCATTGAAATATATCTATTTTCTGTCAGTTTCACTGTGGCTTCGTAATCTTTTACTGTTCCTATATCAAACTTTGACTTAGCAAAAATTATCTCATATTTTTTTATAATATTCTCCATTTTATTAGTATTTAATTCACTAATATTATTTTGCTTATCAAAAATATTGCTTCCTCCTCAAGAGGAAGCTTTGTAATAGTAAAATTTTCAGTTTTGCTAATACTTCGTGGAAACGCATTTGGAGGTGTTTGGAGTACGAATCATACGTTTTTAGAAAATGTCCGTGCGGATGGCTGTGTGTGTGTGTGTGTGTGTGTGTGTGTGTGTGTGTGTGTGTGTGTGTGTGTGTGACGTGTGTGTGTGTGTGTATGTACGTATACCGCCATAATTTTGGAACCATGGGACGGATCGTAATAAAATTTGACATGCTTATATGTTTTCTATGGGCTGAAGTAGCGGGCATTTTTTTTTATATGATTCTGACCATTTTATGGCATATTATAGGCCATCTTCTATTTTGGAAAAAAATATTATTGCTTTGTATTATAAATGAATATGATTGTATACAATATGCTTCAAGCAATAGTGTATCTAAAAGACATAAATTTGTCTACTTTTTCCCCCCCCGGCGGCAAGATTTTCTAGATTGACTGATCTGTTCATTTTATTGAGTATAAAAGGTAATTTTGTCGATAAACCATGTTAACTCAAAAAATAAATAGTTAAATGTTTTGAAAAATTCATGACAATAAAAAAACAACGATATCTACTAGTTGTAAAAATGTTATAAACAATTTAGGGCGACTAGTTTTTGAGATAAAAATCAAAACTAAAAAAAACTGGTTTTTTTATGGTCGTACGAGTTACCAGGGGAGTAAAAAGGTGTGAACTTGGAGTTGAACATTTTGTAAAAGATTGATCTTTTTGATCACTTGCGGCTAGGTTCTTATTTGTAGCTATGAAACCTTTTGTTTAAAAGATATTTAAGATTCAAATTCGTTCAACTCTTCACCCTGTATACTCTGCTGTGACTGAACATTATTATTTTTGGTAATCCATATAATTTGAGAATTAAAAGCTTAAGTATATTTGAGAGTTTTCATGCCGTTTATAATGTCCAGTGCAGATGATTTTGTCTGTGGTCGGTGTGTGTCGTGTGAACGTATACAAGATATAATAAAATGTGACTGATCCTATATGAGTGCATATATGTTTCTGATTCTGAATTCGAAGTAAATTTATCTTTTATAGAATATTAGACATTTGTATGACCATACAGTGGCCATTTTTCGATTTTTGAAAAAATATTTTTGCTTTTTATTATGATATGATTTATACAATATATTCAACAATAGTGTACCTAAAAGACTGCTACCCACAAGGTTGAAATATTTTCCCGCTTCTCCGACGCCCGCGCTCTCTCGTCTTAAGAGAGCTCGGGGCTTCAGTCCCGAGCGGATCTCCGGTGAGACCACTCTCCCAGGAGCTATGGAATATAGAAAACTATTACGAGGGTCTAAAAGGCGACTGTGGGAGTACTGAAATGAGCTTTTAAATTTTAATAGGCGATTATGGGAATATAGAAAACAACGTCAAGGATCTGAAAGGCGGCTGTGGGTATGTAGAAATCTATTGCAAAGGTCAAAAAGGCGACTGTGGGAATACAGAAAACGATTACGATGGTCTAAAATGCGACTGTGGGAGTGCTGAAATGAGCTTTAAAATTTTAAAAGGCGATTATGGGAGTATAGAAAACAACGTCAAGGGTCTGAAAGGCGACTGTGGGTATGTAGAAATCGTCAAAAATAATTTTTTTGTGAAAAAGTTATTTTTCACAAAAAAATGAAGCCACCCGCAATTTTGTAACTTGCAGTTGTTAACGTTATTAACGATTCCGCAATTACTGGTATTTTTTTTATTACGATATATGTAAGTTATTTTAGGAGTTCACGGAGCTCTATCCTTTTGATATCCACCTTAACCCCCACTCCCCTGATACCCCTCCCCTACAAGTGTCTTCCTAACCTATCCTTTTAGTATCGAATAGTAGCGAATATTTAAATCAAAGAATGAGTTGATTGTCCCATGTAATTATCTTCCACTAGCAGAATAGGAGGAAGCTAAGTGCCAATGACTTGGCAGCGGTTTTTTTTTTTTTTTTTCTGTGATATAATCAAATTTTCATTTTGACAAAGCTTGAATTTTTTTATTAAGTCTAATCCTAAAGAAATTCACAATCAATTACACCTTCTTTAACAATGAAAAACTGAAAATCCTCTTCTAAATTGCAAATTTTAATTCTCAATATTACAACGCCTTCCGGTTCGCCATTCCGGCTAAACCCTTAATAGTATCTCTCCCACTTGTTAATTGTTTAATATTTCTTTTATCATTCAAAAATGCACTATTAACCAAATAAATATTGGAACCAGAATCATATAGACCAATTGCTGGACATCCATTTGCAAAAATCTTTACTTTAATAAGTGGGATAACTATTCGTTTATTGCCTCTTCATGACTTGCTACTACTTCCTGTATTTCATTATTATTTGTAACCTTAATGTTTTCATTTTTTAATTGTTTAATTTTCCTATCTGTATTGCGGCATGCACTTTCTAAATGAAATCTATTTTTAAAACCTAAATTATCACAAATACTACATAGTCTTTTTTCACTTTCAATTCTCTTGTTTAAATTATCATTTTTCGAGTCGTTGATTTTACTTAATTGTTTTAATTTTGCCATTAAATTTTCTATATTTATAATAGCTTTCCTATCTAACTTATTTTGAATAAAATTTGGTAAGTTAATCACAATCATGTTTATCTGTGTGTTTATAGACAAGCTGTCATCCACTTCTAACAATAATTTTCTTCTCTTGCGACGTGTAGAGTAGCTACACGTCGTATACGGAGAAATCGCGTCATAGTTCGGCCCGAGGAGTTGGCAACAGTGCGAATACTGTGCAACTCTCGGTGCCGTAAATAAACAATTAGCAGCTCTGCTGCAGTGAACCGCACTGCAGCAGAGCATAACAAAAAACAACGCGGAAGCACGACACCGGATCAAGAACACACGAGAGCCGCGGGGCTCTTAACCTCTCCTGTCAGCGGACAGGAGAGACGTCGACTCCACACTAGCTACACAGCAGACGACGCCGTCGCGCCGCGCCGAGGCGAGTCAGCTGGATCTCGCGGGCGCTGCTGTACCGGTACAGCTAGAAGAACCGCGAAACACAGACACCAGGAGTCGCGCATACACGTAAGCAGCGAGACCTGGAACACGCGCGACCGAGCACGAGGCGTGAATGACGCGCGCGCACCGGAGCCGCGCATCAGCTGCCATGCGGCCGCAATGGGAGAGAGAGAGAGAGATGATGAGAGCCGCTCGAGGCGAGTACGAGACTTCGCGCCGCGGAGAGGGAGACGCGCGCGCGAGAGAGAGAGAGAGAGAGAGAGAGAGAGCTCGGAGAGAACGAAGCTGGCTAGTGGGGGACTCGCGCGTACACCACTAGCCACACCGCTGATAGCGACATGTCGCCGCGCGCGAGGCCGTCCCGTGCACCGCGCGACGTCCAGTAACAATGAGATCGCGACCGGCCGCGCTCGCGTTTTCGTAATTGGCGCGCTTGTTGCGTGCTTGATACACGAAGTTTTCGCGTCGCGGAAGCCGTTATAGAGGGCGCAACGAGTCGTCCTTTTCCGGGACGCGCTGAGCATCGCGTCGCGAGGAGACTTCCTTCTCGTTGACTTGGTTTGCTGCTCTCAACCGCGTCGGACGTCTCTCTATAATAATTAACTGCAGTGTCGCTATATTGAATTCGCGAGCGAGTTGGAGTTAGTAGTTTAGCGCGAGAGTCTACGAGTTGTTCTTGTTCTTTCTTTTTGGTTTAAACCGTGTTTCGTACGTGTTTAAGGAGATATTGAGAGTAAGTCCTTGCGCCAACAGATTTGGTTATGCTAAATGTTCTAACCATTTATTAGCGACGCCGTTGAGGTCAATGAGAACTCCGGCTTTCCAATAACTAACAAGCCGCGGTTGTTGCATGGTTGGCGCTACCCTTGAGGCAAAGTCTCGGGTTTTGACTGATACGTGGAAACAGAGCAGACGCCGATCGCGACTTGAATTTCGCGAATATTTCAGAAATCGATCTACATGAGCAGACCCACCGCAGAGCAGTATTCGTAGGGCTGAACTCCGTTATCGATACGATAACGCCATCTTGGTGACGCCGCGTCCTTTCGACCGACGCCGCCGCCATTTTGATGTGAAACGTGGATACGCTTCTAAAATCACAGTAGATACGGATATTCGCGATTAACTTGAGAACAGAGTAGTATAATTAATTGCGCCCCGATTTTCGAGCGGAAGTAGACCGTGGTTAAATACACATTATTAGAATAAGCGAGTCCTATTGCTTGAAACAGAAATTATTATTGTTGACGCGAGCATTTTTGAATAAGACGTCGTAATTGAATATTAATTCTACTAATCATTTAATAATCTAACGAGTAACGAGTATTGACTGGAAGATAGCGGTCGAAGCGAGATTGTAGTCGAGCAAGTCTTGACGGAAGATCGTACAATATAATATTATTTATTTCAGCATTACAATTGATTGTGTTTTTACTGACTTCACCCTCTGCCACGCCAGGCTAATTCCTGTCCTTAGACCTATCGTGTGTCCCCCTCTAGATGTAAGAGTCCTAGCGAGTCGATAAATAAGAGCAGTATTGAGATCTAGACGTTTGCGAGACTAAGGGATTTGGTCTTAAAAAGCGCAACGTCACATTCTTTAACGCATATTCAAATAACGAACCATTATAAAACTTAAAATTATAGGCATACGATATATCTGTCCAGGACTGTGCAGAGAAAGTGTCAATAAATGCATTATTCCATGCCTCCCAATTTAACAAAGAGTTTTGCTTTATAACAAATACATTATACCAATCTAATCTAGATTTTTCTAAAAATAATCTTAATACTTCAGCATATTTATTTTTGGCAATTCCCACTCTATCACAATCCTGCACAAATAACCTTATCCAAACACTCGCATTTATATTTTCACCGTTAAACTTTTCAATCACTATATCTTTTACTAGAGAACTTGTTTTCCTTTCAGATGCTATAGTTGACTCTCTGTTTACATTTGATTCTTGAACTGTAGTAATCTCTTCCAAATATTCGTCGTATAACACAACATTACCTTCTGTATCCAAGTAAATTGTCTTAAGTTCGTCAGATAAGGTCAACACCACATTTCGAAATTTATTGCGAACTTTTAAACTCTTCACGACATTTTTAACAATTGAATTTTTATAAAGCTGTTTATGTTAAGCATTTGTCTGCTTATCTACTGGAAACAAAAAACTTTCCTCTCGACCAAGCAGCTGAATTCTCTTCACTTTAACTACAGTACTTTTCGAATCTGTGCCAGCCTCCGAGACAAAATAATACTTTGCTTTAATCTCCATTGTATAGATTTGTAAGCCACTGCTCAAGGAAATTAAATGGAGTGGAGTTTTAGGTTAGAAATCAACACCTGTATGATGCAGTATAAACAACTGACATATTAACAATATGTACAAATTAGTAAAGGCTAAATATATTACAGTGAACGTATAAACTTAAGACTAACCTGAATCTATACAATTGCCGGTAGCAAACCTTTATTTGCCGAGTTATTGGCGAAAAATGGACTCCTAACCTCAAAATTGAAAATCTGACTTTACCACTCGATTGGAAATTGAATGTTCGAGACCCCGTACATGGGGCGAAAATTTCGTCCGTTTTTCACGAAAAGCCTTCCTTAACCAGATATCGATGAAAAACGCACTTCTTACCTCAAAATCGAAAATCGGACTTCACTACCCGATGAAATTGGATATTAGAGACCCCATGTACATATACGATATAAAGCGGAAAAAATATTTTCATTATTTGCAAAATTCGTTACATTATGCCATACTATGCTATACTGTGCCACACCGTGCCAAAGTGTGCCAAGCTATGCCAAACTATGCCAAACTGTCCGAATTGGCATAGTGCTAACACAGTATAACACAGTTTAGCACGACCTGGTACAATTTTCATTTCCAGTAGGATTCTTTCCAAAGGGAACTTTGTTGATTTGAAACTTTTCTTCTAATTTTTTGTCCTCAACCTAAGAGACATAAAATTTAGTGGTGAAGCAAGAAGAAAAATACAAAAAACAAATCTTACAATGTTTTTGAATGAAAAATAAAATTTTTATAGGTTATTTTTTATCGTACCTTTGCGTGTTTTCTTCGACTCATCTTGCAAAATTTATGCGTCTAAAAGCAAAGTAAACTCGTTTCGTAATAACAGCAGTTGTTACACAGATTAATACAAAATAAATAAAAATTTAATTATTTTATAACTCTTGTGCCGGGGTAAAGAAAACACAGTTTCTCAATCAAATACACAACACCGATATCAGCTCATTACTTCGTCCACTAACTGCATATTACAATAGACGTACTACAGGCTCGACCAAAAATGCGCGCGACTAACGAAAATAATATCTTGCCATGCTTTATGCGGTATATTGAGACGAACAGTTTTTCGTGGATGAATTTACACGTAGTGAAGCTTAGAGCGATTATTGGAGTCAATTTCCTACGTGCGACTATTGGAGTCAATTTCCCGCGTGCGACTATTGGAGTCAATTTCTTGTTATATATATATGATAGTGGTATACACATTGGAATAGTAATCAGTATTGTGAACGCTTTTTACTATAATCTATAATTTGTCGGAATGGATCAACATACAATGGATTAAAAAGTTTCTTGATTTTCCCGTAATCAAATATTCCGTATAAGACTATTTTTTTTGTATTGATTCCTTTAGTCGCCTCTATGTAATCGCGATCAGCTGATTTTTCTTGGGAATTGATTCCATTAGTCGTCCCTTTATAGTCACTATCAACTATTGACACAAGTTTCTTGGGCATTCGGTATAGGGCATCTCAATTGTTATTAAAAAATTGGAAAATGAAAAACTACAATAAATTACAAAAATTATTTTTAAAATTAAATGATCTAATAACAATCGGAGATTAGAACCGATTAAGATGATCCCATAAATCACTTAATAAGTAACTCTAAAAAAAATTAACTTCAAAAAAAGTAAAAGGTTATAGGCGAGTTTGATATATTCCGCAACGAAATGAAAGATAAAAAAGGACTGAGATCAATCAAACAAAGTCAAGTTTATTATATTTAATCATAATGAAGCGGACATGGCAAGTTACGAAGTAAGTATCTTGAGAGTTGTTCCTAATTGATTATTATATAACTTAAGTAAGCCCTTTATTGACCAAAGATAATTTTGTTGCTTCATTATGATTATATATAATAAACTTGACTTTGTTTGATAGATCTCAGTTCTTTTTTATCTTTCATTTCGTTGCGGAATATATCAATCTCGCCTATAACCTTTTACTTTTTTTGAAGTTAATTTTTTTCAGAGATTTCAGTCCTTTTGAGTAAATTATTTTGAGTATTTATTATTTGTCCTAAAAATAAAATATAAGGCTTTTTTGTAAAATTTTTATCACTAATATGAAATTACTGATTGTTCTGATGCACTACCCTCGAATGATTTCTACACCTATAAGACACCAAAAACCACGGAGCGCACCACCTAGACCTCCTCATCGGCCACCCTGTACATTTAGATCCCGTCCTCGTATGATTTTTACACCTAGACACCAAAAACCACAGAGCGCACCACCTAGACCTCGTCATCAGCCACCCTGTACACCTAGACGCCGTCCCCGTATGGTTTTTTTACCTAGACACCAAAAACCACAAAGTGCACCACCTAGACCTCGTCATCGGCCACCCCGTACACCAAGACGCTGTCCTCGTATGATTTTTTTACCTAGACACCAAAAACCACAAAGCGCACCACCTAGACCTCGTCATCGACCACCCCGTACACCAAGACGCTGTCCCCGTATGATTTTTATACCTAGACACCAAAAACCACGAAGCGCACCACCTAGACCTCGTCATCGGCCACCCTATACATCTAGACCGTCTTCGTATGATTTTTACACCTAGACGACAAAAACCACGAAGCGCACCACCTAGACCTCGTCATCGACCACCCTATACATCTAGACCGTCTTCGTATGATTTTTACACCTGGACGACAAAAACCACGAAGCGCACCACCTAGACCTCGTCATTGACCACCCCGTATGTCTAGACGCCGTCCCCGTATGATTTTCTTACCTAGACACCAAAAACCACAGAGCGCACCATCTAGACCTCGTCATCGACCACCCCGTAAGACAGCAGACAATGTAAATACATTTACTCAGCGCAGCATATAGAAAACTGTGGGAAAGCGATACCCAACTGTATTACACATAGCTTGTGCGGCCAACTTCATGCTCCTACCACTTTGAAAGCCAACTTCACGGTCCTAACGCACTGGAGTCACTGTAGACTGGAGAATTTAGAGAAACTGTTCCGAGCATTCGCGATGTATACACTTGTTTATTATTAAAATTAACGGCTTATTTACAAAAATTTTCGTTGGAAATCATAGTTTAGCTTAGAAAGGATACTAATATGCCAAAAAACTCACGAACAGTAACGATAAGCATTTTTTTCTGTATCATGAAAAGAAGTAAGCAACGCTTTCCCGCTGCATACGGCGGCGAGGGACGCTTACCTTCGGACATGGCCGATGCGCGTCAGGGAAAAAGTCCCATAGCGTCGCTATCCCGACGGAATCAGCCGGAGTTACCCAAAGCGAGCCAGCTGACACTCTGAGCCCTTAGAGGTCGTGAGAGGGGAGAAAGCGGCCCACCGCTCGAACCCTATACTGAGGCAGAGGGAGAGCGTCGGAGGGGTCAGTCTATGCTGAGGCATCAGCCTATACGGAGTTATGAGTCTCTACTGAGCAACGATAAGAGCAACAACTATCATACCCTAGACATCGAGTGTGTTTGTTAAATACATATTATTATTAGTTTATTATTATTATTAATATTTTTCAAAGTAGTGTATACAGATATCAGCTGACGACTATTCGAATTAATATTCGCCGTAAGACTTGTAGAGACGGTAGTATGGTTTAACTATATAGTATAGTCGTTAGCTGATGGTGTATACATGCACTCCAAATCCAAGTTGTACAAAGCTGATGAGTGCTGTTACACTTCCAAATTTCTTTCTGTGTATATAGAAATACGCTAACAACGAAAAAAAAGAACATTGAATATTTCATATAAGCAATTGACTAAATGAATCAATATTTCTCCAAGTACCCCCCTGCTCGCTCCTCGCCAACCCCATAATTTTATTTTTAAATTATGTTTAATCATATGTACAGATATGTGGTCGATAATGGAGTTCAATTAATATATTTATCAAATAATACAAATTATAGAATTAATAAATACGTAAATATACATGAATACTTGGAAATGCGTTGTAAAAGGTATTTTTTATTCTTTTTCATTTTTCTTTAAGATTTTCAGTTCCGTCATCATTGAGTGATTTAGACCGTTTTAGTATTTCTAAAAAATTTACATTGTTTATGCTTATAATTTAAGTATGTATTTATTATCACTCAATTTTTAATATTTACAATTGATGAAATTTCTCGATATGTTTTTTTCAAATATCACTTCTATGAAAATTCTTTCCACATATAAAACATATATGTTTTCTTTCTTCATGAGTTAGTAAATGTCGTCTTAAATTAGTTAATCTATTGTAAGATTTATCACATATTTTACACGAATATTTACAAATATTATCATGATACTCAGCAACATGTCTCACTAAATTTCTTTTGTGTTTTAATGCTATTCCACAAATATTGCACGCTGACTGTCTATATGGATGATGTTTATTTGTATGTAGCGTTAGAAAGTGTAGACTTAAAAATTCTACATTACATATTTTGCACAATATCTTAGTTGGATGTTTGTCATTTCTCTCATCCTTTTTAAAATGATTCATTTTTTACAGTAAATTTATTTAAAACAGCTAAAATTTTTACAAGGTTAACCTGCTAATCACTATTAAATATACTCAAATCATCTAAATAGTAATGTTTATAATTTTACGTTTTATAAACTTATATAAAACGGTTCTAAATAATGTAAATACCAAAAATCGTAAATATTTCAAAAATTTGATTTGTAAATAGTTAAAAATTTGTACACATCGTACATACATGAAATTTTCAAACTCAGATCTGTAAACAAACTGAAGTTAGTCTCTAAGTGTGTTCGATATACCGAACAATTGGTTGATCGTTCCTATTTTAAACAATGCGTAGGGAACGGAATATGAATTGAAGATTTTCTCGATCTTTTTGAGAAACGGAATTGTATCGACGATCATCCAAGAGTTCAAAATATGAAGATTTCGGATGTTTGCTGTTATTAAGAAATTTAAAATAAAATTAGGGGGTTGGCGAGCGGAGCGAGCAGGGGGGTACCCCCCTAGTATATATATATATATAGTATATATATATACCAAGATTCAGATTCTGGTGACCATGACTAGAGACTTTGTCTATTGAAGCCGACTTTTTTTGTTCAATTTGGCACCTATAATATAGTTGACAACATTATCACGATGTACGAATTGTATTGGTTGGAATGCGTGGATCAATAAACAACAACTTGTGAGGTTTTAATATAATAATATATTGAAAGGCTTGAGAGCCCAGTCGGCAGTACGTCCGCTCAGCTCGGAGTCTTACAGGCAAGAGGGAGTGTGGAGCACAGTACAGCATAGTCTTACTCCACGAAGTATAGTATACAGTATAGTTTGCTCTTAGAGTATATACGCGAGACATGCGCACTATGCTCGCGTTTGCTAGAGCTTGACTCGTTCAACGATTACGACTGTATAAATTCATATATTACAACACGCCTCCTGAATTTTACAGTCGTGATATTTTTTACATTATAATTCAATACATTTGAGTTTTCAATTTCGCATACAATTTGTTGTCACATTTTACATTAATTGAATTAAGGGCATTTCAAGTATACTTGAGTTTTTACAATTGAACTTGGCGATTATTATTTTGAACTTGAGTTTTTACAATTGAACTTGGTGATTATTACTTTGAACTTGAGTTTTTACAATTGAACTTGGTGATTATTACTTTGAACTTGGACTTAGTATGAACATTTTAGATTAATCTTAAACCTTTTCTATTGTTTAGGAACTTTGTTTTATCCAGACTCTTAGTAAAGATGTCTGCTAAATTACATTTCGAATCAACTTTTACAATATCTATTTCGCCGTTTTCGTAGCTTTCATTTATATAGTGATATTGCACTTCAATGTGCTTTGAATTTGGAGTAAAGTTTCCGAATTTAGCGATCGCGATTGCTCCAGAATTATCTTCGTAAATAGTTGTCGGATCGTATAAATCTATATCGAAAGATTCGCTTAACAAATTTCTAATAAACAATATTTCAGAGACTGCTTCTGATAAAGCTACATATTCAGCAAAAGTTGAGCATTTAGTTACCGCACCTTGTTTGTGGGTTTTCCAAAAAATAACATTTCCGTATAATCTAATTACGTATCCAGTTGTGGATTTTCTATCTATGTTATCACCTGCGAAATCTGAATCTACCATACAATCAAGTATTTCGCTATTTATATTATCGCAATATGTTAGTTTCAAATCTTTAGTCTTGTACAAATATTTTAAGACTCGCATCGCATACTTATAATGAGTTTGATCGTAGCAACTTTGGTATCGACTTAAATAATTTACGCTGTACGATATATCTGGCCTTGTGCCTGAGCTTATATATAATAATTCGCCAATCAGATTTCTATACTTTATTCGTTCGTCTATTTGACTAGCTTGATCTAATTTTAAATTTGTCTCCATTGGAGTATCATATAATTTAGAGTTTTCTAGTTTATACTTAGCAGCCAAAGATTCAATATATTTTGTTTGACTTAAGGTCATTTTGTGTCTATCATTGCTATAATCTATATCAATGCCTATATATTGGCTAATCTTGCCCATATCCTTCATTACAAATCTTTCCATTAAACTAGCTTTTACTTCATTTATAATATTTTTGTCTTTGCAACAAATTAAGAGATCATCTACGAATACTAATATATATATTGGATCTTTGCTTGTATTGTTTATGTACAGACAATTATCATAGTTACTTCTAACGAAGTTTAAACTTTCCATGTATTTATTGAAACAATTGTACCAAGCTCTTGGACTTTCTCTGAGTCCATAAAGTGCCTTATGTAATTTACAAACTTTATTGTCTCCAGTTTCATATCCTTTCGGTTCGTTAACATATACTTCTGTTTTTACATAGCCGTTCAGAAATGCTGTTTCAACATCCATTTGTTCAACGAATAAATTGTTTTTACAACTGTAAGACAATAAAATTTTCAGAGTTTGCATTTTGCCTACTGGTGAATAAACATTATCAATGTATTCCTTTTGTTGGAAACCTCTAGCAACTAATCTAGCTTTATATACATTATTGTTTTTCTTTTTAAAAACCCATTTAACATCAATGACTTTTTTATCTTTTGGTCTTTCAACAATTTGCCAAGTATTATTTTTCTTTAGACTATTAATTTCAGAGTCCATTGCAATTTTCCATTGTTTATATTTATCGGAGTTTAACGCCTCCTCAAATGTATTCGGTACATTTGCATCGATATGATTTACATAGATAAAATGAGTAACAGGATTTCCATATCTATTTACAGGACTTTTCTTTCTATTAGATTTTCTTTGCACTTTTAAGCTTGAGTTATCATTTTCAACAATATCAGAATTTAATTCGTTACCTCTACTTTCCCCGAAGGTCTGAGTAGAGATAAGAGAGTTTTTTCTATTTAAATTTACATCATGTTCATCAATTTCGTATTCTTTTTTCAGTATTTCAATTTCTACGTTTTCAGATTCGCTATTTTCCAAATCTCTATCTTTTTCATCATCAAGTTTTTCTAAACAAATAATTTCAGTATTTTCTTCGACTACTTGTACATGTCTAGCATGAATAACTCTACCATTGACTAGAACTTTATAGCCATTTTCTACATAACCTACTAGTACACCTAATTGGGCTTTATTATCCCATTTGCTTTTTCTCAATGCTTCTGGAACTCTTACAAAGACTCGACTTCCATAAATTTTCAAGTTTTCTACATTAGGTTTTTTACCAAAAAATATTTCGTAAGGAGTTTTGTTCTCCGCTGTATTAGCAATTGTACGATTTTTTAAATAAGCTACTGTTTTCATAATTTCTGGCCAATATCGCCTGTGGATTTTTGCTTCTCGCATCAAGCATCTACCCATGTCCATAGCTGATCTATTGTACCTTTCCGCTACTCCATTTAGTTCATGGACGTACGGTGGACATGTTACTAGTTCTATTCCCTTAGACTTAACAAAATCATAAATCTCTCGGTTTAAATATTCTTTGCCATTATCGCATTGTATTTTCTTTACCTTTTTATTAAATTTATTTTCAACTAAATTTACGAATTCTTTCATACAACTGGCAGTTTCTGATTTATTTTTTATGCAAAAAATTCTAGTACACTTACTGTAATCATCAACAAAAGTTACAAAATATTTCTCTCCACCATAACCGATTGTGTTATGTGGACCATTTAAATCAGTATGAATGAGTTCTAGAATTTCAGTAGTTTTTGTTCTATTATTTTCGAACGGTACATTAGCCATTTTACTTTGTATACAATTTGCACATTTCATTTCAGTACTTTCAATTTTTTCTGGCAGGCCTTCTACTAATTTATGTTTTACTAGTTTCGACAAATATTGAAAGTTTACATGGCCAAGTGCCCTATGCCATTTCTCTTTATCAGTCAGTGTTATTGAATTTACATACATTTGTTTATCATCTTTTTGTATTACAAAACTTTTCATAAAGTATAGATTATCTTTTTTATTAGCAACTGCTATTAATTCTCTATGTTTATTATAAATTTTAGCATCATCATTTTTTGCTACTACTGTATAATTTTCAGTGACTTTGGATAAACTGAATATATTTTGTCTTATACCTTTGACATAATAAACATTTTTTACTTCGACTTGTTTTTCATTGTAATAATTTTTAAAATATAACTTTACATTTCCAATTTTAGTAGCTTTCAAATTTTTACCATCAGGTAATTTTACTTCAACAGGATTATTTAAATTTATGAACTTATCAAAGTATTTATCATTATTTACAATGTGGTCAGTACAGCCACTATCTAGAATCCAATTTATTTGGCCTAAATTTTCGCTACTATTTTCTAACACAGTTACCTGATTTACCTCTGGTTTGCAGACCTGCGTCAGCCATGCTTCTGATGAGTAGTCGCCCTGTTGTTCGCCTGAAGATTCACCTCTGGGTTGACCTCGACCTCTGCCTCGTTGATTTCCTCGGTAGTTACTTCGGTTGAAGCCTCTGTTGTACCCTCTGTTGTAGCCTCGTTGATTTCCTCGTTGGTGACCTCGTTGACCTTGACTGGATTGAGAACCTCTTCCTCGGTTGCTCTGCTGCTGTGGTCTCGTGCATTGTCTACTGTGGTGACCTGGTTCCCCACAAGTATAACATTTTCCTTTGGTTTGTACCACAAAGGTACTGACGTTGGCCTTATTTTCAGACTCTGAATGAGTCATATTTTTCTCCTTGATCTTAGACTTTACATAGTCTACTGTTCGTTGATCCTCTGGTATGACATCTATGAAATCTCCGATGTAGCTGTAGCTTGGCGGCAAGGCTCTGATCAGATATCTTAATTTTTCTGTTTCTTCTAATTTTCCTCCAGCCGATTTAAACTCGTTTGTAACTTTTTCAAACTCCACAAAAAATTCTTCAACTGATTTGTAATTATTTAACCTTATCTCCTCGATTCTGCTTCTGCATATTATTTGCAAAGCTGTAGATTGTGATAGATACATCTTGTCAAATTTTTTTATCATTTCGTATGCTGTGGTACATTCACCAACGTACTCTAATTGTTTATCCGAGATAGTGCTAATTATCATAGTACGAGCTTTTAGATCCATCTTATTCCATTCTTCTTCTTTATCTTTATAAGCACTGGTTATTTCACTGGTTGCGGGCGATTTACACTCTTTATATTCCAACAAAATCATTAATCTGATTTTCCAACTTGAATAATTTGCACCGTCAAAAACAGGTATCATAATATCCTCGATTTTTGCTTGTTTAGCCATTTCTTCTTCTTTAATAGTTATATTATCGTACACTTGATTTTTCAATATAATAATTCTCTTCAATTCTTTTAAAAATATTTTCCGTATCGGATTTCTTGTTTCCTCTTTCCAAGTAGCTTCTTTTTTATCAAAATCTTGTTCTAGATTTACTTTGTAATGTGCTTAACCTCTAATTTGCCACGTGCTCTGAAATAGCACTTTACCACGTGTTTCACTTGCCGACTTTAATCCGCTTGCATCACACTGATTTTACGATTTTTCCAAAAAATCTTTCTACTAATCAATAGTCCTTTTGTTTAGCTATTTATTCTCACTTGTATTTTTCTTCTTATATTATTGAAACACTTTGATTTTTCACTTTGAAAAATTTCTTCACCACGTGGCTTTCAACCTCAATTTTCACTTAATATCTCTATACGACTCGAGAGTCAGTATAGAAGATATGATGAAATATCAACCATGCTCTGCTACCATGTTGGAATGCGTGGATCAATAAACAACAACTTGTGAGGTTTTAATATAATAATATATTGAAAGGCTTGAGAGCCCAGTCGGCAGTACGTCCGCTCAGCTCGGAGTCTTACAGGCAAGAGGGAGTGTGGAGCACAGTACAGCATAGTCTTACTCCACGAAGTATAGTATACAGTATAGTTTGCTCTTAGAGTATATACGCGAGACATGCGCACTATGCTCGCGTTTGCTAGAGCTTGACTCGTTCAACGATTACGACTGTATAAATTCATATATTACAACAGTATTTAACGAGTTTCGACTCACTATGTCAGAATTACCCGTAAAACTCGCGAAAAGGACGTTGACACTGTCTACCCGGGGCACCAGGTACCTCAAAGGCCGTTGCCANTTCGTGATCAGCGACTCGAAAACCCCCGGGTAGCAAAACTGGAGTCATTTCCATCATTATTTACCGAGTTGTAAATTTTTTATTTAATGTATCTTTGACATGCCCTTTTTAAATGCATATTGTTTATGCAATAATGCATTTTCAAAAAAGTAATTGATTACATTAGTTCACAAAACGTCTAGGTTTTATGTAAATATTTAAATAATTTTCGATTTTTGAAAAAATATTTTTGCTTTTTATTATGATATGATTTATACAATATATTCAACAATAGTGTACCTAAAAGACTGCTACCATCTTAAGAGAGCTCGGGGCTTCAGTCCCGAGCGGATCTCCGGCGAGACCTCTCTCCCAGGAGCTATGGAATACAGAAAATATTACGAGGGTCTAAATGGCGACTGCGGGAGTACTGAAATGAGCTTTTAAATTTTAATAGGCGATTATGGGAATATAGAAAACAACGTCAAGGGTCTGAAAGGCGGCTGTGGGTATGTAGAAATCTATTGCAAAGGTCAAAAAGGCGACTGTGGGAATATTGAAATGAGCTTTAAAATTTTAAAAGGCGATTATGGGAGTATAGAAAACAACGTCAAGGGTCTGAAAGGCGGCTGTGGGTATGTAGAAATCGTGAAAAATAATTAATCAAAAAAATGAAGCCACCCGCAATTTTGTAATTTGCAGTTTTTAATGTTATTAACGATTCCGCAATTACTGGCATTTTTTTTCTTACGATATATGTAAGTTATTTTAGGAGTTCACGGAGCTCTATCCTTTTGATATCCACCTTAACCCCCACTCCCCTGATACCCCTCCCCTAAAAGTGTCTTCCTAACCTATCCTTTTAGTATCGAATAGTAGCGAATATTTCAATCAAAGAATGAGTTGATTGTCCCATGTAATTATCTTCCACTAGCAGAGTAGGAGGAAGCTAAGTGCCAATGACTTGGCAGCGGTTTTTGCTATTACTATGCAAAAAATTAATATAAACGCAGTTTAAAAAAAAAACTTACTAGCTTTCCTTTTTACACCTGTAAAAACATTCATACTCCAACTAAGAGAATTTAAAATATCATGACAAGAGGATCAAGCTTTTGATCTTTTAAGATGAGAAGCTTTTAAGATAAATTCTTTCTGCACGTTGTTTCTTAGCTAGATCAAACATCCGGATGGTAACACCAATACTGGACGACTAAGCTTGAAAATTTCTATTTTTAATAACTTTATTTAACAAAAAAACAAAAAAATTTATTTTTAGCACACTATATGGAAATTATGTGGTTTCTATGTGGTTTTTATGTGGCTCTCATGTGGTTCCCATGTGGTTCCCATGTTGTTCCCATATGTCACAACTTGCATTCTATCAAATTATTTTACCTATAGGTTGTGGTGATCACGTAAAATTCATGTGGAAACCATGTATGAACCATGTGGTTTCTCGTGGGATCCCAGTGGGCTCTTACCGCAAAAGCCCACGTGGATTCCATGTGGTTCCCTATGGGAACCACGTGGGATCCATGTGGGAACGATATAGAATCCTCATGGTTCCCACATGGTTCCCATGTGTGCTTTTTTACGTGGGTTTTCCTGCGGCGAGGTGATGCCATGGCTTGGTTTAGTATGCTGATGAAAGGAGACGCTTAACACTGGTTGTCATATTTGGAGGATACAATGGTACGCAATTTTTCAATGATATCTGGAGGCTAGATTTGAGTATTCTCCAGAGGATTCTTTTGAAAACATGTACATTACCTCAACCAATATATTTACACTCTACCACTCTTACTCCAGCAGGTCAAATGTTTACATTTGGTGGAACCCAAAGCTCGCAGCGGTCACAGGGTTGTCTGCAACGAGAGTAATCTCTACTTGCACGGTGGCTTCAATCCTCATGACCCTGACGTGAAGAACGACCAAGGCTGGAAAGACCGCAGACCACTCTTCAAAGAGCTCTGGATGTGTATTTACGGATTTGGAAAGCTCTCGATCAGTTTCTTGCTAAGCTGTAAAGCAGTATTTCGGTCTACTTTTCTTCAGTTTTCAATAGTCATGGAAAATTCGTTGACAAACATCATCAGCGCAAAGAAACGACAGTAAGTCCAGCATAGTATTTATTACTTTTTGTGAGTTAAGTTTAAAAACTTTATTCTGCCAACATTTCGAGCGTATTCGATTCTTATCTTCAAGATTCGCTTGTAACTTGAAATTTATTAAGGTATGGCTGCGAGATATGAGTATAAACTGTTAATTCTGCGCAAGATTTTCAGCGCATATTATAGACTATATTCTCTTCAAGATTTGTTCCGAAATTGAAATTGATGAAAGAGAACAGTCTACGATATAAAAAAGTTTTTTCTGCCCAATTTTTTTGAGGATACTCGACTGTACTTATTTGTTCTGAAGGCAAACAAGTTCTAATTTTTTGTATAATAATAAAACGAAACAAAGGACGCAAAGGGACATCGCTCATGCGAGGTACTTCGCGTCTTCAACGACAAAGGCAGGAAAAAATGGGAAAATCCCCGCGGGGAGCCTGTAACCCCGTATGCGGCGCGTCCCCTGGGTGGCGGATAGGGGAGTGCTCGCCGAGGTAACCTTGGAGGGTAAAGCAGAAATAAAATATGCTTCGTGGACCAAACAGGCCGCCGTGTTTGCCGTGCGGTGCGACCCGTGAGCTGCCAAAGGGAGATCCTGGATGGGGAGGCGATCCGAAGTTGCGCGCCGAAGTGACCTGAACCATCTTTGGCTTCTGCTGACGGCAAGACGGGAGGCTGGTTACCTAGCTAGTACCAGTCAAACGGCTTGAGCGAGTGTGTGATGTCGTGTGACGCCTGTTAGAAACTCTCCAGAGAGCCAATCACTTTTGTTCGGAGTGGGAGGTTCGAGAGAGCGGAGATGGGCTAGTGCGACAGCGCGCGCTATATTCTGGTATGATGTACCCAGTCTGGCACCGCTTTCAGTCATGTTTTGGGGCCATGTCAGCTGCCCCCATAGACGGGGGGATCCGGGTGGTCGGACACATACCGGAACGAAGAAAATCGATGTCAATGAATACTATGAACGAACCAAGAAAAGAGGTACAGGGAAACCTGACAGTTGACACCCTAAAGGTGCCAACAGCGCAAGACGGTGGATACCCAATCCACAAGTCAACCAGCAGCACTAGTATAGCCAGCGCGATGAGTGCCGCTGAATACGAAAATATGACAGGGATAGGGTTATGGCTAAAAGAACACGCCAGCCTCCGAGAAAAGTTGCTGGAAATAAGACGAACGAACGGAGAGATGATGAAAACTCTGGATAAGCAGAAGAACGTGAATACAACAATCAAAGAGGGACTACCGGTAATAGGAGCTATTATGATTGAAGTTTTCACGATGCTCGACAAGATGGAGGATGGCGCGAAAACGTTGTCAGCTCAACAACCTAGAGAAGACCACTCGAAGCCTCGCAAGTCGAAGAAGAGGGGACGGACATCATCAGACGGTGGCGGCGGTACCCCCGCTAAAAAAGATAAGAAGGAGGTCAGATCTGCACCTACTACGAGCAAAACGCAAGAGGAAGCTGCAGATACACACACACAAGGGGCTTGGCAGCTAGCTGCAGGAAGAAGAGCAAAGAAGAAAGGACAGAACAGACAGGAGCAAAGCCAGCCTCAACAACTGAGGAAAAGCGCAGGGAAGACCTCGCGGCAGAGGGGAGACGCAATCCTCATAAGACCGGAATTGGGTAAGACTTACGCCGATATCTTGAGAGAGATCAAGGCAAAGGTTAAGCCAGAAGAATTAAATACAGAGGTTAAGTATCTTAGCAAAACGAAAGACGGTGGCGTTTTGGTTGTCGTGGGTAAGAGTGAAGACAAAATGGAATCACTCAAGACGGCCATACAAACCGCAATAGGGCATGCAGGCACAGTTAGGGGCAAGATTACCAGAACTACACTGGAGATCAGGGACATTGACGGCCTTACGACAAAGGAGGAAGTCTGCGGCGCCATCGCTGTGGCCACGGGGTGCGACGAACAAGATACCAAAGTGCACCTCTTCGAACCAAACTCGAGAGAGCAGAGGGTGGCAGTGGTCGAAATGGACCAGACTAAGGCCACAGCCCTGCTTAATATAGGCAAGATCCGTATCGGGTGGGTCAACTGCCGGGTGCGGGTTCGAGCGAGCGCCACGCGATGCTACCGGTGCCTCGGGTACGGTCACGTTAAAGCGCAATGTAAGGGTCCCGACAGAAGCACCAGCTGCTGGAAGTGTGGTGCGGCTGGGCACAAGGCCAAGCAATGCTCTGTGCCGGCTCAAGAAATGAAGTGTTTCTTGTGTACAGAAGCAAAGGTGCCTTGCGATAGGGCGGCGCATGCTCCAGGAACCGGAGCGTGCGCGGTCTTCCGCAACGCCCTAAACGCGGCTAGGACCCAAAAATAATGGCGCGAATACTGCAAGGTAATCTGCACAGGAGCAGGCTGGCTCACGATCTCCTACCGCAGTTCATCGCAGAGGAGAGTGTGGATATCCTCCTCATAAGTGAGCAGTATATGGACCGAGATGCACCTGGCTGGGTGTCCAACGGTGCAAAAACTGCCGCTGTCTGGGTGCCCAGGCGGGGAATCGCGGATGCGGTAACCGGAGACGATTACGTGCGGGTGAGGGTGGGTCGCGTCACTTACTTCAGCGTGTATCTGTCACCGAACCTAACTGCAGCCGACTTCGCGACAAGGTTAGGGGCCCTAGAAGATGCGATAAAAGACGTTCCTGGGGACCTAGTAGTCGGGGGCGACTTTAACGCGCGAGCGACAGAGTGGGGCATGCCACAGACGAATAGGAGAGGTAGGGCGATACTTGAGATGGCAGCAAGGATAGGACTGGTAGTTGCGAACGAGGGAAATACAGCTACCTACCGCAGACCAGGTTTCGGGGAGTCGATACCGGATGTAACTTTCGCTGGGGAAAGTACGATCCGCAAGATAAGGGGCTGGCACGTTACGGAAGAATTTACTGCTAGCGACCACCAGTACATTCTTTTTAATATCGAGGAAGAACGCGTGGAGAGGCGAAGTAGCGGAAACAGCCGGGAACCACGATGGAACACTCGACGTCTTAATCGGGAGGCGCTTGCGGAGGTGATTCGAAGCGCAGAATTACCTTCTAATGGGCTTCCGGACGAACTAGGCGGACGTGAGAAAGCCGAAATCCTAGTAGAACGCACTACTAGGCTAATCACCGAGATGTGCGACGCAACGATGCCCCGAGTATCCACCGGCCACCTCAGACGTCCGGTTTACTGGTGGACGGGCGAAATCGCTGAGCTTAGAAAGCAAAGCCTTCGAGCCAGAAGAAGAGCTCAAAGGGCCCATAACCGCCCAACGGCTCAAGAACTTGCTCGCGGGTACGACGAGGCGAAGAAGAGACTCCGGGACGCAATCAAAGAAAGTAAGCGCCGCTGCTGGTACAAGATCCTAGATGATGTAGAGAACGATCCGTTCGGCGAGGGATACGCGATCGTCACGCGAAAAATAGGAGAAATGGGGCGAATGGAACCGATGGCGGCAGAGGCGATCGAGAAGATAATTGACAAGCTGTTTCCCACCCATCCCACCCGACCTCAATTAGAAATGACGGACGAACTGACGGATGAGATACCCCTTTTTAGCGAGGGCGAACTTATCGCGGCAACTTCTTCCCTGAAGAGCGGTAAGGCTCCGGGACTGGATGGCATTCCCGCGGAAATACTTAAGGCCGTTGCCAAACAACGGCCTGAGCTGCTCCTGGAAATGTACAATCAGTGCCTGGTGCAGGGCGTGTTCAGTCCGCGGTGGAAAAGGGCTAGGCTAGTCTTAATTGAAAAAGCTAAAGGTCAGGCGGGCGCGAAGCCATCGTACAGGCCGTTGAGCCTGCTCGACACTATGGGAAAGACAGGCGAATCGCTAATAAAACCGCGAATATTAAGCGCCGTCAGGGAGGCGGGAGACCTTTCAGACAAGCAATACGGCTTCAGAAAGGGACGCTCAACAATCGGCGCGATCAGAGAAGTAACGGACACGGTCAAGAAAACGGATGAAGCGTGTCATGCGGCCAGGCCATTGGTCTTGCTCGTGACACTAGACGTGAAAAACGCGTTCAATTCGGCTAGATGGGTCGACATTTTGGATTCTCTGCGATCGTTTGGGGTGCCTTGGTACATCATGCGACTCGTAGAGGATTATCTGAGGGAGCGCACGATCGAATACGAAACCGCGGAGGGACGTAAGAGCAGGCCCATAACGGCAGGGGTGGCGCAGGGTTCAATCTTGGGACCGGACTTCTGGGGCATTCTGTACGATGGGTTACTCAGAGTAGAAGTACCGGAGGATGTTAAACTCGTCGGGTACGCGGACGACGTAGCGGCGGTTATAATAGCTAGAAATGTGGAGATCGCGCAGGGCAAATTGAACGCGGTAATGGCCCGGGTGCTAAAATGGATGACCGACCACGGACTACAGCTAGCACTCGAAAAGACGGAGATAGTTCTCTTGACTAGGAAGCGTGTCTCGACCATCATACCGATGCGCGTCGGAGACGTAACAATAACGACGAAGCCGACAGCCAAGTACCTGGGGGTAACCCTAGATACGAAGCTGAACTACGGGGCGCATTTAGACAGCGTATGCGAAAAGGCGGCGATTAGGGTGGCGCAGCTTAGTCGATTAATGGCCAACGTGCGCGGGCCTAGGCCGGCAGTCAGACGACTCTTAATGGCAA
This sequence comes from Pteromalus puparum, assembly GCA_012977825.3. Taxonomy (NCBI): domain Eukaryota; kingdom Metazoa; phylum Arthropoda; class Insecta; order Hymenoptera; family Pteromalidae; genus Pteromalus; species Pteromalus puparum. The sequence goes on along the minus strand of CM053169.1, from coordinate 20,981,434 downwards.
CCACAAATTCTATTCTTTTATACGGAGCGGAGGTGTGGGCCGATGCCATGCAGAAGAAAAAGTATCGTAGGCAGGTAATGGCGGTGCAACGAAGAGGGGCGCTTCGGATCGCGTGCTCGTACCGAACGGTATCCGGGGACGCGTCAATGGTTATCGCGGGGGTGATTCCCGTGGATCTGCTTGCAATTGAACGCAAGCGGATCTACGAGAGTCTCCGGGAATCGGCTAGGGTGGAAATCCGAACCGAGGAACGCGATAGGACGATGCGGAAATGGCAGGAGCGATGGAGTGAATGCCGCCATGCGAAATGGACGAAATCATTGATTAAGGAGGTAGGCCCGTGGGTAGGCAGAAGATGGGGGGAGGTCAATTTTTATCTCACCCAATTTCTTTCCGGACACGGCTACTTCAGGAGTTACCTGTCAGCGATGAACAAGGTAGCGACACCGGGTTGCAAATACTGCGGTGACGAACGGGACGACGTGAGACACACGTTTTTTGACTGCCCTCGGTGGGCTGATAGGCGTAGAATCTTAGAGGTGACGGTAGGGGCATTTACGCCCGACACGGTAGTGAAAACGATGCTTGCTAGCAAGCAGAATTGGGACGACATAACGGCGTTCGTGGAGACGGTTCTCCGCACGAAAAATAGTGACGGGTGCTTAGCTGACTAGACGACGATAGATGACCTATAGGTCGTAACAAGACAGGCGACCCCCCGAAGGAATGCGAAAGCGGCTACCGGGGGGATTCTCGCGGCCATATGAGAGGTGGAGTTTTAGTGGGTATGCCTGGCGTCTGTCCCGCGCCAGGAGAGTCCCACACACGGGGAGTCCCGCACGGCTCCTGCCATGGTGCATTAAGCATTTCTCCAACTCTCCGGATAAACAAAAAAAAAAAAAAAAAAAAAAAATTACAATTGATTGTGTTTTTACTGACTTCACCCTCTGCCACGCCAGGCTAATTCCTGTCCCTAGTCCTATCGTGTGTCCCCCTCTAGATGTAAGAGTCCTAGCGAGTCGATAAATAAGAGTAGTATTGAGATCTAGACGTTTGCGAGGCTAAGGGATTTGGTCTTAAAAAGCGCAACGTCACACCTCTTTCAGCTTTTTTTGGCATTTCGACTTGCACTTTCACACGATTATGCCGAACAGTTTCTGTCGCCGATAAACCATTTTTTTTCAAATGTATCATAAGATCTGGGTTCGTGAAAAAGTTGTCAAAATAAATATGATACTTTTTCAGTTCTTCTCTCTGTGTTTTTTCTAATAAAGTCGAAAGTAACTTTATCACCACTCTAGACCCTAAACCAACGGCAACTAAAGGATTTCGTTCATCGATTCCTGATTTACCAGTGTAAATATCAAGATAATATATATATCCATCAGAAGAACAGAGTGCCCATTCTTTTATTCCAAATCTGATGGGTTTATTCCTTATACATTGCTTGATACCAAACCTACCAAAGTATTTTACCATTATCTCATCTATTGATAAATTATAGTCAAAGAAACCAAATTGCATACAATTCTCACGAAACATATCATACAGAGTTCTAACCTTCCAGACTTTATCATTTTGATCAGTGTCTTGAAGTTTATAGAATCGTATGTTCTTTTTTATGGCAACGAAATTATTTCTAGACATAAGTTCCGCAATTACTGGACACTGAAGGATTCGCTTTTTTGACCAGTAATCACGAATACTTTTTCTAGAATTGAAGATAGTAATCATTATGATTGTAATGAATTTTTCTAGATCATCCATACATAAATCAAAATGATTTTCAGAAGTGGCTTCAATGATATGGTTTTTCCTTGATTTCGAAAAGAAAACCTCAAACAACTCCAAAGCATTTTTGGATTGCAATGATGAAATAGGTGAAATATTGAAGTTGCTCTCGACATGAGGAGAAATATCATTCAAAGCATCATTTTTCCAACTGTACTTATGATTCGGTTCCAAAAATTTTTGAGTACTTGTGTATGTACTTTTAACACGTTCGTAAGAACCTGATGGTAATTCATTTGATAATGTATCTTCATTTGGATCACCGTCCGAATCTCCATCTGAACTTTCATATTCATTAGGAATGAATGCTACATCAATATGTAGACCTTCATCACTATCAGAATCTTCAATTAAATCTGGTAGATCTCTAATTCTCCGTCTCGGCATTATCAGTGACGTTACCAATGTAGAACAAAATAAAATCTAAAAGTTTTCCGAAATTATTATTTCAAAGAATAGATCCAATGTATGAATGTTTTCAACCGTTAGCCCGCCACTCAAACGTGATCTCTAACACGGAAGGATTTGCGAAATGAAATAAACTTATCCAATTACAGTATAAGATCTCAAAATTTATCAGTAAAAAATACTGATATGATTCCACATACCATGCAAGAGAATGAAAACACTTATTTGTCAATAGTTTATTTCTACATAAAGATAACAAATTGAACTCTGACAAAAAAGTGTTATATAGGTTTTCGTCTCGATTTTACCTCCAGAATCGATTCCCGCATTCAGATTTTGAAAATTATGAATTTTTTTGTAATTTGTTTAAATAATTTGTAATAAACAATTGCAAATGACATAAGAAAAAATACGTATATTTTATTTTTCACTTATGCAAAGGATAGCACAATTTGTTTGTCGCTATCTCAACCAGTCTTATCATGGGCTTTAATGGGTTAATAACAGTATTTTTTTTAATTCTCTTAAAACTTTAATATCCGCCGACATTTGAGAGTTCTAAAAGACGTGTGCTTCTCAGGCATGCTTTACTGTTTTACATGGTACACACATACATTAATCTTTCTTTTTTTGTTTTTATTATTATTTATCTATATTAATATTAAATGAGCGTGATATAATAATATGTCATTTTTTTCATTCTTTAGGAGACTAATGACTGGCAGGTCTAACAACGCTCAGATATTATATATCTTTGAACAAATGGAGCATAATTACTTGGTAGGCGCACATCACTTGCAAACAGACAACCATCAATTATTGTCACTGTTACTTCCTCAATTGAATACAAAAGGCGCTTCAAAAGATCTTGTATCCTGGACAAGAGTAAGTTACCCAACAGTTTTAATACTCAGTCAATAATAACATGCATACAATAATCCCATTAAAAAAAAATTTCATTACAGACTTGGCACCACTTACTTAACAATGCTCAACCGGAGCAGATCTCCAATCTACTGGATTACCAAAAAAAGGCATTGCAATTTTATTTGAAATATAAGGCACCAACATCACAAAGTAGCGAAAACGATCTCAATCTACCTAACAAACCCCAGCCATCAAACACTCACCAGATGCAGCAACAGCGAACATCTGACGAACATTAGCAGCAATCATCTACTTCTAACCAAGATATACAGCATCACCAGCAAACCTTTCCACAAGTTCCACAACAATACAGCTGTATCCAACAAGCTGAACAGCATCCGCAAACTTCAAACAATCGTCAACATCAGCAGCATGACCATCCACAGCAATATTTTCAGTTAAATGAAAACCAACCTGGACCGCCTCATCAAACCACTTACAAAGATCAAGGCACATCAAAGTCACAGGCATATGTACAGAAGAATGAAAACGAACCTAGACCGCAGACTACTTACAAAGATCATCCCCAATATGAGCACCATGACAAGTCACAGGCATATGTACAGAAGAATGATAAAGAACCTGGACCGCCTCATCAAACCTCCTACATAGATCACCATCAACCCAGCTGCAGCCAACAAATTCGACAGCAGATAATACTTCAACAAGACCATCAGCAAACAAACTCTAAAAAACGTTCTCCTCTTCCAGAGGATGAGCTTTTGTTCGCGAATTTATCAGATGATGAATATCATTCAGAAGAAGACAATGCAGTAGGAGGAATAGGTTTTTATTTCAATTTTAATTATAAATAATAAATATTTATATTAATGATATTTCTCTTTTATCAATTTATTTTTTAATTTTTATAGATAGAGTCACAGACAAAAGTACAGAGCCACATAAGCTAGTTTGCAACTTGCCTACTTGTAAGTATTTTAGTATACGTATTATATTTCATAAATGTACGTGCATTACAAATGACATAATGTAGTTAATAAAGTTACTTATTATATTACAGATGATAAAATACACTCTGACTTCTTAAATGATCTGAAGCATAATGTGACGGATGAAATTAATAATAGAATTGCACAAACTTTGCCAAATAACCTTATCGATGATTCTAAATTAAAAAAGGAGATGGATAAAAAGTTTGCCAATTTTCGAAATGACGTTCAGCAGATGATAAAAGTTATTGTTAATAAAAAGACATTGGAAATAATAGGATATATTGATGAACAAATACAAGAAGTTAAGGGTGTAGTAGCAAACTTGATTGATGACTTTATAGCTGATTAAGAAATGTATTCTATATTTTTTTAATGTGTTGTTGTTCCTTTACTGCTGACGAAAGTGAACTGGCAGGTACCAGGTAGTCTATGTCTACATGAGGCAATTTATGATAAATATTATTAATGACAAAGTTCCTTATTTTGTATACATTTTTTTTCTACAATAAACTAATATTTTTCAATGAAAACGAGTGTTGTTCAACCTTTTTTTATTTATTTACCAATCCAAAAAACAAATTACAGAAGTATTACTCTATAGTAATACTGAACAATGTACAAGCGTAGATAATTGCGTACTATTACTAATACTATTGTGATTTTCAATCAAATCAGTTTTAGGCAATTCATTATTATCTCTAACATTATATTGGAGTAGATTTCATACGATTGTTATTGTTATGACTGCCACCTGGTTGGGCACCATCTTCTGGCAGGGTAGTCGGTCCAGCATTCAGTGGCAAAATTGAACTTCCAGAGCTCTTTGAAGAGCGGTCTGCGATCTTTCCAGCCTTGGTCGTTCTTCACGTCAGGGTCATGTGGATTGAAGCCACCGTGCAAGTAGAGATTACTCTCGTTGCAGACAACCCTGTGACCGCTGCGAGCTTTGGGTTCCACCAAATGTAAACATTTGACCTGCTGGAGTAAGAGTGGTAGAGTGTAAATATATTGGTTGAGGTAATGTACATGTTTTCAAAAGAATCCTCTGGAGAATACTCAAATCTAGCCTCCAGATATCATTGAAAAATTGCGTACCATTGTATCCTCCAAATATGACAACCAGTGTTAAGCGTCTCCTTTCATCAACATACTAAACCAAGCCATGGCATCACCTCGCCGCAGGAAAAGTCTTCTCTTTGCTGTCACCTTGCATGCACAAAGTCATTCATCTTTTCGTCAATGTGTCAAAAGCAGGGATTTCCTGAAACATAAGGGAATAGCTAATGAATAAAATTAAGATGTATACAACAAGTGATTTATGAGATGAAAAATATTAATAGTGGGACTGGATTAGTAAAAAGGTTCACACTGGTCAAAAAAGCAGGGCTCGACTTCTCTCCAGGCTCCAAGTCGTACCGTTCAACTGCATTCGATGTCACCTCGTTAGGCATCATCTTCTGGAGCATGCTACCTTCTGGCAGGGTAGTTGGCTCCACCATTTGAAAAGCGGTCTGCTGCCTTTCCAGCTTTGGTCGTTCTGCTTCTGCACCAGCAGCTGGGTCATTTTACGATAGACCTAGTCATAACCAACAGTCATGACCTCGGTCGTGACCAACGACAACGAACGACATAAACGACACGCTACAAGCGACGGACGACACGACATAACTTGTTGTCCAAAACCATAAGCTACAAACCACACATAGCTTATAGGATCCGGCCCCTGGAGAATATTTTTTTTATACCTTACATATGAATTATTTGGTTATATGAATTTCAAAATAAAAAAATTAGAATTCAATAAGTTCGTTGAATGTTCTTCTTAAATATTATCATTATTACAATTAGACATGTTTATAATGTTTACGTAGTATAGTTGGTATGTCAGCTGATCACTTATGATTACTCGTGAATGCTTTTATTACCAATAATAACCTTTTTTTTATTAATTCATAAAGCTTAAGCTTATACGAAGGTAGTTTAAGCAAACAAGTTACGTTACGTCTAAGCTATAAACATATGCAACATTCGTATACTATATAACAACGGTGTTCATGGCGTGATGGTCTAGAGCATTGTCTCCAAATTTTATAGTCCCGGGTTCGAGACCAAGGATAAAATTTTTTTTTTTCATTTATAGACAATTATTATTTTGGCGAAATTGCAAAGATTTAAAAAAATAAACGTATTAATTTTATTATTATATTCTTTTGTGACCGAAAATTACAATGAAATGGATACGAGGAAAGATAATTATTTAATCTTTTTATTATAGTATAAAGTCTAAATAATTGTATTATACTTGAATAATAAAATCATTTAATGTCTAAATATAATTATATACTTAACATTTGAATGTTATAAATCTATGCAATTTCGTAAAAAAAATAAGTGTCTATAAACAAAAAAATATATATGTCCTTGGTCACGAACCCGGGACCATAAGATTTGAAGAAAATGCTCTAGACCATCACGCCACGAACACCATTGTAAGTAGGTATAAGAATGTTACATATGTTTATAGCTTAGACGTAACGTAACTTGTTTGCTTAAACTACCTTCGTATAAGCTTAAGCTTTATGAATGAATAAAAAAAAGGTTATTATTGGTAATAAAAGCATTCACGAGTAATCATGAGTGATCAGCTGACATACCAACTATACTACGTAAACATTATAAACATGTCTAATTGTAATAATGATAATATTTAAGAAGAACATTCAACGAACTTATTGAATTCTAATTTTTTTATTTCGAAATTCATATAACCCAATAATTCATATGTAAGGTATAAAAAAAATATTCTCCAGTGTGGATTTGAACTCAGAAACTTTCAAAAATCACGAGTTCACGTAAGAACAGAATCAGCCACCGACAGGCGGCGCTGTTACTCGCTAGGTCACGGCGGGTCCACCGAGCAGACCTGGCGATCTCCGTCGGAAAAAGCCTGCCATTTCGAAAGCACGGAGTTTGGTCTCCTTCTCTCTTACTCCCTGGAAATAATCCTTTTGACAAAAAAGCATTTCGGAGAAAGAAACTTTTCGGAGCACAAGCGACACGCATAAACCATAAATTAATAAGAGTTGTAAGTAGAGAAACTGTTACGGTTACATGTAAATAACCAAACTATAAACGCGTAGATGGGCAACTGCAATGCGCGTTCTGCAGAGCAACGGAACAGAACGCACAGAACAGAACAGACGGAACGGAACGCATTGTAGAAAGGCTCCTGCTCAGCTATAGATGCGTATAGTTCGGGCGAAGAACCGCGAGGCGGCGGTAGTTTACGACTGCATGTTGCCTGGCACGCTTTGCCCTATGCTCATCGGCAATCTCTCTACTAATCTCTGCTGGTTCCATAATCCATACCTGACATCTCCCTTTTTACTCCGCAGTTCGCGGTTTCCATTCATATTTTGATCGGCCTTTTTGCGTCAAAATATATTCTAACTAAGTACTAAGCTGGATTAATGTTCTTCTATTATTATTATTAAATTATTAATCATCAGTAATCATCATCATCAATAAAATAGTAATCGATAAAACAGTAATTTAAAGTTCTAACCTTTATCAAAGTATGTATACAAAAAACTTTTTTGTTATGCATTTAAATCAGATCAAGCCGACAATATTTAAGTTAAATATTTATAAAATTTTTTTTAGTCAAAATTCGTATGAAATCCAGTCATCAATTAGGTATTGCGTTAACTAATCATTTTGTCAGAATTTAATATCTTCATATAATGTAGTGTAAAAGTCCAGGCAGAAATTTATTAACCTAGAAAAAGCTCATAAAAGCTAAGAACTTTAATGATTAACTTACAATATGCAGATTTTAGACTCTAATGAGTGATAATATTTCTAGCTTTCATTCAGTTTTCTTAGCTTTAATTAACTTTTAGATATTCTGGCATAAAAATAAATAAATGCATAACCTCCAAAAAAGCTAATAACTTCTTATAACAAAAAGATATTTACATACAGGTATTTATAATTCTTATGATGAGTTAGTAATAGTTTTTCAAGAAGCCAACAATTGCTAAGAAATTTTCTAAATTCTCCTTAGCTTTGTTTTCGTATATGCTGTGTCTATTCGCACCAAAAATCCACGTATCCATGTAATTACGTGGATCTAATACTTGACTTCACGACATATTTTGCACGAAAAATTTAGAGACTCATAATTTTCCGGAGTGAAGTACAGACCCGTAAATTTTCCGGCGTGGATTTAAGAAACGTAATTTTGTTAAATCTTACAACTTCATCAATTTTACATCCACGTAAAGCTTAGATCCATGTAAAGCTTAAATCCACGTAAAGCTTAGATCTACGTAAATATTATATCCACGTAAATACTATATCCACCTAAATATTATATCCACGTAAAGCTTAGATCCATGTAAAGATTGCATCCGCGTAAATCAACGTAGAAATAATTTGATTTACATAAGTGTTTGGATGAGCGAGAAATCATGTGAAATTTCACATTCTTTCAAGGTAAGAAAGTTTCAACTAAAAATATGAACCTGTATGCTAGAAGCGAGAATACTAGGTTATGTCCATGCTGGATGGCAGTCTGCGCTGAGTGCATCTCCCCCCACACACGGACCCATTACCTGGCTAATGTTTTTTTATAAAATTTTATAGGTTAATAGGGATAGGGATAGTAAATAGTAGTGAAAGTAGCAGTCAATTATTTATTTATTGATCTATTTTTAAATACATTATTGACATTTGCGTTTTTTTATAATCAATATTTTACACTCTTATAAATTAAATTTCGAAAAGCTATTATTAATAACTTTGGTAAGCTACTATTTTTATTAAGAGTTTTACAAGATCATTTAAAACTAAGATTTACTTTTTGCTTTGAATTAAAATTTAGAAATTAAAATAAACTTACTCTAACTTTTTGTTACAGAGAGAACAAAACCAAGGGGTTTACTCTTCTTTTCTTTTTTTTTTGTAATTTTTACCTTAGCACACTTAACATGATACCACAAAAACAGGTATCGCATGCTGCTATACACTCATCATCATCTTTGAGCACTATTGTGCAAATTCCACATTTGTATGTTTGGTATTTCTTCTTAATTGCAATTTTGACGAATCTTAAACATTTTGGTTTGAAGTATTCTTCAAAGCGATTATATTCATTATTATAATATTCTTTATTATGTTAGAAATTTACAATAAAAAAATTTTATTCTAGAAGCAACCCTTGTTTAATTATTTATATGTGCATGAATGATAAAATCTATTAATAAAGTGGAAGCATAAAGTGAAATTAATATTTTAAGGTTATAAAGTACTTTACTTCCTTATTACTTTTTATGGTTATTGTTTCAACTATACATTTGTACTTTACTTTTCTTACCTTGAAAGAATGTGAAATTCCACATGATTTCTCGCTCATCCAAACACTTGTGTAAATCAAATTATTTCTACGTTGATTTACACGGATGCAATCTTTACGTGGATCTAAGCTTTACGTGGATAAAATTGATGAAGTTGTAAGATTTAACAAAATTAGGTTTCTTAAATCCACGCCGGAAAATTTACGTGTCTTATATCCACGCCGGAAAATTTACGGGTCTGTACTTCACTCCGGAAATTTACAAGTCTCTAAATTTTTAGTGCAAAATACGTCGTGAAGTCAAGTATTAGATCCACGTAATTACATGGATACGTGGATTTTTGGTGCGAATTGATACAGTTTCTTATAATGTAAGCAACAATTTTTTGATCACCTGCTTTTATTGTTTTTAAAAACATACACGCTACCAAATTCTAGTAAGATATAATAGCTTTTTGCTTTGAGATTATTTAACACACTTCAAAAACTAATGAAACCTTATAAAAGCTTAAAAACATTTATACAACTAATAAAAAATAAATAATTTAAACCTTTCAAACATTCAAAAGTGTTATAAACTATTATTAGAGTGCAAATTCAACGCTTTATAAATTGTTATTAAAATTTAATAAAAGTAATAAGTATCCCTAGTGGAAATGGCTTTTGTGCCAAAGTGTGCCCAAGTGTGCCAAAGTGTGCCAAAGTGTGCCATAGTGTGCCAAAGTGGTCAAATTTGGACAAATGAAACAGTATGGCACACTATTTCACACTTTGGCTCAGTTTGGCACACTTGGGCACACTTTGGCACACTTTGGCACACTTTAACCTACATAGATTTTTTTAGAAACAAACTTCTTATTTTTCACACAGTATAACACACTTTGGCCTTTGGCACACATCGATTTTACAGAAATTTTTTTTTTGCACACTGTAGCACAGTTTAGCATAGATTGGGCACACTTTGGCACAGAACTTTTATGTTTATGACGAGTAACTGATATGAGTCCTCGTATAAGTCGTAAACATTATATGTATTATTATATATATAAATTTGTCATAAAAATTAACGATTGATTTTAAGTTTGTAAGACTTAAGAATATTTTAATCAATGTTAAACCTATATGAGGTGCTCCTTATAAGAAAGAAATATAATTATATTATATCGCATAAGATATTAGCTCAGGCGGTTACACGATAGACTGGCACGCTGGTGACCCGGGTTCAATCCTAACTCCCAGCCCTTTCTTTTTAATTTTCAATAAATCCTTTAGTGTGACACACTGTGCCATACTGTGCCAAAGTGTGCCATAGTGTGCCATACTGTTTCACTTGTCCGAATTTGACCACTTTAGCATACTTTGGCACACTTTATCACACTTTATCACACTTTGGCAAACTTTGGCACACTTTGGCACACTTGGGCACACTTGGGCACACTTTGGCACAACTAATTATTTCCACTAGGGATTATTAACAATTATATGCTTTAGTATTATTTCCACCTAAAACGTAAAAAGATGCAATTATTTGGCACTTTTCCTTATGGGAAGAAAAATTGTTCCATGATGTGTCAATAATATGCTGATATATATATGCCAAAAATGTAACAAATTGTGTTGGAATTGTACAGGGATCGTAACGAAGTTCCTGTATCCATTTCTCCTCTTTTTACTTATTCTTCTAGCCCAGTTTTTTTTTTACAATTTTTGTTACTTTTTATTCCTTTTCCAGCATTAGAGTTTGTCTCTGCAACCGATAGTGCGTTCGCGAAAAGATAACTAGCGTACGTGAAAAACCACAATAGCATGCGCGAAGAACAATCACACAGCGTACGCGAAAAACAACAAATAGCGTGCATGAGCGTGTCAGACGATGTTTTAGATTTTGTGGTTATGTAGACAGGGTACAGCTGATTACAGCTTTTTTACAGGTAAATATTGTTTGCAATGCACAGTTAACAATCCTGGTAGGAGATTGGCGATAATCGCTGCTCAGTACCCAAGAAACCAGCGATATTCGTTACCGAGAATATCGATGGATATATCGGAGAATTCTAGAGAGAAACCCGGCAAAAACATAGATCTCTGTATACAAATTAAGAGAACAATTATAAAACAATTTTTTACATAAAGAATAACAATAGCGTATAATAATAATAGTTGAGTTATTTTAAATGCATTATTAATAATTTATAATTAGTCAATTGCACATATAAATAGCAGTATACTTATAGCAGACTGCTACGTGATGTTTCAGATACCACACATGTGCAGTTTGAATATAAAGTTTATGTTCTATTAAAAAAAAAACAATTTATGTATAAATATATGAAAAAATAAAAGTTCAAGTGTATACGAGTAGATGGCATAGTCAGTAATTGATAATTTATTGTTTCTAAATATTGCTTTTTGATCCCAGAGGATGCTTTCTATGATAATAAAATAATATTTTAGTTCAGAATAAAATTGTTTTCAACTTGCTTTTAGAGACCTCTTGGTATGACTATTTTTTCTTATAAAAACATGAAAATTTGTAATAGACGTTTTGAGGTTATGTTTTTAAAATTTTAGTTTCATAAAGAAATTCGAAGAAAAATATGCTTTTAATCGGCATATAACGCGATGGCGGACGGGGAGTTGCCGCCAGAGGCGATTCCTCCCGATACATATTTTAAATGCCACCCGAGGCAAGTAAACTCATCGGTGTTTTGTGTTATGTGCGAAAACGTTTTTCACAAAAGTGACTTTAATAGGAAAAAGGGCGTTAAATACGTATCGAGTGTGTTAGTAGTGAGGTGATGAACATCCAGATCTATACCTAACCTTAATTAGTGGCCAAGATCCACGTGTCATACTATGCCATCTAAAAGCAACATGTAAAAAATATAAAGAAGAAGCCGAGAAAATTAACAAGAATTATCTAATACTACAAAAAGATTACAAGAAACTACTTTCAACATGAAATGGGATAGACACATTGAGTATATAATAAACAAAACAAAATATCTAAATTATATCTTTGCAAAATTTTCAAAATTTATGAACACCGATGTTCTAACTACCCTGTATTATGCACTATTTCACAGTATTGCAACATATGGTATAATTGCATGGGGAGGTGCGTATCAAAACTGTCGAAACATACTACAGAGGCTGCAAACCAGACTTATAAAAACCATTAGCAAGAATACTTTACTCTTAACCTAGAACAATCATTTTATACAGAGGCGCTATACTATAACCATACCAAACTAAGTGCACTATATCGGTCTAGTGAATCCATTACTAGACATAAGAGCATATTGTTACCTAGAATAACAAAAACAATAAGTAGCAAGAATAGTTACATAGTAGCTATTAAACTATTTAATGATCTACCTAATGACCTCAAGGTCACGACAAACACTAAGAAAACGTTCAAAAAGAAAATAAAAAACTGGGTTAAAAATATAAAATTTAGATATAATACAACTTAGTACGTGAAAATGTAATTTAACACAGAATATAACTTAACTAGGTTTAAAAAATCAAATCTTGTTAATTATTTTAATTTTAGTATTAGTTTGTAAGTTTTGTAAACCGGCCCTATGTACAGGTAAACTAGTTTTACCTCTATAGGATATGCTACTGTTATCTATAGCTATATAGATAAACATGTAGCATTATTGTACTGGTTAAATAAATAAATAAAATAAATAAATAAAAATCATCCTAGCCTATCCGTTGATTTACGTAATAATGAGCTTCAATCATAAATTTTATTCCTTCTCTAGAAACTACCGAGAACGCTATATACAAAATTCATGTGACCAATCATAGGGTTTCTACCGAGATTCGAAACCGAGAATCTGTCGATATCTTCCAGATCTGGCTTGTTTCTACTGATAAACCCGGCAAGTTTCCTACCAGGGAAGTAGAGACGTAGACAATATTATTTAGGAAGTAATGAAAATCATTTCAAAATATGACCAAATGTAAAATTGGAATGTCCAAATGTTTTATTGGCATTGTCAGTTACAAATATAAAACTACATTTATAAAGTATGCTTTTCCATTTCTGTGTTAGCTGTGTTATTTACCATATGTCGAGAATTGCTATATAATTAGTTTATAAGTATTTTTACTTGCTTAAATATATTATATAAAACGTACTAACAATAACGAAATTAAAAAAATATTTAAAAATCATTGTTCTACACTGTTACTAAGTCTGATACATCTTTCAAGAGCTGAAATTGAAATTTTTTATTTAAATAATGATGATTTTTATGAGAAAAAAAATGGAAGTATGAAGAAGCTTACTCCTCTTACCATTATTAAGGAGGTTCATCTGATTTAGAAATAACAAGCAGATTCGGGGGAAAAAAATCACACACATATATATGTCCAAATAAAAAGCTTATGCAAAATTTTGAGTCATTTGGATACCTTTGAGACGAGATATTAATAAAAGTATTTTTTCTATTTTTACATGGAGTCTTTAAAGAATCACATTTTCCTCGTTTTGATTTGCAAATAATTATTGAATTAACAAACAGTATGAGAAAACTATTATTTGATGAATTTAAATTGCTTTTGAAAACGATTGATGGGTACCTCTATTCATAATAATTAATTGGCCTGATAAAAAATATGTGCACCCCAGGCGGAAATAATCTTATTCACATAATTTTTAATAAAATTTATTAGCTTTTATTAGCTTTTATTAGATTTTAATAACCATTTATAAAGTGTGGAATTTGGACTCTAATAATAGTTTATAACACTTATTAATGTTTGAGAGATTTAATTATATATTTTTTAATTTTATAAATGTTTTTAAGCTTTTATTAGGTTTTATTAGTTTTTTAAGCGTATTAAATAATTTCCAAGAAAAAAGCTTAAAAAAGCTAATAACAGCTATTAGATTTTACTAGAGTTTAGTAGCTTTTATTAGTATTTTTATGTGTTTTTTAGAACATTAAAAACAAGTGATTAAAGAATTTTTTTAAAGATATTAGAAGACAAAACTAAAAATAATTTATAAAATTTCATAGCAGTTATTATCTTTTTGAAAAACTTACTAACATATCGTAAGAATTATAAATACCTATAAATCTAAATTATTGTAAGTAAATATTTTTAAAACTTATTAGAAGTTATTAGATTTTTCAGAGGTCACGCGTTTATTTATTTTTGTGTCAGGATATATAGAAAATTTAATAAAAGTTTAAAAAAGCTAATAAAAGCTATAAATTATTACTAAACATTTTTAGAGTCCAAAATCTACATATTATAAACTGATCATAAAAGTTATAAGCTTTTATTAGTTTTTTTAGGTAAATAAATTTCCGCCTGGAAATATGTAACAATGTAAAAAACTGTGAAAAAAATGTGAAAAATGATGATAATATTTTTTTTAGCGATGTTCCAAATGTTAATATAAAATTTTAAAAGCAATACGAGACAAAATTATTAATGTTGCTAGCCATAAGTGGTATATATTTATATGATGCTCTTCGTCGAGGCCTGAGTAGGCAGACCAGGGCAGCATTCATTGCCATAATTTATTGATAATGTTTTCATCTAATACTTGTTCGTATAAAAAAAAAAACAGCCAGTATAATAAGTTTTTTGAAAAAAAATTCTATACGAGCATCTTGCAAAATGGTTTGGTAAGACTTATAAATTTAATTAATGCATGCATCCTATTTTGAGGAAAAAAAATGTAATATTAATAACATGTTGGGGGTTATGTATTATTAAGAGCATGGTATAATTTATACGTATATAATATCAAATATTTGTAATATTCAGTACTTGCAATAAATAATTATTTTGTACTGATAAATTAATTAATAATCTTTTTATCTGTGTCGCTATTAGAGCGTTTACAAAATTTAATACAAATTTATATCTATTTTCTGATATTTCATTTATTCCATTGCTTGTGTATTTGTGTTTGTGTATGTAGGTTATGTTTGCGTGTGTGCATGTGTGTGCGCTGGCGCAGTCCTGTCTCTCCGCCAGGGGGGGGGGGGGGTCAGCGTGTTGCGCTTGGTATGTGTACGTGTGTGTGGGTTGCTGCTAGTGCGTGGTGTATATGTGTGTGAGTGTGCCTTTTCTCGTTATATCTGCTAGTGTGTTGAGCTCTTCTCTCCCTTTCCTTCCTCTTCTCCTTTTTGTTAGGCTGCTTTTTCCGTATACCTCCTCCTCCTCTCCCTCCTCCTCCTCCTCCTCCTCTATCATCCTCCTCCTCCTCCTCCTCGCTCTATCTCCTCCTCGTATCTCCACCTCTTTGTGCTTTTCTCTTCTACTGTCTTTCTCGGTCTCTTGCTTCTTCTTGTGATCCACTCCTTCTCCTCATCCCACGTATATCTTTCTCCCTCTACCTCCGCAATTATCTCCTCTTGCAGGTACTTTTCCTCGTTTTCTGTTGCCGCCTCCTTCCTCCTCTTAATCTCCTTCGTTATTAGCGCCTTAGCCCTCCTCTCCTTCTGTGTAAGCCACTGCTCCAGCCTCACTTTTCCGTTATCCCTTATCTCTGCCCTCCTCTCCCATATTTTCTCCATATCTTCCTTACTTCTGAATATTACTTTTTTTGTCGCTCCTGACCTTGTATCCTCTACCTCCCAGTGCACTCCTTCCATTAGGTCCTCCATCCACTCCTTGAGCGAATCCTCCTCACTCCACTTATTGAGATGCATGATGAAGCCTCTCTCTCATACTAAGCATCTAGGCTCTCCTGTTTTGTGCGATTTTCTCTCACCTCTTCCTTCTCTTCTGCTTCTGCAGTCGTTGCGGTCGAAGGCTTTTCTTCCTCCTCTATCCTCTTGCTTCTTTTTCAGCGCCTCTTCTTTCTTATTCTTCGCCTCTTCCGAATCCCTCCTCTCTTCCTATTCTCGCTGACAATTTTTCATTTTATTCTTCATAACCTCCATGTCCTCTTTCATTTCATGCAGTAGCTTTTCCGTCGCTTCTCTTCTTTCCTTCTCCAGCTTCATCTTTATTTTCCAGCTTTCCACCTCTTCTCTCAGCTCCCTCATCTCTTTCTCCATTTTTCTATCCACTTTCGACATTTTCTCTTTTTTCACTGTATGTTAGCTTCCTTCACTTTCACTGCTTGCTTTCTAACATGTAATCCTTTTTGTACCACGTGTTCTTCATTACCTGTCCAACTCCTTTTCCTCGTTCCTGTTTCTTCCTTAGTTCTTTTTTCTCCTTGCACTGTTGTGTTCCCTGCCAGTAAAAAGTCCCTGCGTGATCGTTCCTTTTTCCGGTCTTACTTTCTTTCTCATTTTGTCTTATTCCGATTTACCTTTTCTTTTCTTTTTTCCTTTTTGCTCTGTCCTACTGTCGTTTGCTCTTTCCTTTTTTACGTTTGCTCTACCTCCTGCACTGTCTCCTCTCTAACCCTCTCCTCCCTCTTCCATAGCACTCTGCGAAATTTACGAAGGTTTCTCCTCTCTCCGTTCAGTATGCTCTGCCATGTCACCCTGTTATTGCCTGTATATTGACATCTTTCGAAAATATGTTCCAGTGTTTCCACCTCTTCTCCACATAGCCTGCATTTTCTCTCTTCTTCCCTCATCCAGTATCTATACCCTCTTGCTTCGTTTCCCATCCTGAACCTTGCTGTCGTGGCTAACCTTCTTTTGCCTGTCCTCCCTCTCCTTCTAAGGTATTCTGGCTTTTCTCCCATCGGCTTTATAAGTTCCTTCTTATCCCTAGCTTGTCTCGAGTCTCTTAATTCCCCCTCCCACCTCTGTAGCTGAGTGTCCTTATCCACTATCTCTACTTCTGCCCACACCTGTTCTCCCTCTCTTAGTTTTCTGTGGTATTCTGCCAGCGACCAACCCCTTTTACTATACACAACCTACTTTACTACAACCCCCTCCACTTCTCTAGTTTTTCTGTTATCTCCTCCTCCTGTATCTCCCTCGCATTCTCTCTCAAGCATTCTCCAGCATTCTTTCCATAGGGATCCCTCCTCTGCCTTGCTGAGTTTTTCCTCATATTTCATTGCCATATTTCAAGTCTGAACCTTTTTGTTTCCAGATGCAGTATGTGATCAGGTGTAGTTCTATCCAGTTTCAAGACCCATTTGATATATTTTCTCTGTACCCTTTCTAGGTCTTCTTTTGCCTTCCATCCCCATACTTCCGCCCCGTACTCCATTACGCTCTTGACCATTGTATCGAATAACCTCATTCTTAGTTCCCAGTTATCCCTGAATAGATCCTCTCCTAGACCCCATACTGTGCTCATGACCGTGTTTGCTTTTTCCTTTGGCTTTTTTATCTGTCCCTCTTCTTTCCCATTTTATTTTAGTGTGTAGCCCAGGTATTCGAAACTTTTTACTATCTCCAGCTCTTTGTCTTGATTGTTTTGTGTTTAGTTCCAGACCTTTCCTTCTTATAATCTTCTTGAACCTCCTAAGCATATTTTATACCCTGTGTCCTTCAGAGTTATCCCTCTATAGTTTTTTGCGTCCTCTTTGTCTCCTTTTTTGTAGAGTGGGGTGATGGTTCCCGCTTTCCACTCTTCTACTACTGAGTTTCCTATCCAGATGTCATTTAGGATATTCGTAAACTCACCTACTATCCGATCCTCCCCATAAATCCAAGCCTCGTTCTGTAGCCCGTCCGCTCCTGGCGCTTTACCTTTTTTCAGATTTCATATGGCCTTTCTCACTTCTTCTACTGTTATGTAGTCCTCTTCTTCTTCGTTCACTTCCCCCTCCTCTGTCTCCCCAACTCCAGTCCTGGTTTCGTCTTTCTCTTCTTCCCCTAACTGCGCTTTGAAGTGTGTGATCCAGTCTTCCTATCCTATGTTTGCGCTGCTTTTATTTTTCGTGTGCCTCCTTCTTTTTTTCACTAGTTCCCAGAATGTCTTACCCGACCTGTCCTCTCCCGCTTTCCTTTATCCTCTTTTCCATATCTTCCTCCTTCTTTCTTTCTATTAAAATTCTCCATTCCCTCTTCGCTTTAACGTATGCAGCTCTACCTTCTCCTCTGCTTATCCCTCTTCCTAGCCTCTTCACTTCTGCTTTTTCCCTCCTGCATTCTTCGTCCCACCAGGTGTTCTTGTTCCGATTCTTATTCTTCCTTTTCTTTCTCCTGATGGCTCTGTCTAGTTTCCTCCTTAACTGTATCCATTCTTTCGCCCCTTCTGATTCCTCCAGTTTTTTCCTGAATCCCTCCACTGCTGCCTCGGACCAGACTGCTACTTTCCATCTTATCCCTGATTATTTCCGCGTATATTTTATACCCTGTGTCCATCAGAGTTATTACTGTCTTTTCAGGTCCCTCCTCTTTTTCTGTCTTCAACTCCTCTGTCCTCACCTCCATCTCTAGTGTATTGCGGTCCGACTCTAGCTTATGTGCTATGCTCAGTTTTGAGATTCCTCTTTTGCCCTCTTCATTTACTATAGCATAATCTATTACCGAGCAACCTGCCCCTCCTATGTACGTATATGTTTAGAGATGATGAGGGTTCTCTATCTTCTGCACTTCGATAGAGCTAAAGGCAGGAAAGGGATCAGACTAGGTTAAGTCAATGATAAGACACTCGGTATAAATTAAGACTAATATTATATTGTAAGACTAAGAGTTAACAAGAGACCGAAAGGTCTGTCCCGATCGGCGGCCAGGCCGTAACTGATCCTGCAAGCTCGCCTTGCGCTCGCCACGGCGTGGTGGTCCGCCAGGCGGCGCGTCGGTCCAATGGTGGTGTCGGAGGGGGCCGCCACATATGCACCCTGCTCACCCCCTGCAATGTTTCATGTTCTTTGTCCATTTTCTTGTCCATCCTCTCTAACTTCTCTAGTACCCGGTCCATTATCCCTTTTACCCTCTCCTTCTCTATTTCCTCCTCTTTCTTACCGCTCACCTCTTCCTTTTCCTTCTCCTTTTCCTCCTCTTTCTTACCGCTCACCTCTTCCTTTTCCTTCTCCTTTTCCTCCTCTTTCTCTTCACCTTCTTCACTCTCACTCACCTCTTTCTCTGCTTTCTTCTGCTGACCCTCCTGTGGCGAACTACTCATTTTCCCTCCCCTTGCAAAGATGACTTTAGCCTCCTTTATTTTTCCGGAGTCTGCTGTGGTGAGTTTAGCCTCTTCCAATTTACCTGGACCCGTTCTCTCTTCTTTTACCTTCTCTTTAACCTCTTCCGGACTTCTCTCCTTTCTCTTCCGTTCGATCTCCTTTACACTGTCTTCCAACTTCCTTTGCTGTAGTGTGTAGACCTGCCTACCTCCTCCTTTCCTTGAACCGCCTCCTCTTTTCCCTGATCTCGGTGTAAACCAGTTTTTAAAACTTCCCGCCTGTTCCTCTGTCTGTCTTGGACCCGATTGCGGAGTCTTGAAGTCTGAATCCTCCGTTCCCCTTCTGTTCCCCGATCCGTAGATTATATGTTCTATTTGCGCCTTCTTAAAGCTCATATTCTGAGACCACCTCTCTCTATCCTTCTCTACTCGATCCCAACCTCTGAACCATCTTCTCCCTCTATATTTACTCTCCTGCGTTTCCCTTTGCTCTATTTCCTGTACCTTTTTACTCGTTGCACTTCTCCTCCTTCTCTATATCCCTCTCACCTTTTTTCAAACCTCTTACTCCTATACTTCTCCTCCTAGATCTTTTATTCTTGCACCTAACTCTCTCACAACCTCATTCAATCACTACCAAAATAACACTACTGGATAAATTAATTATGTATTGAATGTATTGTTTTGCACCAATATTTTGCAAGATGCTCGTATAGAATTTTTTTTCAAAAAACTTATTATACTGGCTGTTTTTTTGATACGAACAAGTATTAGATGAATACATTATCAATAAATTATGGCAATGAATGCTGCCCTGGTCTGCCTAGTCAGGCCTCGACGATGAGCATCATATAAATATATACCACTTATGGCCAGCAATATTAATAATTTTGTCTCGTATTGCTTTTTAAATAAACAATAATAATTTTTTGTGCTGCAAGGCAGTATTTAGTGGTTACAAACATACGATGACCCGAAGGTTTAAATACCATTCCCAGATTATGCATATAACCTGAATTTATTAATTAATATTCTTATTTTTTGCAACATACGCATGTTCCCTATCATTTAGAGAATTATGTAGATACTTTTCTAGTTCCAGCAGCCATCTTTATGACTATTTTGATAGTGATTGGATAAAGAAATCCAATATTATAGGCATAGATATAAAAGTTAAATATTAAGTTTCATCACAGTTTCATTAAAACTATGTATCATGATATGTTGCTACGAGCCAAGCCCAGCTCCGGTAGTGGTGAACTACATGTTATGTGCTGCTCTTCTTCTTGTACTTAAAGCTAGCTGCGTAACTTTGTTGGTATCGATAGACATAAAATGTACTAGGTTANTTAGACAGCGAGCGCGAAGCGCGAGCGTCGGCGGTCGTGACTTATGCGCAAAACGCGAAGCGCGCGCGTTTTGCGTGCCTTGCATCGCGAAGCGATTAGCGATAGACATAAAATGTACTAGGTTATAAGTGTCAAATTTGCATAAAAACCACTTATTAGCCATTATTACATAACTTCTAGTAGAACGTCAGACCCACTCTGAAACTTTATAGCTACTTTTTTACTATAAAAAGTCATCTTTCCACCGTACCAAAGTATTCGGAGTCCGGATCGAACCCTCAGATTTTCACATTCTAAGGTTTAGAATGCAAAAAAGATAACCTAAATATATATATATACATATATATAAGACTTTAAAAACATTTTTATTGTAAAATTTAGAAAATTTCACAACAAAAAGTCTCAGGTCAGTTTTTGTTAAAAATGCATCCCTTATGAGCTACAAACCATTCAAAATATGCAAAATATGCAAAAATTGCTTAAAACCTCAACTTTGACCAGCTATAACTCGAAGCCAAGTAAAAGAATCGCGCTGAATTGCTTCCTCCTCAAGAGGCAGCTTTGTTATAGTAAAATTTTCAGTTTTGCAAATACTTCGTGGAAACGCATTTGGAGGTGTTTGGAGTACGAATCATACGTTTTTAGAAAATGTCCGTGCGGATGGCTGTGTGTGTGTGTGTGTGTGTGTGTGTGTGTGTGTGTGTGTGTGTGTGTGTGTGTGTGTGTGTGTATGTACGTATACCGCCATAATTTTGGAACCATGCGACGGATCGTAATAAAATTTGACATGCATATATTTTTTCTAATTCTGAATTTAGGTCATTTTTTGTTTTATGATTCTGACCATTTTATGGCCATATTATAGCCATTTTTCTATTTTTGAAAAAATATTTTTGCTTTTTTATAATGATATGATTTATACAATATATTCAACAATAGTGTATCTAAAAGAACATAAATTTGTCTACTTTTTCCCGCAAGATTTTCTAGATTGACTGATCTGTTCATTTTTTATGATATAAAAGGTAATTTTTCGATAAACATATATAACTCAAAAAATAAATAGTTAAATGTTTTGAAAAAATTCATGACAATAAAAAACAACGATATCTACTAGTTGTAAAAATTTTAAGCAATTTTGGCGACTAGTTTTTGAGATAAAAATCAAAAACTAAAAAAAATGGTTTTTTTATGTCGTACGATTACGGGAGTAAAAAGGTTTAAATTGAGTTGAAATTTTAGGAAAAGATTGATCTTTTGATCACTTCGGCTAGGTTCTTTTTGTAGCTTATGAAACCTTTTAGTTTAAAAGATATTAAGATTCAAATTCTTCAACTCTCACCCTGTATACTCTGTGTGACTGAACATTATTATTTTTGTTAAACCATATAATTTGATAATTAAAGCTTAGTATGTTTTGAGAGTTTTCATGGTTTTATAAAATGTACGTGCAGATGGTTTTGTCTGTGTGTGTGTGTGCGTGCGTGCGTGCATGCGTGCGTACGTATACTGTTATAATTCTCGAACTACGTGATCGATCGTAATAAGATTGGACGTGCATATATGTTTTCTGATTCTGAATTCGAGTAAATTTTCTTTTAAGATTTAGACTATTTTATGACCATTTCATGGCCATAAAATAGTTTTAATCCATAGTTCAGTAGTTATTAGAAAAATTTTTTAAATATTAAAATCTTGAGTCGTATTTCCAATGTAATTGGTTTTAATTATTTAAATAGTTTCTGAACTATGGATTGAAAGTATATGAATAAATATACTTTTGGAAATGCCAAGGAAGAAGAGTAATTTGAAATTTTACTTATGAATCCAAACTACTGTATAGTAAGAATTTAAGTAAAAAATATTTTATTTTATAAAATAATGTGTCCGCATGCGTATACCTGAAAAATATGAAAAACAATTACTTGAAATCAGTTATGTTTGTTTTTGGGATATCACGAATTTTGTAAAGAAACTTTTACTCGTCAATATTTTACCTTTTAAAAAGGGTTTTTTTATAGAAGATTACATTATAGTACAGCATGTTCTGATAATATTTGAGAGAGTCCAAGAGAGAAAGGGATATTATATATATATATATCCCTTATATATATATATATATATATATATAATGGGTGGTTCTCTGTGAAATCGAAGATGAAAAATTTCGATTTGTCCCAAACTGTATATATATGTCATATGAGTTGTACCTGACTCCCAAAAAAATTTCAGCGCGATTCTTTTACTTGGCTTCGAGTTATAGCTGGTCAAAGTTGAGGTTTTAAGCAATTTTTGCATATTTTGCCTATTTTTAATGGTTTGTAGCTCATAAGGGATGCATTTTTAACAAAAACTGACCTGAGACTTTTTGTTGTGAAATTTTCTAAATTTTACAATAAAAATGTTTTTAAAGTCTTATATATATGTTTAGGTTATCTTATTTGCATTCTAAACCTTAGAATGTGAAAATCTGAGGGTTCGATCCGGACTCCGAATACTTTGGTACGGTGGAAAGATGACTTTTTATAGTAAAAAAGTAGCTATAAAGTTTCAGAGTGGGTCTGACGTTCTACTAGAAGTTATGTAATAATGGCTAATAAGTGGTTTTTATGCAAATTTGACACTTATAACCTAGTACATTTTATGTCTATCGCTAATCGCTTCGCGATG
This sequence comes from Pteromalus puparum, assembly GCA_012977825.3. Taxonomy (NCBI): domain Eukaryota; kingdom Metazoa; phylum Arthropoda; class Insecta; order Hymenoptera; family Pteromalidae; genus Pteromalus; species Pteromalus puparum. The sequence goes on along the minus strand of CM053169.1, from coordinate 20,957,957 downwards.
CAAGGCACGCAAAACGCGCGCGCTTCGCGTTTTGCGCATAAGTCACGACCGCCGACGCTCGCGCTTCGCGCTCGCTGTCTAACCTTACTGCTTAATCTAATTATTAGAAAACAAATCAATGAAAAACATTGATTATTCATCTTTTCTTCGTATACAATTAAAAAATGTGTTCAATATTGTTGATTTTCGAATAGACATTCATATAAATTTTAACATGTATTCTCTTATTGCAACGAAATAATTAAAAACCCTTTTTTATTCCGTAAGATTAGAAAAAATTATCTTTTTATAGTACTTGAATTCAAATTATACACGCGAAATTTCATAAGGTGGCCAAATTCGGAACTATCCTATTGGTGGAAAATACATTGATTTATATGTAAGCTGTGACTGTGACGTCACGCTTAACTAACCGAATTCCATCCCGTTCCTAAAGTCGTGAATTTTGTGCAAAGATAGTTTATTACATAATTTGAACAGAAAAAGTATTCGTTTTATTATCAGCTAAGCAAAGCCGAACAGCTGTTCGTTGGCTCTGTCGAAGCGAGGCAGCGAGCTCAACCACTGGCGACCGGTTGGCGACATGCCCATGCAGCCGCCTGCCGTGTGTGTTTTGACGTTTTGAAGGTGCCTCCCGGCCTCCGCTAACCACAATATTTTGCTCTGTTTAACTTTTCGGCGATATAAGTGAGTGCGTAGTGAAAAAACGGAAACGACGACGCGATGCAGCAATGTTATATGTAGTTTTAAAATCAGAACAGAAGTGCTGCTATGGTGCCTATACGTGTTTACAAGCAACATCTGCTCACCGCGATCCCGCTCGCGGATCAGCTGCTCGCGGTTGTTGCTTTGTAAGACAGTGCAAAAGGTATTCAAAAGTGATGCACCCGGAATGGCACCGACGATGCGATGTGTGAGCAGTGTGAGTGTCAGTTCATGAAGGAGTGCTGCAGTATAGGAAGACATGTAGCTCCAACAAGAAACTTGAGTTTTTGCTTGGAGGTTATCCTTTGTTTTTTGGATTGGAGTACTCCTGCGAATGCTGCTCCTGCTCATTCTATTGATGTGCTGATACATTCTTCTTGCAAGATGCTGCTTGGATGAAGATTCACTATCGCATAAGATCTACGACTGGTTTTCCTTTGTTCTATTTCCTGTGTTCATTATGTTTATAACAGATATCTATTGTGCTATGTGCAGTATAGTCAGTGTAATTTTCTGATCTGTTTTTTAGAGTTGTACTCTTTCTCTCTCTCTCTCTGCAAGTGCTGGTTGGCGTTTCCAGCTGGCTCAAACACCTGCGAATGATCCTGGAGCTCTATTTCTACTATCCGGCACTTCTGTTTGGCATTGCCAGCTGATTGGATCACCTTGAGACGATCTTGCAACTGAATTGATGCTGCCTTGGAGTATTGGTTGGCGTTCTTGGATACTTTAACTATTTTAATACGAATCTGAATATGGATTTATACTATCTGACAAGGTAATTTTGGAAATACTAGAATAAACTTGAACTGTATGTTGAATTTATATTGTATCTTCAATAAGTATTAACTTGAAACGGTTTGTCCCGTATGATAAGTTCAGTAAACAGATGTCTAATGGCTCGCGGATATCTTTTCAGTGTTCAAGATGATAATCTTCTGTTTATAAATGTGAATTATGTGACTGAGACATGTGGTTTGACGGTATTCATACTTAAAAGCTGCCTTGTGTCAAATTTGTATTTGTAACAGAAGATTCAAGATTTTATCAAGATTTGATTTAGTAATAGGGTTTCATTTAGAAAATGTATTATAATAGCATAGTTTAGAGGGACGTGTCAGGCTTCTCAGAGCAGGCTGAGATATCGAATCTCACACATTTTTCGCACTGGGTCAGATGGGGCATGTTGCAGCGAAGTTATTATTGAATTTATGTATCAAAAAATCGCTTCTAGGAATGTTGTATGTCAAAAAGTGTTAAAAAATATCTTTGCCACGGTAAAAAGTTGTATTTTAAAATTGTTTACAACTTTTACATTTAACATTTTTATGTAAAACGTAAATCCGAAACGTTTTATGGCAAATAATTGGTTTTTTAGCTGTAAAAAATCGATTTTGGGCTGTTAACTCGAGTTCTAAGCATTTTCATGATTTTATGTAAATGGAAAAAAGTTGTATTTTTCAAAGATCTACAACTTTTCCATTTAACTTTTTTTTGTACCATGCTTAGAATTCAAGTTACAGCTAAAAAACCATTTTTAGCGATTTTTGAAGGTGACCGCATTCTGCGTATATGTGCAGGATCAAGTCCAAAATAGGACCGTCACCTTACTATCATGAGAGGAGATCCCAACAAATTTTTAGCCTGGTTGACTAAAGTCTCTCAGAAATAATTGCATCACAACCAAATTTTTATTAAAAATTACATGTAATTACATGTAAAATTAAACAAATTGTGCCCGCATTTCAAAACAACGTAGTGGATCGGGATAAAAAAAAAATATTTTTTTTAGTTTGCGCGAGAGGAGACTCCTCCTAAAATTTCAGCCCGATCGGTCGAAAATTGCGTGAGATATCGCATCTCACACATTTTTCGCGCACGAAACTATAAGGCACTTCCGTGTCGCGGTCGTGCCTAAAAAATATGAAAAACAATTACTTGACATCAGGTATGTTTGTTTTTGGGATATCACGAATTTTGTAAAGAAACTTTTACTCGCCAATATTTTACCTTTTAAAAAGGTTTTTTTTATAGAAGATTTCATCACTTTTATAGAGACTATACATGTATTGCATTGTACGGTATCAACAGTAAAAATATGTAATACTCAAGATAATTCTCGGAGATGACATTGATACCGTCCACCTTGGGCACCAGGTACCACGGAGACCGTTGCCATCGCAATATTCGTGTTCGGCGAAACGTAAAACCCCTGAGTAACGACTTTCGACTAATTATGTTAAAAATTTCCATAAAACTCTAGAAAACGACGTTGGTACTGTCTACCCTGGGTACCAGGTACCTTAAAGACCGTTGCCGTCACGATATTCGTGTTTCGCGACCTCGAAAAACCCCGAGTAACAAGATTCAACTAATTATGTTAAAAATTTCCGTAAAACTGGAGGAGACGACGTTGGTACTGTCCACCCTGGGCACCAGGTATCTCGAAGACCGTTGCCGTTGCGATATTCGTCTCCAGCGACCCCGAAAACACCCGAGTGACAATACTGGACTCATTTCCATCCATATTTACCGAGTTGTAAATATTTATTTATTTTCTTTTCGAAATGCACTTCCAAAATGCATATTTTTTATGCAAAAATGCAATTTTTAAAATAATTAATAAATTTAGTTTACAATGTTTGTAAATGCTCTCACGAATCGAACGCAAATAACCGAATTAACATATAGGTGCTGCTTAAAACATGGTTCATCGCTTTATTTTCTCGACTATTCAAATTTTTGCGCCGTGAATGACCGGAAGCCACGTGACCGGAAGGCTGAAAAATCTCAGGAGAGGAAGACCGTCCCAACGAAAAGAAAATTACTGAGCTAAATTTCAGCATGCAATATTTCGCCAATAAAGTAATCTTTTCGAATAAATCTTTTTCCTCGAGAAAGATTAGGTAAATAGATGTCCAGTCGATAGCGATACAACGGGCATAGGTGCAATAGTAATGCTATAAATGCGTTTGGAAAATTATTTTGAGTTTAGAGAACCCAATATCAAGTATATAAGGGCCGCGACCCGCGCCGTCATCATGTCGTATACTTCGTATACTTTTAGTCGCCAGCGCACAGTGGGCTGAAATCGAAAAATGATTTTGTACACTTTTTAATTTTTACAAATATTGAAACCGCTGAATACAACTGAGCGCGTAATTGGCAAAATTATAGTAAATATAAATTGAATCAAGAGGCGCGACAGCGCCGCGCTGCACAGTGGGCTGAAATCGAAAAATGATGTTCAAGAATTACTAGCGGATAGACCATAAGCCCAATCGTAATGATTTTTTTTTTTAAATACTCGTTATGATGTACCAAAAAACACTGTGGAGGCCGATTTTTAAAATAGGCCCTTATTATTTTGCAGTATAACAATAACCTGCAAAAAATAAGAATCGATTTTACCCATTTTGTATACCATTTTGCCGAATGTCTTAGAAATAACCAAGTAACTATTTTAAAACGTTTTTTTGGTCAGAAAACACGTATTTATCGTCAGAATTGCAAAAAATTTTGTTTAAACCATTTATTTAAACAATTTATGGCAAAAAACCGTGTTTTCGATATTCAAATTTTACTGCTTTTTGCCGATTGTCTTTGAAAACACTGCGTAACTTCTCTATACTTTTGTTTGTGTCGGGAATCACGTATTTTTGGCCAGATGTGCAAAATAAATTTGTTTAAACAATTTATTTAAACAATTTATGGCAAAAAAACGTGTTTTCGATATTCAAATTTTACTGCTTTTTGCCGATTGTCTTTGAAAACACTGCATAACTTTTCTTAACTGTTTTTTGTGTCGGGCAACACGTATTTTTGGCCAGATGTGCAAAATAAATTTGTTTAAACAATTTATTTAAACAATTTATGGCAAAAAAAACCGTGTTTTTTATAATTGAATCTTGCGGTTACTTGCTGATTGTCTTTGAAAACACTGCGTAACTTTACTAAACGGTTTTTTGGGTCTGACAACACGTATTTTTGGCCAGATGTGCAAAATAAATTTGTTCAAACAATTCATTTAAACAAATTATGGCAAAAAAACGTGTTTTTGATATTTGAATCTTGCGGTTTCTTGCTGATTGTCTTTGAAAACACTGCGTAACTTTTCAACACTTTATGGCAAAAAGCGTTTTTGCGATATTTGTATCTTACGTTATGTTGCCGATCGACTTTTGATTTATTAAAACTTAGATAATTTAGATAACTCTAAAATAATTAGCTGTTATAGTAAATAAATTATTAAGACAAGTTAACGGAAATCCTCTTTAAAAGCATATTATATTTACAAAAAAATGTTTAAACAATTTAATGTTGCAATTCTGCCAAATATTAGTATTGTCCGACCCAAAAAATAGTTTAGCAAAATTAAGCAGCGTTTTCAAAAACAATCGGAAATAAACCGTAGATTTAAATATCGTAAATACGTTGTATTGCCATGAATTGTTAAAATAAATGACTTAAACAAATCAATGTTGCAATTCTGGCCAATTATTAGTATTTTTCAACCCAAAAAACAGTTTAGAAAAGTTACGCAGTGTTTTCAAAGACAATCAGCAAGAAACCGCAAGATTCAAATATCAAAAACACGTTTTTTTGCCATAAATTGTTTAAATAAATTGTTTAAACAAATTTATTTTGCACATCTGGCCAAAAATACGTGTTGCCCGACACAAAAAACAGTTAAGAAAAGTTATGCAGTGTTTTCAAAGACAATCGGCAAAAAGCAGTAAAATTTGAATATCGAAAACACGTTTTTTGCCATAAATTGTTTAAATAAATGATTTAAACAATTTTTTTTCCGCAATTCTGACGATAAATACGTGTTTTCTGACCAAAAAAACGTTTTAAAATAGTTACTTGGTTATTTCTAAGACATTCGGCAAAATGGTATACAAAATGAGTAAAATCGATTCTTATTTTTTGTAGGTTATTGTTATACTGCAAAATAATAAGGGCCTATTTTAAAAATCGGCCTCCACAGTGTTTTTTGGTACATCATAACGAGTATTTAAAAAAAAAATCATTACGATTGGGCTTATGGTCTATCCGCTAGTAATTTTTGAACATCATTTTTCGATTTCAGCCCACTGTGCAGCGCGGCGCTGTCGCGCCTCTTGATTCAATTTATATTGACTATAATTTTGCCAATTACGCGCTCAGTTGTATTCAGCGGTTTCAATATTTGTAAAAATTAAAAAGTGTACAAAACTGTAACTAATCTTTTACATTTTATATGTACATCCTTATTTGTCCAATATCTTTCTTAACAATATGAGTATAATTCCATACAATTCCCAAACAAACGAATTTTAGTTTTTGAAATTAGTGAATGAATATTTTTACACTCACTAAAATATTTATAAATCGAACAATGACTTTATTAATCATATCTATTAATCTTATCTTACACATTTCAAAGAGTTTATGACAAAAATCCCTAAAAGTCTTAAATCTACAAACCAGGAGACGAATTACGCTCGCGTAAGTCGATCAATCATGCAAATTAAATGCTTTGCAACGAAGCTCATTTTTTAAGAAAGCAGAGGAGAAAAAAATAAAATTTAGTATATAATTTAAGTTATATTTTATTTTATAATTTAACAGTCTTAACATACATTAATAGCCTTGGCAACGCTTTATATTTTAATGATTTATTTAAGCTTTGACGTTGTAAGTCGTCGAACTCCATCCATCCCGTATTCCCTCTTCTGTACGTGAAAGCCGTAGAGTGTCCAGTTTGACTTTCATTCTCCCAGGAGTGTCTTCGGGTTTGAAAGCCTCCTGGACCAGTGTAATTTACGATGCCTACTAATAAATATTGATTAGAAGCATCTGGCGGATCTTCTTTAATTCTTTATATTTTTGGTATTTGATCCAATCTAATGGTGACGTTATTTTCTTCACAATTAAAGACTTGTAGTATGATGACATCGCCTAAACAATAGACCACAATTTTATGATTATATTGGGAGTTTAAAATAAGGTTTCGCGGGCTCATGGGTATCAAGGATGGCGGCGCCCTACCTACACGTTACATATGAAGTGTATGGAGTAGGTTAGAAAAATGTTGAAATAAGAAGTTTAAGCGCGAGAAAAATGGTATCAGAGCTCTATAGATATTGGTAGGCAATCGCGCTAATACCGTAGATGATTTTCTGTGCTGTGACAAAATTCTGTAGGCGTGTTTCGTACAATTTATAGAGTTCGCCCGTCACGGTATAATGTGTGTAGTATATCTATATATACCGTATATACAGATATACTACACGTGTTTCCAGCATGATTTACACACACTGAATAAAAGAGAGCCAATGTTTTGGACGATATGTAATGTTTCGTGAATAAAACAATTAAAGCGGATGATAAAAAACCCTCAGACACCTTCATTTTTAACTAAATTGATAAAAAGTGACACATCCATGTTAAAAGAATGCAAAGTGTAGGTAGTACGACGCCATGTTTTTTACTTCTCTCAGCAGCCACTAGTGTCGCAGACTTATTTTAAACTCCCAATTGAAGTAAACAATTCGTATAACGGTATAGCTAACACTTAAGGATATGTCAAAGCTAAAAACGCTGTTTTTCAATTAGATTTAACTTTTTAAATAATGCTTGTATTTTTAAATAAAACTTGTACAACTACCACTCGTGCTCAAAGATCATCAGAGTTTGGAAAAGCGCATTCGCCCTTTGTTGATTACCGTACTACTTATAAAAAAATGTACGAAGTTGAAACTCAAAAATTCTTACCTGTTTTAACAAGTCTATGCTCAACGCTGTCGTGTCTCTCACATTTAGAACAGATGGATTTTGATTTTTCAAACATTTCATTTAGATTGTAGTCTTCACAAAATGTTCTATCCAAAATCATAGCGTCTTTAATTTGCAAACCTGTTAAATTTGTATCTACTACATGCTCACAGTTGACGCATATGGACTGTTCCTTGAAACTTGGCGATATTTTAAAAAGCTGTTGAGCAAGCCAACCATGATGAGTGTACGCATCAATTGTGTACATACTTTCTGTGAGTCGTGATTTTTGTAATGTAAATATATCTGACAACACTTGTGCCCTTAGCGTATAAGTGTTTGTCCTAAGACCTTTTTCTATTGTATCCAACACCATATTAAAAAAACTGTTATCCACCATCTGAACATATTAATGCTTTATTAATATGAATTCAATTTATAGCCTGTTATGTAATAAGAGCGTAACCTATAGTTTTTGTAACACTTAAGCGATTTCTGCGCCTTTTAAGTCCAAAAAGCGGCCTTTAAGTCGCTTTTTGTAACTATCTTTAAAAAAGCGGGCAAACATATCTATGTTAGTGCGAGAATGTGATTTTAGCGTTGTGTTACCATTTGCGCACGAGCGCTTTTTAAGTCGGAAAAGATGGTGAATATATACTTATTATTTATGTGTATATATATATATATATATTTGTCACGTACGCACACTAGCGTGCGTACGTGTGCATAGTTCGACAGTATGGCAACAGCCGAAGTGCATCGCGAGCTCGCCGACTCGAGCGGATGCTACCTGATGCCCTTCTTATCGCGAACAATGAGTCGTCGCGGGGCTTATAGCCCGAGAGCGGACAGTCCGCAAGGCAGTCTACGGGAGGAGTCAGTCCGGTAGAAGTGATCAAGAAGCGACAAGCTCGCGCATTGATAGCACACACACCTCTCTCTCTCAGCTACGTTGAATAAACGTGAGAGATTACAACGCAACTCTGCCTTTTTGCTCATTCCCGCACACCTTTCTCCACGTCCCTGGGCTAGACCCTTGGACGGCACAACCCAGAACCTCACCACGACCTCACCCTCACCATCCAATTCCTCCCCCGTAACAGTATATATATATATATTTTTTCTTCTATATTTATTCTCAAAATAGTTACTAATTATTTATGTATGATATTACGTCACTTTTTCGTGTTGAAAAATCCAATATAATGGCAACATAATTACGAGGTGCCGTCGTATCATAAAATTATCATCTTACTGCCGCTTATAGGCAGAGAAAACACAAACATCAAGAACTAAGTAGGCTTTTTGACTATGTGTGGTTGCAGTACTCAACTTTGGCTCGCAAATGCACTCGCCTTCGGCTCATGCTTGCTCGTCTTCGATTCCTTCTGCAAACACTACACTCGGTCAAAAAGAGTCCACCTTATACCCTTGGTACACAATATACTTCACGAGCAATGCTAGCGTAAAAACTTTCACATAAGTTACGTAGCAATACGTATAATCGTATAAAAACATTAAATTACATTTTAACGATTAAGATACATTTATGAAATGCATAAATTTTACTCATGATTTTGATAATTAATTTATACATGAAACAAGCTTACCTTAAACTTTAAATGTGGAAAATCAGTTGCAGCTACACTCACTAAATATAAAATGCTATCAAAAGCGCATGTATTTCTTAGAGTTATTGTTTTTCCTTTCAACTGAACAGGAGCAAGGGATGTGTCATTACCATTTTTTATTACAGGTATGGATCGATTTTTATCCCAAGCTAATGAATCCTTTATGTCAGCTGTTCTATCTCCTAAATATTTTTCTGTGGGACGATATTTATTTCTCATTACATTTCGAGTAGTTTTTGAAGTACTCGTTGTTTTTGTTTTTGCAGCTAATATCTGAGGTTCATTAAAATCATTGCTCTGTTTATTTGAAGGAGGATTACAATCACTATGAGTAAACCTATGATCATGACTAACAATTGAATTGTCTCCATTGTCAAAAGTTGAATTATTATTAAGATCATCACTATTTGCACAATCGATGCATATCCTTTGTTGACCATACCCTTCATCTCCGCCATTTATTGAAAGAGAACAAGCATCAAATATGTGTACATTTTTTTGCATTTGATGCATTTATGTGCACCAGTCGGAAAGTTTCCAACTTCGCAAGCAATGCACTGCTTATTTTGTCTTATACTCTTACTGCCATTGATTTGACACTGCTTTTTAGTACGAGATTTTCCTTTACCTCTCCAGTTTTCTAATTCATTTAAGGCAGTATTTTTTGCGTTATAAATATTTTGCGTTTGTTTTTTTTTCAGAGCAGCTTGACTTATGAACAAGATTCATACATATAGTACTCGCGTCCTTAAACGTCATGAAATCTTTACAAATATCACAAACAATGCCGTCTTTTTGCAAACCATTTTCTTGATTTGCATCTAAATCCGAGTTAGCGATCAACGTCCCTCCTTCTAAATATTCCAGGGACTCGTCAACGTATTCATCAACTCTAATTGCATACTTATGTTTTTTCATTCTGATTTGAACTTTATTAATTTCTCCTTCTACGCAAGCACTTAAAGCCGGATTTCGTCCGAATGTAAAATTTTCGTTAAGAATATTACCCCATATAGGAATTAACTGTAAATCTTTTAATAGTTGCTTCGTTATATCAATATTGTGCAGGTAATTGAAAAAACAGGCATTGACATCTGAACCCTCTTCTTTAAAAAAAGGCGATACCTTATCTAATAATTCTTGGCCCCACTTGCCCCAATAATTGATTTTGCTATGAACCTCTTCAGTAGAATCTTCATGTAATGGTTTGTTAGTATCTTCCAGAAATACTGTGTGTTCGTCTTCTTCGTACACTTATAAAAAACACATATATGTATGCTAATATATGTACAAATTTACCATTTAAATGATGTAAAAAAAGCAACTTTACAATTTAGAATTGCTAATTTAGAATGCTAAAAAATAAGATTGCTAATTTAGAATGCTAAAAAATAAGTAAAAAGCTTTGGTGACTTAAGACGCGCAGTTAGAGTGAAAAATCGAATTGTAAATATCAAAATTTTATTTCGTAGATATGCGTGAGAGCTATAATTAGTAAGGCTGCACTTAGCGACCTGTAGCGATATAGATCATACATAAGATATAGAAAATTAAAACACTATACAAATTTTTATTAGATCTTTTATTTCATGTAATCTAAGAGCGCAAGATTTTGATGTGTGTATTACGTGCTACCGCGAGAATTAAAATTGCACGTGTTGCGGGCAGCGATACGCCGCAGAGAGAGGCAGACGAGTCGGGAAAATATAGGGCCCTTTTTCGGAATTTTGGACCTAGGTAGGAGCGCAGGCGCCAGGGGTAGGATAGGAACTGAGCGCAGTTGGTGGGCCGGGAGAAGCAGGTAGAGAAAAACGGCAATTACGCTTAGGAACTCGGAAGAGCAGGGTCAAAGGGCAGGGCCGAGGTTACGGGTTCGGAAAGAGTGTCGGCCTCGAGCGAAATGGAAAACGGTGATATGAGCGAGTGTCAAGCCGCGGAAAATTAGGAATAGAGGCGAAGCGCATCGTGGAGTTAAAAAATGATCCAATAAAAAGTGAATAAAGTGCTGTTAACGAGAAAATTAAAGCGTCTTATTTGCTACCCTGTCCTAAACCCGTTCAGCACGAGACAATTAATATTACTTCAGCTATCATAAGAATAATGTGTTAGTGCAAATTTCTACCATAAAGACTAAAAACTTTTATAAAATTAAGCCAATGATTTTCAATTTTTTAAGCGACTCATGAAATAAAAATGCACACCTATAACTAAGTTTATCAACCATTTTTTTTTTGTCGTGAACATTCAGTTTCCCTTCCATTGTTTTTTTCGCCTTCTGTTTCACAATTAGCCAATAAAAAAATAGAAGTTATAATATTTTCGGCTTCTCGAAGGTTTTCTGTCCTTATGAGTTTTCCAATAGCAGCCATATACAGGCATTTAACACGTCTGTTCACATCTTTCAAAAACTTTTTATAAATGTTTTCAAAGTGTGCTACATCAATTCGAATACGTGTAGTCACGTTTTCGTCTTTCATTTTCTCTGCGTATTCTTCAATATTAGTATACCGGGAGTAGGTCAACACAGCAGCATTTAAGATTGTTCTGCCTTGATCGCTAACAACTTCATTTGGTGGAGGTGCCCCAGAATTATGAAAACTATATAAAAAATTCATAATATCTCTTGTAGTGTGTTTTTTTGCTAACCTTTGTGCAACAAGAAATTGGCATCCTTCAGAGTTGATACTGTATTTCAAATTATTTTATTATTGATTATTATGATTAGCAATATAACTTTCATGATGTAATGTTTAAATGTTAAACCATTTAATGTTAAATTTAAATTAATTAACATTTAAATCAATATGCGTATTATACTTGTACAATGTGGTAGGCATTAAGGGGATGTCGTCGCTAAAGCTTCGCAAATCCGCCACGGGGTATTTTGTATTTCCAAGATTTTAGAAAAACAAAAAGTCCGATCAAAATTTTCTTTGGTAGAACGATTTATTAAACTTAAGAGGGTTGTGTCGACATGTCTCTTTCTTTAGATTTTTTGAAACTTCGTCAAAACGTACACAACATTGTAATCTACCTGCCATAAAAATTTCAGGGTAGAAACCGGGATTAATTTTCGCGATATTCCTTAACAAAGTTAAGCTTTAACACGCAGCCTTATGAAGCCGTAGCTGTTTAACGCACAATTTCATTTATAGCGCTAAAAATTTTCTTTAGATTTTGTTGAAAAACTAGTATGTTATTAACAAGAAAATTTAAAAGAGAATTTTAAAATTAATATCAGTCCGACCGGTACTCTTTTTCAAGATATAGCTAATGAAAGTATCCCACTAAACACAACTTTTGCGCGCGAAGAACGAGAGATTCAAACAGCTGCTGGGACATGGCAACGCCGCAGCCCCGCTTCGAATATATAGGTATACTATACCCAAATTTTTTTCATTACGACCTTTTCCGGAATTTTTTTCCGCCTACACATTGCCAGCGAAGGGTTGGGTCATGCCCTCATACGGGAACTAATATGCGTGTACACAGACGGACCGTTTCTATGTGTGCAAGGACAGTCACTGCTAAGCGCTGGGAGGAAGAGTGGGGGTTACACTAACGGGTCGGACCGCTCAACACTCAACGTTCTGTACTTTTGAAGCATAGTATAGCGACACAACCCCCTTAATACTACGGCGCTTCAGAGCCGGTTTTTCATTGGAAGCTTTATTTAAAAAGTTATATGTAATAGAAAAACAGTGTTTTTAGCGATGACATCCCCTTAAATAGTATTTTTCGACAATGGTGGACAAGTCAGCTTTTGAACGAACTATTTTTCGTACAAGCGAAGCGAGGGAGTAAAATCACATGCGCTAATAAACCGAATGATCTATCACTGTCAAAAAATATTTTATACCTCGAGAGCCTAATTATCGTGTCAAAGTTGCGATTTTCAGATACGAATGGTACAAAGATTAATAAATAATTAATAGATTAATGAATGAAAATAATTACCATATTACATATAAAAATATAGAACACGTACTCTTTGTTACTATATGGTCTTTTGATAGATTTTAAGTTTAGGCCAGTTGCATCTTTACACATGCTAACACCATGCTTCTTAGCAACCTTTTTATAAGCGTTAATTTGTTAATTTGTCCAAAATTCGACACTAAATGGATTTTTTCCAATGTCATGAATGCTATTTGCACGATTTGAATTTTTTATGGTATCTAATGATGTAATTGGATCTTCGTGCAAAAACTTAGATTTTTTCAACGTAGATTTTGCTACATGCAATACATTTTAGCTATACAGCATCGGGGGTTTCGAGCCACCACTTTTCATATACTTTTTAGCAACTGAGCTTCAGTTCAGAGCTTCTATACTCATCGACAGAACTGCAGGCCTTAATTTCTTGGCAGACTTTTTCTCTTTCTTTTCCTCTTAAATAAACTACACCACAATTGTCTCCTGATCCTGGATGAATAACGAATGAAACTAGATAATCTTCATTCGATCTTGATAAGTCGCAATGAACTTTCGAACCGCAATCACGATGTGCTAAAAAATGAACGTATAATAAGAATATATACCATTTAATAAAGACCAATGTTACGTCGTACGACGTATCCTTATTAAACCAAACTGCTGAATCTCAATTTTTGAGCATTCATTGCAAGCTAAAATGTTTTAGTGTGTCAGTGTCGCTTATGAGTCGAGTTCACAAAATGCAAACTAATTAATTTTGTAATATGACTTCGATTTGCGAAAAGATGCGATGGTTTAAATAAGCCTTGCACGGCCTACTTCAGTAGTTTTTTGGTCGTCAGTCACGAGCTCCGTATCGCGCCGGTCCGACAATTGGTGTCAATTCAACGAAACTTTGCTACAACGCGAATAAGATTTTCCATTACTTTAATGCGCCTATTTAGAAAGCTCGACTTTATTCATTTATTATATACAATATTCTAATCACCGCTCAGAATCTGAATAAATTCTTATTCTCCTGTCTCAATTTCGTGTGTGTTCAATTTATTTATTGCGGAAATTCCTCTCCATGCGAGTGCAACCCATTTCAACACGAGTATCTTACTAATCTGATACGAGTTGAACGAGTACCTGTCTAGTTTCCAGAGATTCATCGTAAAAGTAAGTACCTTTATTTATTCATACTAACAGCGATAGAGGTAGAGTACTAGGCGCGTACTAACATTGTTTCCAGCCTCGCCACTACCCATAGCACTACGTCTCTGCATATTCGAGTGTGGATAGTCCGGACGTAACACCAAAAAGCTTTTAATTTTTAGAACAATGTATACGGATCGCATGACTCGTTTATACTGCGAAAAAAATGTATGAATAAGAAGTGCAGTAATTTTTTAAATAATTTGTTTTAATCGCGTCCAAGTAAGTTAATATAAATTGAGCGAGAAATCTTTGAATTGCAATGTAAATATCTCGATAAATAAAACGCTAAGCATTGCTTTTAACGACACAAAATATTCATAATATTTTCTGTAATCTTATTTTAGTTTTAGAATGAATCCGCGTGTTCGATTTGCCGCTAAATTGGATCGTTAAGTAAATTTATCTGGTAACGATCTTTTAACTTGCTTATGAATCACGTGCGCATACTTCCGATATCTCGGCTCCATAAATAACAATTCCGCGCGCATTAAAAACAAACGCCTCATATATTTTGCCAAATTTAACGTTCTCCAAGCAAATTTCTATTTCCGTTTTTTCCTCGTGACGAAAATATGACTCAGGTACGTAATTATAGTTTGCCAATGAAACGTAAAAAACACTTTTCACACGCATCAAGTCTCGAAGCGAGCCACACCGTCCAGTACAAGTCAGAGACAGTGCGAAATAGCTCGGAATTCGTAAACGAGTAATAACAATCGAACGCGTAACGCTTTTGGTGTACATCATTCAGCCGTTAGCGAGCACAGCTGGAAAGTCAGCGGCATTGTGATTTGAGGGGCCACTCTCTCTGCGCTTGGCAAAAAAGCAGCCGGAGGACGGAATCCCGACGACGACGGCGACGACGCGACGAAGATGATGATGATGCAGCGGCAAAACACTGCTTTAACGGCTTTATTTACGAATTATGTGACCTATAAAGAAGTGACGCTGCCCGGGAGAGTACTTTGATCTGCCGCCACGCGTATAATGAAACTAAAAGTGTTGGCACGACTTGTTTATCGGCTGCTAAGTGTGTTAAAATAGAGAGTCCCGCTTGTTTTTTATCCAATTATTAGTAAACGGTAACTTTCTATACGTCTATTTCTAAATTGCGGCAAGTATCGGTCTGCGCTCCAAATAATGTTTCAAAAGACAGAGTCCGCGCATACATCTGTGAGCATCGGGTGCTCGCTAGAAAAAACAAATAAGCCGAAATTCGTCAAAGCCGCTAAGTGAAATTGGGACACGGAACGGCGACCTTGCCGCTGTATCACGAAACCAGCGCGTCACCCTGTTGAGACACAACAGTTCTGCGCATCCATGCCTGAGCGCGACATGTCAGTCGTCTCTTTTTCTCTCTCTCCGGTGCCTGCACTCACGATTCTTCTTCCTAAGCTGAGCGGATTACTTCGAGCGATTTCTGAAATTAGTTTTTGAATTAAATACCCAACGACTCGTTCACTCGAGTAAATCAGCGTGTCATAACTCCGTTCGTCTGGTTGTACGGTGAATCGCAGATTTTACCGATTCTATCGATATTAGATTAAGCAAGAGGGCTCCCGAGAGGTTCAATGAACAATTTCTATTGATTGCCGGCGAAATTTCAATTTGTATCGAATTAACACAGTTTTAGCCTGCGCAAGAGAAAAAAGCGCGTATACTTTCTCGAGAAATATTGCACAGCATCAAGAGAGAGAAAGCCCTCGTGTACCGCAACATCGTAAATAAACAGTCATGATGCTACTGTTGTCTTTCCGTTCTTTGATAAATCCATAAGTATATTTGTGAGATCGTCTAGAGATATTATTGTGTGATTGTCAATAGATATTACTACTGTGCGGTCGTTTAGAGGTACTGTGTGATTGTCTATTACTGATAGAGAACTAGTCGGTAAAATGGACGACTGAACTGATTTTCATCCGCTGTTGAATTTTCTATAATATCGGGTTCGACGACAATGGGCAACGACGATGGATTAGATCTTTCGGAAGTCAAGAAATGTGGTTCGACATGATCTGGTCTGAAAAATGAGAGGCGAAAAATTAAGATAAAATAGAAAATTATGTTAATTATAGAAAGTCCAAAGAATATGCCAAGAAAATAGAATGGAATTTCGGGTACACAAGGTACTGAGTGAAGATAGCGGGATTAGATAAATAAATACACAGCAGAATTATGGTTAGTAATATATGTTTGGCATGAAGCCTTTATTCGTTTCATTGAGTTCGAAGAAAGATTGCAAATAAATGAGAATATCAACGCAAAACAATAGAGTAACGATATTATTAATCAAAGTGAAAAAGAACCAATTACAATATTTTATGAACAATAATGAAGTCGAAGAAAATATTAATCGAATAAAACTGTATACATGGAATGGCCTTTATGACAACCACTTTTTTTTTAAATTGCATTTCATTCATTTGTGCCTATTAAGGTATACATCATTTTTATTTTTTGTATATATGCGATATTTTGTAAGTAATTCTAATAAATAGATTTCATAGACGAGACGGCCGCCGTGGCAACCATCATAAATACACTATGCGAATATATATCTATTTAAACATCACTATAATCTTCCTTTACGTATCACGAAGCGTACATTATGCCGCATTTTCATATGTATAGCTTAAATGTTTTATTATTTAATATTTTGTAATTATTATATTCAAAGGTTGCTATGGAAACCATACTACATACATGTATTGGCCTTTAGGGCAACCAACCATTTTTGTATTTTCGTAAACAAGGTCTTTATTTTGAAATGCCTTTAGGCACTTACTTTGAGCAGCTCATACATTTTTAGTAGTTATTTCAAATGTCAGCTTTACTTGCCATGTGCCCTTACGAAAATGATATTAAAAATTTTTTGTTTGAATCAAATCATTGAAAAGTAAAAATTTTGGAGTTCACAACCAGAGTTTTTTTGCTATCATCTGGATGGTAACACCTACATAGGCACTCATTATATTATTTTTTTGGTTCTAAGAATATTCTAAAAATTGAAAAAAAATGGTCCAAATTTTGTGCAGAGATCTGTGCAGAGATCTGTGCAGAAATCTCTGCAGAGATCTATGCACATATCTCTGCACATTATTTTCGTAAGGGTGTTTACCCTTAAGTGGACAGATATTAACTTAAATTGTTGATGAGGTGTACAAACGCAGTGTCAGAGACTAAAAAATGAATATATATAGATATACTAACGAATGTTACTTATTTTAAATATTCATTTATTTTATTTTTGCTAAATTTTTAATAAACGGTATATATAATATTAATTAAGAAGTGGAAATCGATACCGTCATGACCTCTGGCGGATAAACTTAGCATTGGTATTTTCGTTTCTTCTTCATTTCGACAAAAGCGCCCCCAAGCGGACCTTGGACATGCCAATAACATATTTATAGAAAACATTTAAGTATATATATTATAACGGTGTTTTTAGACCGGGATATCAAAGAATGACGGGGTCCGCATCCGTATATAAATGATCAGTGGCGCATCCACTGATCCGTGTATAAGCGAGAGGAGAAATATGTTGCAGCTAGTTGCAGGCTTCTTGAAGGCTGTACGAAGCCTGGCCCGTAGCGCAGTATATGCTGAATGTGCACGTCCTCGTGCACGTGAGCCCGCGGAGGCGTCGTGAGTGATAATGCTACGTAGCGTATTCGCGAGTTTATTCTAAGGGAAACGCACGGAAAGGATAGAGTCAGGGGCTATAAATCACAAAAGCTGAGTAGCGGTAACTGTTTCGTTTATGTAGCGATTAGGATTCTAATACAGATGCAGCACGAGATAAGCGAGAGACGAAGCAGAGCTAAATACGCTGCGAGGAGAGAGAGAAGAAGAAGAGGAGAGGAGGAGAGAGAGAGAGAAGAGAGATGAGAAAGAAGAGAGAGAGAGAGAGAGAGAGAGAGAGAGAGAGAGAGAGAGAGAGAGAGAGAGAGTATTACGATCTAGCCAGTACTTACATATGCGGCTTGTGCAGTCTCGCAGATACCTCGTGGCTCGACCAGAGTGGCGCAGAATGAGTGACGGGGGCCCCTAGCTGGACGACAGGAAGGACGCCTCGTGGCCTCGTGTGTGGCTGGGTACAGCGGGAAGTCGAGCGGCAAGTAACTGCTCAGCCTCATGTCCGGCACGCTGTATCGAGTAGCGCGCAGGGTCCAATAGCACGATGCACACCCAGCGACACGCTCCAACACGTCACGGATGCGGCAGCAATCCTCCGGGAGATGTTTCGTCGCCGAAGTTAAGATTCGCGGAATCGTACGAAGTAGGCTAAGCGGAGCGAGAACAAAGCGAGCTCGACAGTGCGACTGTTCAGAACCGTGGTCTACTACCAAGTGTCGCGGCGCGGCCCGCGACCGCATGGTCAGAGCGAGCTTTCTCCCACTCTCTCTCACTCATCCTGTATAGGTGCATGCACACACACGCGCGGCTTTCTCTCTCTCTCTGTGCGTTCGACTGGCTCTGCTCTCTCACTTACCTGCTGCTGAAAGCAATGTCTTTACATAAATGTTAAATAAATGTTTATAATGTGAATGTAAATATAACAATGGTATGTAGGGGAGAGAGAGAGATAACGAGAGCACTAAAGGCGACTCGTTATAATACCTCATATAAAGAAATTGGATGATCGTCTACCTTATGGTATCAGTGTTTATGTTCTAATTATATCCTATAAATAAGCGATAATATCTTATTCATATAAATTTTTTATTTTTCTGATAAACGAGCATCAATACTACATTTCTACGACCTAAATCATTATCAGTAGGGTATCTCTGTGTTTTCGTGTGATCGTTATATATAGAAGTTATTTAACTCTTTTATGCAAAATACATAATTTTGTGATTATATCTGAGTAATAAGATTCGAGACCTCACTGCCACGACCTTAATCTTTATGTGTGGAATATCATTGCTTGTATGTTTTCCCTGAATATCAAAATCAGATATTCAACAACATTAAGACTTTGAATATAATCTAAGAAATCTATCAGAGTAAGAAACGCGAAAACCCTATTTTCACGACCTTAATTATATACTATAGAACATCAGTGCGCGTTTGTATACCTCATATAAGGAAAGTGCTCCAAAAGTATTCGAAAGCAAATAACGATTTAAGCCGTGGAAAAAAGGGATTGTCGCCCGTTTATGAAATGTAATCTTGAAATTGTGCTCGTTGCAAAAAGTATTTGAATATGTAAATTTTATGTATAAGGATCACATACACGCAATAATACTCTACCATTAAATAGGTCGCGACAAAGAGGTCTTGTCCTAAGCTTATCAAATATTACACTTGAATAACATACCTGATGCATATCCGATGCCTTAACCTAGTTTACTAACACTAATGATTCAGGTCGCGAAGAACAGGTCTTCTTGCCCGCCTACGGATATAATATTAAACATATATTTGTTGCCTAAACGCAGTTAAATGCCGATGACGATATAGGTCGTAGAAATAAGGCATTTTAGCCTGCTTATCTGATATAATCGCACAATCACATCAAATACCTAAAAGAAGTTTAATGCCGATAACGATTGACGTCGTGTTAATAAGGTTTTGTGACTCCTTTGTCAAATATAATCTTAAAATCATTTCCAATGTCTAAAAGTAGTTTAATGCCGATAATGATTAGGGTCGTGGAAACAAGGTCTTGGCGCTCGTTTATCAGTGATATTTTTGAAAATTATATCCGATGCCTGAACGTATTATAATTTCAAGACGATTAGGGTTATAAAAATTATATTTAGTCGCTCGTTTATCGAATATTATCTAAAAATCATCTTCGATGTTTAGAAGAAGTTAATTATGTGATTCTGATGTACGACTATTACGCACACGCAATGATATTCTACTATTAAAAATTGAGGTCGTAGTAGTAAGTTCTGGACGCTAGTTCATTGGATATATTCTTTAAAATTTTATCCGATGCCTGAACTTAGTTTAATGTCAATGACAATTAGGTCGTGGAAATAAGTTCTTGTTACCCATTTAAAGGATATAATTTCAAAATTGTATTTGTTGTCAAAAAGTAGTTAAATATGTAAATTTCAAGAATTGGGATAACATACAGGAAATAATACTGTACAATTAATGATTTAGGTCGCGGAAATAAGGTCTTGCCGCTAGTTTATCGGATATTACTCTTCTACACTTAGAATTTATTTAAAATAATGGACTTCAAATGTCACGGATAAATGTGACAGAGATAGGATTTATATATCACTGTGCTATTAAAGTATTTACACCCAATAACGGTTTGGGTCGTAAAAATATTGTCTCGAATCCCGTTTATCGGATATAATCTAAAAATTATCTCCGATGTCTAGAAGACGTTAATTATGTAATTTTGATGTACGACAACTCTGCACACTTAATGATATTCTTACATTATAGATTTAGGTCGTGAAAATAAATTCTTGACGCAAGTTTTCGGATATATTCTTTAAAATCATTTCCGATGCCTGAACTTAGTTTAATTCCAATGACCATTAAGGTCGTAAAAATAAGGTATTATAGCCTGTTTATCTGATATAATCTCAAAATCATATAAGATGCCCAAAAGTAATTTAATGCCAATAACGACTAACATCGTGTTAGTAAGGTCTTGTGGCTCTATCACTAAATATAATCATAGTCTTAAAATCATATCCAATGTATAAAAGCAGTTTAATGCCGATAACGATTTAGGTCGTGGAATTAAGGACTTGTCACCCGTTTAGTAGATATATTCCCGAAATTTTATCGGTTGCCCAAGTAATAAAATACGTATCTTTCATATACGGGGGTTGCGAACACGTTTATTCTAAATTAATGACTAAAGTCCTCGAAATAAGGTCTCGTCGCTCGTTTATCGGATATCATCTCAAAATCATACCCTATATCTGAAAGTAGTTGAATGCTAATAACGATTTAGGTCGTGGAAATAAGGTCTTGTGTTCTGTTTTTCGAAAATTATCTCAGGAATCATATCCGATGCCTGAACTCAGTTTAAAACCAATAACGGTACAGGTCGTAGAAATATGGTCTCGTAGCCGATTTAATCTAAATATTACATCCGATGCCTGAAAGTAGTTGAATATTTAAATTCCATGTATCACGATCACATACACGCAATGATATTCTACCACTACAGGGTGATTCTAAAACAATATAACATTTATATACCATCGTGATCAGCGTGAAAAACTGAGCCTAGGGGAATTAGTCCGAAAAATTTTCCTCCACTTTTCACTTTCCCAATTCGAAAAGGAAATTCCCCCCACCACAGCGCCAAGCGGAGAAGCGCGTGAGGATTAGACACTTAATTTCGAGGTTAAGTCAATGAGAAAATGGCGAGAGCCTCGGTTTCGGAGCAGATGCTGCAGTTTTCTTTCGCTTTTCTGGATAATTACTGGCCAACTACACAAGTAGCTCCGTTCGCGTCGAGACCTAGGAGATAAGACTTTTTTGCTGCGAAAATTCGGAAAACGGTGAGAGCTTCAATTTTGGAGCAGCTGCGGCTGTTTTCTCGCGCTTTTCCTGCATTATCACACTGGCAAACTGCACAAGGGGCTCGGGTCACCTCGAGACCGAGAAGATAAGGTTTCTTTGCAGCGAATATTCAGAAAGCGTCCGAAGCCTCGATTTCGGAGCAGCTGCGGCAGTCTTCTCGCGCTTTTCTCGACTTATCACAAACTGCACAAGGAGCTCCAGACATTTAAAGAACTAACAGATAAGCCTTTGTTGATACGAAAATTCAGAAAACGGCGGGAGATTCGATTTTGGAGCCGCTGCAGCTGTTTCAAGCTCGTCTCGATCAATTTTTGGAGCTTGCGCGACAGGGAGCTTGTGAAGCGCGCTGCAGCCCAGTTCATACGTTCTGCTAAGTTTTTACTTCGGCCAAAATTCTCGTGGGTGACGAGACGAGCTGCTAGTCGAGAATCGAGCTCGTTTCGATTAATTGTGAGGGCTTGCGCGACAGGGAGCTTGTGCACCGCGCAGCAGCCCAGTTCAAACGTTCTCCTAAGTTTATACTACGTCCGAAATTCTCGTGGGTGACGAGACGAGCTGCTGGATAAGATCAATTTTCGGAGCTTGATGAATCGAGCTCGATTCTCGACCAGCAGCTCGCCTCGTCACCCACGAGAATTTTGGCCGAAGTAAAAACTTAGGAGAACGTTTGATCTGGGCTGCAGCGCGGTGCACAAGGTCCCTGTCGCGCAAGCTCCAAAAATTGATCGAATCGAGCTCGATTCTCGACCAGCAGCTCGCCTCGTCACCCAGAAGAATTTTGGCCAAAGTAAAAACGTAGCAGAACTTATGAACTGGGCTGCAGCGCGCTGCACAAGCTCCCTGTCGCGCAAGCTCCGAAAATTGATCGAGACGAGCTTGAAACAGCTGCAGCGGCTCCAAAATCGAATCTCCCGCCGTTTTCTGAATTTTCGTATCAACAAAGGCTTATCTGTTAGGTCTTTAAAAGTCTGGAGCTCCTTGTGCAGTTAATGGTAACTCGAGAAAAGCGCGAGAAGACTGCTGCAGCTGCTCCGAAATCGAGGCTTCGGACGCTTTCTGAATATTCGCTGCGAAGAAACCTTATCTTCTCGGTCTCGAGGTGACCCGAGCCCCTTGTGCAGTTTGCCAGTGTGATAATGCAGGAATAGCGCGAGAAAACAGCCGCAGCTGCTCCAAAATTGAAGCTCTCACCGTTTTCCGAATTTTCGCAGCAAAAAAGTCTTATCTCCTAGGTCTCGACGCGAACGGAGCAACTTGTGTAGTTGGCCAGTAATTATCCAGAAAAGCGAAAGAAAACTGCAGCATCTGCTCCGAAACCGAGGCTCTCGCCATTTTCTCATTGACTTAACCTCGAAATTAAGTGTCTGGGAAATTAATTAAAATCAGTTTCGTAAGTTGAACGAAAATTTTTCGAACATGCAGATCGTCAAACTTTGCGAAATAATTGCGCTTGCCGATCTCTTTAGCTCCCTCTTCCCCACCGTTTGCCGCCGCCGACCTCCTTAGCAACGGCTTCCCCCACTTGTTGCTGCGCCGCGGCCGCCGCGCTCACTTCCCCTCACGCGCTTCTCCGCTTGGCGCTGTGGTGGGGGGAATTTCCTTTTCGAATTGGGAAAGTGAAAAGTGGAGGAAAATTTTTCGAACTAATTCCCCTAGGCTCAGTTTTTCACGCTGATCACGATGGTATATAAATGTTATATTGTTTTAGAATCACCCTGTATATTGATTTTGGTTGCAGATACGAGGTCTTGTCGTTTATTTATCTATCATACTCTTACAATTATATGCGGCAAAATAATGGACTTCTTATGCCACGGATAAGCATCCCATAGATGCAGTGTACGCTACATTGTGCTATAATAGTAGTTAAATGCTAATACCAGTTCAGGTCGTAACCTTGTCACTTGTTAATTGGATATAATCTTAAATTTGTATTGGATGCCTAAAAATTGTTAAATACCTTATTTTCATGTTCGAGGTTCTCACACACGCAAGGATATTCTACCATTTATGATGTAGGTCGTAGAAATAAAGTCTTGTTTCTTGTTTATATGATGTCATCTTAACCCTAGTGGAAATGGATTTTGTGCCAAAGTGTGCCCAAGTGTGCCAATTGTGCCAAAGTGTGCCATAGTGTGCCATAGTGTGCCATACTGTTTCATTTGTTCGAATTTGACCACTTTTGCACATTATGGCACACTATGGCACACTTTGGCACACTTTGGCACACTTGGGCACACTTTGGCACAAAATCCATTTCCACTAGGGAAAATAAAATATAATGCCCAGAAATAGTTAAATATGTTATTTTCCTTTTGACGTATGCGAGTTACGATTGGCGACCCTTTAATATTTTTAATTTTATTGCTTCCTCCTCAAGAGGAAGCTTTGTAATAGTAAAATTTTCAGTTTTGCTAATACTTCGTGGAAACGCATTTGGAGGTGTTTGGAGTACGAATCATACGTTTTTAGAAAATGTCCGTGCGGATGGCTGTGTGTGTGTGTGTGTGTGTGTGTGTGTGTGTGTGTGTGTGTGTGTGTGTGTGAGTGTGTGTGTGTGTGTGTGTGTGTGTGTGTGTGTGTGTGTGTGTGTGTGTGTGGGTGTGTGTGTGTGTGTGTGTGTGTGTGTGTGTGTGTGTGTGTGTGTGTGTGCGTATGTATACGCCTGTTTCTCAGCTTCTACTTGGTGGATTTTAACCCACCAAGTCTCATTTTCTTTGTTTTTTCTAGAAGATAGTGGGACCAAAGTCCGTTTTTACAATTTATATACGCTTTTTTTTTTTGCTTCCTCCTCAAGAGGAAGCTTTGTAATAGTAAAATTTTCAGTTTTGCTAATACTTCGTGGAAACGCATTTGGAGGTGTTTGGAGTACGAATCATACGTTTTTAGAAAATGTCCGTGCGGATGGCTGTGTGTGTGTGTGTGTGTGTGTGTGTGTGTGTGTGTGCGTGCGTGCGTGCGTGCGTGCATGCGTGCGTACGTATACTGTTATAATTCTGGAACTACGTGATCGATCGTAATAAGATTGAACGTGCATATATGTTTTCTGATTCTGAATTCGAGTAAATTTTCTTTTAAGATTTAGACTATTTTATGACCATTTCATGGCCATTTTTCGATTTTTGAAAAAATATTTTTGCTTTTTATTATGATATGATTTATACAATATATTCAACAATAGTGTACCTAAAAGACTGCTACCCACAAGGTTGGAATATATACTGATACCCATAAGGTTGGAATCCACGTTAACACCCACTCCCCTGATACCCCTCCCCTACAAGTGTCTTCCTAAGCTATCCTTTTAGTATCGAATAGTAGCGAATATTTAAATCAACGAATGAGTTGATTGTTCCATGTAATTATCTTCCACTAGCAGAATAGGAGGAAGCTAAGTGCCAATGACTTGGCAGCGGTTATAGGTTGTCATAAAGGCTATTATATATGTACTGTTCCTTATGGAAACCGGGATATCATAATATGGCCGCTATGGCGACCAGTTGCCATAAAGGACTCATCATATATACTAGGGGGCTTCCCCCCCTGCTCGCTTTGCTCGCCAACCCCACCTTCGTCGTAGTAAAAACTTTAATTTTAGTTAGCTCGTAATATGCGTAAAAGCGTATGTGCGTGGACTACAATAGGCTGTGCTCGCGCTGAAACAATAATTCAAAAAATAAAACCAAAGTTTGTTATAACAATGCAAGTGAAATTTTCGAAGTGCGAATTGTGTAAAATTACTTCCTATCCTCTCTTTCCTCGCTTATTCACGCCTTAATGATATATCATAGCTCGAAGCTACTGCTAAAAATCAACCACGCGTGCGCATGTGTTTTGGATTTTCCTTTTTGAAGACGATAACCGCTTTTTAACATTGAACGCTTTTTAACTTTTTAGATTTTATATTGCAGCCGCCACCGCCGATTACACATTGATAATTTTGCTCGATACGCTCGATGCGCAACGCCAGCCTGAGCAGTTTTTTTCACTCTACTCGCGCGCATAATCATTTGCAAATTGACGGTATTAAGGTCGTTGGAAAACGCACCCATTGCTGTGTATGCATCAGCTTTTTATAACGAATCATAGGCGCCAGCTATTTGCTGTAGCTGAGCTAACGCGCTAAACGTATACGGGATTGTATATCGCATTTGTTGAACTTACCGGTACAAGAAAAGACAAATTATTATTCTATATTGATTACGAGCTACTGCTGAATTTAGTGTAATCTAAACGCTTGTATAATGTCGAGATTTTTAGTTGATATATGATTATTTCGGCGCATGTATTTTGGATTTTCCTTTCCAAGGAGTTAAATGATAGGGCACGTGTAAACAATACATTTCTTTCTTTCTGTGTATGTGGAGAAAAAATTTTACCCACAAGAGCTCAAATACGTCTTAATTTTTCAGTATTGATTTGTCGCAATAAATCGGTCGTTGCATTAATAAATTTAAATACATTATAGATCTTCGAGTGAAGACGAATCTTAGCAACTCTTTGAACGACGTCATCGTCATCGATCGTGACCATTTTTCTATCATGTCGTGATCAAATCTGATTCGCAACCACTTGTGATATAGCGGGTAAAGAAGCTGGTACGTTTTGCTCCTAAACTCTTCGATAATTTTAGGATAACTTACGTCAGAAGTCATTACGTCTACCGGCTTGTTTAATATATTGTAATACGAAGTACCTTCGATCTCATGAATTGGCACAGCCCTTTCATAATAATCAAAAATCGGTTGTTCCCTTTGCATTAATAAGATCGCTTTCTTGTGGAAAGGAGTTTTATCACAACACGTAAATCTCTTGACTTCTTCTTATAAAAGGTATTCAGTATAGTCCCAATCTTGCTAACCCTTGTCAAAGAAGTAAATTCCATTTCCTAGAATATCTTGAGTTTCGCCATAGTAAAAATCGTCTGCCTGTCTGTGAGAAGAAGCTGATAAAAAAATATAGATGAGGAAGATTTTTGTGATAGGTAATTTTATTCTCTTTAAAGTACATATTAAGCAATTGACTTTCACCAACTTTTCTAATAATTTTATCAGAAAAAACTGAAATCTCAAAACTAAAAAATCGATATAAAAAAATAAACGGGTCCAGAAAATGTAAAAACGGACTGTTATCCCGCCGAGTATTTGTAACAACAAAGAAAATGAGACATGATGGATTGTAATTTACTAAGTAGAAGCTGAGCTAGAGTCGATACGAACGAACACTCACACACGTACACACATCCATACTAACATTTTCTAAGAACACTATTTTCGACTTAAAATTTCTCAAAACATATTTCCTACATGTTTTTACACAAACTCCAAAAATTACTATTATAAGGCTTTCTTAGGAAGGAAGTAAAAGATTAAATATTGGTCGAAATTGAGAAAATAAAAAGAAAATTCGTTACTGGAAGTAAAAGTACTGTTTAACATCTACTGCTAATGGCATTTTAAATGGTTGTTTATTTATGGCTTCAGAAATTTATCATTTTAATTTATATATAATTTAAAACTAATTTTAATTTTACTGGTCGAATCTATTGCCNGGGGGGGGGGGGTTGTAGGGGTCTTTGAAGATTTTCAAAAGTCACTTAAAAATGAAAGAATTATACGTTATTTAGTGAAGATTTAAGAAGGTAATAGAAAGAAAAGGGCTGGAGCTGAATACGGAAAAAACGAAGATCATGATCATCAAAAATGGTGGAAGGAGGAAGAAGGAAGAGAGCTTCAACTGGGAAGGTGAAGAGATAGAAGTCGTGAGAAAATTCGAATATCTGGGGTACACAATGAAAGAAAACGGGAAGGAAGAGGAACAGATTAAGAAGATGAAAGAGAAGGCCAACTCGTTGATGAGCACAGTATGGGAATTAGGCGAATCAACATTCAGAGAAAATTGGAAAATGAGAATGAGGCTATTTGAAGCACTGGTTCAGAGCGTGATGGAGTATGGAGCTGAGATATGGGGCTGGAAAGGACAAGAAGAACTGGAGAAGGTGCAAAGGAGCTACATAAAATGGGTACTGAAGTTAGAGAGAACAACACCGGCACACCTAATACATTGGGAGACGAAACGCTTCAAACTGGAGACAAGATTGAGGAAAAGGGCAATAAAATTTGATAGAAAACTGGGCAAAGCAAAGGAAAACACGATTTTAGGAGAGTGTTGGAGGATGCTAAAAGCAGAAGGAGAAAGAGGAGAATGGAAGGGCAGAGGCAAAAATATAAGAAGACATGAACTGGAGAAATGCGGAATCTCAGTGGCGGACTATACAAGAAGACTAGAGGAGGGAGGAAAGATGGAGGAGGAGATAGCGTTAATCAATAGGGATACGCAATGGCAGGAATGGAGGGAAGAGATGAGGGAGTCGAGGAGATTCTGAAAGAGCAAGGAGAAATCCCACAGTATCTACTGGAGGGAGGTGAACACAGAAGAGGATCGTTAGGAATTACAGCAAGATTCAGGCTAGGAAGTGAGATACAAGGAAATCAATATTGGAAGACAGAAGAGGAGAGACAATGTAGGGTGTGCGGCAAAGAAGAGGAAACACTGAAGCACGTGATCGAAGAATGCGACATGACGAAAATACCAGGGAAAAAATGGCAAGATGTATGCGGAGGAAAGAAGTCACAGGTGGGACATTTAAATAAAATTAATTGGAAAAGAAAAAATAATGAAAACACAAGAACAGAAAGGTGAGAGAGAAAACAGCAAAAGAGATAGGAGAGAAAGGTAGAAAAGTGGAAAGAAAGGATGTCGCAGGCGGAGAGAAGAATGGAGAGAGAGATGAGAGAGATGAGAGAGGAGATGAAGGAGTGGAAGGTGAAACTGCAGATAGAAAGGGGAAAGAGAGAAGCAGCCGAGAGGAAAATGACGGACCTAGAAGGTGATATAGAAATTCTGAAAGGAAAAATTAAAGAAGAAAGGAGAGAGAGAGAAGATAAACAGAATGGTAGGTGAGATAAGGGAGATAACAAAAAGAGCGGAAGAGAGACAGAGGAGGGAGAAGGAGAGACCGAGGAGAGAGGAGGAGAAGAAGGTCAAAAGTGTCGTCGGCTTGGTGAGCACAAGTAAGAGGAAGAGAGCGGAGGAGGAACGCACAAAGGTGCAGGAGAGAGGAATGGTGATCCACAAAGGAGCCAAATGGAGTGATCAGGACGATTTAAACGAGTGGCTAGAAGGATTTCTTGAAGGAACAGAGTGGGAGATCGAGGAAACATCTAATAAGGACACAAAAAAGATTATATTCAAAGAAAGAAGAGCGATGGAGAGAATGTGGAAGAGAAGAGAAGGGGTGAATGGAGAAGGAAAGATAAGAATAGAGCAGTGGATGAACTGGGAGGAGAGGAAAGCCAGGAGAGAAGCAATGATGGAAAGAGAAAAAAGGATGGAAGAGGCAAAGAGAGAAGGAAAAGGATACAAAAGGGAGAACTTCAAGGTGAGAGTTGAAGGAAAGGAGTTCGAGTGGAGAGAGGAGGAGGGAAGGATAAGGAAGCTGGAGGAGAAAGAGGACAGAGAGGACGAGGTGGAGAGAGAGGCGAGAAAGAAGAAAGAAGAGCAGAATTTGATAATTTTCTAGTGCTAATCATAAGAAAAAATGTATTACCAAAAAAGAAAACCAAAAGCGCGGTGCAAACGCGAATGATATTATATAACTATTTTTATATTTTTATATTGAGAAATATTGTAAAAAACTTATGTTGTGAGACCATAAACTATTATTATTATACTTTATTTAAGACAGATAAATATTATTATATTACGATGTATTTAGTGTGGGACCCAAGGGTGGGGGTGTTTGGGGGGAGTCTTGCCACATGACTATAATATATATCTACCTATATTATATATGCTTGTTTGGAGCATACTCCCCCCCCCACCCCCCGCCCCCCCCCCGCAGCCCCCCGCACACCGCCCCCGCACTGCCCCACCCGCAAAATAGGGCAAAGTCTATCATTTTCATGTGATTTTGGATAAATGTGAAAAGTCCCCCCCGCAGCCCCCCGCACCCCCCCGCACCCCCACAGCCCTCCCCCGCACTCTATTAGCAGCTTTTCCTAAAATTATTATGTTAGTACAATTCTTTTTAATTTAAACGTTTTGTTATAGCCAAAAAATTTACTCAACAACAATTGTTAACTGTAACATCGATAACAATCGATCAATGTCATGACACACTTTTTGAATCATACTTTAACGACTTTTCGTCGTTGTATTCGGCGACGCGTTATTATTCATTTTAACAAACTATTCAGGCTACTATTAGCTAGCAATATATAAGATGATGTATAAGGTTACTTTCCTCCGACGTCTACCAACGAACGACTCGAGCCATACAATACATTTTGGCATAAATAATGTCTTTTAGGCTCGGAAGATCTACACCTGTAGAAACTTTTCCAAGCCTCATAACAAGCTCATACACATCGTATCTACCTATATATAATAGTAGAGATAGACCATATAAGAGATTAACTTAAATTTAATTTTCTATTTTTCCACACCACCTATGAAGGTCAAATCGACAGGAGCGTTTTTTGTATATTTTTGTTGAAAGTTGACTTAAAAGTTTGAGCTTAGTTTGCAAGTAAATAATTCTTTATACGGTTTTTATTTGCTTTTTATTGTAACACTTGATTGGTATACTTAGGCATTGACTTTGCTTTTGTATTGTTGATCACTTGATGTGTTTATCCTATGCATTGTTTTTGCTTTTTGTATAATATCACTTTGCGTGTTTAGACTTGCATTGACAAAACTTTATAAGCATGCATAATGTGAATTATATATGCAAAGTCTTAACAACTAAAGCGTGTATCCCGCTAGCCAATCGGATAATATATATAGCGATGTGGTTCGAGGCCCTTAAATATTATTGGGTAAAATTGGTAAGCTCATAAGTAGCTTAGGTGGCAGATTAAACTTAAGTTTCCGAAAAAATGTTGACAAAAAATAAATTAATAACAGCTATGAGCAGTTTTACAAGTAAAGATTTCAGGAGAGTATATTAACTTGCAGGGGGGATCGATATTCGTACTAGAAATAAGATTGAGGATAACAAGAACACATACGTCCGGACCATAATTTTTATATGATTTGTGCCTTTATTTCTTACTTGAACTTGGTCGTAAATGCAAAGCTTCCCTAGGTAGGAAACATAAAATTAATTTTGTTAATAATTTGAGTTTTTAGAAACTAAACATTTAAAAATGAAAAAGACTATGAATTGTTTCCTCATTATGCGCTACGTTAAACGAAAAGATGATCATCATACATAATTAGATGCGCACAGGTCATTCAACAACGCAGCAATGTTATTATAGAAAAAGTAGTGGACCAGATTTATGTATAATTGTAACATATAATTGAAAGTGGGAAGAATCAAAATTAATTTCAAAACAATTTCCAAAAAAATGAAAAAAAAACTATATATTTTAAATGCCATAAGCAGTAGAAGTTCGGCGTTAATTCAGTACTTTTACTTTTTTTCTTTCGATTTTCTCTATTTCGACAAACATTAAATTCTTGACCTTTTTATGATCTACAAATTTTATATAATACAATAAGATTGTTCTTGGCCAACTAGAACTTAATCATCAGATAACGAAAATAACAGTTGAAAAATAAAAATCAAACAAAAACTAAAATGGGGGGTTGGCGAGCGAAGCGAGCAGGGGGGCGAAGCCCCACTAGTATATATATATGTTGTTTATTGTTATATATTGATATAGTCGAGCTAGAACGTTGCGATTCGAACATTGAGATTTACCCTTAGCAACGGATCAACAAAGCCGCGAATGTTATTGTTTTGGTTAGTCTGGTTATGACAGCTGCTGAGAGCAGACGTGTTATAATTGTGTGTTAGCAAATAAAGTCCAAGTTTGTGTTGATTTTATAAATAAATGTTATTTCTGAGTACACCCGAACCCGAGTATAAAATTTTCTCACATAATAGTTAGGAATCGGAGTGTTACCAACGAATGCCGCTGTTGATAACACTATTCCGACAAAGGGTGAAAGTATAAGTACACTTAGAAAAATTACAGAATCAGATCTAGGTTATTTTCTGGACATTTCGGAAATGTCAATTAAAAATGTGATACTGCAGTTGTTAGGTTCGTTCCGTTTTAGAACTGCAAGAGCCGGTTCAAAAGGCTTATTGAATGAGATGTCTGACTTTCTGATGTCGTCACTGACATTTTTGCCCTTTGATGGAGAAGGTAGGATAGAAATGATGACATCGTGCACAAGACGAAAGATCCTGATCTAGACACTTCACCTGATTGAGATGCATTAACCTGAATGTGACCAAATCAAATCGACTTATGAAGACTACTCTGCTCACGGTTCTTTTGAGCCATGGTTTTTCTCGTGAGCGTGAAGGTGAATACCGGAATAGGGACTTGAGGATTGGTTTTTTTCAGTATTTCCGTTCTTTTTTCGATTTTTGCTATTAATGCTATATAAAAGTTTTCTTAGATCATCAGAAGTGTTTTTTTCGATACACTACAACCTATTATATAAACATATCTTTTTTGTGAGGTTATGATGTTTAATTTCAGAGATATGAATTTTTTTTTAAAATCACCTTTTTCATTTTATCTGCCGAACGGAGCGGTCAATCCCGAGGACCAAACGGGGAAAAATAGGTAATTTTATTATCTTTCAAATGCATATTAGCTGAATTGTTTGTAACAATGGAATGATTTAAAAAAAGGAAAATAATGTTTTTCGAAAATCAAAAAATGGACATAAAAAAAAAGCAATTGAAAAAATTAAAAAATAAATGTTTTTCCCGAATTCAGAATCCAAAAATAGATATGCATGTCAAATTTGATTGATATTGACGGAGTAGTTTCAGAAACGGTACACACACACACACACAACACACACACACACCCACACCCACACACACAACACACACACACACACACACAACACACACACACACACACATCACACACCACACACACACACACACACACACACACACACACACACCACACACACCACACACTCACACACACACACACACACACACACACACACACACACACACACACACACACACACACACACACACACACGGACATTTCCTAAAAACACGTAATTCGAACTTCTATCATCTAAAAACATGTTTCTATGAAGTTTTAGCGAAACTGAAAATTTTACTATTACAAAGCTTCCTCTAGGAGGAAGCAATTAAATCTCAACAATTTATTTATTCTGCTTATCAATTGTAAAATAATGCATCGTTTTATTTGTTTTACAGTTGAGTGTCAATCTCAAGTGAAAAATGATCTGCGATGAAAAGCTTACCTTTTTTTTGCTTCCTTCCTAAGGAGCCTTGTAATAGTAATTTTTGGAGTTTGTGTAAAAAACTGTGGGAAGTGTGTTTTGATGAATTTTTAGTCGAAAAATGGTGTTTTTAGAAAATGTCGCGTACGGATGTGTGTGTGTGTTGTGGTTGTGTGTGTGTGTGTGTGTGTGTGTGTGTGTGTGTGTGTGTGTGAGTGTGTGTGTGTGTGTGTGTGTGTGTGTGTGTATGTGCGCGCGTATGTATACGCCTGTTTCTCAGCTTCTACTTGGTGGATTTTAACCCACCAAGTCTCATTTTCTTTGTTTGATAGAAGATAGTGGGACGAACGTCCTTTTTACAATTTATATACGCGTTTTTTTTATGTGATTTTTTAGTTTTGAGATTTCAGTTTTTGCCAACAAAGTTATCGGAAAAGTTAATAAAAGTAAATTGCTTAATATGTACCTGAAAGAGAATAAAATTGCCTATGTTTTTACCATGAAAAATTTATATTATCGTTCGTCGTTCTTTTATTATACACCATACAGTGCAATTTCTTTAAATCGTTATAACTCAAAAAACTAAATAGCGAATCATTTTTGAAATGCTCAGTTTTCGCATTTAAATAAAGCTTAGCAGGAAGACATTTAAATGGGTCGAATTCAAATATAGGTCAATGCCCTTCCCTATAGGATGACACGAAAGAGAGAGCAAGCGCCGGATCTAAGAGCAGGCAGTCGAGACCACACAATAGGTCATTTTTTTTTTTTTAAGTGGCATTTCGAACTCGAAAGTTCATTGTCTCATCTACGCAAGCCTTCCTCACGTATCCCTATTTTGTGCTAACCTATCCATTTCGCGCCGTCCTGCCCGATTTCAGTTAAGTCCGCTTTTACATTGTCCTCCCACCTGCGTCTAGGTCTACCTAGAGGTCGCGACGTATTTGGCTTTCCTTTAAGCAGGCATTACCCGAATGTAGTCTCTTATTAATCTCGGCTTTGATTTCGTTTCGATCATTTATAGTTGTGCCTAAATATCTGAATTCGCTAACCTTTTCGAAAGTAAAATTTCCGACTCTAAGATCCCCCTCTCCTTCGCAAATGCCCA
The DNA here is from genome assembly GCA_012977825.3 of Pteromalus puparum. Classification (NCBI taxonomy): domain Eukaryota; kingdom Metazoa; phylum Arthropoda; class Insecta; order Hymenoptera; family Pteromalidae; genus Pteromalus; species Pteromalus puparum. Next base: position 20,923,802 of record CM053169.1, on the reverse strand, counting down.
GTTTATCCATAATCATATATTTCGTTTTCGATTCGCTTACCTCTAACCCCGTCTCCTCGGCCGCATTTATGAGTATTTCCGCGTTTCTCGCTACGGTTTCGCCATTATCCCCCACTATGTCCAAATCATCTGCATATCCTAGAATCTGCGTTTTTCCGTTGAGTGTTGCGCCCAGCCCGCTAGTCTGCATTTGTCTAACAACATACTCTAGCGTTAAGTTAAAGAGTACCGTGGAGAGCCCGTCCCCTTGTTTCAAACCGTCGTGTATCATGAACGATTCAGATACATTACCGCCTACTCGTACTTTTCCCGTGCTTCCGTTCAGACATATTTGTATTAATTTCACAAGTTTTTTTGGCACGCCGAGGAGCACAAGGATTTGATACATTTTGCTTCGCTTGATAGAATCATACGCTTTTTTAAAATCTATGAATAACTGGTGTATTGTTTCGCAATATTCCCATTTTTTCTTTCTACCTAGCACTTTATTCGTGGCCTCTTTTACCGTTTTTTCGATATCCCCCCAAAGACTGTTCGGGTCGTCATCTTCCTCCGTCGGTGCATCCGTTTCTTCGACTACCTGAAACCGATTTCTTATTTCTACTTGATACTTAATTCGTTCTATCCCTTTCTTTCCTTGCCTATAGTAGGCCTAAACATTTCCTCTTTCCCTATTTTAGCGTTGAAATCCCCCACTACTATTTTGGTGTCGTAAGACGCGAATTGGTCGATTAATTGCTCCAAGGCTTCGTAATAAAGATCCTTCACTTCTTCCTCTTTGTCCTCCGTAGGACAATGCACGTTAATAACCACGTAATTGTACCACGCTCCTTCGATGATGATATACGAGAGTCTGTCGTTTACGAATTTGAAATTTTTAACCGCGTGTATAATTCTTTTGTTAATCAGGAATCCGGTACCTAGGGAATGTCCGCTTACGCCCCCGTACATAAAGGTGAAGTTTTCGTTTCCTAACATACCGCTATCTTGCCACCGAGTTTCTTGTATAGCTACTAAGTCTAGATTGTACCCGTCAGCCTCTTTTAAGATTTCCCGGTACGCGCCTGCTCTGTATAAACTGCGCACATTCCACGTTCCTACCTTTAAGTCCCTATTGATTTTGGTTTGGTTTTGGTTTTTTTGAGCCATGATAGTAAGTGAAACCCACGCGTTTTGGATCCTGTTTCCGATCGCAGGTGAATCATCCGTTCTAGAGGTGATAACTCCCATACCTCTCTAGAACTAAGTATGAGAGCTTTCCGACTTTGATGAGGACGGAGTCCGCTCATCGTCGGACACACTACGAAATCACGCTCGTATCCTAACGCCCCCCTGCAAGGCAGCGCGCCTTCGCTGCCTTCGTTGCCGTGTAAGACCAGGTGGCGAATCAATCTACACATCCCCTTTCGGGGCAGTTGTCATCGCTCTCGCATTCTCCACGACAGCAGGATTTTTGTAATGTGTGCTAGGAGAGATAGATTATAGACATAGTTAGGTATGAAGAGAAAGTGAAATAAGAAATATTGTTGAGTGTTCGTTGTTGTGGTGCTTGCGTAGTGTTTCTAGATGAATGCGTTCGACCGCCAGTGCGGGCTCATCACACCCACGCCCGGGCCTATCGGCTGTCCGCGGCTGCTTATTCGATTTATTCGCAGCTAACCTCTTTCTCAGGGGCCGTTCCTCTATCCGCAACCTGAGGACGCGCTGTGTATAGGCACCCACCCGTCCGCTCTGGACGCACAGGATGAGAAGCTTACAGCTTTGTTAAATACTAAGTCTACGATATTCTTAAAAGAATATAGTAATGCATTTGATGAAAATGCAGAAAATACAAGCCCAAATGTAAAAAAGCGAGATGATAAGATGACTGACATCACAGGTTTGTTTTAATTATAAACATTACATCCATACTCACGATTTCTCTACTTACTATTGCTACAATTATTCTCTTTTAGATTGCAATGCTGATGATAAAAAAGATATCAAAAAGATATTTGAAGAGGTTCTACCTATTCCGTCCTCTGCTCTTAAAAATAAGAAAAACAAAAAGAAATTGATATCTCCAGTTCTGATTTCAGAAGAATGGCAAGCACATCAACAACGACTAGCAGACGAGAAAGAAAAGAAACGTAAAAAAATCGAAGAAAGAAAAAGGCCGAGAGAAGAAAGAAAGAAAAAACAAGAAGAAGATAAACTTGCTAAACGGGCTAAGTTAGAAGAGAAAAGAAAGTTAAACGAAGAAATAAAAAAATTAAAGCAAATGTAAAAACCGCTGCCAATTCTTTGGCACGTAGCTTCCTTCAACCTTATGTATCGCTTTAATATCTAAATTGTTTTTGTTTCATATATAATTCTATAAAGTTTTTATGCTTTTTCGTTTGATGGATAAAATTATTTCGAAATAATTATATTACATAATCAATGCGTAACTGAAAATATTGTTTGTACAATTTGGTTGCGTTAAAATTTATAATGATCAGGGCGGCAATTATTGGCATAAAATAGTATATTGTATATTGCAACTAGGGGGGAAAATTGGCTTTTTCTAGCGAAGGTGAAATTTTGAGCACGAGTGGGAGTCGAGGGCGCCGTAGGCGCCCGAGTCAGACACGAGTGCTCAGAATATCACCCGAGTCGAAAAAGCCACTCCCCCCTTGTTGAACACCGTACTTTTTATGATACGTGCATGAATAGACCCTTTTTTAAGCATGCAAAAGGAGTAGGAAATTGGGAACTCTTTGTCGCATAGCATATTTTCAAAAATTTTTCAAAAATTTTAAAATTTGAAAAATTTCAAAATTTTTAATTGCCGTAGACTACTTAAAATTAAAGTAGTCTATAGAATAACATTCGATAATCATTGATGTTTTAAGTGAAAAGTTCAAAATTATGTTCCGAGTATATAATGATCAAGGATATAGTTCGCGGAACGATCTAATCACCAGTGATCGAAAAATCGCCATGAATATACGCACATGCGTAACTGAAAATCTTATTTTTAACGAGTTAATAAAACAAAAACAGCAAAAAACGAGTCCAAGTATAGATTAAATTCCATTAATGGAAACTGAGATCGAAGCGATACAGTTTTCAGTTATATAGAGTATACAGGGTAAGAAAACAAAATTTTGAAGCTTAATATCTTTAAAACTAACTGGTATCATAAACAACCCATGGAAAGAGATAAAGGTGCTATATAATGCTAACTAAATCCAAAATTTTAAATTGATTATTGCCTTTTTACTCCAGTTATCGCATCACGTAGAAAAAACGACTCATAGTATACAGGGTGAAAAAACAAAAGTTTGAAGCTCAATATCTTTGAAACTAACTGGTTTTATAAAAATCCCAAAGAAAGAGATCATTGTGCTATATAATGCTAACTAAATCCAAAATTTGAACTTGATTATTGTCTTTCTACTCCAGTTATCGCGTCACGTAGAAAAACGATTTTTTTCAGTTTTTGATAAAATTTAAGTGGTATATAGTTCTAATTATATTCAATAATCACATATTTTTTTAGAATGATTGGCTATTTAGTTTTTCAGTTATAACGATTTAAAAAAATTGCACTGAATGGTGTATAATAAAAGAACGACGAACGATAATATAAATTTTTCACGGTAAAAACATAGGCAATTTTATTCTCTTTCAGGTACATATTAAGCAATTTACTTTTATTAACTTTTCCGATAACTTTGTTGGCAAAAACTAAAATCTCAAAACTAAAAAATCACTATAAAAAAAAAACGCGTATATAAATTGTAAAAACGGACTTTCGTCCCACTATCTTCTAGCAAAAACAAAGAAAATGAGACTTGGTGGGTTAAAATCCACCAAGTAGAAGCTGAGAAACAGGCGTATACATACGCGCACACACACACACACACACACACACACACACATACATCCGTACGGACATTTTCTAAAAACACCATTTTTCGACTAAAAATTCACCAAAACACACTTCCCACATGTTTTTACACAAACTCCAAAAATTACTATTACAAGGCTTCCTTAGGAAGGAAGCAAAAATATTCTGTCTATCAAAAAAGAAAAGGCTGATTGATTAATTACTTAGTCTTATGATAAAATGTGGTTTAATCCTGTTGCCTTATTTTTAATAAACTTTATTTACCAAGTATAGCTGTTGTCTAAATTATTTTTTCATACATAGTCCAAGTATTGGTACCAGTATTTTGAAACACTAGGACATGTCTGTTTTGCTGGTCCAAGTATTGGTACATTTGTCTACTGAGGATTTATCGTTAAAGCTACGTTAATATTTTACATAACGGCATTTTTTTTAAATCGACACCAATAATATAATTTTTTTAATATTTGATATTTATTTATATTAACTTTTGATATTATTTAGTAAATAACGTTTAAATTGGTCATATGTGCTTAGGCGGCCCACTATTGGTACTTTTACCTTATTGGGTACGTAACCATCAAAGTATGAAAGCTCTTTGATGAATGAAACAAACTGATTCGTTGAAAATAAAATATTATATATATATATATAAATACAGTACCATTGATGATTACAAAATGAACAGAATCAATCGTTCGGCGTTTCAAACATATTATATCCCGCATTATCGCATTTTTTCAGTAAATACTAGTACAAATTAAACGAGCCCTTACCTGTTCTGACTAAGAAATAAGTATGGGCGAGCGGAGAATTGTCGCATTGCCCGCATTTTTCGTCCAGAATTGACAAAAATGATCAATTTTGAACGGGTAAAATTTTGTCTTGGGTTAGCTGTGGGTCGGAACTTATATAATAGGTTATAATGTATCGAAAAAAACACTTCTGATGACCTAAGAAAACTTTTATATAGCTTTAATAGCAAAAATCGAAAAAAGAACAGAAATACTGAAAAGAAACGAAAAATAACGATTTTCTTTTAGAGGTAGAGACCTTTAAAATTCATCACACAGCGCCCTCCTTGCAGCTACTTTATTTTTTTTAAATGTATTTAAACTTTTCAAGGGGTTACAAATTGAAAACTCGAAAGTCGGGAAATTTTGAACCACCCTAGTCTCCAGTTATCTCCCTTGCCGGGCGCTCGAAGTTGCGCATTTTAAACATGCTATGCGAATACGATGGTTTACGGAAGCTAAAAGTTCTGTACAGTAATACACCCGTGAAATATGTTCTCCTCTTATCCGAGCGCATCCAATGCAAACTTTCGCGATAAGGAGTTATGTGGACATCCCATCTTAGTCCAAAAATGAACCTGGCACATGAGTTCTGCAACCTTTGTAGTCTAGTTTTCTATTCCACAATTGCGTCAAGTAAAACGGTGCAACAATAGTTAAGGTGCGGAAAGATTAACGCCTTAACGAGGCGCTGTCTCAGCAGCTGGGTGACGCAGGCTCGCATAGCACGTAAGGTGTATAACACGCGATTAACTTTAAGAGTGATCCAATCAACCTGAGGTACCCAGGAAAGGTTGCGGTCCAGCACCACCCCAAGGCTCAAGACCGTCGCCGAGAACGGGATTATGATGTCCTGTGCAAGCTCAATCCCAGTAAACCCCATTTTATCGACACTTCTAACCAGGTGTTTAGAGGCAAAAAGAATTGCCTGTGTCTTACTCGGATTGAGACAGAGACCAGAGATCGCCGCCCAGGAAGATACCTCCCTGGCAGCCGATGAGAGCTTAGAGATCCCCTCCTGAATCTGGCTACTCGGGACTTGATGTAAATTTGAAGATGGTCAGCATATATAGCTTATAAATAATAACAAAAATAATTTATAATTGTTATATAATTTTTATACTAATATTAGGTTATATTACCTGTATTTTTACCATGGTAAATCCATATTAGCACCTACTTACCCATGGTGACGCTCCGTATACTGATTNTGACTCTCCGTATACTGTTTTGAGCATTTTGGCACTGTCCGTAGGATTCCATGTGACCACATGGTTTGATTGGGCTAAAATTTTAGGAGAATGCTTTGTACACTTGTACTTTTAGTATGAATAAAGGGATTTTGATTCGTATGCTTACAAAATCTTTTATATAAAAAAAAATGTGGCATAAATAGGTTAAAAAAGGCCAAAAATTAAGTATTTTTATTGTTAAACATTTTCTAAGCATACGAATCAAAATCCCTTTATTCATACCAAAAGTATAAGTGTACAAAGCATGCTCCTAAAATTTTAGCCCAATCAAACCATGTGGTCACATGGAATCCTACGGACAGTGCCAAAATGCTCAAAACAGTATACGGAGAGTCACCATGGGTAAGTAGGTGCTAATATTGATTTACAATGGTAAAAATACAGGTAATATAACCTAATATTAGTATAAAAATTATATAACAATTATAATTTATTTTTGTTATTATTTATAAGAAGTTTATTTTTCAGAGTTTAAAGGTGGTGTGACCCCTTAATTGATGATCTTTATCATTACTCTGCGTTTTGTCAAGCTCCGCCTGAGATGAGGATGCAGAGAATGAATCCTTGCTCTTGTTGGATGAGCGGAGCATCGTGGTCTTATTTAGTTTGACAAAGATCATAGGCGTGAAGGATGCTTCTCGGCGGTTCGGCGTGGCTAGTCGTGAGTACGTGTATCACGACGATGGTGTGGTTCTTCCCACTGCGCATTTACGGCGTCGCGGCCCTGGTGCTCCTCAGCGGCGCGACGTGACTCGTCGTAGAGATGTCTACTTCTTCTCCATGGGCCTCGATGGGGCCAGCCCGGATCAAGGACAAGGTAGTGGCGTTTCCTCGGAGATGGTGTCGAGGTGGTCTGCCAGGTCAGCTACTGGAGCCATTGTACTCTTCCAGGCGCTGGAATGTCGGGGCCGAATGTCCTGTCACCGACTCGTCTGCTTATGTTGACGATCGACCTGTTTGCTAGAAGGTCGATCGCTATCTCCCGTCTCCGCGCTGAGCACGCCCAATCTTCCTTCT
>CM053169.1:20888287-20916844 GCA_012977825.3 Pteromalus puparum | reverse complement strand
CCCCCCCCCCCCCTCTCTCTCTCTCTCTCCCTCTCTCTCTCTCTCTCTCTCTCTGTCTCTCTCTATCTTTCTCAGCGGCTCCTCTCCTCGACTCACATGGTGCTCATGATATATGTAACATTACAAGTGACAGGGATTTTTGCACGTCGGACAATAGTTCAGCAGCCCTGGGCAGACTTGTAGACAAACGACACACTTGGGCTGGGCGACGTTAATCCTTGTTGACATCGTGACTGCTCTGCGCTATCGAAGTAGCTTTTGAAATTATTGTTGGTCTCCGCCCGGCGGCCATTGTGCGAGACAGGTAATTTGAAATTCCAGGCACCAATTTAAAAGGCCGAATTTCAGAAAAAAGATACAATCCAAGAGTCGAACTGTGACTCCCAGAGAAAGATGCCAGGGCGTCTGAAAGTGTATCCGCACACAGTCTATCATATTTCTTATCATGATTATCCCCTGCATTATGTAAATTGGACCACATGTACCCAGGGTGGACAGTATGAACGTCGTCTCCTAGAGTTTTATGGGAATTTGTATCATAATTAGTCGAAGCTCGTTACGCGGAGATTTTTGGTGTCGCTTATCACTCCGTAGTTTTTGAGGTATCTGTGGATACTAGTTGTATTGCTGTGGAGATAGATTTTAGCGTGTATATCTATTTATTTTACAAACCTTATTTGACGGTTGCTTTCGAACTAATAATAAATTAATTCTCACTATTTTAACATGTTGATCTTTTAAGTTAGTGAGGTATAATTTAATGTAATATATCTATCAAGGGTAGTTTTTATTATAATTATTGATTACCATTAAAAATTTGTGAAATCTGTAAAATAACACCTTTCTCAAAACGTAAAAGATAGGCAAGTATAAACCTGGTTTTGATTTATTATTAATTTTATATTCGATAATGATATAATTAATTAAAATAATTATTTATGTAAGTGACATACTATGGTCAAAAAATAAATAAAATCAAATAGTAAAATGGCAGTTATGTATTTGGAATAAACTTATCCAATTGTTCTTTACTACAATTTTTAATTTCATTGTTTTCCTAAAGTCATTGTTAATTTACTTGCTGTATTCTACACTACTATGAACATACTTAATAAACCCGTTGGTTGACAGTTTCTGATGCGAATTGTGTGATTAGATAAAAATTAACAAAATTGTCAAATAAACTATAACACCTTTCAAAAGTGAAACAGAACATCATTAATAATAGAGCAGATATTGAAAAATGAAAAATTATCATTGAAAATTTTTTTTTTTTACCTCACCATAAAATTATCAACCGACGGATTGCAAGCAAGTAAATTAACAATGACGTTAGGAAAACAATGAAATTACAAATTGTAGTAAAGAACAATTTGATAAGTTTATTCCAAATACATAACTGCCATTTTACTATTTGATTTCATTTATTTTTTGACCATAGTTTGGCACTTATATAAATAATTATTTTAATTAATTATATCATTATCGAATATAAAGTTAATAATAAATAAAAACCAGGTTTATACTTGCCTACCTTTTACCTTTTGAGAAAAGTATTATTTTACAGATATATTATTATATATCATTATATTATACATAAATTTACAACATTATTTTATATTCTTAGATAATTACGATGATCTATAAAAGCTTAGTCGCATCTATTATTAAATGCTTGAAGCAACTGATGGAACAAGATAATCTTGCAGCAGATGCACGAGAAAGTTTAGAAGTATCAATACAGTGCTTAGAAAGTGCATATGGTGTTCAAGTATCGGATGCCAAAGAAAATTTTGATATATTAAGTATTTATAAAACGCAACAATGTAATAACAAACCATCCGAGGCCACACCAGACGCTAAAGCAGAAGCTGAAAGACTCAAAAATGAGGGCAACGCATTAATGAAAAATGAAAAATACCACGAAGCCCTCGCAAATTATTCAAAGTAATCATTATTCTTATATTTTTACAATAATATATACTTCCTATAATGTGTAGATATACTAGGAATGAAGGCGCGCTTCGCGTGCTCCTGATTCTATCCTTGTCGAATAACTCTGGTAGGAAATTCACCATAAGTGTTAGGAGGCACACTAACTTCTGCTAATGTTTTATATGTTACCATACCCGCAATACTATTTTAAAATAAATATATTAATAATGCCCAATGTCATCGTCATTAAGGTTAGAGTAGTGAATTTGAAAAAAAGTTCAATATAAGTCAGTGAGTTTGTCTATCAGTACAATGCCATCTATTTCTATTATAAAAAACCGCTGCCAAGTCTTTGGCACGTAGCTTCCTCCTTTTCCGATTTTTGATATTGTTTTAAATGTAATATTACGCACGCACGCGCGCGCACACACACACAGACAAAACCATCTGCACGGATATTTTATAAAACCATGAAAGCTCTCAAAATATACTAAGCTTTAATTATCAAATTATACGGTTTAACAAAAATAATAATGTTCAGTCACACAGAGTATACAGGGTGAGAGTTGAAGTATTTGAATCTTAATATCTTTTAAACTAAAAGGTTTCATAAGCTACAAAAAGAACCTAGCCGAAGTGATCAAAAGATCAATCTTTTCCTAAAATTTCAACTCAATTTAAACCTTTTTACTCCCGTAATCGTACGACATAAAAAAACCATTTTTTTTAGTTTTTGATTTTTATCTCAAAAACTAGTCGCCAAAATTGCTTAAAATTTTTACAACTAGTAGATATCGTTGTTTTTTATTGTCATGAATTTTTTCAAAACATTTAACTATTTATTTTTTGAGTTATATATGTTTATCGAAAAATTACCTTTTATATCATAAAAAATGAACAGATCAGTCAATCTAGAAAATCTTGCGGGAAAAAGTAGACAAATTTATGTTCTTTTAGATACACTATTGTTGAATATATTGTATAAATCATATCATTATAAAAAAGCAAAAATATTTTTTCAAAAATAGAAAAATGGCTATAATATGGCCATAAAATGGTCAGAATCATAAAACAAAAAATGACCTAAATTCAGAATTAGAAAAAATATATGCATGTCAAATTTTATTACGATCCGTCGCATGGTTCCAAAATTATGGCGGTATACGTACATACACACACACACACACACACACACACACACACACACACACACACACACACACACACACACACACACACAGCCATCCGCACGGACATTTTCTAAAAACGTATGATTCGTACTCCAAACACCTCCAAATGCGTTTCCACGAAGTATTAGCAAAACTGAAAATTTTACTATTACAAAGCTTCCTCTTGAGGAGGAAGCAAAATCACTGCCAAGTCCTTGGCATTTAGCTTCCTCCTATTCAGCTTTTTATCATTGTTCCAAATGAAATATTATTTTTTGCAGTCGTTCACAATACGCTCACTGTCGCCTTTCGAACTCTCATGATTGTTTTCTAAACTCGCACAGTCACATTTAGACTCTTACAGTTATTTCATCTACTCTCAAAGTTGCCTTTCACACTCTTACAGTTGTTTTATATACTCCCACAGTCGCCTTTTAGACTCTTAATGTTGATTTCTATACTCCCACAGTCGCTTTTCAGTTACGGTCGTTTTCTATATTTCCACAGTCGCCTTTTTGACTCTCGCAGTCGTTTCCTGTACTCCCACCGTCGCCTTTTAGTCTTTCACAGTTGTTCCATATACTTCTACAATCACTTTTTAGAGTTTTGAGTTTGATTTCTATACTCCTACAGTCATCTTTTCTATTATCATAATTTTTTTCAAAACGTCTGACAATTCAGTTTTGGAGATATTAATTTTTCATATTTTGTTATCATGAAAATTGAACAGAACGGTCAATCTAGAAAATCTTGCGGGAAAAAGTAGACAATTTTATGCTCTTTTAAATCCACTATTGTTGAATATATTGTATAGATCATCACATATATAAAACCTTGCTAAAAGGTAAAATATTTGGTAAAATATTTTACCTTTTATTAAGGTTTCTTATATGAGATTTCATCACTTTTATAGAAATAACACATGTAATATATTAAACTGTATCAACAGTAAGAACATTGAATTCTCAAGATGATTCCTGGAGTCGATGTTGATACTGTCCACCCTACGCACCAGGTACTTCGGAGACTGTTTCCGTTGGGATATTTGCTTTCAGCGAACCCAAAAACCCCTGAGTAGCAAGACTGAAATCATTTCCATCAACATGTGTGTGTACCGTCATGATTCTAGAACCAAACGACCGATCGTAATAAAATTTGACATGCATATATATTTTCCGATTCTGAATTCAGGAAAATTTTTTTTTATGATTCTGACCATTTTATGGCCATATTATAGCCGTTTTCGGATTTTTGAAAAAATTGAATTGCATCTTTCTAATGAAATGATCTATACAATATATTCAACAATAGTGTATCTCAAATAGCATAACTTTTTCTACTTTTTCCCGCGAGATTTTCCAGATTGACCATTTCGTTCAATTTTTATGATAAAAAAGGTGTTTTTTAAAAAAAAGTTCATATCTTTAGAACTAAATAGTTAAACGTTTGAAAAAAATTAGTGATAAGGAAAAACAATGAAATGTACTTGCTGTAAAAATTTTAAGCCACTTTGACGACTAGTTTTTGAGCTAAAAATAAAAAACTAAAAAAAATGTGTTTTCTATGTCTCACGATTACCGAAGTAAAAAGACTTTAATTGAGTTAAAATTTTAGAGAAAGATCGATCTTTTGATCACCGAAACACGCGAATAAAACAATTTGTCTAGGTTCTTTTTGCAACTTATGAAACCGTTTAGTTAAAAAGATATTAGGATTCAAATTCCTTGTCTCTCACCCTTTATACCCAGTATGACTGAACATTATTATTATTGTTAAACTTTATAACTCGCTTACTAAAACGCAGAATGTTTTGAGAACATATATGGTTTCAGGAGGTAGAAAATGTCCGTGCAGATGGCTTTGTGTGTGTGTTTTTTTTCTCTCTTGGAGAACGAGGTATTAGGGGAAATCTTAGAAAGACCATAGCCTGACTTTGTGGATGAAGTCGACGATACAGCCCCATCCTCAATGTCTGCCGTGTGTCGGATTCGCACCGACTAAACCCATCCCTTTTACGGCCAGTTGAAAAAACAACTAACCGTACCAGGGACTGCCCTCTTTGCCTTTATCGACCCTTAGTAGGCGCACCTATCTCCGTCTTCTACGCCCTGATCCCCCCGGTACGATCGTCGAGTAGTGCTTTGCGGATGGCGAAGGCTTTTATGACCTCTTATAATTGATGTGGTCGTCATCGCGTCTTTTTCTTTCTGCTCTCGATGCTGGTATATCCAGCGTTTCGCCTTCTACTGCCATCTTTTAGATTCTTCTTTCTCTTTTCTTTCGCCGTGTCGACTGAATACGTTGTAGCCGCCAGAGCTAGCTACGTGTTTGCAGCCTTCTTCCTTTTGTCCATCCTCTCTGCAGAGAAAACAGCTTGCTTCCATCTGGCATTGAGCAATGCGGTGATCGGCTTCTCCACATTTAAAACACAGGTTTGACCTATCTGCTCCGTTGCACTCATCTTTCCAGTGTCCGAAGCCTAGGCACTTATGGCACCGCACTACCTTTACTTGCTTTATAATCCTACAACTTACAAGGCCCACGCGGATGTGTCTTATTTCTAGGAGCTCTTCAGCCTCTCTCTCACTGAGTATCACTATCGCCATTCTAAGGCCCCTCGTTTTGGGCAATTATAGAGTCACCCTCCTGCTGTTGTCCGGCTTTCTGAGGGCTCTTCCTATTGCTGCTCTCACCTCTTCTTCCGTTGCTTCAGAGTTCATGTTCCTTATTTCTAGGGTGGCCTTCCGTTCTTCTTTTTTGACCTGTCCAAGGCCCAGCACTGCTTTTTCTACTTCTGCAGTAAATGCTGTCCTATCAGACCCTTTCCCTAGTTTAAGGAGGACGTCTCCACTTCTTGTTTGCTTGACTCCCAGCACCATCCTTCCGGTGTGCGGGTTTACTTTTTTTCGAATTTTCCCCAGGACTTCCGCATACGTCTTATCTTGCCCCACTTTAACTAGTACTTTACCCGATGTCGTTGGTTCTGGCGCTTTTAGCAGATTCTTCTTATTATTCGCTTCTATTTCCTTTTCCTCCTTGTCTCCTCTACGCGTGTGCACCGTTTGAGCCGTTCCGCCGCTCCCCGACCACTCGCGTTGTCCCCTGCCTCGCATCCCCTCGCAGGCAGCGTGGGAGCGCTAGCAACCCAGTTTTCGAGCTGTACCCTCCGTGCTCAGACTTAAGAGCCCAGCCCGGGAGACTAAGCAGGGCGCAAGCGACCAAGAGAGGCGGCAGGCAGACCGCACGGTCACACGGCGCACCGTAGCTCGGGCACCTTTGTACTGCCCTGCTTGCTCGGGCAGTCCGGGGACGCTAACCCCCGTAGGGAGCGAACTCCCTCCCTGGACGGTGTTTTTTTTTCTTTATAGAGAGAGGTTAAAGGCAAATTCATTATGGACGATATGGCACCGACTGGTACCACCTGTGTGGGACTCTCACCCACTAAAGCATTCGCTACTGTTAGCTTTTAACTTCTAACAGCAGCAGAATCCACTCCGTCCTCCTTACCGACCCTAAGTGGCTCTTTCTCCGATATGACCTCCCCGAGGTAACTCCGTTGAGTATTGCTTCGCGGGGGGTGCGTAGCTACTGCCCACTTCTGTTGATGTGGTCTTTTTCTCGTCTTTTGCTTTCTGTCCGGTCGTCTACTTCGTGCAGCATCGTCCGGTCATCCTCTGGACAGACTCAACCCCGACATCTACGTTCCTCTGCATCGGGCAGGAGAGTGAACGCTCAACTCTGTGACCTACGTTCCTCTGCATCAGTTCGAGGAGCGTTTCGTATTTACGACTTAGTGGCCTTCGTCTGACAACATTTTACTCGATTGTTTCGTCTTGTCCTTCCCTTCTTTTCTTTTTGTCCTTTCTGACTTTCTTGAGAATGGTCTTCACGTAGTTCTTTACTGCGTACCATCCATCCTCCGACATCAGCATAGCTGTCATCATTGACTCCGGCGTCACTCTTGTCTGGAGGTAACACTCGAGTTCCTCTCGCTCTTGTTGATAGCGTGATCAGTCGCAGAAGACATGCTCCGCATCTTCGTTTGCATTCAAACATACTGGGCAGTTTGGATGGTCGTCTATTTTAAATCGGTGCAGGTACGCTCGAAAGCATCCATGCCCGGTGACAAACTGTGTGAGGTAGTAGTCTACTTCCCCGTGTCTCCTTTCAATTCAGTCCCCTATTTTTGGTATAAGGCGATGTGTCCATCGTCCTTTCCTGCTAGCATCCCATCTTTGTTGCCACTCCTTCATTGTCCGTTTTCGCGGTGTTCCAGATTTCTGACTGTGTGGCGTCATTTCTTATTTTCGATGCCTCGTAGGCCTCCTTCCTTTCCACCACTAGGAGGTCAATGGGCTGCATGCCTGCAATAATGCACGCCACCTTGACCGATACCGTACGGTAAGCAGACGCAACCCTTAGTGCACTTTACACTGCCGATATGCTCCGCGCGCAGTTTTTCACTTTCATAGCATCTGCCCATATTGGGGCTCCGTACAACATAATTGACCTCGTCACACTGGCTAAAAGCAACCTTCGTTTTTGAGTTGGCCCTCCTACATTTGGCATCAGTCGCGATACAGCCGCGCCAACATTTGCTGCCTTATCGCTCACTGCTTCTAGATGCTTCTTGAAAGTAAGTCTCGCATCGATGGTTATGCCCAGATATTTGATCGTTGGCTGAGAGACTATCTCATGCCCATTTACTGTCAGTGTTATCGACTCTAGCTTCTTCCTAGAGGAAATAAGGATAGCTTCGGTCTTGTGGCTGGCTAGCTCCAGGCCTGTTTCTGTTAGCCATTCGTGTATTAAACGAATTGCCTCGTCCGCTATTTCTTTAACATCTTCTATGTGTTTCGCTACAACTACTACTGCTATATCGTCCGCGAATCCTATAACCGTTGCCCCTTGGGGTAGTAGTAGGCTTAGCACTCCATCGTACATGATGTTCCAAAGCGGTGGGCCAAGTACCGAGCCTTGGGGGACGCCACCTGTAACTTTATAGGCCTTGGTACCGTCCTGAGTGTCATATAATAGGATTCTGTCCTTCAAGTAGTCGGACATCATCCTTCTTATATATAAGGGCACATCCTGCTTCCGGAGTGCTTCGTGTATTTTACTCCATTTGGCCGAATTGAATGCATTTCTGACATCCAATGTAACAATGGCGCAGTATTTCTTTTTTCCTCCCTCCCATCTTTTCCCCTCTATCGCTGTTGGCGCAGTGTCGACTTCTAAGCTAACTGCATCCAGGGTTGACCAATTCTTCCTGAAGCCGTATTCATGTTCTGCTAATCCACCATTTCATTCTATGAAATGATCTATTTTGGCGCAAATTATGCGTTCCAGGATCTTGTCCGGGGTATCATCATGCAGAGCGGTCTGTATGATGAGGCCTCCTCGGGTGGCTTCTTTCCTTTTGGCAGAAGTACGAGTCGCTGTTTCTTCCAGTTTGTGGGGAATGTTCCCTCTTCTAGACATGCATTGTACAAGTCTACGAAGTCCTCTGGGTGAGCGTAAATGGAATGCTTCAATGCAATATTGAGAATACCATCCACTCCTAGAGCCTTGTTGTTTCCAACCCTTCTGCAGGCGGCTAGCAGTTCCTCAATCGTGATCGGTGGAACAGCCTCTTCATTCACACCTCCTTCGATGACACTTGGCTCTTCCAGTTGCCAGGGTCCTGTTCGACCTCATCCTGTAGCTCCTTAAGGCACCGTCGTTTGTTTTCGAGGATTCTTCTCTTAAGACTCCTTTTAGCGTCCTTCATTTCTTGTCCGAGGGCATCTACTATTTCCTGGCCTATACCAGTTTTATAGTATTTCTTTATTGCCCGTTGTTCCCGTCTTCTGGTCCGGTGGCATTCTTTACGAGCACTCGCAACATCCTTGTCCCACCAGTACACTGGTGGTCGTCTACCGTTTGCCACTCTTTGAGGCATAGCAGCGTCACATGCTCGGGTGATGTTTACCGTTAGCTGCGCCGCCTTGCTGCTCGCCGATCCAGACAGTTGCATTTCCTATAGTGCTAAAAGGAACATCTCCTTATCATAATCCTTCGTTTTCCAGCTAACTCTATTGGTCGTTGTACTCGTTGTGGGTACCTATTTTGATATTCCTATCTCCATTATTATGGCCTGGTGATCACTATGTGTGTAGTGCTCACTTACTGTCCATGTGTCAACTGAGCCAATAAGACTGCTGCTTACAAACGTCAGGCCGACAAAAGACCCTGCGTCTCCTCTTCTAAAGGTGTGGGTTCATCCTTGGTTGACCAGGACCAAATCCAAAAGGGCAAATGCTTCTAGGAGTACTCGTCCTCTGTGGTTAGTCCTTATGCTGCCCCACTATACCGCACACGCGTTGAAATCGCCTGTAATTAGTACCGGTTTCTTCCCCGCTACGTCTTGTACAAGCCGATCTAGCATTTGCTCGAACTGCTCGATCTGAGCGTTAGGGGAAGCGTAGCAGCTGTAAATAGTGACACCCGCTACCTTAGTCCATATAAATCCTTCTTCGCGGGTCTTCATTTTTCCACGGGAAACAACTTCTCCACATGTCCAGATCGCTGCCTTACCCGTGATGTCCATTTCCCACGATGGTTCGTCTAGATCCTTATATTGTTCGCACACAATGGCGATATATACCTTTTCTCACGGACGTACTGGTTCAGTAGGTCTTGCGCTGTCTCACAGTGGTTTAGGTTTAACTGCACTATCTTTATTTTCGTTGTTTCTTTAGGTCTTCCATTGCGGCTAGGTAGACTGGGCATGTATAGCTACCAGCTGCATGGTCATTTTCTCCTTGCACGCCTCTTTCGCGACAGAGTATACAATTCGGCTCGTTATTGCAGTCTTTCACTTTATGTTCACTGCTCCCACACCTATAGCAGCACTTACTTCGGTCCTGCGCTACTGTGCATTTCTTGGCGATATGACCAACGCCTAGGCATTTATAGCACCTACATGGTCACGTCCCTCGTTGTACCTCCCGTATTCTACAAACTATCCATCCTATCTTGATTTTTTGTTTTGCTATTATCTGTTTAGCCGTTTGTGCTGGCATTTGGATGACCGCGGTCTGCGTATCGCCATATGCCTTCCGCATCGATTTTACTGCCGTCTCGTTCACAGCAGTTTTGCTGCAATCTCGGCACTCCCTTTGCAGTGCTTCTAAGATGTCCTCCTTAGTGGTCAATACATCGAGGTCCTTTATTTCATAGACCTCGGTATCTTACAGTGTTCTTATCATAGTACCTTCTTCTAGTACTTCTTGCGCCACTTGCCGAAGTTCCGTTGCCTTTCCTTCGGCAGAGCGCTGGAGTTCCAAAAGCAGTTCACCAGCCGCCGTCCGGCGTCACATCACATTGTCTCCTAGTATCTTCAGCCTAGGCTCTGCCTTCATCTTTTTAAGATTTCTGCATATGAGGTCCCTTGAGCAGCCTTTATGATAAGGACATCCGGTCGGGTTGGTCTCGCCCGTGTCGGCTTACTTCTTTTCCTTGCCTCTTCAGCGTTGCCTTCTTCTTCTCTCTTTTTTCCCTTCGTACGCCTTGTTTTCACCGTTTGCCAGCCTGTCTGCGTGGTCGGCTTGGGCACTAGTAGTTGTGACTCACTGGACTTCCCTGTCTTTCTCTCCTGTTGGGACGCAAGTCTCTGTTCCTCGTCCTTCTTTTTTTTTTTTTTTAAGGAAAACTCTTGTTCAGGTGAACGTTCTTTCCTTTTCCTATCTGCACTAGATGTCTGCGGATCCTGTGACAAGGCGCTTGTCCGCAGCCTGGAACTGGGCTTGTTCTGTACCATCAGCCCAAAGCTATCAATTATTTTTGTTGTGCCTTCTCTTACGCTACTAAGGCGTTTCATGCTCCGCTGAACCTGTTGCAGGTCCTTTTTCACGCACTTGTGAAAATTGTGTGCGGTGTGCGCAACTTCATATGCGCTTTCCAAGTACCCTTCGATTGTCTCCAGCAGCTTTTGCTCGATATCCGCTGCTGCCCGGATTCTATTCCAGGTCTCAAGCATCTTCTTTTCCTCATCCACATCACCTGGCATATTGCTACTTCCTGGGACCTGCTGTTTGCCTTCCAATTTATTGCTCTCATCCTGGTAATCAGCAGCACTTACGGCGCTGCATATACTGATGTTGCTGCTTGTTTTGTGGATTGCAAATCCACCATCGTGCGATTTTGGCACCTTTAGTGTGTATCCTTCCAGGTCCTCCTTTGTCTTCTCTTCAAGTTCGTTTTTCTTCTCCATATTGCAAACAGTGTTCTTCCTCCCGGCATGTGTCCGACCCCCTGGATCCCCCCGTCTATGGAGGCAGCTGACATGGCCCCGGTACCTGACCGAAGGCGGTGCCAGACTGGGTACATCATACCAGGATATATGCTAGCTGTCGCACTAGCCCACCTCTGCGCTCTCGAGCCCTTCATCCCGAACCAAAGTGGTTGGCTCTCTGCAGAGTTTCCGACAGGCGTCACTTGACAGCACGAACTTGCTCAAGCCGATTGGCCGGTACTAGCTAGGTAACCGGCCTCCCGTCTTGCCGTCTGCAGAAGCCAAAGATAGTTCAGGTCACTTCAGCGCGCAACCTCGGATCGCCTCCCTATCCAGGATCTCCTTTTGGCAGCTCACGGGTCGCACCGCACGGCAAACACGGCGGCCTGTTGGTCCACGAAGCATATTTTATTTCTGCTCTACCCTCCAGGGCTGGCGCCCCGGCGAGCACTCCTCCATCCGCCACCCGGGGGACGCGCCGCCTACGGGGTTACAGGCTCCCCGCGCGGGTGTGTGTGGGTGTGTCTGTATATATATGTGTGTGTGTGTGGGGGGGGGGGTGTATTATGTGTACCGTTATGATCCTGGAGTCACGCAAGCAAACGTAATAAAATTTGACATGCATGACTCGCGGATCAGCTGCTCGCGGTTGTTGCTTTGTAAGACAGTGCAAAAGGTATTCAAAAGTGATGCACCCGGAATGGCACCGACGATGCGATGTGTGAGCAGTGTGAGTGTCAGTTCATGAAGGAGTGCTGCAGTATAGGAAGACATGTAGCTCCAACAAGAAACTTGAGTTTTCGCTTGGAGGTTATCCTTTGTTTTTTGAATTGGAGTACTCCTGCGAATGCTGCTCCTGCTCATTCGATTGATGTGATGATACATTCTTTTTGCAAGATGCTGTTTGGATGACGATTCACTATTGCATAAGATCTACGACTGATTTTCCTTTGTTCTATTTCCTGTGTTCATTATGTTTATAACAGATATCTATTGTGTTATGTGCAGTATAATCAGTGTAATTTTGTGATCTGTTTTTTAGAGTTGTAATTCCGATGCCTCCCAAGATCACCGTGGACTGGATTCAATATCTCTCTCTCTCTCTCTCTCTCTCTCTCTCTCTCTCTCTCTGGTGGTGCTGGTTGGCATTTCTAGGTGCTTCAACAGCCTCAATACGACTCTGGAGCTGGATTTGAATGATTTTAAAAATGTCAAAAATAATTTTGCAAAATTCAATAAACGGCCATAAAATGAAATTTAGTTAGCACAATTGATAATAACTTCTTTTCCCGAATTCAGAATCCAAAAAAGGATATACATGCCATTTTGTAGAGATTCATAACCTGGATTCAATAATATTGCGATATACACACACACACACACACACACACACACACACACACACACATACACACACTAACTCACACACACACACACACACACATCCGACGGACATTTTCTAAAAACATGTGATTCGAACTCCAAACACTTCCAAATGCAGTTATACAAAGTTTTAGCGAAAGCGAAAATTTTACTATTACAAAGCTTCCTCTAGGAGGAAGCAAAAATTCCTGTGCATGATGTCCAGGTCTCAGGACAATCTCAGAGTTAACGAGCTTAACGATTCGTCATCTTCAGGGCAAGGTGCTGGAGGGAGTGCTCTATATGGGAGCTCTTATTCATTAAAACTTAAAATACTATATACTCCCTGTGGACAATGTCCAAATTCCAAAATGACATACATGTACCAGTCATAAACGTACTTACATTCACATAAATGCTCTTTAAAAGATGAAATACATTTTAATAAATTCAATAGATGATAGATAACGTCTCGCCATTATAGATATATGTTAATTAAGTAGAAAACTCGACAAAAACAAAATCTTCATGGATGTACAAGAATATCATACCTTCTAATTGTTCTACTGCTGTCTTATCATTAATTAGACTCTCTAGATAATTTCTCAATTCAACAGGATTTGTTAACTTATCCATTCTTGACAAGTTAATAAAGAAAATCTAGAACAGAAAATCAATGTTCACGTATAAGTACATAGTACAGGTATATCGGTGGGTTAGATTATCGAACGCCAACAAGCTACCAATGCAATACGTTTTTAATTGTCCAATCTAATGTTAATCACTAAGTATAAGCAAGAGGTAAACTTACCAATATTCTAGTAGTAGATGTTAGCGATGCAAATATCCGGAAAGAGGCAACAAACACAACGAGCCATCAAAGCAAAAACGTGGAGGGTTATTTTTCTCGCGCACGAGGCGTACTCGTCGGGCACTGATTCTCCAGTCGAACCAAAATGCGCAATTCTTTCGCCTAATTCTTGTCCACTGAAACTGGAGGAGGCCGCCAAATAACCCGCACTGGTAAAGGGATTTAAGTCGTCAAAGGAGAGCAGTGGAGTCGTGTCAAAAGCAAGAATATTTTCTGTGTTTTGTGGACTGACCTGCGCGCTGTACCTCGTCGGCCGGATGATCTCGCCAAACTGACGCTTTGCGCCGGCGGCCATCTTGATATTGTCGCGTTTACGCGGGCAAATCGATTCACTTTTTTGACAGTTAATATTCACTGTTTTGGCAGTGAAAATAATCGAACGATTGGAAACAGTGAAATAATCACTTTTTTGACAGTGATAATAATTTCACTGCTAAGATAAGTGAAATTTTCACCTTTTTAATTTAAGAAAGTGAGTCGTCGTTAGTAGGCTCCACGTTATCTAACGTGGGCTCGGCTGCTCGATATCGCGTCGCAAACTCTAGTTGCAACGCTCACAGAGCTGGCGGTATTCGTGAGAAGGAACTAGGTGTTAGAACACAAGTCTGTATATGACGACACGCCGGATAGATTGATATCGCTGACGTTATTATTTGAACTGAATAAACAAGAGATAAATCGCGAGCCGTCACAAGCGTGACTCGATACGTCGTTATCGTGGAACAAACGATAATTCGCGAGAAGGTTGCGCGTTATCCGACGGGCCGCTGCCGCGTCGTATGTTCTCGTTATCGGCGAGAATCGAGGCGCTCTCCGCTTACGGGGAGCACAGCACACACACACACATACACACACACACACACGCGCGCGCGCGCGCGCAGTCACTGGCCGCACTTTCACCTACTGAACTCGGGGTGACTCGACAAAGGCTTCCTTCCTTCGGACAGATGCAGAGATTTTTTTCAAACTCGTTTTTTGCTTTAGCCCTCATAGAGCTATTTAAATCAATGTATGGCTTTAACCATTGGGATTGTTTGAACTTCAACACTCGATGAATTTTAACAAGCTCAAGTCCATTTACTAGAGCCTGTTTTAAAGCTCGATAATGAATAACATAATTATTTTTATTCATTAAAGTAGCTAATAGTTTCTCTTGCTTGGATCCAGGTGGTTTCATATGCTCTGGCTAGAAAGGTAAATCATTATGTATACAATGAATCTCTTTTGGATACTTGAAGTCTACTTCCAAGATATATCCTTCAGGTGCATTATCCTCTATGTTTTGAACATTTATATTTTCGAAATCTTCAACCCATTCAAATGCAACATATGGTAGAGATTGCGTCATCGCATAAACATATAGGTTATTAGCATCTAAATATATAAGATATACATTATCTTGATCACATTTATAATACTCTTTCATATATTTATGATTAGCTTTAGCATATCTATGAGAACATTGACTCAACCCTCCTCTGATACCACGTTCAATAAAAAGTAACATATCAATATCTGTGATCAGTCTCAATTTAACACCAGTGATTTTCAGCATTGCATCCCAAGTATAGCCAGGTGTTGTATAATAATGTGCTGGATCAAGGCCATATGCAGCTAAACACTGATCACGAAAATTTTCAAATACATCAGCTAATAATAGTATATCAGTTTTCATGTATAGATCTGAATATTCTCCAAGAGTTTCTATTTCAAACTCAGTCCACACATTCTGAGCATGTGCATAATCATCCTCTGATACTGTTAAATCTGTGAGTGAACTGTAAAACTTTTCCATGGCAGGCAGCTCAGTTTCATCTAGTTTTTCCATACAATCAATGTATTCATATGGAAAAATAAATTTTTTAGTTAAAAGTCTAAGTTTCTCAGCCTCCAAATCAGAGAAAACAGATTTGAGAATTTTAAACTCTTCAAGAAAAGATGCTAATTTATCAAGTGACGATGCCATAAATCGAAATGAGTCGATAAAACGAAACTTTATCACACTATTATCGATATGTTTCGTAAAGGCAATATATTTCTCTTTTGTCAAATTCATTATTAGAGATATATCTAATTATTTTCCAGGCAAAATTGAAGTGAGCATCGTAACTATTTAAATTGTGAAAAACAACTGGAATTATTCTAGAATCTTGATAGTTTAAATTACAACCAACATGTGCAGCATCTCTATATTTTGAGGTTAAGTTGAAAAGAGACTCTACATAAATGGATCGTGGGTCTAGAGTAAGGTAGCAGAACACAGACAGTGATACGGGTAAAAGCTTTACTTAATAGACTCAAATGAATATCAACTCCGGCGTGGGTTCGCGGGGTCCCTACCGACCTAATCTAACGCGCGCACCACACACCCACACACACACACCACACACACACACACACACACACACACACACAACACACACACACACACACACCATACACCAACTCACGAGGTCACGGCTCGAATCGGCGATGAGATGCAGGGCCCGCCGACACGTTTCTGGTTGGTGATTGCCGGAAAGCTCTCTTGGCGATGGTGTCCGTACAGCAGCGACGAAGTTGGCGATCTCTGGGCGTTGCGGTGCTGGGAGCAGCGGTATGGGCTGCGCCTGCGGGTCGCCTGATGCGTCTTCTCGATGCTGAGAGTGCGTGATTACCGTCGCAC
The DNA here is from genome assembly GCA_012977825.3 of Pteromalus puparum. NCBI lineage: Eukaryota > Metazoa > Arthropoda > Insecta > Hymenoptera > Pteromalidae > Pteromalus > Pteromalus puparum. The sequence goes on along the minus strand of CM053169.1, from coordinate 20,900,567 downwards.
GATGTGGTTTGCGCGTAGCGCTATTTACGAGAACCGACCTATTTGCTCGAAGGCCGGTTTCGATCTGCTCTTGATATCGCTTGCCAGCAGCGCGAAACTCTCAGCCGATCTTCCGTCTCTCCCACTCTTCATTATTACCCTCTCCATATATGGGACTCGCTTTGTACTATTACAAAGTGACAGTGATCGCGAACTTTTATTCTGTCACCAATTGATTTCTCACAAATGTGACAAGTATCTGACTCTTCGAAAGGCATCTCTTGCTCTAAATTAAGGTTCTCCATTGGTATAGGATTGTCATATATCTCTTCTAATTCTTCAGCAATAGACTTTAATTCTTTTGCAAACCAGAGTGCTGGTTCTTGACCTCGATAACTGCTATATCGAGATAATGAATTATCATAATTGCATTTTAAAAAATAACCAATACTAAACATATGATGCTTCTGATATGCGATAGTATTTTTAGATTCTATTTCTTCGTTCTCCAATCTATTAATTGGTATTAACAAACATTCACAATCTGCATACACAACGAATGGTATTTTTTCTTTAAATCTATCATTTTTAAATGTTATAAAATCATTACCATTTTTAGGTAATTTAACTTTACAATCATTTATCAGTTTACACTTGTACAATGTAGTACACGCTGTACATGCAGTTCAAGCTTTTTCTGGGTAGAAAAAAGTGCAATCACCTACCACATATGTATATCTTTATCTGATGTGATGAGTAAAAGATTAATATGATTTAGTTTTTTGTTTGAAGTTAGGTGAAGTGGTATAACTTCTTTACTATCTAGCCCGAAAACATTGACTGAAATCTCATTATTCTGCTTCTCAAATTTAGCCACTTGTTTTATAGATACTGGAAATTCGATTCCTTCCATATTTAATTCATCAGCATATTGAATATAATTACGGACTCTATCAGAATTGTTATGAAATTTATTGGAATGTAGCGCTGACAAAATTGCCCACTTACAACATTGATTATCATTATTTTTTACATTGATACATGCTTTTTTCTTTTTAATAAAATCTGGTAAATGTATGTATGAACTACCATTTCGCATTGGATTTAATTTATTCATATTTATCTGTATGTTTTTGATTGATTCCAATGTCCAGCCAGAATCTCTTTCTTCAGACTCTTCAATATCACGCAGAAGAGGATTTTTAATGTTTTCAATAAACCATTTCCTGAACAAGGATGATGAATAAATTTCAGTATTTGTTGTTGTGAAATGTTTAGTATCAATAACATCCTCCTTGTCGGGTTCAACGCTTGATTTTTTAAACTTACATGAAAGAACTGCATTTATTTTTAGAGCATTATTAAACTTTTTTAGAATACTTTTAACATGTCTAGCAAAAAGTATAGATGAATCATCTAAAAATGATGCAAGATCAATGTGTTCAATATTAGCAATTACGCTTGTGCACATTCGATTTTTAAAAGCGCTATCTAAATCAATCCATTTTATGCGTGGACTCGAATTTTGCGTAAGTGCTCCACCTCTTTTTACTAAAGCATCAAGTTTTATATCAATACACTCGATTATTGCTGTCATGTGTAAAACCTTCTGCTTTTGCTGCACTGTGAGACTTTTATTGTTTAAAACTTTTCGCAAAGTCTTCCGAGCAACTTTATAATGTTTTTTCCAACGCTCTATTACATCACTTTGAGGAAGCGACCTTAGAAGATTAGCTGCTTCTTCTAAAAATTTCATGTATGTTACACATTCTTCAGCAAGTGTCGTCATGATTTCCTTTTTTCTTTTCAACGAGAGGAAAGAAGTGACTCGATGTGGTTGTAGCGCTCCTTATATACAGCATAATTCAAGGTCAAAATGTAATAAATTTGGTTGGGATAGGTGGTATACCCAACGGTAAAAATAAGTTTGAATATTAAGACAGCGCGCCATGTCAGGTGACGTAAAGTTCACCAGGGTCAGGAAAGGTTAGGTGAACGGTGACTTTCTTTGTATACGGGTGGTGCACCTAACCTTTCCTGACCCCGGTCAACTTTACGTGACCTGACATGGTGGGCTGTCTTAATATTTAAAGTTATTTTTACCGTTGGGTGTATATTCAAGGTTGAACCTACTTACAAGGTTGGAAGTGAATCAATCGTATTTGATTACTGATGTGAAAAAAATTGCTACTAGATTTGGAATGAAAATTGTATTACAGTTAGACTCTTCATTTAATGTTTTTTTACCAACTCGAGTTAATGCTATACTCATTGAAAAAGAAGAAACGTTCAATACTTTTAATGAAAATACTAAAAAGCAAGAAGTTTGATTAAAATATCTAGGAAATTGCCTAATTGAATTTAGTTGATTCATGTATAAAAAGGGAAAAACAGCTTAGTATATAGTTATAACATTTTAGAAATATGAATATGAATATGTCATATACGTTGATAATTTTATATTATTGATCTGAATACATATATATATACAATATATACTATATATATATGGGTGGTTCTCTGTCAAATCGAAGATGAAAAAATTTTTTTTGGTTGAAACTTTATATATATGTTCTATAGGATGCCCGTGGCTCCCAAAAACATTTTCAGCGCGATCCCTTTACTTGGCTTCAAGTTATAGCTGGTCAAAGTTGGTGTTTTAAGCGATTTTTGCATTTTTTGCCTATATTCAACGATTTGTAGCTCATAATGGATGCATTTTTAACTAAAACTACCCTGATACTTTTTTTTGTTAAATTTTCTAAATTTTTCAATAAATTTACTTTTAAAGTCATATATACATGTTTAGGCTACCTTCTTTGCATTTTAAACCTTAAAATATGATAATCGAAGGGTTTGATCCGGACTCCGACTACTTTCGTACGGTGAAAAGATACCTTTTTATAGTGCAAAAGTACCTGTACAAGAGCCAGAATGGCAGAAGCCTTTGTTTTTTGTTTTCATGGTACACCAATAGTGAAAAACCCTCAGAATTGATTCAAATAACTCATAATAGCTGTAGACAAAGGACGTATCCATCATAAAAATATCACAGTGGTTGTTTATGTTAGTAAAAAGGAATCTGAGGTCCTTTGTCACAGCTATTATGAGTATATATATATATATATATATATATATATATATATATAACTTACCTAAATTGTATTTATTTGAACTATCCTCCTCTTCATTTCATGTCCAAAATTATTCAGTGAAACTCATGTTAATTTAAAAAAAAAGTGTTATTATCTTATAATTGTATTATGATTTTATAATAATTGTGAAGAAGACAAGTGACGTTCCAGTCAGTGGTACTTTAATAAAAGTGTAAAATATAAGTGACAATCCATTCAGTGAAATTCATTTTAATTCATAATAAAGTGTTATGGTGTAATAAGTATATAGTAAATAGATAAAAAATCTAATTGTACATATAATAATTTGTTAAAAAAGCAGTGTGGTTATATAAAAAATGGAGAAAACAAAGTTACTATATATAATACATCTGACATAATTCAACGTAGTAATAATTAAAAAAAAATAACTGTAAAAACATTTATCAACAATCTTTTTGAGGCCGTGGGCTGCCGGTATTGCAGGGAACCGTGGGACGCAGGATGCCATCATCGATCATCGTGTTGGGCAACAGCAGGTTACAGCTAAAAGAAACGATCGTCATCGATCATCGATTTTTTCCTGCTGGTATTGCAGGGAACCGCGGGAGGTGGGATGCCATCATCTATCCCCCGCCGGTATTGCAGGGAACCGCGGGACGCGGGATGCCATCATCGATCCCCCGGCGGTATTGCAGGGAACCGCGGGATGCGGGATGCCATCATCGATCATCGATTTTTTTCGTGGGCTGCCGGTATTGCAGGCGAGGGACGCCATCATCGATCCCCCAGCTGGTATTGCAGGCGCGCGGGATGCCAGCATCGATCCCCCGCTCGGTCTTGCAGGGAACCGCTGGACGCGGGATGCAGTTATCGGGGTCGGTAAGGTAGGAATCGAAACTCTGATGGTAACTTGAGGTAGAATCCCCTTTGCCCCTACTACTGCCGTCGATTTAAGCCCTTAAGCTCTGACAATGTTCGTCTTAGAAACCGCTTTAATTCCTTTTTTGGAGAGCTCAAATTTATAAATCCAATATAAAGTTATAGACCTTGGAAGACAGCCTAGTTCTCCAAAATCGCCATATTTGCGCCCCTATACCTCAGGTCTTTCTGCCCTAATCAAGCTCAAATTTCCAGGAAAAATAGTCAAAATATAGTAGAAAAAGATGTAATCATTTTAGTTTTGTTTATTTGGGTTTTAGCAAATCTACGAAGTCCTCGAAGTTGGGCTTTCTTTAACCGTATTCCGCGTTAGAGGACGGATGTCGCGAAGTACTGGCATACTTCAATTTTGGGATTTTTTGAGAAAATATTTTCTTCAAGTTTGCGTCTCAGAAAGGCCTTTAATTCCTTTTTTGATAAGCTGATTTTCATTGGTTGAAGCGAAAGTTATAGCCCTTACAAGGCAGCCTAGTTTTTCAAAATCGCCACTATTAATGTGAATCAAAGATAGTAAAAAACAGCTGCCAAGTCATTGGCACTTAGCTTCCTCCTATTCTGCTAGTGGAATATAATTACATGGGACAATCAACTCATTCTTTGATTTAAATATTCGCTACTATTCGATACTAAAAGGATAGGTTTACTCGAATTTAAAATCAGAAAACATATATGCACGTCCAATCTTATTACGATCGATCACGTAGTTCCAGAATTATAACAGTATACGTACGCACGCATGCACGCACGCATGCACGCACACACACACGCACACACACAGACACACACACACACACACACACACAGCCATCCGCACGGACATTTTCTAAAAACGTATGATTCGTACTCCAAACACCTCCAAATGCGTTTTCACGAAGTATTAGCAAAACTGAAAATTTTACTATTACAAAGCTTCCTCTTGAGGAGGAAGCAATTATATAAAATCGGGAATTTGACGAGTATTGGAAAAAAAATACAAGCTTTTATTCATTTTTTATATTGTTTAATTATTCTATTATTTATTGCGATGTGTACTCGCTATTACAGCACATACATTTCAGGTTTGTAAAATATGCAGTTAAAAATAGAAAAAGCGGGAATAATGTAAGAAGCAACTATACCCCTATAATGCGAAATACAATATATTGTACAGAAGCCTTAAAAGCTCCATCCTTCAGAACTTCGTAGACATGCTAGAAACCAAATTATAGAACAAAATTAACAACTTATCGTCAAACTATTTTTTGTCTTTTTTTCGTAAAAAACTCAGCTTAAATGGGGCAGAAAGACTTGAGATACAGTGGTGAAAACGTGGCGATTTTAGAAAACTTTGCTGTCTAGTAAGGGCTGTAAATTTGGCTTTAACCAATGAAAATTTGCTCACGAAAAAAGGAATTAAAGGTCTTTTGAGAGACAAACTTGGAGAAATTTTTTTGCTCGAAAAGCCCAAAATTGAAGTATGCCAGTACTTCGCGACATCCGTCCACTAACGCGGAATACGGTTAAAGAAAGCCCAACTTCGAGGACTTCGTAGATTTGCTAAAACCCAAATAAACAAAACTAAAATGATTACATCTTTTTCTACTATATTTTGACTATTTTTCCTGGAAATCTGAGCTGGATTGGGGCAGATAGACCTGAGATATAGGGGTGCCAATATTGCGATTTTGGAGAGCTAGGCCGTCTTCCAAGGTTTATAACTTTTTATTGGAATTATGAATTTGAGCTCCCCAGAAAAGCAATTAAGGGGTTTTCCTAGACGAATATTTCAACAGTTTAAGGGCTCAAATCGACGGCAAAAAAGAAAAAGCATGAGATCGAAGATACATAAAAAGTCTGAAAAATTAGTGTTTGTCATCGGACCTTGGGCGTATTCGATGTGCCGAGCTTGTTTGTCATACCAAGACTTCGTCAATTTGTGTTCGGGCCGATTCATGGATCATGTTGAGTTTCCTCCGCAGCTGATGTACGTAACCTTCATCCTTTTCAGTCGCATCCTTCTCAGCCAGGCGCCCTTGGACCAGATCCAAAGGGATTCGAAGGTCGAATCCGGTGTGCATCTAAGCTGAGGTCGCTCTAGTCGTCGCATGTTTAGAACATCTGTAAGCTAAAAGGAATAGTGAAACCCAATGATCCCAGTCCTTTTGGTTATCTGATACATAATATTGAGCGGAGAAGGGTTTTCTCTGTGGCTTTATCCTTCGATATTATTCCAAAATATATTGGTAGGCTCTATCGGCCTACCCGATGCAGGTGGTATGGGGATAGAAAAAACTAACGCATTTTTTCTGTCGACGTTTCGTCAATCAATGCCGTCCTCATCCCTATAATTGTAACAACCTTAAGGAGGTTCTACCGGTAATAGAATTAAAATTAGGATATGGTTAAGATTTCGTATACAGGTTGGTTTGTGTTTCAGAAACACTCATATAAATTTTCAGAAGGCTACATTAGATATAACCGAAGATATTAATGTTTTCATTTTATGCCAATTACTATGGGCTCTTATGGGAAATCGCGATTTCGTTCCACTTATTTGCGTGTTACAAAGCATTCAACATTACGATTTTGTTCAAATTTATTGTAGTTGAAAATGAATACGCAACGAACATTATTTACCCCTCAAAAATATCGCTCATTGGCTCTGACTAATAGTAAAAGTTCATTGAATACAGAAAACGTACATTTAACCTCAAAAAATGAGTCAAATAAGCTTTAGTATGTAACTTTTCATAGATAATTAGGATAAATAGAATTGTAGAAATGGAATGTCTAATCATTATTTGGTGTAAGTGTATCTGTACAGCAACTTTAGGAAACTATATCTCACAAATAAACCATAAATAAAAAGGGCACACATTTTGACTAGTGCAGTACCGGTAGAACCTCCTTAACTACGAGATTGTACAAACTTTATGTATTACAATACATTTTTTCCTAAATTAATAAACCGATTCCAGCTTTCTGATGAGGACGGCATTGATCGTCAAAACGTCGACAGAAAAAATGTGTTAGTTTTTTCTATCACCATAGTTACCAAAGTATATCTGATGCATATTTAGTCAAGTAATGTAAAAGTGTTTGGTGTTGTCTCTCTACTCTTTTTAATCCCTAATAATTCTGACAATTCTATGATCTATGACAAGTCTAGAATCGAAATTCTTTCCTTTACCAGTGTTGACTTCCAAAGGTACACCATATCTACAGACAATTTCTCATATTTGAGAAAGAAAAAGCTTCAACCCATTTTGTATAATAGGTCCGTCACTACAAGTAAGTACTTATTTCCAGAAGTAGAAATGGGAAATGGACCTAAAATGTTCATCTAAGGTCTTTCAAATGGGACACCTGAATTATAAATTGATTCCTTTCTAATGAAGCCTTGTAATAGTGATTTTTGGAGTTCGTCTAAAAACATGTGGGAAGTCTGTTTTGATGCATTTTTAGTCGAATATGGTGGTTTTTTTAAATACCGTTCGTCGATTTTTTTATTACACACCAAAAAGTGCAATTTTTTGAAATCGTAATAACTCGAAAACCAAATGTCAAGCCTTTCTAAAAAAAAAAACATGATTATTGAAGGTTACTAGAACCATACACCACTTTAATTTTAAGTTATTCCATGAAGCAGATCTTGAGAAAAACATTAAAAACTGACAAAAGTCGTTTTTCTACGTAACGCGATAATTGGAGTAAAAAAGGCAATAATCAAGTTCAAATTTTGGATTTAGTCAGTATTATATAGAACCTTGATTCCTTTCTTTCGGTTGTTTATGATACCAGTTAGTTACAGAGATATTAAGCTTCAAAATTTTGTTTCTCACCCTGTATACCGCTATATAACTGAAAACTGTATCGCTTCGATCTCAGCTTCTATTGAATGGATTTTAATCTATAAGTAGGTTCATTTTTTTCTTTTTTTTCTGTTTTACCGAATCATTAAAAACAATATTTTCAGTTACGCATGTGTATTTTTTCATGGCGATTTTTCGATCACTAGTGATTTTAGATGCGTTACGCGAACTATCCTAACCATTATAACTTAGAAACTAAATGTTGAACTTTTCTTTAAAACATCATGATTATCGAATGTTATTATAACTATAAACTACTTTAATTATAACTCATTCCATGGAGCATACCTGTAGAAAAAACCGTAAGGAGGAATTTGAACTCCAATTCGTGCAGATTTCCTTTTTCTGTTTGTTTATCTTTGGCAATCGAGCTGAATTGACGCGCGTTATCGAAACGAATATCAATTCTTGAGTAAGGCACCCACGTATGTATACCTCCCGTCAGATGGCAGTACGTAAGCCTATTTATTATAGTGCAATTGCACAGTAGAAAAATACTTAAATCTAATTGATTGTGTGCGTGCGTGCGTGCGTGCGTGCGTGCGTGTGTGTGTGTGTGTGTGTGTGTGTGTGTGTGTGTGTGTGTGTGTGTGTGTGTGTGTGTGTGTGTGTGTGTGTGTGAGTTTCTCGTGGAGAAAGAGGTATTAGGGAAAATCTTAGAAAGACCATAGCATGACTTTGCTTATGGGGTCGTCGAAACAGCCCCATCCGCAATGTCAGCCGTGCGTCGGATTCACACCGACTAAGCCCATCCTTCTTACGGCCAGGTGAAAAAACACTTGTCCGTCTGAAGGAACACCCTCTTTGCCTTTATCGACCCTCAGTAAAGGTGCCTGGCTTAATCTTCTGTGCCTTATATCCCCGCGGTAAAAACGTTAACCATTGCTTCGCGGGGGGCGAACGGCTTTAGCCCTTTTCTATTTGATGTGGCCGTCATCCTTCCACCTGTTCTTCAATCTTCCTAGGATCTTCGTTCTTTTTTCTTTGCCGTGTCCAGGGCGCGCCTGAATACGTTGCAGCCGCCGGGGCCAGCTACATGATTGCAGCCTTCTTCCTTTTGTCCATCTTCTTTGCAGAGAAAACAGCTTGCTTCCAACTGGCATTGCGCCGTGCGATGGTCGGCTCCTCCACACTTATAGCAGAGAGTCGATCTATCTACTCCATTACACTCATCCTTTCAATGTCCAAAGCCTAAGCACTTATGGCACCGCACTACCTTTACTCGTTTCCTAATCTTGCAACTTACAAGGCCCACGCGGATATGTCCTATTTCTAGGAGCTCCTGGGCCTCTCTCTTGCTGAGTATCACTATGGCCATTCTAAGGCCACTCGTGTTGGGCTTTAATAGAATCACCCTCCTGCCGGTGTCCGGCTTTCTGAGGACTCCTCCTATTGCTTCTCTCACCTCTTCTCCCGTTGCTTCCGAGTCCATGTCCCTTATTTCTAGGGTGGTCTTCCGTTCTTCCTTTTTTACCTGTCCAAGGCCCAGCACTGCTTTTTCTACTTCCGCAGTAAACGCTGTCCTGTCAGACCCTTTCCCTAGCTTGAGGGGGACATCTCCACTTCTTGTTTGTTTGACTCCCAGCACCATCAGTCCAGTCGTGTCCGGGTTCACTTCCTTTCGGATTTTCCCTAGGACTTCCGCATACGTCTTATTTTGCCCCACTTTAACTTGTTTTTGTTGGGTCTGGCTTTCGCCAGTGGCTCTGATGCATTGTGAGGGGCTCTCGGGGCGAGAGGCTCACGTTGCATCACCGCTTTCTCCTGTCGTTGTCTCTTCCTGACTTGCTTTTCGTCGCTCTTTTCTTCAGGGCTATTAGTCGGGCTTCCCCTTGACCTCTTGTTTCCGGCACTGGCTAAGACCGCGTCCTTAAGGAGCAGTCCTCGTGCGCCTCTCCTTGCATTCTCTCGTGTTACGTGCCACATTTGGTAGTAGTCTACGTCACCTTCATAGCGTCTATCTTTATTATTTCCTTCCTCGTGCTTTTTCTTTAACTGGATTAGTAGAACCTTAAGTTGTTTAGCACGTTCTGCGGTGCGTTTTACGTCCTTTGGTGCTGACTGACATTCCTCGATAAGCTCATCCACTTCCTTTTCTAGCTTTTTTATATAGTCCTTTTCTTCCTTGCGAACTTTTATGGCTTCTTGTCGAGCTTTTGTGTAATCTGCTTTTTGTGCTATTTACGAGGTGCTGTCCATGCTCCTAGCACTGGCAATGCTCGCTAAACTCTCCATACTGGTCGTTCTTGATCCCAGAGATTCTCCTCCCAAGCGAAGCTCCGGCACCTTTAAGAAGGACTTACATTTTCGTCTATCTCTTCTAGCTCTTCCAAAGCCTTCGCGAGGCCCGTTTTAATCGGCCCGTGCACGTTGGTTCTACAATCGGCATACTCGATTGTTGTCCTGATTGTATCCTTCAGGGCCACTAAGTGGTCATCTTCTTGTCTTGGTTTGGGGGTTGGGAACCCCGATGTCGTTGGTTTTGGCGCATTTAGTAGGTCCTGCTTATTATTCGCTTTCATTTTCTTTTCCTCCTTGCCTCCCCTACGCACGTACGCCGCTTAAGCCGTTCCGCCACTCCCCGGCCACTTGCGTTGTCCCCTGCCTCGCATCCCATCGAGGGCATCCTTCGCCAGTCAGGTGGCCTCGGCAACCCCCCCCCCCCCTGACCGCAGCAGGGCCCTGTTCCGGACGCCATCCGGCACTACTACGGCCAAGAAGATTTTTGCCGGTTGATAGGGCAGCCAGGTCCTGTTGGCTAGACGGACCCGGGCCCTTGTACTATCCGGCAGGGAGCGCCAGCAACCCAGTTTTAGAGCTGTACCCTCCGTGCTCAGGCTTAAGAGCCCAGCCCGGAACTGAGTAGGGCGCAAGCGGCCAAGAAAGACAGCAGTCAGGCCGCCATGTATGTATGTATGTATGTATAAAACGAAAAAGCTATTGTACTAGAAACTGTTGTTTCTAGTACAAATGAATTTTCCATTTGTAACGAAAATTGAAGAATACATTTATTGTTATTAAATTAATAAGTTATATTAAATAGTTTAAAAATTCTATTCATTCGTATTTTTCTTACTGTATTCTGTATTTTTAAAGGTCAGTCATGCCCGTGTAATATGCATAAATAAATAAATAAATAAATTCAAAAATTTAGGTCAGGAAAATAATTAATGTTACAACCAACTATTATTTTAATAACAATAACTTTAGATCTTATTATTTGCGACGGGGTGACCGTCTTGTTAGTATTGGTCTCTCTCTCTCTCTCACTCATGCTACTCTCTGTCGGAGCTGTATCACCAAGAGTTAATACTCACAAGTTTGGTACGCAATTTTAGAGAGAAGCCGAATCATCGCCTAGTAGCCATACTCTGCATGAGAGAGAAAGAGAGAGATGAACCGCCGGAGTAGCAGTCGACAATATAGTTAGCAGCCGCGAGAGAGAGAGAGAGGAACAAAGTAGCAGCCAACGTCGCATTACGCCGCACCGCATCTACGCCAGTCGGACTACTATAACTATATCGCCGCTCACGCACACTTGTCGAGACGAGAGGCACCGATACCTACCGGGGCGGCTCGAGCCCAAGAACGAGCGAGCGGCCGGGAGGGGGAAACCTCTCGCCGTGGCGAGCGAGAATACGTGCCGCGCGTGTGTATGTGTGTTGCGCCGTTGTGTGGGTAATCTTGTAATCAACGAAAATGTATGCGTAGAAATTATTGTAAACCGAGAATGGAAAGTGTGTGCAACCTGGAGTGGGTTATGATAAGTCATGTAAAGAATGTTCTGCCGGAAAGATTGTAAAACCATTGTAAAGAATGCAAGTATGTTGTGCGCATGCGTGAGAAGGTACGCGAGGCGTCGCGTCGCGCGGCGAGACGACGACTCGCTCACTTGGTTCTGAGCAACAGCCCGATCAGCATCCCTCGGTCTTTGTCTCTGAGAGAGAAGTAGTTCCGAGATAGTTTTCTTCGCGCGATTTCGCAGGAACGAGCCAGCATCAGCACGAGAGGAGGTTGGCTGTCCTGGTATTGAGAGAGAAAGGTAAAGCGCCGGAAAAGTGCTGACAGTCGGTTGTTGCGCGCGAATAACGCCGGAAACGCGAGAACGGGGAGATTGCTCGTGGCACGGGTTGTACTAGTAGAGTGCTTTTAAAGTAATTGGTGTGTGCGGAGTGAGAATTATGCGGATGTAATTATGTATTGTCACAGAGACAAAAGCTTGTTAATCTTTTTCAGTTGGATTTAAGTCGTACCTTATTATTAAAATAGTTTTAAAGAGTGAATTAAGTGAGTTGATGCAATTATTTTTCCTTTTTCCTCGGCCGAATCTCCTCGATGAGCAAGATTCTCAATAGTCGCAACGCGAAAAGCAGAGCAGTTTCGGGGATAAGGTTT
>CM053169.1:20861510-20879870 GCA_012977825.3 Pteromalus puparum | reverse complement strand
TTCGATCACTGGTGATTTTAGATACGTTCCGCGAACTATATCCTTATCATTATATCTCGGAAACTAAATTTTGAACTTTTCGTTACAACATCATGATTATCGAATGTTATTCTAAAGACTACTTTAATTTTAAGTAGTCTACGGCAATTAAAAATTTTGAAATTTTTCAAAATTTTCAAAATTTTTAAAAATATGCTATGCGTCAAAGAGTTCTGAATTTCCTACCCCTTCTGCATGCTTAAAAAGGGTCTATTCATGCACGTATCATAAAAAGTACGGCGTTCAACAAGGGGGGGGGGGTGGCTTTTTCAGACTCTGGTGATATTTTGAGCACTCGTGTCCGACTCGGGCGCCTACGGCGCCCTCGACTCCCACTCGTGCTCAAAATATCACCTTCGCTAGAAAAAGCCAATTTTCCCCCCTAGTTGCAATATACAATATACTATTTTATGCCAATAATTGCCGCCCTGATCATTATAAATTTTAACGCAACCTAGGCAAGCACGCATTTGGTCGCTGGAAAAGTTTAAAAAAAAGTAATTTGTTTGAAAAAATATATATACATATTATGTATTTTTTTATTTTAATAAATTATAATGATTTCCATTAAAGGGGTCTCAAACCCAATTTTTACCAACTGAGTCAATCTTACGATTGCAAGGTCGATAAATATTTGAAACAAAATAAATACAATGAATCATACAAAACCACGACAGATGGCAGCACGTAAGCCTACCTACCAGCTATCATATACTAGTGCATTTGCACAGTAAAAAATTGATGCTAAATAAATACAATAAATTGCGCAAAAGTAATAGGACATAGTACTTTCCTGTTATAAGTATTTACTAGTGTGTTTTTCTCTTTCAAAAGTTATGTATATCTATATCGATGATGTATATAGATATACAGTGAGCTGCCTGCAACACCCCGATTATGCCAAGAAGGCGGCGCTGTCGGCGGTCCTTACCTAGCGTATAGCACCTTAATCCCTTCCTTTGGGCTGTTTATGAAACCAAATGGTTTCAAAGATATTAAACTTCACAATTTCGTTTTCTCACCTTGTATATTGTATACTCTATATAACTGAAAACTGCATCGTTTCGATCTTAGCTTCTATTTGATGGATTTTAATCTATACCTTGGCTAGTTTTTTTCTGTTTTTTGTTTTATTAAATCGTTAAAAACAATATTTTCAGTTACGCATTGATTATGTAATATAATTATTTCGAAATAATTTTATCCATCAAACGAAAAAGCATAAAAACTTTATAGAATTATATATGAAGTAAAAACAATTTAGATATTAAAGCGATACATAAGGTTGAAGGAAGCTACGTGCCAAAGAATTGGCAGCGGTTTTTTTTGTAAGGAAATGTAATAGTTTTCTTATCTTAACATTTTTCTATATTAAGTTGAATTAATTTTTGATTTTCTTTTACATTTCCTTAAAACAAAGTTTCATATCTCCCCATTTAATGAGATTTACATGTAGAAATGAATGATATAAAACTTTGTTTAAAGTGGTATCCCCAATCGCATAATATTTTCTAAATTGATTACGAATTGAGTGGAAAAGTTATACTTTCCACCTGATTTACATTAATTCAATAGCATATTCTCGATATAACAAGACAAAAAAAGTCTAAGTATAGATTAAAATCCATTAATGGAAACTGAGATCGAAGCGATACCGTTTTCAGTTATATCGAGTATACAGGGTAAGAAAACAAAATTTTGAAGCTTAATATCTTTAAAACTAACTGGTATCATAAACAACCCAAAGAAAGAGATAAAGGTGCTATATAATGCTAACTAAATCCAAAATTTTAAATTGATTATTGCCTTTTTACTCCAGTTATCGCATCACGTAGAAAAAACGACTCATAGTATACAGGGTGAAAAAACAAAAGTTTGAAGCTCAATATCTTTGAAACTAACTGGTTTTATAAAAATCCCAAAGAAAGGGATCATTGTGCTATATAATGCTAACTAAATCCAAAATTGGAACTTGATTATTGCCTTTTTACTCCAGTTATCGCGTCACGTAGAATAACTATTTTTTTCAGTTTTTGATGTTTTTCTCAGCATCTGCCCCATGAAATGACTTAAAAATTCAGTGGTATATAGTTCTAATTACCTTCAATAATCATATATTTTTTTAGAATGATTCGCTATTTAGTTTTTGAGTTATAACGATTTAAAAAAATTGCACTGTATGGTGTATAATAAAAGAACGACGAACGATAATATAAATTTTTCACGGTAAAAACATAGGCAATTTTATTCTCTTTCAGGTACATATTAAGCAATTTACTTTTATTAACTTTTCCGATAACTTTGTTGGCAAAAACTGAAATCTCAAAACTAAAAAATCACTATAAAAAAAAAACGCGTATATAAATTGTAAAAACGGACTTTCGTCCCACTATCTTCTAGCAAAAACAAAGAAAATGAGACTTGGTGGGTTAAAATCCACCAAGTAGAAGCTGAGAAACAGGCACATACATACACACACACACACACACACACACACACACACACACACATCCGTACGGACATTTTCTAAAAACACCATTTTTCGACTAAAAATTCATCAAAACACACTTCCCACATGTTTTTACACAAACTCCAAAAATTACTATTACAAGGCTTCCTTAGGAAGGAAGCAAAAAAAAAAAATGGGTGGCTTTTTCGAACTTGAAAGTTCATGGCCTCACAACGTATCGTGTTTCTAGATGAATTTTAGCGTTCGAAAGTTTCCAGGGTAGGCTCATCACACCTACGCCTTTCTCAAACCCGGTGTCGTGAGTAAGATTTCCATCGGATCTGCAAAAACTGATCGTGCTGATGGGGGCTCGATCCCACGACCCCTTGACTGGGAGGCAGGTGGTTTACCACGGAGCCATCGCCGGTCTACTTTTTCTAACTCATAAACCTCGAAAACATCGAAATCTATTAAATCTTTAATATCCAAACTTTCATCATCATAAAACTTTCTCTTATAAAAAGAAAAAGATAATTTAATATATAAGATCAATTTTCATACATACACACACATATATTTGTGGGATTTGGGGCGTAGGCATATATGGTTTAGTGATGGAGATCTGGGGATAACAGATAACAATAGTTTATTAACAACATAATACTATAACAATGCACGCGAAGGCCTGCAACCCCGTATGCGGCGCGTCCCCTGGATGGCGGATAGGGGAGTGCTCGCCGAGGTAACCTTGGAGGGTAAAGCAGAAATAAAATATGCTTCGTGGACCAAACAGGCCGCCGTGTTTGCCGTGCGGTGCGACCCGTGAGCTGCCAAAGGGAGATCCTGGATGGGGAGGCGATCCGAGGTTGCGCGCCGAAGTGACCTGAACCATCTTTGGCTTCTGCTGACGGCAAGACGGGAGGCTGGTTACCTAGCTAGTACCAGTCAAGCGGCTTGAGCGAGTGTGTGATGTCGTGTGACGCCTGTTAGAAACTCTCCAGAGAGCCAATCACTTTTGTTCGGAGTGGGAGGTTCGAGAGAGCGGAGATGGGCTAGTGCGACAGCGCGCGCTATATTCTGGTATGATGTACCCAGTCTGGCACCGCTTTCAGTCATGTGTTGGGGCCATGTCAGCTGCCCCCATAGACGGGGGGATCCGGGTGGTCGGACACATACCGGGACGAAGAAAATCGATGTCAATGGATACTAGGAACGAACCAAGAAAAGAGGTACAGGGAAACCTGACAGTTGACACCCTAAAGGTGCCAGCATCGCAAGACGGTGGATACCCAATCCACAAGTCAACCAGCAGCACTAGTATAGCCAGCGCGATGAGTGCCGCTGAATACGAAAATATGACAGTGATAGGGTTATGGCTAAAAGAACACGCCAGCCTGCGAGAAAAGTTGCTGGAAATAAGACGAACGAACAGAGAGATGATAAAAACTCTGGATAAGCAGAAGAACGTGAATACAACAATCAAAGAGGGACTACCGGTAATAGGAGCTATTATGATTGAAGTTTTCACGCTTCTCGACAAGATGGAGGATGGCGCGAAAAAGTTGCCATCTCAACAACCTGGAGAAGACCATTCGAAGTCTTGCAAGCCAAAGAAGAGGGGGCGGACATCATCCGACGGAGGCGGCGGTACCCCCGCCAAAAAAGACAAGAAGGAGGATAGATCTGCACCGTCTACGAGCAAAACGCAAGAGGAAGCTGCAGATACACACACACAAGGGGCTTGGCAGCTAGCTGCAGGAAGAAAAGCAAAGAAGAAAGGACAGAACAAACAGGAGCAAAGCCAGCCTCAACAACTGAGGAAAAGCGCAGGGAAGACCTCGCGGCAGAGGGGAGACGCAATCCTCATAAGACCGGAATTGGGTAAGACTTACGCCGATATCTTGAGAGAGATCAAGGCAAAGGTTAAGCCAGAAGAATTGAATACAGAGGTTAAGTATCTTAGCAAAACGAAAGACGGTGGCGTTTTGGTTGTCGTGGGTAAGAGTGAAGACAAAATGGAATCACTCAAAACGGCCATACAAACCGCAATAGGGCATGCAGGCACAGTTAGGAGCAAGATTACCAGAACTACACTGGAGATCAGGGACATTGACGGCCTTACGACAAAGGAGGAAGTCTGCGGCGCCATCGCTGTGGCCACGGGGTGCGACGAACAAGATACCAAAGTGCACCTCTTCGAACCAAACTCGAGAGAGCAGAGGGTGGCAGTGGTCGAAATGGACCAGACCAAGGCCACAGCCCTGCTCAATATAGGCAAGATCCGTATCGGGTGGGTCAACTGCCGGGTGCGGGTTCGAGCGAGCGCCACGCGATGCTACCGGTGCCTCGGATACGGTCACGTTAAAGCGCAATGTAAGGGTCCCGACAGAAGCACCAGCTGCTGGAAGTGTGGTGCGGCTGGGCACAAGGCCAAGCAATGCTCTGTGCCGGCTCAAGAAATGAAGTGTTTCTTGTGTACAGAAGCAAAGGTGCCTTGCGATAGGACGGTGCATGCTCCAGGAATCGGAGCGTGCGCGGTCTTCCGCAACGCTCTAAACGCGGCTAGGACCCAAAAATAATGGCGCGAATACTGCAAGGTAATCTGCACAGGAAACTACGATCCGCAAGATAAGGGGCTGGCATGTTACGGAAGAATTTACTGCTAGCGACCACCAGTGCATTCTTTTTAATATCGAGGAAGAACGCGCGGAGAGGCGAAGTAGCATCCTAGTAGAACGCACTACTAGGCTAATCACCGAGATGTGCGACGCAACGATGCCCCGAGTATCCACCGGGCACCTCAGACATCCGGTTTACTGGTGGACGGGCGAAATCGCTGAGCTTAGAAAGCAAAGCCTTTGAGCCAGAAGAAGAGCTCAAAGGGCCCATAACCGCCCAACGGCTCAAGAACTTGCTCGCGGGTACGACGAGGCGAAGAAGAGACTCCGAGACGCAATCAAAGAAAGTAAGCGCCGCTGCTGGTACAAGATCCTAGATGATGTAGAGAACGATCCGTTCGGCGAGGGATACGCGATCGTCACGCGAAAAATAGGAGAAATGGGGCGAATGGAACCGATGGCGGCAGAGGCGATCGAGAAGATAATTGACAAGCTGTTTCCCACCCATCCCACCCGACCTCAATTAGAAATGACGGACGAACTGACGGATGAGATACCCCTTTTTAGCGAGGGCGAACTTATCGCGGCAACTTCTTCCCTGAAGAGCGGTAAGGCTCCGGGACTGGATGGCATTCCCGCGGAAATACTTAAGGCCGTTGCCAAACAACGGCCTGAGCCGCTCCTGGAAATGTACAATCAGTGCCTGGTGCAGGGCGTGTTCAGTCAGCAGTGGAAAAGGGCTAGGCTAGTCTTAATTGAAAAAGCTAAAGGTCAGGCGGGCGCGAAGCCATCGTACAGGCCGTTGAGCCTGCTCGACACTATGGGAAAGACAGGCGAATCGCTAATAAAACCGCGAATATTAAGCGCCGTCAGGGAGGCGGGAGACCTTTCAGACAAGCAATACGGCTTCAGAAAGGGACGCTCAACAATCGGCGCGATCAGAGAAGTAACGGACACGGTCAAGAAAACGGATGAAGCGTGTCATGCGGCCAGGCCATTGGTCTTGCTCGTGACACTAGACGTGAAAAACGCGTTCAATTCGGCTAGATGGGTCGACATTTTGGATTCTCTGCGATCGTTTGGGGTGCCTTGGTACATCATGCGACTCGTAGAGGATTATCTGAGGGAGCGCACGATCGAATACGAAACCGTGGAGGGACGTAAGAGCAGGCCCATAACGGCAGGGGTGGCGCAGGGTTCAATCTTGGGACCGGACTTCTGGGGCATTCTGTACGATGGGTTACTCAGAGTAGAAGTACCGGAGGATGTTAAACTCGTCGGGTACGCGGACGACGTAGCGGCGGTTATAATAGCTAGAAATGTGGAGATCGCGCAGGGCAAATTGAACGCGGTAATGGCCCGGGTGCTAAAATGGATGACCGACCACGGACTACAGCTAGCACTCGAAAAGACGGAGATAGTTCTCTTGACTAGGAAGCGTGTCTCGACCATCATACCGATGCGCGTCGGAGACGTAACAATAACGACGAAGCCGACAGCCAAGTACCTGGGGGTAACCCTAGATACGAAGCTGAACTACGGGGCGCATTTAGACAGCGTATGCGAAAAGGCGGCGATTAGGGTGGCGCAGCTTAGTCGATTAATGGCCAACGTGCGCGGGCCTAGGCCGGCAGTCAGACGACTCTTAATGGCAACCACAAACTCTATTCTTTTATACGGAGCGGAGGTGTGGGCCGATGCCATGCAGAAGAAAAAGTATCGTAAGCAGATAACGGCGGTGCAACGAAGAGGGGCGCTTCGGATCGCGTGCTCGTACCGAACGGTATCCGGGGACGCGTCAATGGTTATCGCGGGGGTGATTCCCGTGGATCTGCTTGCAATTGAACGCAAGCGGATCTACGAGAGTCTCCGGGAATCGGCTAGGGTGGAAATCCGAACCGAGGAACGCGATAGGACGATGCGGAAATGGCAGGAGCGATGGAGTGAATGCCGCCATGCGAAATGGACGAAATCATTGATTAAGGAGGTAGGCCCGTGGGTAGGCAGAAGATGGGGGGAGGTCAATTTTTATCTCACCCAATTTCTTTCCGGACACGGCTACTTCAGGAGTTACCTGTCCGCGATGAACAAGGTAGCGACACCGGGTTGCAAATACTGCGGTGACGAACGGGACGACGTGAGACACACGTTTTTTGACTGCCCTCGGTGGGCTGATAGGCGTAGAATCTTAGAGGTGACGGTAGGGGCATTTACGCCCGACACGGTAGTGAAAACGATGCTTGCTAGCAAGCAGAATTGGGACGACATAACGGCGTTCGTGGAGACGGTTCTCCGCACGAAAAATAGTGACGGGTGCTTAGCTGACTAGACGACGATAGATGACCTATAGGTCGTAACAAGACAGGCGACCCCCCGAAGGAATGCGAAAGCGGCTACCGGGGGGATTCTGGCGGCCATATGAGAGGTGGAGATTTAGTGGGTATGCCTGGCGTCTGTCCCGCGCCAGGAGAGTCCCACACACGGGGAGTTCCGCACGGCTCCTGCCACGGTGCATTAAGCATTTCTCCAACTCTCCGGATAAACAAAAAAAAAAAAAAAAACAACATGATACTATAACAATGACGCTCTCTCGAGTCCCGGTCGACCGACAGGCCGACCGACAGCACAACTCTCTCAAACGTCCGCTCTCGCCCACGTCCCAAATCACACTCTCCCTGGGCCTGCTGGCCCATCTCGGAACTGCTCTTCCGATCTCTCTCTCTCTCTCTCTCTCTCTCTCTCACGCATCCCGCTAGCGTACTTCCCTCTAACCTTCTATCTAGGACCTTACCTTGAGAGAAGCTAGCGAGTATTCTTTATCTCTCTCATACTCACATTCCCACACACATATATACATATCTATGTATATATATATATATATATACACACACATATATATATATATATATAAATGCAGATACATGTACCCAGCCAGAACTTTGAGGATTATATTCAATACCCCAACGGAAGTTTAGAGATTTTTTGGAACTTTGAGGATGACCCTCAAATTTTCCAATATAAAATTCAGCACCCGAGAGGAAGTTTGAGGGTTTTTCTAGAGTCTATTTACTCAGAGTCTGCCCCGGATTGTGATGATTGCTTTAGCAACTCTGGTGAAAGGGATCAAGACCCTCAAAGTTCCAGACTGTTCAAATGTATATATATATGTATATATGTATATACATATATACTAGGGGGGGTTCCTCCCTGCTCGCTCCGCTCGCCAACCCCCCAATTTTAAATGTAAAAACAGATTGATGAATAAAATATTACATTTCTTAAAACATGTATAAATTAAAAAATAATAATAAAATCTTGTGAACATTATATGATTATTATTGAACTATTATATAATTAAGACATTATTTAAATGCATATGAATTATTGCTTCCTCCTCAAGAGGAAGCTTTGTAATAGTAAAATTTTCAGTTTTGCTAATACTTCGTGGAAACGCATTTGGAGGTGTTTGGAGTACGAATCATACGTTTTTAGAAAATGTCCGTGCGGATGGCTATGGCTGTGTGTGTGTGTGTGTGTGTGTTGTGTGTGTGTGTGTGTGTATGTACGTATACCGCCATAATTTGGAACCATGCGACGGATCGAAATAAATTTGACATGCATATATTTTCTAATTCTGAATTTAGGTCATTTTTTATTTTATGATTCTGACCATTTTATGGCCATATATTATAGCCATTTTTCTATTTTGAAAAAATATTTTGCTTTGTTGCTTCCTCGTCAAGAGGAAGCTTTGTAATAGTAAATTTTCAGGTTTGCTAATACTTTCGTCAGGAGACCATGTGGAGATGTTGGAGTAAAGAATCATAACGTTTTTAGAAAATGTATCGGGGATGGGCTGTGTGTGTGGTGGGTTGGTGTGTGTGTTTACGTATAACCACGCATAATTTGAGAGAGCGAACGGAAGATCGAAATAAATTTGACATGGATAAGTTTTGTCTAATTCCTGAAATTATAGTCATTTAGTTTATGATTCGGACCATATTATGGCTATATAGAAGCACTTTTCTTTTATGAAAAAATATTTTGGCTTTTTTAATAAGGATATGATTATCATATGATTCAACAATAGTGTATCTAAAAAACATAAATTTGTCTACTTTTGTCCGAGACTTTTCTGAGTTGACCGATCTGTTCTTTTTTAATGATATAAAAGGTAATTTTCGAATAAACATTATAAATCAACGTCAAAATAAATAGTTAAATGTTTTGAAAAATGATTGAAAAGAAAAAACAACGATATCTCTAGTTATAATAATTTTAAGCAATTTGACAACTTATTTTGAGATAAAAATCAAAACTAGAAAAAAGGGTTTTTTTATGTGTGACGCATTACTGGGAGCTATAAGGTTTTAATTGAGTTGAAATTTAAGGAAAGATTGATCTCTCTTGATCCTTCGCAGTTCTTTTTGTAGCTTATGAAACTTTTAGTTTAAAAGATATTAAGATTCAAATTCTCCACTCCACCCTGTATACTCTGATGGATGAACATTAATTATTTGTTAAACCATACTAAATTTGAATATAACTAAAACCTAGTATATTTACAGAAGTTTCATGGTTCTTATAAAATGTCGATCCGAGGATTGAATTTTGTCTGTGTGTGTATGTGCGTGCAGTGCGTGCGTGACGCGTGATGCGGCGTACGTATACTAGATACATTCTGGAATACGTATCGATCGTAATAGATTGGAACATGCATATGAATTGAGTACATTATTCTTTTAAGTTAGGAACCTAATTTTATTGACCATATATATGGGCCATTTTGTCATTCTTGAAAAATATGTTTTGCTTTTTAGAATGATCATGAGGCGACTCGGTGAGACTCTCTGCCAGGAGCTAATCTGTGGTGGATCATCATGGAAAGTAGTAATGCAACTCGTGTGGCGTCTACATAATCACTATTAAGTTTAAAAACAATAAGCAAAAAGGAACTAGGAGCAAGCTGAAGTCCAAGGTTGGCAGCGGTTTTTCATAATAATGATTATACCAATATATTCAACAATAGTGTATTAAAAGAACATAAATTTGTCCACTTTTCCCCCAAGATTTTCTAGATTGCTGATCTGCTTCAATTTTTTATGAAAAAGTAAGATATTTTTTCGAAGTAAACATAAATATCGCAAAAATAATATTAAATGTTTTTGAAAAATTGATGACACATAATAAAACAACGATATCTGCTAGTATGTAAAAATTTAAGCATTATTTTGACAACTATTTTTTGAGATAAAACTAA
The DNA here is from genome assembly GCA_012977825.3 of Pteromalus puparum. Classification (NCBI taxonomy): domain Eukaryota; kingdom Metazoa; phylum Arthropoda; class Insecta; order Hymenoptera; family Pteromalidae; genus Pteromalus; species Pteromalus puparum. The sequence goes on along the minus strand of CM053169.1, from coordinate 20,869,504 downwards.
AAACGAGAAAAAATGTGTGATGAACTGAACATTTATTATTTGTTAACACATATAATTGATAATAAAGCTTAGTATATTTTGAGAGTTTCATGGTTTTCAAGGAGTTCAAGCGAGCTCTATCTTTTGATATCCACCTTAACCCCCATCCCGATACCGCCTCCCGTACAAGTGTCTTCCTAACCTAATCCTTTTGTATGAATAGTAAGCGAATATTTAAATCAAAGAATTGAGTTGAATTGTCCCATGTAATTAACTTGCACTAGCAGACATAGGAGGAAGCTAAGTGGCCAAATTGGCAGCCGGATATTTTTATTTGTCTAGATTTGACGTGATAATATATATATTCATGTACTGTTTTTGTGGCATTTATTTCGAAGATCAAAAATAATATCTGGACATAAAAAATGCCTGCCTCCTCGCGAAAACTTTGCCAAACTTTACATTTTCACTCTCACCTGACGCTTATGAGTTGATTAGCGTATTTTTAAAGATGTTGCGACGAACTGGTCAAACCTGAAATAGCTGGCTCTGCAGTGGGCAAGTCAATGTAACCAGGTATTTCTTAAGAAACCTATATGATAGAATATCAGATATATAAAGAAGATAATAGAATGAAAGAAGCTTGTGTTCAAATCCTCATTTTGTGAGGATGAGCATTAAACAATTTAAAAGCAATGGATAAGTGGTCAGGTAGATGCGTAATAGTAGTCACCTGAATCAATAATAATTACATTCTGGTGTGATCCAAACAATTTAATAAGATTTACAACAAATAAGTAGTCAAACGCAGTTAATGACCACACACAAATGACATCTCTTGTTAAAAAATATAAATTAGTTCAAACTAAACTACTGTGCAAAAAATTTTCGGAAAAGAATATTTGCGACAAGACAGACTTTTAAAAGAGAACGTTATACATTATATCGTAACGAGATAATACATCTGAAAAATACACGTAATTCGACAAAAAAGTATAAAGAAATTATTCAGTAGATAACCGTATGTTTTCCTTACAATAGTTGCTATCGAAAAAATAAATGTCATATAAATGTAGAAATGTGGGACACTATCAAGAAGTAAATATATATTTGATTACATAATAAGGGAGATAGAACATTATGCAAAATTAAAAATGAGATTAAAGAAAATGAGAACCAGGGCTAGTAGTTAATAGATGAAATTTCAAATTTATTGATGAGAGAGTATTTCAGCGGAATGGAAGCAGCTTGGCAGCTACAGAACTCATTTAGATGGTAGAAGAGGCATACTGTTTCAGACGTTTGAGCGTTCATAAAAAAGATCAGAAAACATTATTTTTGAAAGAACATAAAGGTCGCAGCACTTACGGAACAAGAAACAAATTACAGTGGATGGTTTAACTTAATAAGAATAAGATATTTTTGGTTCCGAAAGAATATTAAATATGGTTAAAAATTCGAACATTAGAAATTGTGAATAACACAAATTTTCGATAAACGATGCGCAATATAAAGAGGTGCCATTGACGATTAAATGTAGTATCCCAAGATAGTGAACAGATTCTTTTGAAGTTGATCTAAACAGAATACAAGGTAGCTACTTTTTGAAGATTACGAATTATAAAATAACTGGTATAACGTATAAAGAAAGCAGGCCTCAGCTAGGGTTAGTAGCTGATAGACTCTTGTGTATAATATTTTGAAGAAGATTGTCAAATAAGTTTACCATTTAATTAGGTATGATTTTTTGGCTTGGTCATAGTACAGAACACATCCAAGGAAATACAATTTTGGAATAGTTAAAAATTTTTTACGTGGAAGATTTAATAAATAAAGAAAATAACTTTATCTCATATGACAAGGTATATTAGAGAACAGAAGAAAGGTGTTAGAAGGATGAATTACCAGAATGACAATCTTATTCGTCAATGATGAGATATGTCTTAACCGAAAATTAACTTCAAAGTGACAATCTCATTTCAACAAATGGTAAATCATTATATGAGATAACACTGGTATTTTCACAAGAACTTATTATACAAAACTAACATTTATTTTATGATGGCCTAGGAAAACTGAAATATCAACTAAACAAATTACTTAAAAAGAAATCGCGTATTAATTGTAAACGGACTGTCGTCGCTATTTTCGGGCAAAAAAAAGGAAATGAGACATTGGTGGTTTAAAATCCACCAAGTAGAAGCTAGAGAACAGGCGTAATAACATAGCAAACACACTTACATCCGTGGACTTTTAAAAGATAGCAGAGGACAGACGCGAGCGATGGACAAACATTTTTGACTAAATTCATACAAACAACCATTCCACACATGTTTTTACAAAAAATCAAAAATAATATACTATAAAGCTTCTTTAGGAAGGCGGCGATTTTTTCAGATGGAGGAAGAATTTAAATTATGTGTGCAGTTGATTTATAAATTGATTTATTTAGAATCAAAGATGAGAATGATCAAAAATCAATATTCTCGTAAAATAAAAAATCGCGCAAAGGATCATTGGACTGACTAGCTTCTCATTGGTAAAGGATGATATTAATGGAAACTTGTCCTTTTACTAATTATAATAATTCGCTTCTTTTCTACAAAATATTGAATGCATTAAGTAGTATTTTACTATATGTTTGCTCAAGCGGGAGCATCTACTTTATAGGCGATTTATGAATATAAAAATCGTTTTACATTAAAGAGATGGATTCAGCTTATCGTACCAGTTAAAGATGATCTGATCTTCTCGATGACAAAATTTTGTTGGTTTCTACTAATTTAATCTAATTAATGAAAGTAGAATACAAGCATACAAAATGATAGCGTCAGAAATATATAATATTAAATATTATTGCTTTACGAATAAGCAATGTATCATGTTATGCAAATGCAACATGATCATCTATTACCTGGCAATACTTCGAAAATCAGTTATCTTGTCAGGAAGAGTTGATGAAGACTTTTACTTTTATAGATTGAAAAAGATGGACGTTTAGAAAATTTAGAAAAATTATACATGAGAATGCAGTAACGGTTCATCAAGATGTGAGAATTATTTGGATATTAGTAATGAAATTTAATTATAAATTTGTCATAGAACATGACTATCAATTGAAATAGTATGATAAAGGTAATATTGAGTCAGACACAAGTACTAAGAATATTATAAATGACACATCAATCTGAGTACCAAGAAACTTTCGATTACTAAGAAATCATCATGATAAATAAATAATTAGCACCGTAGACATGAATTGTAATGATTGTCCAACTTAATTACGACATAACAAATTAAGTACTACAAACATAATTCACTATTTACATTATCGTTATTCATATGATGCATCACAAATAATAATAATCACTGAATGGTAAATAAAAATAGATCTAAATTGTACATCGATATACAAAATTATAAAGTTTTAAATGTTATTTTTGGCATCATGGCTAATAGCTTATTCAGGCAATTAACAATAGACAATTAAAAAGACTCTAAGTAAACAGGGAAAGAACACATAATTTTGAAGCTTAAGATATCTTAAAAGCTAATGATAAAATAAAACAACAGAAAGAAAGAGATAACAGGTGCTATAAATGCTATAAATCCAAAATTTATTAAATGATATTGTTTTTTACTGCCAGTTGCATCAGGTAGAAAAGAAACCCCGAATCAATATATATTCAGGGGCAAAACAAAAAAAGTTTGAATGATTATACATTCGAAACGTAATGGATTTCTTATAAGAATGCCACAAATAAAGCGATAAATTGTGCTATAATAATGGCTAATAAATCCAAATGATGATACTTGATTTGTGCTTTTGTACCGGCAGAGTTATCAGCGTACGTAGAAAGATTTTTTTCAGGGTTTTTGATGTTTCAGGTTTGCCCCATGTAAATGACTTAAAAATTTAGTGTATAATAGGTGTTAATTATTCAATATCAATATTTGTTAGAAGGATTCGCTATTATAGTTTTTGAGTATATACCGAGATTAAAAATTCAACTGTCTGGTGTATAATAAAGAATGATCGAATACTTAAATTTTTCACGGTAAACATAGGCAAATTTTTAATTCACGTTTAGGAGAATATTAAGCAATTTAATTTTATTAACTTTCCGGAATTTTGTTGGAAAAACTGAAATATCTCAAAACTAAGAAAATACTATAAAAAAAAAGCTAGATTAATATGTAAAACGGACTATTCGTCCCCTAGTTCATACAAAAGAACAAGGAAAATGAATTGGTGGGTAAATCACAGTAGAAGAGAGAAACAGGGTATACGATACGCACAAAACACACGAACACACACACACTAACACTACACACACGCCAGGACCTACATCGTACGGACATTTCTAAAACAAATTTTTCGACTAAAATTCATCAAAACAAAACTTCCGCACAGTTTTACAACAAACTCGCAGAATTAACTAATTACAAGAGCTTCTTAGAAGGAAGCAATTTAATAAAAAAGTAGTATCATTGATATTAAGACTATAAGGTTGTGGAACCGAAGACAAGAAAGGTAATGTCAATTTCTTCGAACTCAATGATTTTACGTTTGTACGATTCAGTATGTTATAATAACGCCTAAAATGAAATTTAAAAATGAGAAAAGGGGGGAAAAATACAACAAATGTCTGCAAAAATCAAAATACATGCTTTTCCGAATTCAGAATTCGTAAAGTGGATATAAAATGACCGAATTTGTAGACATCGTAAGCTGGATCGAAAATATTGGGTAATATACATAAATACAACACACGCGCGCACACACACACAGCACACCCCACCGGGCGCCAAGTCACGACCACACTCCACACATCATGGACATTTGTGTAAAACCCGGTGATTCGATGGTACAACTGAAATGGATGTTTAAGGAGTTTGAGGAGAGTCAAAAATTTACTATTAAGCTCTCTAGAGGAAGCAAAAAATAGTCAACGTACCAGAGTTATCTAGATGCAGAAATCCATAAAAAATGATGTGTATCTAAGATTTGTAATTATTCTCAATATAATAGATGTCAAACAAGATTGATTATTGTCAAGTGTATGTTAGTAAGATTATCAGAAAATTTGAAATAATTGAAACTGTGACGAGAAGAAAAAGAAGGACAATAATATAAAAGAGAGAACGTAATCTTGTATTATTATAGGACATGCTGTTAATAATTTACTTAGTTTTTCGTAAGTAGTTAATGATTATTTGTAGCACTTTACATGAAAAAGTTTCAATTCAAATTTTACTGTTCAAAGCATATCACCGTTTTATCTTTCGTTATTTATTTTTTATGCTTATTATTTTTATTTTTTTTTTTCTTTTTTTTTTTTTATTTGTTTCTTTTTTTATTTTTGAACAACTGGCGAGAGGAGAGGAATAGAGAGGAGCTGCTTGATTAGGCTAGCTATGATCAGATGGTGTGCGCATTGTAAGAGAGAACTTAAGGAGGAAGGATGATAGAGTGACCGAAACGCGAATTGATGATATAAATTAGAGCAGATAATATATTGAAAAACGGGGGTACAAGGAAACTAGTGCTCTGGATGGCTACGCAGAGATGTATGAGGGAGTCTAGAGCGAGATCGGCAGGTAAGACTCTCAGGGTTTAGAGTGGCTCAGGTATGAGGTCACGGTGATTATTAGATGATGTAATACAAATTTAATGATATTTATGAATCAATTTAAGTATATTGCATTTTCATCATTTTATTTTAACTTTAGAAAGAAAATTTGAATTGTAAAAATTCGATCGAATTTAATTATTTTCATTTTTCAATATTCATTAAACTTTAGATCAATATATCAAATTTCATTTTTTTTTGAACAAAACATTTTCATAATATCAATGCAGTATTAATTATGAATTATTGGTCGATATTTTATAAAATAAAAAAAAAAACAAAACAACAGCAAAGAGACAGTTACCTGAAGTATATTATAGTATACTAATACAATATAGGTTTTGAAGTACGGTCGCTTGTTGTGGGAAGAACTGTCACATAAATAATGATCTTTATAATTAACAAGTTATGATATTTGTTTAAGATTAAATTTGGCATTTGGTTACATTTATAGGAAAGTGAGCGAGCTGAAGGTTATAGAAGAAGTAGGAATTTGGTAGGATTAGCCACAGCGCACGAACAGTAAGATCTGACTCCAAGAACCGCGGACCGCGTTCCATAACGTGATCCATACCCCGACGAAGGGATGCAAGTCTGCAACACGTTATACTAGTATTTGTTGGAATTTTAATTTCGGACATTAGTGTTATGCTTTATGGAACTAAATTACAGCTTAAACAACGTCTTCTAAGCCATAAATGAACAGAAATAGCATTTGGTACTAGCTTTAGTGATGTTAAACATTAAACTATGACTGCATTATCGACTTATTATATAACTCGTACATAACAGGAATATGTCGTAATGATTTACTCTTCTATCGTTGCTTTGATTTAATTTATTTTTTTTGTATACCCCGGAGAGTTGGCAGGAACTGCCTTAATGCACATGGCAAGGAGCACGTCGCGACGACCCCCGGGAGGATACTCAACACTGGCGCGGCGACACGACGCTAGGAGCATACGCCACCTAAAAGATCACAAGCTTTCATCATAGGCCCGGGATCCCCCGGTAGGACGCTTCCGACTAAGTCGGGGGATCATGCTTGTTACGACTATAGGATCTAATATCGTCGTCTAGGTCAGCTAAGCAAGCCGTCACTAGTTGTTGGTGCGGAGAGCGTCCGCGCGAACGGCTCGTATATGGTGTCCAATTACTGTTGCCTAGAAGCATAGTTTTACACGTACCTGTGTCGGGCGGAATGCCCCTACGTCACCGATCTAAGATTCTACCTATCAGACCAACGAGGAGGCAATCAAAACGTGTGGTCTCACGTCGTCGTCTCGTCACCTGAGTAGTGAGCACGCGGTGTCGCGACGCTAGCTTGTTCATATCCGCGGACGATAGTCCATGGAGGTAGCCGTGTCGAAAAAGAAATTGGTGAGTGATAATTGCCATCACCCACCATCTTCTGCGTACCAGCCTATCCTCCTTAATCAATGATTTGTGCATTTTTCATGGCGGCATTCACAATCCATGGCCATGCATTCGCATCGTCTAGACGCGTTCTCGGTTGATTTCACCCGTAGCGAGGTTCCGGAGACGTCGTAGATATGTAGCGTATCATGCAAGCGATCACGGAATCGAATGGACCGCGATAAACGCATTGACGCGTCCGCCGGATCGTCGGGGAGTACAGCACTGCGATGCGCGAAGGCACCCTCTCGTTGCACGCCGTTATCTGCTACGATACTTATTTTTTTGCATGCATCGGCCGTAACCACCTCGCTCCGTATAAAGAATGAGTTGTGGTATGCGCAATTGAAAGTGTCCTGACGCAGGCGTAAGGCCCGGCAACGTTGTGCATTAAATGACTAAGGCGCGCCACCCTACTCGCCGCCTTTTGCATCCGCTGTCTAAATCGCACGTAGTTTCAGACTTCGTATTAGGAGTACCCCCAGGTTTTTGGCTGTCGCTTGGTCGTTATTATGTGACGCTCTCCGACGCGCATGCGGTATGATGGCGAGACACGCTCAGTAGTCAGAGAACTATCCCGCTTTCGGAGTGTAGTGTAGTCGTGGTCGGTAGTGCCATAGCCCGCGGCATTACCGGCGTTCTTAGCCATGCGCGAGATCGTCCACATCGAGTATTATAACCGCGCTACGTGTCCGGTGACACGACAGAGGTTTAAGCGATCTCCAGGACTTTATGCTGCTGAGTAAGCCATGTACGAACCCAGAATCGGTCCAAGATGACGTGCCGACCCTCGTTAATGGCGTGCTCTTACGTCCTTACGAGGTTTCGTATGCGAATCGTGCGCATCCTCAGGATAATCTATGAGTGAATGATGTACAAGGCACACAACGCCTAGCAGAGAACAAATGAGCGACATTAGCGAAATTGAACGCGTTTCACGTTAGTGTCACGAGAGACCATGGCTGG
>CM053169.1:20779430-20859072 GCA_012977825.3 Pteromalus puparum | reverse complement strand
AAAAAAAACGCGTATATAAATTGTAAAAACGGACTTTCGTCCCACTATCTTCTAGCAAAAACAAAGAAAATGAGACTTGGTGGGTTAAAATCCACCAAGTAGAAGATGAGAAACAGGCGTATACATACGCACACACACACACACACACACACACACTAACACACACACACACACATACATCCGTACGGACATTTTCTAAAAACACAATTTTTCGACTAAAAATTCATCAAAACACACTTCCCACATGTTTTTACACAAACTCCAAAAATTACTATTACAAGGCTTCCTTAGGAAGGAAGCAATTTAATAAAAAATTGTATCATTGATATCTCAAGAACTATAAGGTTGTGCGACGAGACAAGAAAGGTAATTCAATTATCTTTCGAATGCTCCAATATTTTTACCGTTTGTAACGATCAAATGTTACAATAAACGCCTAAAATAATTTTTAAAAATTGAGAAAACGAACATACAACAAAAACTGTCTGGCAAAATTAAAAATAACTTCTTTTTCCGAATTCAGAATTCGAAAATGGATATACATGCCAAATTTTGTAGACATTCGTAGCCTGGATTCGAAAATATTGCGGTATACATACACTCACACACACGCGCGCACACACACACACACACACACACACACACACACACACATCCATACGGACATTTTGTAAAAACTCGTGATTCGAACTGTACAAACCTAAAAATGGATTTCTAACCTATTTTTGAGAGAGTCAAAAATTTCACTATTACAAAGCTTCCTCTAGGAGGAAGCAAAAAATAGTCAACTGTACGCAGTTTCATCTAGATGCAGAAATCCTAACAAAATATTTATTCAAAATTATTTTTATTTATTCTCAATATAATAACATGTCAAACCATATATATTATTTCAATTTATTTATTAAAATTATCGAAAATTTTTAACTAATTAGAAACTTACAGACACAGAACACAAAGCACACAAATAATCATAAAAATATAAAACAAGTTAATTTCGTATTATTATAGGACATGCTGTAATAATACTTAGTTACTCGTAAATAGTTAATGATTATTTGTACACTTTTACATGAAAAAAGTTTCAATTCAAAATTTTACCTTGTTCAAATAGCATATCACGATACATGTAATCTACGTACTGTTATTACGCACGGCGTATATTTAGAGTACGAGCATAGCGAGCTCGCTACGCTCAAGCACTAACTATCTGCCGTTGTAATAAAATACTAACTTAAGTTACAAGTATTATATACTTCCAAAAATGAATGATATAACTAAATAGCAGTACATTAATTATAATACTTAAAACTTTTTTTAAGTAAAAGTGTCTGTAGGACGGAGGATGATATGAGGTGGAGTCTTAGGGGAGGAGGATTGGCATCTAAGACTCCCGTGGTTATAGGGCTCCAGGCGATGATTCCACGGTTTTTTTTAGATTATTGTATACAAATTCTAATTATAAAAATGAATCAATTTTAATTATTGCATTTTCAAATTTATTAACTTTAGAAAAAAAATTTCTAATTGTAAAAATCGATCAATTTTAATTATTTCATTTTCAAATTCATTAACTTTAGAAAAAAATTCATTTTGAACAATAACCATAATTTTATATAATTCAATCATGTCATTAAATTATATGAAATTATTGGTGATTTTTATACAATAAAAAAAAAAAAAAAAAACAAAAAAAAAATCAACGCACCTGAAGTATATTATATTATGACCCTAATACAATATACTTTTGACAGTACCTCTTGGTTGGTGTGGAAAACTGTCATCTAAATAATGATCTTTCATAATCTACTAAGTTACTATATTTGTTTAAGATCCTCAAATTTCGGCATTGGTTCCATCTTATAGGAACAGTATTACACTGAAGTTATTAGAGAGTAGGAATTTGTAGGATTCAGACACACAGTAGATCTACTCAGCCGCGTTCTAAACCGGTGATCTACCGCACGAAGGGATGCCAAGTCTGCTAACTTACTATACTTGTTTGGAATTTTTAAATTTCGACATTGGTTTCATCTTATGGAACTAAAATTACACTTAACCGTCTTCTAAGCCTAAATGATACAGAAAATAGCTTTGGTACTGCTTTTAGTGATGTTTAAAAATTAAACTAATCATTAATCTCTTAATTTATATAAATACTTAACAGACAATATGTCTTAAGCATCTAACTTCTTCTCATCTTGCTTATTTTATTATTTTTTTTTGTTTATCCGGAGAGTTGAAAGAAATGCTAAATGCCACCATGGCAGGACCCGTGCGGCGGACTCCCGTGTGTAGACTCTCCTGGTGCGCGGGACAGACGCCCGGGCATACCCACTAAAACTCCACCTCTCATTATCGGCCGCCGAGGATCCCCCCCGGTTAAGCCGCTTCGCATTCCTTCGGGGCGTCACCTGTTTGTTACGACCTGATAGGTCATCTATCGTGCTTTCTAGATCACCTAAGGCACCGCGTCAGCTATTTTTCGTGCGAAACCGTCCCCACCAACGCCCGTTATGTTCCGTCCCAATTCTGCTTGTACAAGCATCGTTCACTACCGTGCGGGCGGAGAATGGCCCCCTACCGTCACCTCGTAAGACTTCTACGCGCTACTCAGCCCACCGAGGGCAATTCACACAAAAACGTGGTGTCTCCACGTGCGTCCCGTCTCGTCACGCCATGTATTGCCAAACCCGTGCGCTACCTTGTTCCAGTCGCGGACAGAATAACTCCTGAAGTAGCCGTGTCCGGAAAAAAGTTGTGAGATCAAAAAACTTGACCTCCCCCCCATTTCTGTCCCCACGGGTCTACCTCCGTTCAACGTCAATGATTCTCGTCCACTTTTGCATGCGCGCATTCACTCCACTCGCTCCTGCCATTTTCCGCATCGTCCTTATTCGGCGCTTCCCTCGTCTCGGATGTTCCAACCCTTAGCCGATTCCGGAGCTCTCGTAGATCCTGCTTGCGTCTCAATTGCAAGCAGATCCACGGGAATCACCCCAGCGAACCATTGACGCGTCCCCGGATGACGTTCGACTGAGCACCGATCGAAGCGCCCCTCTTCGTTGCACTGCCGTATCTGCTACGATACCTTTTTTCTTCTGCATGCATCGGCCCACACCTCGCCCTCCGAATAAAAGTAATAGAGTTGTGGTTGCCATTAAGAGTTGTCAGTCTGACTGCCGGCCTAGGCCCGCGCACGCTTCGGCCACCTTAATCGACCTAAGCTTGCAGCCACCCTAATCGCGCCCTTTTCGCATACGCTGTCTAAATGCGCCCGTTTTTAGCGGGTAAGTTTCAGCTTCGTATCTAGCCGATTACCCCCAGGCTACTTGGCTGTCGGACTTCGTCGTTATTGTTACGTCTTCCGACCGCCGATCGGTATGATGTCGCAGACACGCTTCCTAGTCAGAGAACTATCTCCTCTTTTCGAGTGCTAGCTGTAGTCCGTGCGGTCATCGCATCTTAGCACCCGGCCATTACCGCGTTCAATTTGCCTGCGCGAGATCTCAGCATTCTAGCGATTATAACCGCCGCTACTCCGTCCCGTCGTACCCGACAGTTAACATCCCGGTACTTCACTCTGAGTACACGCATCGTACAGAATGCCCCAGAAGTCCGTCCCAAGATGTGAACCCTGCGCCACCCCTAGCCGTCATCGGCCTGCCTCTTACGTCCCTCGCCGGTTTCGCTATTCGATCGTGCGCTCCGCAGATAATCGCTCTACGAGTCGCATGATGCTACCAAGGCACCCCCAAACGATCGCCAGGAGATCGCAAAATGTCACCCGCATCTCAGCCGAATTTGAACGCGTTTTCAGCGTCTAGTGTCACGAGCAAGACCACCCTAATGCCTGGCCGCATGACACGCTTCATCCGTTTCTTGACCGCTGTTCCTTACTTCTCTTGAATCGCGCCGATTGTGAGCGTCCCTTCTGAAGCCGTACTTGCTGTCTGCAAAGGTCTCCCGCTGTCCCTGACGCGCCTTCAATATTCGCATTTTATTTAGCAATTCGCCTGTCTTTCCCATAGCTGTCGAGAGCAGGCCTCAACGGGTCCTGTACGATGTTCTCGCTCCCACCTACCTTTTAGCTTTTTCAATTAAGACTAGCCTAGCCCTTTCCACCGCGGACTGAAACACGCCCGTCTGCACCAGCACTGATGTACATTCCAGGAGCGCTCAGAACCGTTGTTGGCAACGCGCCTTAAGTGTTTTCCGTGGGAATGCCATCCTAGTCCCGCGAGCCTTACCGCTCTTCAGGCGAAGAAGTTGCCGCGATAATTCCCTCTCGCCTAAAAAAGGGCGTATCTCATCCGTCGGTTCGTCGTCTTTCTAATTGCAGTCGGGTTGGGCATGGGTGGCGAAACAGCTGTCAATTATCTTCTCCGATCGCCTCTGCCGCCACGGTTCCATTACGCCAATTTCTCCTATTTTTCGCGTGACGATCGCGTATCCCTCCGCCAAACGGATCGTTCTCTACATTGCATTCTAGGATCTCTTACCAGCCAGCGGCCGCTTACTTCCTTTGATGCGTCTCGGAGTCTCTTCTTCGCCTCGTCCGTTACCGCTGATGCAAGTTCTTGAGCCGTGGGCAGGTTAGGGCCCGTTGAGCCTCTTTACTTCTGGCTCGAGGCTTTGCTTGTCTAAGCTTCAGCAATTTCGGCCCGTCCACAGTAACCGCGAACGTCTGAGGTGCCCGGTGGCATACTCGGGGCATCGTTCGCGTCGCACATCTCGGGTGATTAGCCTAGTAGTGCGTCTCTCACTAGGATTTCGGCTTTCTCCACATCGCCTGAGTGCGTCCGAAGCTCAATTTAGAAGGTATTTCTGCGCTTCGAATCACCCTCCGTAAGCGCCCTCCGATTAAGACGTCACTCCAGTGCTTCCATCGTGCGTTCCCGGCTGTTTCGGCCTACTTCGCCTCTCGCGCGTTCTTCCCTCTATATAAAAAGATGCCAAACTGGTGCGTCGCTAGCCAGTAAATTCTTCCGTTAACGTGCCAGCCCTATCTTGGCGCCGATCGTAGTTTCCCCACGCGAAAGTTACATCGTATCGACCTCCCGATACACTGGTCTGCCCGGTAGGTAGCTGTAATTTCCCTCGTTCGCAACTACAGTTCCTATCCTTCCTGCCCATCTCAAGTATCGCCCTACCTCTCCTATTCGTCTGTGGCAGCGCCCACTCTGTCGCTCAGCGCGTAAAGTCGCCGCCCCGACTACTAGGTCCCAGAACTCTTTCTATCGCGTCTTCTAGCGGCCCCTAACTTGTCGCGAAGTCGGCCTGCAGTTAGGTTCGGTGATCAGATACACGCTTGAAGTAAGTGACGCGACCCACCCTCACCCGCACGTAATCGTCCTCCCGCTGTACCGTCATCCGCGATTCCCGCTTGGCACGCCAAACAGCGGCAGTTCGCCGCCGCTTGCGACACCCAGCACGGTGCATCTCCGGTCCCAGTATACTGCCCCTCACTTTATGAGGAGGATATCCACACTCTCCTCTGCCGATTGAGCTCGGTAGGAGATCGTGAGCCAGCCTGCCTCCTGCGCAGATTACCTTGCAGTATTGCGCGCATTTTTTGGGGTCTAGCCGCGTTTTAGAGCGTTGCGGAAGACGCGCACGCTCCGCGTTCCTAGAGCATGCCGCCGTTCCTATCACAGGCACTTTGCCTTCTATGTACACAAGAAACACCTTCATTTCTTGAGCGGCACAGAGCACCTGCTCGGCTTCGGTGCCAGCCCGCACCACACTGTCCAGCAGCTGGCTGCTTCTGTCGGCGGACCCTTACATTGCGCCCGACCTGGCGACACCCAGTTACGGACCGTATCCGAGGCCACCGTCTTGGCATCGGGCGCTGGGCGCCCTCGCTCGAACCGCACCGCAGTTGCACCCACCGATACTGATCTTGCTATCCTCTGTTGCCTGGTCTGGTCCATTTCGACCACTGCCACCCTCTGCTCTCTCGAGTTTGGTTCGAAGAGGTGCACTTTGGTATCTTGTTCGTCGCACCCCGTGGCCACAGCGATGGCGCCGCAGACTTCCTCCTTTGTCGTATGGCCGTCAATGTCCCTGATCTCCAGTGTAGTTACCTGATTCCGGTCTTATGAGGATTGCGTCTCCCCTCTGCCGCGAGGTCTTCCCTGCGCTTTTCCTCAATTGTTGAGGCTGGCTTTGTTCCTGTTTTTTCTGTCCTTTCTTCTTTGTTCTTCTTCCTGCAGCTAGCTGCCAAGCCCCTTGTGTGTGTGTATCTGCAGCTTCCTCTTGCGTTTTGCTTGTAGACGGTGCAGATCTATCCTCCTTCTTGTCTTTTTTGGCGGGGGTACCGCCGTCTCCGTCGAATGATGTCCGCCCCCTCTTCTTTGGCTTGCAAGACTTCGAATGGTCTTCTCCAGGTTGTTGAGATGGCAACTTTTTCGCGCCATCCTCCATCTTGTCGAGAAGCGTGAAAACTTCAATCATAATAGCTCCTATTACCGGTAGTCCCTCTTTGATTGTTGTATTCACGTTCGTCTGCTTTATTCAGAAGTTTTTATCATCTCTCTGTTCGTTCGTCTTATTTCCCAGCAACTTTTTCCTCGCAGGTGGCCCGTGTTTTTTAGGCCATAACCTATCACTGTCAATATTTTCGTATTCAGCGCACTCATCGCGCTAATGCTATACAGTGCTGCGGTTGACGTTGATGGATTGGGTATCCACCGTCTTGTGATGCTTGGTGCACCGTTTAGGTGTCAACTGTCAGGTTTCCCTGTACTCTTTTCTGGTTCGTTTCCTAGTATTCATTGACTCGATTTTCTCTCGTCCCGGATGTGTCCGGCCACCGCGGATCGCCCGTCTAATGGGGCAGCTGAGCATGGCCCAACACATGACTGAAGGCGGTGGCGCAGACTGGTAATATCATATCAGAAATACTAGCGGGCGCTGTCGCACTAGCCTCTCCGCTCTCTCGATCGCTCCACTGCCGAACAAAAGTTGATTGGCTTCTCTGGAGGAGTTTCTAACAGCGTCACACGACATTCACACACTCGCTCAACCGCTTGACTGATACCAAGCTAGGTAACCAGCCTCCCGTCTTGCCGTCCGCAGAAGCCAAAGATGGTTCAGGTCACTTCGGCGCGCACCTCCGGATCGCCTCCCCATCCAGATCTCTCGCTTTGCAGCTCACGGGTCCCGCACAGGCGCACAACACGGCCGGCCTGTTTTGGTCCACGAAGCTATTTTATTTCTGCTTTAACCCTCCAAGTTACCTCGGCCGAGCACTCCCCTATCCGCCACCGAGGAGACGCGCCGCATACGGGGTTGCAGGTCCCGGCGCCGGCATTCTTGCTTTATTACCTTATCAAATTTTACTGTAATTTATTTAATGAATCTGTACTAATTCTACTTTCTGAATTAGGAATCAACATTTTTAATGCGGCCATATTTTACTATTTACGTAGTAAAAGTATGACCGTTTCAAGCCCAATAACGTAGAGAGAAGATTTTGATTCAATTGAGAACATACAAACAATCGACTCTAGAGAGAGGGCAGTAAATAGACTGAGTATCAAAGTGTTCTTAGTTTATATCGCATCAGTAATATGAGTAACTTTGTGGTGATGAACGTCATAATATGAACATAGTACGGGGAGTAAGAGGAAACTTTAGAGGAAGTGGAGGGAAGTGGAAGGGTAAGTGGAGGGGGAGTGGAGGGGAGATGGAGGAGGTGGCGGAAAAGCGGATGAGAAGTAAAGGAGGTGGAGGGGAAGTGGAGGGAAAGTGGAGGGGATGGAGGAAGTGGAGGGGAAGTGGAGGGAAGTGGAGGGGGGTGGAGGGGGGTGGAGGAAAGTGGAGAGGGGTGGAGGGTGGAGGGGCAAATTATGAAAAAATAACGTAAATTTTGAAATAATTTAACGTTATTAAGTGGAGGGCTAGGTGGAGGGGGTGGAGGGGGTGGAGGGGCAAAATCCGAAAAAAATAACGTGAATTTTGAAACAATTTAACGTTATTAGGTGGAGGGGCGGAGGGGAAGTGTGGAGGGGAAGGTGGGAGGGGGTGAGGCGGCGGTGGGAGGGGGGTGGAGGAGATTTCACTTTAAAATCACGCTTACAACTATATAATATAGGAAGATACATAGATCAATAATATAAAATTATAAACGTTTATAACGAGTTGCCTTGTGTGCACTCGTTACGTCCCTCTCTCCCCTATACTATATCATCATATTATAATAAACATGTTCTATCTGTAAACAGTTTTGTATAACATCCAAAGAAACATACAAAGAAAATGTAATTGTATTAAATGACAACTTTTGTTATTCACTTTAATAGTACACATAGAAAAAGCACTTACACTGGTATAACGAGAGGATTCACTGAGAGCACAAAGCAGAGAATTTGTGCGCACTGGTATTCTGCAGCCGGTTTTAGAGGCAGAGATCAAGGCCAATCCCACCCGTTCGCGAATCTCATGCGCGCGCACTCAAGGACATTCGCTACTTCCTACTCTCGCGCGGATCCGAGGCCGACCGCGGCCTCCCACACTCACGCGCATCNGGCCCCCCGCGGCCCCCCCCCCCCCCCGCTCTCGCGTCATTGGCCACCTCTACCTTTCGCGAGCAGCGAAGGCCGCGCGCTACCTCCCTCCCTTTTCACGTGAATCGAAGGCCGTGGGTTATCCCCCAATTGAATGCGCGCAGCACGCATGAGTTATATGAACCATATTAGTCACTTATTCATCGCTTGTTGTCGACCACTTTCCATATGCCGTATCGATCGCCTCGGCTCTCGATACCTGCAACAATAAGGTGTTTATGCTTTCGGACGTTGGCACGTACAGCGGAGCACGCATCGAGCACGCATAGAGAACAATGGAAGAAAGACTAAACAAACAAAATTACAGACCTTTTAAAAGGCTCTTGCATCGGCAACGAGCCAGTCTCTGTCGGGTTTCCAAGCTGTAAAGCGTATCAATAAACGTTATAAAATCGATACCCAATTCCTTACCTGCAAATCTACGTACGCGCTGCAATACGTACACTTAACCTCATGCGCATAAAGCGCATACGCGTCGACTCTGGATACTTCCAATTAACCTATGACCAGCACTGGCAGGAGTTTTCCCAAATTCAAAGTTTTAATCAACGGTATGCATATACTATAATTAATCTAGAATGATTATAACATTATGACAAATGAAGTTTTAAAAGGCTTCACAATATTTAGTCATCTCTTTTTTTAAGAGAGAGAAATATTTGTTTCAGTAGAAAAAGAAAAAAATTGTTATTTGATTAAATAATTTTTACATCTATATAATGTACTAGACTGCTAGCAGATGTCTCTATAATAACCTTGACATACTTTTATCAATATTAAATAAATCCTTTCTTCACGTGTGAGGCTGGTAGCAGCAGTCGTGCAGGCGTCCACTTTCTCTCTCTCTCTCTCTCTCTCTCTCTCTCTCTGCAATAACCTTGACATACTTTTATTAACCTTGAATTAATCCCCACTATTTTGTTTCAATAACCTTGTGAGTAGGTTCAACCTTGAATGAATGTACCTCCTATCCCTCCCCAACCAAATTTATTACATTTTGAGCTTGAATTATGCTGTATATAAGGAGCGCTACAACCACATCGAGTCACTTCTTTCCTCTCGTTGAAAAGAAAAAAGGGAATAATGACGACACTTGTTGAAGAATGTTCAACATACATTAAATTTTTAGAAGAAGCAGCTAATCTTCTAAGGTCGCTTCCTCAAAGTGATGTGATAGAGCGTTGGAAAAAACATTATCAACTTGCTCTGAAGACTTTGCGAAAAGTTTTAAACAATAAAAGTCTCACAGTACAGAAAAAGCAGAAGGTTTTACACATGACAGCAAAAATCCAGTATGTATTTATATAAAACATGATGCTTTAGTAAAAAGAGGTGGATCACTTACGCAAAGTTTGAGTCCACGCATAAAATGGAATGATTTAGATAGCGCTTTTAAACATCGAATGTGTACAAGCGTAATTGCTAATATTGAACACATTGATCTTGCATCATTTTTAGATGATTCATCTATACTCTTTGCTAGACGTGTTAAAAGTATTCTAAAAAAGTGTAATAAAGCTCTAAAAATAAATGCAGTGCTTTCATGTAACTTTAAAAAATCAAGTGTGGAACCCGACAAGGAGGATGATATTGATACTAAACATTTCATAACATCAAATACTGAAATTTATTCATCATCCTCGTTCACGCAATGGTTTATTGAAAACATTTAAAATCCTCTTCTACTTGATATCGAAGAGTTTGAAGAAAGAGATTGGGGCTGGACATTGGAATCAATCAAAAACATACAGATATATATGAACTAATTAAATCCAATGCGAAGTGGTGTTTCATACATACCTTTACCAGATTTTATTAAAAAGAAAAAAGCATGTATCAATGTAAAAAATAATGATAATCAATTTTAAGTGGGCAATTTTGTCAGGGCAATATTCCAATACGTTTCATAACAATTCTGATGGAGTCAGTAATTATATTCAATATGCTGATGAATTAAATATGGAAGGTATCGGATTTCCAGTATCTTTAAAACAAGTGGCTAAATTTGAGAAGCAGAATAATGAGATTTCAGTCAATGTTTTTGGGTTAAATATTAAAGAAGTTATACCACTTCACCTAACTTCAAACAAAATCTAAATCATATGAATCTTTTACTCATCACATCAGAGAAAGATACACATGACAGCGATGATGATACTGTAATGAGTAGTGGAGGTTATCATTTTGTTTATGTAAAAAATCTTTCAAGATTGGTGAGAAAGCCATGTTATACAATCAAAAAAACCGCTGCCAAGTCATTGGCACTTAACTTCCTCCGATTCTGCTAGTGGAAGATAATTACATGGGACAATCAACTCATTCTTTGATTTAAATATTGGCTACTATTCGATACTAAAAGGAGGGTCAGCCAGGGGAGAGATCCACCAGACGTTAGAATAGCTCCTGGGAGAGAGGTCTCACCGGAGATCTGCTCGGGACTGAAGCCCCGAGCTCTCTTAAGACGAGAGAGCGCGGGCGTCGGAGAAGGGGGAAAATATTCCAACCCTGTGGGTAGCAGTCTTTTAGGTACACTATTGTTGAATATATTGTATAAATCATATCATAATAAAAAGCAAAAATATTTTTTCAAAAATCGGAAAATGGACATGAAATGGTCATAAAATAGTCTAAATCTTAAAAGAAAATTTACTCGAATTCAGAATCAGAAAACATATATGCACGTCCATCTTTATTTACGATCGATCACGTAGTTCAGAATTATAACCAGATACGTACGCACGCATGCACGTACGCACGCACGCACGCACGCACACATACACACACACGGACAAAACCATCTGCACGGCATTTTTAAAACCATGAAACTCTCAAAATATACTAGCTTGAATTATCAAATTATATGGTTTAACAAAAATAATAATGTTCAGTCACACAGCTATACAGGGTGAGAGTTGAAGATTTGAAATCTTAATATCTTTAAACAAAAGGTTTCTAAGCTACAAAAAGAACCTAGCGAAGTGATCAAAAGATCAATCTTTTCCTAAAATTTCAACTCAATTTAAAACCTTTTTACTCCCGTAGATCGTACGACATAAAAAACCATTTTTTTAGTTTTTTAGTTTTTATCTCAAAAACTAGTCGCCAAAATTGCTTAAAATTTTTACAACTAGTAGATATCGTTATTTTTATTGTCGATGAATTTTTCAAAACATTTTAACTATTTATTTTTGAGTTTATATATGTTTATTCGAAAATTACCTTTCTTATCATAAAAATGAACAGATCCAGTCAATCTAGAAATCTTGCAGGAAAAAAGTAGACAATTTATGTTCTTTTAGATACCACTATTGTTGAATATATTGTATAAATCATATCATTATAAAAAAGCAAATATTTTCAAAAATAAAAAATGGCTATAATATGGCATAAAATGGTCAGAATCATAAATCAAAAAATGACCTAAATTCAGAATTAGAAAAAATATATGCATGTCAAATTTTATTACGATCCGTCGCATGGTTCCAAAATTATGGCGGTATACGTACATACACACACACACACACACACACACACACACACACACACACACACACACACACACACACACACACACAGCTATCCGCACGGACATTTTCTAAAAACGTATGATTCGTACTCCAAACACCTCCAAATGCGTTTCCACGAAGTATTAGCAAAACTGAAAATTTTACTATTACAAAGCTTCATCTAGAGGAAGAAGCAATAAGATATACATATGTGATAGGTGTTTACACTCTTTTGCTACCCAGCAAAAACTTGAACTGCATGAACAGCAGTGTATACTTGTGAATGATTATAAAGTTAAATTACCTTAAAATGGTAATGATTTTATAACATTTAAAAATGATAGATTTAAAGAAAAAATACCATTCGTTGTGTATGCAGATTGTGAATGTTTGTTATTAATACCAATTAATAGATTAGAGAACGAAGAAGTAGAATCTAAAAATACTATCGCATATCAGAAGCATCATATGTTTAGTATTGGTTATTTTTTAAAATGCAATTATGATGATTCATTATCTCGATATAGAGTTATCGAGGACAAGAACCAGCACTCTGGTTTGCAAAAAAATTAAAGTCTATTGCCCAAGAAATAGAAGAGATATATGACAATCCTATACCAATGGAGAACCTTAATTTAGAGCAAGAGATATCTTTCGAAGTATCTAACTTGTCACATTTGTGAAAAATCAATTGGTGACAGCATAAAAGTTCGCGATCACTGTCACTTAACCTCAAAATATCGAGGTTCTGCTCATGCTGGTTGTATTTTAAACTATCGAGATTCTGGAATAATTCCAGTTGTTTTTCACAATTTAAGTGGTTACGATGCTCACTTCATTATTACAGATGTAACGTCACGCGTATTTTCACCAGCCGATAACTTGACTCTTGGTTTGTAGAATAGAGACCATTTTTATCTCGCGTCTTTTCCCGGCCGACTTTCTCCGAAAAAAACAGCACCTGCGCCTTAGTTTTTTTTTCCTACATGTACGCCCGTAAACTCGCAGACCGGACGCACCCCTGGTGGTCGTCTGGAAAATGTCCCAAAAAAAAACCACTCTCGACTTCCCGGCTCCGAACCGCCGCGCACGTGCATCTCCGTTCGTGGAAAAGTCGTAAAATTTCGACCGTTACGACTTTTACTCTCAAGCGACACTTTTTCCCTCTGGAATGCTAAGAACATTTTTTCTCTATTGCCTATATTAATAGACGTAATTTAGCGTATACACTATTTTAATTATTATTACATCAATAGATTTTAAGTAATTCAACAAGTATAAATAACACTATAATATTCCGATGACATTTAAATCATTTATTCATTTCTAAATCTTCGTTGATGCACTGTCAAATATATATAAATTTAAATACATATTACTTGAATTTTAATAATATTATACGACCATGTACACAAATTTAATACAATAGTAAATTAAATTTGAATTACAGAAATTTAAAATTAATATATTGTCGATTAAATTAAATCAAAGTTTAGCATAAATTTCGCTTTTGATGCTCAACATTAAAATTTATGCAAAACAGTGTATACTAACCAAATATATGTAACAGTTGCATTGCTATTTTTCTCAAAAATAATTATGACATTAATAATTATTTAGTTATACACTGACAGAAAATAATCCAAGTGTCATCTGAATATTATCGTATTATCTCCCAGTTTAAATATTATATACATTATTATATAGAAATATATACATTATTGTCTACGCACATTATTAGTTAAGTTAGTTTAAATCATGCGATAATATGCACTAATATTTATGCATATACATTTTATATATACACATATATAAAAGACTGATTACACCTATATAAATTAGTTAATAATATAATGTAATAATATAGTTTAATAATAATTGAATGATAAAAGGTACAAGTCGTGCCATCTGTGCGATTTGCGGCGTAGTTAGTATGTAAATTAGGTTAACGACGCTTTAGCGAAAGCCAATAGAATTTAAGATTCGGGAAAACTGTTAACGCCCAACTTCGGGGATGGACCTGAAGAAAATCCAATCAGGAAAATCTTAGCCTCGAGCGAAATTTCCCATTCGTCCATCCCTCTCCTCAGGCCCTCCGCAGCCCCCAAAGTCCCGAGCGGTCCGGCTCTCTCCCCGAGACGCTCTCTCCAAAAAAACACTCTCACTCTGCATCCCGAACAGGAAGGTCGGGTCCTCTCTCCAAGTACGATATATACACCTACTCACACCCTCTCACTCTGCATCCCGGACTGAAAGGTCGGGTCCCTCTCCAACACAGACACTCTGCATCCCGTCTAGAAAATTCGGGTCCTTGATTCACTCAAACACATCTCATCCCACATACGAAGTTGGGTCATTTGTACCATCTAATAAATAGTAAGTTTAAAATAAATTTTAATAATCGAACCATACTCTCTCTCTCATCTTTTTCTTTATCTTTTTTCTATATCAATTATCCTCCGAAAAGTAAATTGACCTGTGAGAGGTTGATTTCTTTTTCCCTTCCTTATTCCTAGAATTAATCAGACCCTATAGGGGTTAGATGAATTCTTGTTCCTATTTTCCTTACGCATTATACCCATTCTTTCCCATTTACATTAATGAAAAGATAAGCACGGGAATTAACTTGTCTCATCCCAGCACAGTGCAAAAAAAGAGACGAAATCTGCAGTAACGGCAGAATTAATATCTGGACGTTACACAGATATATCTAATTATTTTCTAGGCAAAATTGAACTCCTTCGTTTGACAAAAGAGAAATGTATTGTCTTTACGAAACATATCGATAATAGTGTGATAAAGTTTCGTTTTATCGACTCATTTCGATTTATGGCATCGTCACTTGATAAATTAGCATCTTTTCTTGAAGAGTTTAAAATTCTCAAATCTGTTTTCTCTGATTTGGAGGCTGAGAAACTTAGACTTTTAACTAAAAAAGGTATTTTTCCATATGAATACATTGATTGTATGGAAAAACTAGATGAAACTGAGCTGCCTGCTATGGAAAAGTTTTACAGTTCACTCACAGTTATTGAGTATATTGTTTAATATTACATGATCGTATAATTCAGTATAATACTATTAGCGGAGATGTTTAAAAACTAGTGTGAATATAGTATATTATAGTATAACTAGTAATATGTTAATGTATACTTTTTTGAAAAAATAAATATGTAAAAAAAAAATGTATTCAACTAATATAATCAATTTAATATTCTGTTAAGTGACGAAGTTTCAGATATAACAATATAGAATAAGAATCGTATAAAAAGGCCTAGAAACTTCGTCGCTTAACAAACGCGAAAGGAATGTACTCGAAACCAAAACAACTTCTCCTCCCTCGGCTGAAGTGCGCGTGTACAGCTGACGCTGCAGTTTAGCCGTTGACGATAGCACAGGCCCATAAAGCCTAATGCTAAGACAAAGAGCACGGCCAGGCTGAAGCACGAAGAGAGGAGAAGTAAAGACCCTGCGTGGGAGAAAGCTAAGACGCTCTCTCCTTAGCGTACCTTCCCCTTGACTTCACTCCAGTGCGTGCGCTCCTCGATGTAGGACGCTCTTTTTATTCTGTACAAGATTCAATCTCATTCTTTTTCATCGACTGCCATTTCAAACCAAATTTAATTTTTGAGTCTAAGTTTCAATAAATCATTTTTGGAACCGCATTTTAAGTTTTGAAGTGTAAATTATTACCACCACACCTTTGGATTAACAAAAAGAAACACGTTTCGAAAAGACCAACATATCTTATACGTCTGTTCTCTGGCTGGAAGAGAGCACCATCCGAGCCTTACATTCATTCGTATTGGAGACTCAACGAGAAGGTCGAATTTGGAGGTTTCCCGAACGTCGATAAAGTAAGTTTCTTAAAACAAATATTTTATTCAATGCCATTTTAAAGTAGCGAATTCAAACAGTTTCGCCGCGACACTCGGTTTCACTGAGGTCACCCGTATGGGAGATTTAGCGGGCACCCGTGTTTAATAAGTTTTATATTGTTAGTTTGGTGAACTCGCTTACACCCTAACATATTCATATGCCAATTATTAATTTCGTTCAACAAAATTAAAAAAATAAAACGAAGCAAAAAAATTCTCATATAATAATAATGAGCAAAATAAGTGTAAAAAATTAAAATCTGTAAGTGAGAAAAAAGTAAGCCTTGGAGCAATTAATCGACCAATTCGCGTCTTACGACACCAAAATAGTAGTGGGGGATTTCAACGCTAAAATAGGGAAAGAGGAAATTTTTAGGCCCACTATAGGCAAGGAAAGTCTGCACGAAACCAGCAACGATAACGGTATTAGAGTCATAAATTTCGCGGCTGCAAAAGATCTTATAGTAAAGTGTACGTGCTTTAAGTACAAGGATATACACAAAGTNTGCTTTAAGCACAAGGATATACACAAAGTAACGTGGACATCGCCGGACGGAGCCACGAAAAATCAAATCGATCACTTTCTTATCGATAAGAGGCGCCACACGAACGTACTTGACATAAGAACCTATAGGGGGGCGGATTGCGACTCGGATCATTTTCTAGTAGTGGCCAAATTAAGAGACAAATTAGTAGCTGGGCAAAATAGTAAACGGGCGAACAAAGTAAAAACGTTCGATATTGAAAAGCTACGGAACGGGATAGAACGAATTAAGTATCAAGTAGAAATAAGAAATCGGTTTCAGTTACTCGAAGAAAAGGATGCACCGACGGAGATAGATGACGACCCGAACAGTCTTTGGGGGGATATTGAAAAAACGATAAAAGAGGCCGCGAATAAAGCGCTAGGTAGAAAGAAAAAGCCAAAGAGCAAACCATGGTTTGTCGAAGAGTGCGAACTCTGGTTTGAAAGGCGCAAAAAGGCCAAATTAGACAGCGTACACAATGGAGGCGATAGGGCCGTAGAAGAGTACCACGAAATAAGAAGGCAAGTGGGGGCGATTTACAGGAACAAAAAGCGCGAGTATCAAAAGAATCAGATTAGAAAAATAGAAACTAATAGTAAGGAAAATAACCCGCGCGAGATGTACAAAGGAATTAACGCTATTAGGAAGGGTTTCCAGAGTAGGTCGCAATTAATGAAAGATGAGGGCGGGAATCTCGTTACAAGCGAAAATGAACTGCTAAAGCTGTGGAAAGGATATTTTGATAAGTTACTAAACGTACATGAAAACTGCGAGGAAACGGGAGATGAAATTCACACTGCTGAACTCTATATGGAAGAACCGACCTAGAAAGAAGTCGAAGCCGCAATCAAAAAACTAAAAAACAATAAGGCCGCGGGAAACGATTCTATACCAGCTGAATTGCGTAAATACGGGGGCACCGCGCTTTCATTCAAAATTTTTGAACTAGTATGTGCTATTTGGAAAAATGAAACGATACCGGAAAACTGGAAAGAATCTATCATTATACCGATTTTCAAAAAGGGAGATAAGACAGATTGCAATAACTACCGGGGAATCTCACTTTTAGCTACCNCAGGCCAGACTCACACCCTTCGCGGAAGATATAATAGGAGATTATCAGTGTGGATTCCGGCGTAACAGGTCGACGAGCGATCAAATGTTTACTATAAGACAGTTGTTAGAGAAAAAATGGGAATATTGCGAAACAATACACCAGCTATTCATAGATTTTGAAAAAGTTTGAACCTAGCCGAAGTGATCAAAAGATCAATTTTTTCCTAAAATTTCAACTCAATTTAAACCTTTTTACTCCCGTAATCGTACGACATAAAAAAACCATTTTTTTTAGTTTTTGATATTTATCTCAAAAACTAGTCGCCAAAATTGCTTAAAATTTTTACAACTAGTAGATATCGTTGTTTTTTATTGTCATGAATTTTTTCAAAACATTTAACTATTTATTTTTTGAGTTATATATGTTTATCGAAAAATTACCTTTTATATCATAAAAAATGAACAGATCAGTCAATCTAGAAAATCTTGCGGGAAAAAGTAGACAAATTTATGTTCTTTTAGATACACTATTGTTGAATATATTGTATAAATCATATCATTATAAAAAAGCAAAAATATTTTTTCAAAAAATAGAAAAATGGCTATAATATGGCCATAAAATGATCAGAATTATAAAACAAAAAATGACCTAAATTCAGAATTAGAAAAAATATATGCATGTCAAATTTTATTACGATCCGTCGCATGGTTCCAAAATTATGGCGGTATACGTACATACACACACACACACACACAGCCATCCGCACGGACATTTTTTAAAAACGTATGATTCGTACTCCAAACACCTCCAAATGCGTTTCCACGAAGTATTAGCAAAACTGAAAATTTTACTATTACAAAGCTTCCTCTTGAGGAGGAAGCAAAACTTGTGAAATTAATACAAATATATTTGAATGGAAGCACGGGAAAAGTACGAGTAGGCGGTAATGTATCTGAATCGTTCGTGATACACGACGGTTTGAAACAAGGTGACGGGCTCTCCACGGTACTCTTTAACTTAACGCTAGAGTATGTTGTTAGACAAATGCAGACTAGCGGGCTGGGCGCAACACTTAACGGAAAAACGCAGATTCTAGGATTATGATTTGGACATAGCGGGGGATAATGGCGAAACGGTAGCGAGAAACATGGAAATACTCATAAATGCGGCCGAGGAAACGGGGTTAGAGGTGAGCGAATCGAAAACGAAATATATGATTATGGATAAACTGGGCATTTGCGAAGGTGAAGGGGATTTTAGAGTCCGAAATTTTACTTTCGAGAAGGTTAGCGAATTCAGATATTTAGGCACAACTATAAATGATCGAAACGAAATCAAAGGCCAGATTAATAAGAGACTACATTCGGGTAATGCCTGCTTCTACGCCGTGAACAAACTACTAAAATCAAAACTGCTGTCTAAAAATGTAAAAATTAGGATATATAGGACTATAATAATGCCGGTAGTCATGTACGGATGCGAAACTTGGGCACTTACTAAAGCAGAGGAAAACCGTTTTAGGGTTTTCGAAAATAAGGTTCTGCGAAAAA
Organism: Pteromalus puparum; assembly: GCA_012977825.3. Taxonomy (NCBI): domain Eukaryota; kingdom Metazoa; phylum Arthropoda; class Insecta; order Hymenoptera; family Pteromalidae; genus Pteromalus; species Pteromalus puparum. The sequence goes on along the minus strand of CM053169.1, from coordinate 20,839,984 downwards.
TATATGGGCCAAATAAAGATGAGGAAACCGGGGAGTGGAGGAAACTGCACAACGACGAGCTACATAACTTATACGCGTCACCGAATATAAACAGAATAATTAAATCGCGGGGACTAAAATGGGCAGGGCACGTTGTAAGAATGGGAAATGATGGCACGGCAGCGCGTATAATGAAAGGAAAGCCCAATACATCGCGATCTGCGTCTAGGTAGACCTAGACGCAGGTGGGAGGACAATGTAAAAGCGGACTTAACTGAAATCGGGCGGGACGGCGCGAAATGGATAGGGTTAGCACAACATAGGGATACGTGGAAGGCTTGCGTAGATGTGGCGATAAACTTTAGAGTTCGAAATGCCACTTAAAAAAAAAAAAAGTGAGAAAAAAGTACGTAGCATTATACGCTTAGTGAGAGTGAGAAGAGAGAGAGAGAGAGAGAGAGACGTGCTTTGAATGCATGCGCATAGTTTATGAGAGCACCAGTAGAAAGCGTGCAAGAACGGCCTTGAGACAGCGCGAGAGCTGTCGGTGAGATAGCGGAGGAGAAGGATGGAGGGGAGGTGAACTCGCAAGTGGGAGAGGCGTAAGAGAGAGCAGCCTTGGGGTGGGATTGACCTTGATCTCTGCCTATAAAATCGGCTGCAGCTCGCTCGTCTGATCAAATCTATGCATTTTGTGTAGTGTCTAGTGCAGAGTGATGGCTCGTTGTCAACCAGTTTAATTTTCAACTTTTTATTATGAATTTTATGGAAAAAAAATCTTTTAAAAAATAATGATTTTTTTATGCTTCTTTAGACCTACAGTTATGAAGTTGATTGTGGATATCCAGTGCTTCAAATATGAAAATAATATTATAATTAAAGAACTTGCTGCAGTCGACGTCGATGGTCTCTTAATACCAAGAGTGTATGTGTTTCAACCACCTTGTGCATGGGATCAATTATCAAGAAAAGAAGCTAGGGAAAACAGTTTGCTGCAGCGTAACTATCATGGGCTTGAATGGGATAAGGGGACTAGACCATTTAATGATATCCAAGATGTCTTTAAAGAGCTTAAAATGATTGGCGGAGATGATGTTCGAATAAAGTATAATGTTAAGGGTTTGAATAAAAAGAGAATCTTAGAGCGGTATGTAGATGATTTTTACAATTTAGAAGATATGCATTGTCGATTTCAACGGCCTGAAGTATTCGTATACCACCGTGAAGGATGTGTAAAAAACTGTGCTTTACAAAATGTCATAGCGTTGCGTGCATCGGTACTTGAGAATATGTAAACTATTTGAATGTTGATACAGTTGATTATATGAATTTATTTGTTTAAATAAAGATAAGATTGTGGGATTTAAGGTGTAGGCTTATATGGTTTAGTGATGGAGATATTGGGTTAACAGATAACAATAGTTTATTAACAACAATAAGATAACTAACAGTAATAAAGAATTACTTATATCACAGACTTGAGATTAAAAAAGCAACAAATTGCAATACTGTACCTTCTTTTCTAAAGATTTCGAAAATAGTTATAAATGATTTACTAGATTTGTATAAAAAGGTAGCCATTCCAACAGTCACCTATCAACGCGTATTACAAATGTTAACAACATATCATAAAAAGTATATAGCTATGAAATCAAGTATGAGAACAGCTAACAGTAGTGAACATATGAAAAAGAAAGTCCTTGAGTTTAAAGATCATGCTCATAATACACTTTTTGATATATCTGCTTGTAAATGTTTAACAATTGATAAGTGTTCATGTCCTTCAAATATGAAAGTACCTGTCGAAGTAGAGCTATTTTTAGTTGACCAAAGAAGTGCAAGACACATGAGTATTGATAGTCTACAAATTAATAAAAATTCTCTAAATATAGAAGTGCGGAAAAGAAGCAGACCCCGATCTCCTATTAAAACGATCTTATCTGACGAAAGTTATATTCAAGAAAGTGATAGTGTGGATAGTTTTGATGATTCAACCCGTAGTGTTTGTACGCAAACATCACCGTTTCTGAAACTATCTAGAACAATTCAAAATAGAATGAATCTTACGAGCACTGTATTAACAAGACAAAGATATAATGTTTCAGCAAGAGCCACGGCAGCGATAGCTACATAAGTACTTATGGATTACAAAATGGTTGAAAAAAATGATATATCACAAGCAATTAATAAATCTAAGATAATGCGAGAAACAAAAAGAGTTGAAAAGACTGTTTTGACACAATATAAAGTGGCAGATGCAATCTCGGTTATAGGCGTTTACTTCGATGGTCGACGAGATAAAACGCTTGATCAAGAAAAAAAGGCAACAAATTTTATCGAAAAGTTGTGACGGAAGATCACTACTCATTAGTACTGGAACCTGATTCCCACTTCCTTGGTCACATCACTCTTTCTTCTGGAATCGATATTACTATTTGCAATACTTTATATGATTATTTGTTCAAACATTCTCCTGGTATACTTGCTGACTTTAGTGTTATTGGGTGCGATGGTACACCAGTTAACACTGGTGTTAATGGTGGTGCAATACGTTGTCTCGAAGAAAAGCTAAATCGTCCATTGCAGTGGGTCATCTGCTTACTTCATTTTAATGAGTTACCATTTAGACATCTTTTTGAAAAAATCGATGGTTTGATAATGATAATAATTTAATAGCTGTTGCCTATAAAGAAAATCGAACTTACAAGATGACTAGTAAGTTAAATTTCGAAGAAAAGAGTAAGAGTAAAAGTAAAAGACAGAAGTAAGAGTAAAAGACAGAAGTAACAATAATAATATGAGTTTGAAAGAGAAATGGAATAGAATGTTAGGACATGTAAACTTTAGCTATTTGAATACACTGCGTAAACAACAGTTGTTAGGTGGTATTCCAAATGAACTTGAATCAGAATGTATGAAGTGCAAAACTTGTATTGAAAATAAAATGCACAATCTTCCATTCAACGATAATAGAACAAAGGCAAATGATATATTAGAAATTCTACACACGAATGTGTGCGGTAGTTTTAAAACCGCTGGTTTGAATGGAGAAAAATATTTTGTTTCATTTATTGACGATTATAGTAAAATAGCTAGAGTTTACTGTATTAAAACGAAAGATGAAGTTTTTGATTGCATGGTTCAGTATATTAATGAAACTGAAAATTTAACCGGAATAAGAGTAAAGAAAATTCGATGCGATAATGGTAAGGAATATTTAAATAATCGATTTTACAAATTTGCCAAAGAGAAGGGTATTTTTATAAAAAATTGTCCAGCGTATGTACACGAACTGAACGGTACAGCGGAAAGATTCAATAGAACAATAATGGACATGGCACGTTCTTTGTTAGAAGAAGCGCAAGTAGATACAAAATATTGGCCTGAAATCATATGCGCAGCAACGTATTCAAAAAATCGCACGTTAACAAACACAATTGAAAGAAAAACTCCTTATGAAATATTCTTTAAAAAAGTGCCAAATGTAGAACACTTAAAATTATACGGGGGTAGAGTATTTGTTAGAAAACCAGAACAAACAAGACTATCGAAATGAGATAAGAAAGCGGATATGGGAATTCTGTTAGGTTATAGCGAAGTCGGCTATAGAGTACTAATAAATAATAAAATAACAATTTCGAGACATGTTGAGGTTGTTGAATCAAATGAAAAATGTATTGGTCTCAATAATAACGAAACTTTTTCTTCCCGTACTCTGACTCTCGAGTCGAGTAAGAAAAGTGAACTTAATTCCGAAAATGAAAGTGATCTCGACGATAATGTTTTTGAAAGTGCAGATGAGAGCGATAAAGCACAAAATATTACAAAGAAAAATGAGAATGTAAATTTGAAGTCAAGCACTCCACGTAGAGCTACGCGTTTAAGAAAGAGTCCTATAAGGTATCCAAATACTGCTACGCCTTCATTTATAAATCAATCTTGGGAAAAGTTTATAAATAATAATAATAATATTTCCGTACATTACTGTAGAGTAGATGCACCTTGTACGTTTGAGGAGGCGTTGAATAGTAATGATAGTGAAAATTGGCAAAAAGCCATGAATCAAGAAATAGAGTGTATGAATAAAAATAAAACTTGGAAATTAGTAGATAAAGTAGAAGATAAAAAAGTATTGGACGTTAAATGGGTTTATACGAGAAAATCATACGATAGATATAAAGCTAGGTTAGTTGTGCGAGGATTTCAACAAACTGATGTAATTGATGACATATACGCTCCAGTTGCAAAGAATCAGACATTAAAAATTTTGTTTGTTTATTGTTGCCAAAATTGTTTAAAGATTGAGCAAATGGATGTAGAAACCGCATTTTTAAATGGCAAAATAAACTCGGAGGTATATATCTATCAACCAAAAGGTTACGGAGATGGATCAAATAAAGTTTACAAATTGTCAAAAGCGTTGTATGGATTGAGAGAAAGTCCAAGAAACTGGTATGAGTGCTTTGATGAGTGCATTATAAAATTAGGATTTAAGAGAAATAATGCAGATCTCTATTCATACAAAAAAGGAAAAGTAAACAATGAAATTTATATTTTGATTTACGTAGATGATTTGTTAATTTGTAGTAAAAGCAAAGAAAAAATACAAAGTATTAAGAAACTCTTGTCTGATAAATTCAAAATGAAAGATTTAGGAAAAATTAAAGAGTATCTTGGAATAAATATTGAATATGACTGCAACGATTGTGAAATTAAACTAAGTCAAACGAAATAAGTCAAACAAAAATACATCGAGTCTCTAGCTGATAAATATAAAATAATAGATAGTAGATTGTATAGTACTCCTATGGAGACAAATCTAAAACTCGAAAAGGCTGAAAATTGCGAGTCAAACATAAAGTATAGAAACTTGATAGGTGCTTTATTATACATAAGTTCAAATACGAGACCGGATATAAGCTTTAGTGTAAATTACTTTAGTAGATACCAAAATAGTTATCAAGGGGCGCGGTAGCGCCCCGATGGCAAGTATAAGTTGTTATACAGTGTGCCGTCGGGGAGCCCCGCGACCCTATTATACTTTGAATTTGCTTTTTAACCTATTTACGTTTTATTCATTCTGTCTATATTTTATTTGATCCGTTGTTGACTCATATGTGTGAGTATCCTATTTTGAAGATTTTAAACAGATCTTTCTAATGACCGTAGTATTTTTCTAAGGAAATTGCTCCTTCATAAAAATAACTAAGATCAAAAATTAATTTGCGATAATTTCTTAAAATTTCTGGCCATGCGATTCTCTTCTTTTTAAGTACAATAATACAAGAATATGTCAAAAAATATAATAGGTTATTAGGTTATAATATCTGTAAGTTGATACCCTCTTGATTACGACTACGCCGCGAATAAATAATTTCCAGAGCATCGTTTCGTTTTGGAGTCCACCTAGCATTCTTCATAACTTGGAAATCCTAAATAAATACGCACTTGGACTCGTTCATGTTCGAGTCGGATATTTTGATTTCGGCTGCTGTGCCACTTGGAATCAACAAGTTGTTTTGATTTTTATATACAATTTTGCGAATGGTGCATAATTGGTGTTTTCAAATTTTAAGTATCAACGGCAGTCGAGATAGTATATACAAAGAAGATACTCGTGCTACTGCTAGTGCATCGCCCGTCAAGATTTTTGTGTCAAAGCGTCGAGCGCTGGTCAGGACGACTCAAGCACTATAGCGTGGATCGCCAGAGATCAAGAGCGAGATCGACAGCGTAATCGGTAGCCCTTCCGAGCTCGGCTTCAACTTCATCGAGCGCTCTCACCGCTTGAGCTCGGCGACGACCCCGTTGGCTGCAATATACCTATATCTTGATCCGCTTCTCCATAACCTCATTTTCGCGTAAACTTCCGTAACGTGTCGAAGACTGCAAGGTCTAGGTAATTCCTCAATCTTCCGTTACAGCAACAACTTTAATCTTAACCTGAGCGGCGCGACGCCCACGCCGCCTTGATCATTATCAGTCAACCTGAACTCGGTCTTATTTCTCAACAGCTATATAGCGGCTCCTGGGCGGCGCATTATGACAGTGAGTCCAAGAACTATTTCATTGAGTTTGAGCACATGCAGGAGGAGGTAGATATCAACGAGGAGCCGACGCTTCTCCAGGCGAAAATCAGCAGTCCAGCCTCAAGCTCAGCATACCCGCACGATATTCCGCAACAAGTCCAAGCAGATCGTCACAGACACGACGTGTACATGAATGCTGGGTACAGATAGTAAAACACAGCAACGTGCTCGGAACCCCTAGCTCACATCGATGGATTACAAAATGCGAAGTGCGACATATATAGATCGAGCCGATAGCGTGCGTGATCCACGGATAATCGATCGAAGCTTGACTGTAACTTCGCCAAGTTTTCGTTTACTGGTTCTACAAAGATCCCGTTGGCTTCAATTCTAACCTCAACGACCATTTTTTCTTGCACCAGAACCATACACAAAGGCAACACAAATTGATATAATAAGTAAATCTCGACTGTTCTCGTCTTCCACAAGCTTAGAGCGCTTGTTTCCCTGAAATTAGCAGAAGACTACGAAGCCTTTTTGTTCTTCCACAGGCCGAGAACGAGTTCGATAAATGCGACTATGGTAACGATCTCACAGAGTCCGAGGACGATGAAAATGACGAGATTGTCGAGGACAATGAGCGAGAATTTGCTTATATAGATTGTCTTTGTATGAAGATGGAGAATAGCCACACAAGCGCGCCGGCTCGGGGACCGGCACAGGACCCCCGGCTCACAACGATGGACTAGACACTGGACATAGCATCGACAAATTACATCATCAGAACATGCTGGACTGACACATCAAGAGCGAGACCGATAGTGTGATCAGTGGCCACTCTTAGCTCGATCCTCAACTACTGCATGAGCTCTCTCCACTTGTCCTCGACGACGAACCTGTCGGTCGCAAGGACGACCTTCGTAGCTGGTCGTTTGAGTTGTATACCAGAGGCTCCTAGCTCAATGGCAACCAGATACTCTAACTCCAAGACCTAATATTCAATTATTCCTCCGGAGTCAAAAATTAACGACAAGATCTTCCTTCTTTCGTTACAGCTGTTTCAACCTCGACATGAGAGTAACTGTATAACGCCACCTCAATCATGGTCGACTCCTCAAACCCGATAAGGCCTTACATGTCATCGGTGCAGCAGAGTTTGCCGCAGCCGACAAGCACCTCAACGAAGACGCGCCACGGCTCTAACGGCCAGCAAGCGACACTTCGCGCTCAAGGCCAACTCAATGGAGAAGTCCGTGCTTATAATCAAAAGCTGCAGCAGCTGCAGAATGTTGCGTCAGGCCCAAGCAGATACCAAGAACTTCGAGTCGGAATGCGATCGACTATGACAACAATCTTATCAAGTTCGAGAAGGAGGTGATGGACGTCATTGAACCGACATGGTCCTGGAGATCGGCAGCGACAAAAGCCCCACCAGCTTCAAGTTTAGCATACCCGCCGTAACACCCGATAAAAAGTCCTATAGCCTACTACGCTGCTGCTGTTGGGTCGATATCAATATTTAACAATTCCAACGAAGACTAGCGCAACTCAATATTTGCCGTTTTCCTTACAAAAAATGACTACTAAAAAAAGAGCAAAAAATTTGAGTTGTGTAAGTCTTTGTTGGAAATCATAATTCTGCTAGACTTCGTAAAAATCGACAATATTGCAACAGCCCCTTGAGGGATTCTTTCTGTCAAAAACATTTCCATTGTAAGTTTATTTAATTAAACTCATTAAAAGGTTGTGAAATCAGTTCAAAGAACACCTTTTACAAGGTAAAATGTTGGCAACTATAAGAATAATTTTGAAAAGTATTACCATCTTATTTTTTATAAACTAGTCAACAGATTCTAGCTTACCTGCACTGACAAAAATCATTTCTTACTTCAAGAAGAATTAATCTCACTATAGTTTCCAGATGAAACTCTGTTTTGTGTTTAGATTGTTCTTCTATAAATAATAGGAGCTTGCTTGTTTTTATTATATTTATGATTTTGCTCATTTCTTTGCACAAGATGATTCGGCTTAGTTTTCAGATTGATTCTTCTTCGAGTAAGAAATGATTTTTGTTAGTGTGCTGATTTATAACACTTTTAAAACTGATTTTTAAAACTGATTTCACTACATTCATTAGCGTATAATGCAATACAGAAAAACTTTTGCAAGCTGTAAACATTTGACAATTTCTTTAAGGATTTTATAACTTTTTAGAGGAGGAATTATAATTATAATACTAAGATAGATTAATGAAACACATTGAAAATATGCTATAAGAGTGTTAAAATATCTGTATTTAACGAAAGATCTGATTTTGTATTATAAAAAGAATGAAAGTTGTAATATTATAGAATGTTATGTTGATGCCGACTGGGCTGGAGATATCATAGATCTAAAAGCTACGATAGGGTTTGTAATACAAATGTTTGGAAATGTAATTGACTGGAAGTCTAGAAAATAACTAGCGCGCCACAACGCGGCCTTCGGCCGCCATGTGGTTTGCCGCCTTGCATCGCTTCGCGATGCAAGGCACACAAAACGCTCGCGCTTCGCGTTTTGCGCATAAGGCACGACCGCCGACGCTCGCGCTTCGCGCTCGCTGTCTAACCTTACTACTTAATCTACTTATTAGAAAAAAAATCAATGAAAAAACATTGATTATTCATCTTTTTTTCGTATACAATTAAAAAATATGTTGGCCATACATAGCTTCAAAGTTTTTACAAATATTTTAGTTTTTGACTTATGATTTTCAATATTGTTGATTTTCGAATAGACATTCATATAAATTTTAACATGTATTCTCTTATTGCAACGAAATAATTAAAAACCCTTTTTTCTTCCGTAAGATTAGAAAAAATTATCTTTTTATAGTACTTGAATTCAAATTATACACGCGAAATTTCATAAGGTGGCCAAATTCGGCACTATTTTATTGGTGGAAAATACATTGATTTATATGTAAGCTGTGACTGTGACGTCACGCTTAACTAACCGAATTCCATCCCGTTCCTAAAGTCGTGAATTTTGTGCAAAGATTGTTTATTACATAATTTGATCAGAAAAAGTTGCGACGATGTGCGTCGCAGCCGCTTGGGATTTCACGTGGAAGTCGAGAGCGGCAACACCGTTTCCAAGCGAGCGCGAATACCGAGAACCCTGTGTCGCCTCTCGGTGACAACAAGGGCCCGGTTTTGTGAGGAGAGAGAGTGGGGTTTCCGCGCGCGCGAGCCTGTTCGCGCCCGCAAAGCCCTCAGTCTTGATCTGGACCTTGAGGTGCTCGCATGTACCTCGAGCCCACGAGAAGAGAAGAGAGAGAGAGAGATCCTTATAGCAACGCCGAGGAGATTCTCCTGAGCTGCAACGAGGGCAACGACGAGGAGGACCCGCAGACGCCGAGGCTACGAGGAGAGAGAGCTGCCCTGGAGACCGGACCGCGACGTCGGCAGGAGCCACGCCGCCACCCAGACCCAGCCAGCGCGAGAGAGGAAGGAAGGAGGGAACGGGAAGCCTGGGTTCGACCTAATCCCGTGAGGAACAGGTGAACAGGTTGAGTGTGATCGTGTGTGAGAGAGAAATAAGTGTGAGAGAGAAAGAGAGCGAGAACGTGAGTATTGTGTGCGAGAAGACGGTGTGCTCGGACGTAGTGCGGTACGTCAGAGAAGTGTGCAGAGTGTGAGAGTGAGAGAGAAAGAGACAAAGAGAGAGAGTTGCGTCAGCCGTCGTTAGGTGCATCAGCACCGGGACACGGCCCGCGAGAGCGTGAGCGGCCATTTGCCGCGTGGCGCCGTTAGCCGCTAGGGCTTCGGCGGTGTAGAACGAATAGGGAATAAAGAAAGCATTGTGGAGAAATTGGTGTTTTCTGTGAGTTTCCCCTCATCCCCACTTGGCCCAACGTGCGCTCCCACGCGCGTGACGATCGCGGGACCTCCCCGCGGAAAAATAATAAAGCTAGAGTACGAACGTAAACTAGTGTTGCGCAGCCAGTCGACAGTGGGAGCTGCTCGCTGGCGAAATCGTCGCANGAAAAAGTATTAGTTTTATTATCAGCTAAGCAAAGCCGAACAGCTGTTCGTTGGCTCTGTCGAAGCGAGGCAGCGAGCTCGACCACTGCGCATACATTGTGCGCATCGATCTGGCGACCGGTTGGTGACATGACCATGCAGCCGTCTGCCGTGTGTGTTTTGACGTTTTGAAGCTGCCTGGCCTCCGCTAACCGCAATGTTTTGCTCTGTTTAACTTTTCGGCGATATAAGTGAGTGCGTAGTGAAAAAACGGAAACGACGACGCGATGCAGCAATGTTATATGTAATTTTTAAATCAGAACAGAAGTGCTGCTATGGTGCCTATACGTGTTTACAAGCAACGTCTGCTCACCGCGATCCCGCTCGCGGATCAGCTGCTCGCGGTTGTTGCTTTGTAAGACAGTGAAAAAGGTATTTAAAAGTGATGCACCCGGAATGGCACCGACGATGCGATGTGTGAGCAGTGTGAGTGTCAGTTCATGAAGGAGTGCTGCAGTATAGGAAGGCATGTAGCTCCAACAAGAAACTTGAGTTTTTGCTTGGAGGTTATCCTTTGTTTTTTTGATTGGAGTACTCCTGCGAATGCTGCGCCTGCTCATTCTATTGATGTGCTGATACATTCTTCTAGCAAGATGCTGATATCTATTGTGTTATGTGCAGTATAATCAGTGTAATTTTGTGATCTGTTTTTTAGAGTTGTACCTGTGTGCTGTGGCAGTGCGGAAGCCGTTTGTAGAATCGTCAAGGAAGAGCTTTGAGTCGAGTACTCAGTGACTTGCCTAGCACCAGCACTCCGGCCTTGGATAAGAAACAGAGGAGGAAATCTGGTCGGTAGTCAGCAGGCTGTTGTGGTGAGACTGACCTATTAGTGCCCGCACACCAGCGACAGCTTCCAAGGCAGAGGGAAGCAGCCTCGCCCAAGGACAGATTAAAATCCGACATAATATGCGCGAGCGAGTGTAGGCAGTGCTTTGGAAATAACAACCCCATGTGGATGCCATCGCTACCTCTAGCCTGGGGCTGAAGGATTTAGCAGCAGCATAATATATTCCGCATTCCGTTATAGTTCTAAAATTGAAATGCCAGGAAAACCATATTCCCAAGGTAAGCGCAGATAATCCTCAACAGCGAGGAGGGAGGTCATCTAGAGATCGAGCTAAAGGCTTTGTGAGTCCTCTGAGGAGAAGCGAGAAAGGATGTGGTTCTTGGAAGTGGTTATCCAAGGTTCTCAAGCTCTCTCCAAATCTCAGCGACATCATCAGGGTTGACAGACGTGAATAATAATATTCAGCCTGGCTTCCTCGATCCGTCGATGAGCTGTCGTCCCTTGCTAGTCGATAGAAATACAGATCCCAGGGTAGACGATTCTCGAACCGCCTGTAGAGTCTGTTACGTTCTGTCAAGAGGTCACAAGAGCCGTGGTAAACCACGGGTGACGTTTTCGTCCTGAGTCACAGTTCGTAATGGGGCGAGATGATTTATAGCGTCCGTTAAGTTAGCGTAAGGAAGAGAGAGAGAGGAGAGAGAGAGAGAGAGAGAGAGAGAAGAGAGAGAGAAGAGAGAGAGAGAGGAGAGAGGGATAGAGGAGAGAGTCATGAGATAAGTTTCTGCAGTTTAGTGTCAAGATTCGCTGCTGTTAGTCGCCAGATAGCAGTGAGCAGTATCAATGACTGGCCAAATAGGAGCGTCGTTGCACAAGAGCTTGCGCAGCAGAGATTGGTGCCTTCGCTGAAGAAATATAGCTGTACATTAATGAGTGAAGACGCTACATAGTTTCGTATCATGCTCTTTTTCCACGCTTGTTGGAATCAAGCACCAATCCCAGATTGCGCACAGATATGCAAAATCGACCCGGGCCCCCTAATGTTGATAAGGTGTTAGCTACGTGTAAGATGGTGAGATGCATGGGCGTACGCGTGGGTGAAGCCCGAAACGATGCCTAGTTTGAGACATAAAGTTGGAGCTCATTTTGCGCAGCCAGCCTATTATCGGTCGGCGTTAGCACTCCCATCTTGGCAGAACAAGATCAGCTCCTCAGGGGCAGTTGCTGATGATTGAAGTCATCCGCATATGATCTGATGGGAGTACATCGAAGCGCAGAAGCCGATCGTGTATACGCGAAAAAAATGGACCTAAGCAAAGATCCTTGTAGTAACACCGAGTAAGGAGGCAGGAAGTGGAGGGTCGTTGTCTGTCACCAATGACGGCCTGCGCTATTCCTGTGAGATAAGCAGGCAATACAGCGAATGACTTGACTGAAAAGCCGAAGGAGGATAGCTTTCCGAGGAGCCTGACGTACACCGCAGTACAAACGCCTGCTAAAGTCAAAGAGGATAGAAGAAGGCGTGACCTTTTCTGTTTAATACCAACCCTGATATCATCATCCAGCGTTAATCAAGCAGACCTGTGTGCGTGGCAGTGCGGAAGCCATTGTTGAATCGTCAAGGGAAGCAGCTTGGAGTCGAGTACTCAGTGACTTGCCTAGCACCACACTCCAGGCCTTGATAGAAACAGAGGAGGAAATCTGTCGGTAGTCAGCAGCTGTTGGTGAGACTGACCTATTAGTGCCCGCACACAGCGACAGCTTCCAGGCAGAGGAAAGCAGCGCGCCCAAGGACCGATTAAAATCCGACAAGTAATAAGCGGAGCGAGTGTAGGCAGTGCTTTGGAATAAACAACCTGTGGATGCGATCGCTACCTCTAGCCTGGGGCTGAAGGATTAGCAGCAGCATAATATATTCCGATTTCCGTTATAGTCCTAAATTGAACATGCCAGGGAAACCATATTCCCCAAGGTAAGCGCAGAATAATCCTCACAGCGAGGAGGGAGGACATCATAGAGATGACTAAAGGCTTTGTAGTCCTCTGAGGAAAGGCGAGAAAGGATGGGTTCTTGGAAGTCGTTAATTCAAGTTCTCAAGCTCTCCCAAATCTCAGCGACATCATAGGGTTGACAGACGTGAATATATAATATTCAGCCCGGCTTCCTCGATCCCGTCGATGAGCTCTCGTCCCTTGCTATCGATGAAATACAGACCCAGTTAGACGATTCTCGAACCGCCTGTTAGAGTCTGTTACGTTCGGCAAGAGGTCACAAGAGCCGTGGTAAACCACGGTGACGGTCGTCCTGGATCCACAGTTGTAATGGGCGAGATGATTTTATAGGTCCGTTAAAGTTAGCGTCAAGGAAGAGAGAGGAGAGAGGAGAGAGAGGAGAGAGAGAGAGAAGAGAGATAGTGAGAGAGAGAGAGGAGAGAGATAGAGAGAGAGTCATGAGACCTTGGATATTCCGGCCTTCACGACGGAGTCGCTGAGGAATTCATTCCATGTAAGCGCCTCATACCTCTGGAATTCTCTACCATCACATATACGCAATATACGATCCATCTCACACTTTAAACAGTTAGCAAAACAACATTTTTTCAACCTCGAAAACACACCGCAGTAATCATCACCTCTGACTCAGTCTTCATCCCTCATCTCACCAAATCACATCAAGCACATACTAAACATCAACATAACCTCTCACACACTCAAAAACAAAATAAAATAGCTACACATACATACTTATTTATTATCATTTTGATATATTTAATTTGTACAACATAATGTACAGTAATAAAGACAATTTAATCTAATCTAATCTAATCTCTCTCTCTCTCTCTCTGGCGGTGCTGGTTGGCGTTTCTAGGTACTTCAACAGCTTCAGTCGTAACTCTGGAGCTGGATTTATGGTATCTGATCGTGTTGTTGGCATCTCTGGCTGATGTCATCACTAGGAGACAACCTTAGAATTACATTTCAACTTTCTGCAAGTGCTGGTTGGCGTTTCTAGCTGGCTCAACCACCTGCGAATGATCCTGGAGCTCTATTTCTACTATCCGGCAGTCCTGTTTGGCATTGCCAGCTGATTGGATCACCTTGAGACGATCTTGCAACTGAATTGATGCTGTCTTATAGTATTGGTTGGCGTTCTTGGATACTTCAACTATTTTAATACGAATCTGGATATGGATTTATACTATCTGACAAGGTAATTTTGGAAATATTAGAATAAACTTGAACTGTATGTTGAATTTATATTGTATCTTCAATAAGTTTTAACTTGAAACGCTTTGTCCCCTATGATAAGTTCAGTAAACAGATGTCTAATGGCTCGCGGATACCTTTTCAGTGTTCATGATGATAATCTTCTGTTTGTAAATGTGAATTATGTGACTGAGACATGTGGTTTGACGGTATTCATACTTAAAAGCTGCCTTGTTTCAAATTTTTATGCAGAGATCAGTGGTCTGAATCTCTCAATAATTATTTATGAGTTTGATTTTGTAATATTTTTCTGTATGTCTAGGTGTATAAAAACTTCTGCATTTGTTGGATTATGGTCTACTGCGTCTACCGGAGTCAACCTAAGGATACTGATGGTGTTGATAACTGAGCTATCAAAATCTTGGAGTTGGAACGTAACTTCATTCAAGACTATGGCACTACTATACTTCTACTATACGTATCTATAATCATGTATTTTAGAGGCTGGTTTTTCTTTAACAGTTAATTAAATTATACAGTCATTGTTTTCTAGTTTTATTAATTAAATTCTATTTTTCTTGTAGGTGAAAAAAAAAATTTAACATGGAAGGACTCAAGAGGATTTTCAAGAGGATTTTAAAGATAGTTAACAGAAGATTCAAGATTTTATCAAGATTTGATTTAGTAATAGGGTTTCATTTAGAAAATGTATTATAATAGCATAGTTTAGCATTATTAGTTTAGTATTATAATAGCATAGTTGAGCAGGCTGAGATATCGAATCTCACACATTTTTCGCACTGGGTCAGATGGGGCATGTTGCAGCGAAGTTATTATTGAATTTATGTATCAAAAAATCGCTTCTAGGAATGTTGTATGTCAAAGAGTGTTAAAAAATATATTTGTTACGGTAAAAAGTTGTATTTTAAAATTGTTTACAACTTTTATATTTGACATTTTTATGTAAAACGTAAATCCGAAAAGTTTTATGGCAAATAATTCTTTTTTTAGCTGTAAAAAATCGATTTTGGGCTGTTAACTCGAGTTCTAAGCATTTTTATGATTTGATGTAAATGGAAAAAAGTTGTATTTTTCAAAGATCTACAACTTTTCCATTTAACTTTTTTTTGTAGAATGCTTAAAATTCTATTTACAGCCAAAAAACCGTTTTTAACGATTCTTGGAGGTGGTCGCATTCTGCGTATATGTGCGGGATTAAGCGGAAAATAGAACCACAAGGTTCTGGAGGTGAGGGGAGTTTGCACACAAAGTTTTAGCCTGTTCGACTAAAGTCTCTCAGAGATAATCGTGTAACACCAAAATTTTTATATAAAAATACGCGTAAAAATCGAACAAATTGTGCCCGCATTTCAAAATTACGTAGAGGATCGGGATACAAAAAAATAGTTTTTTAGTTTGTGCGAGAGGAGACTCCTCCTAAAATTTCAGCTCGATCGGTCGAAAATTGCGTGAGATATCGTATCTCACACATTTTTCGCGCACTAACGAAACTATAAGGCACTTCCGTGTCGCGGTCGTGCCTAAAAATGTATCGCTAAAGCGTCAACATATGCAGAGTATGTTGCTTTATCCGCAGTTGTAAGCGAACTAGAATATATTCGAGAATTAGTAAAAATATTCGACATAGATATAAGTGAACCGATAAAAATTTGTGAAGATAATTCAGGTGCGATAAATATTGCAAACAAAGGAAAGTTTGAGAAATTCAGAAGTATACAAGTCTCGCACATCGCTCTCTCATCGAGCCGTCGCCGAATGCACATGGCGTGCGCGACGCATGATAGCTGTACATAGAAATAAATAAATCCACATTTGTCAAACCAGTAAATCCTCTCTCTGTTAAACCTTATTTCAACAGTCACCAACTTCTAAATTAATTGACATAGTTACCTACGTAATGAAAGTCTACATACCATTTTGGTTTCAGGTTAAAACTCAATCATCTCTTAAAGATGGAGCCAAAAATTTATATACCTTTATACAAAATACAAGATATTTGCCACAAAAATACCTTAATATAATTGAACCAGTAATTGAGCGAAATGCTTATTTCGCTCACCCGGACAATATACTTCTTAGTATATTATTTTATGATGATTATATCGTTAGTGTAAGATCAGTTCAGATAATCCTTGATGCAAGAAAACGACAAACAAATAATACTGTACGCCGTTTTCGACCTCCTTCTATTCAATTTAGTGCATCAATTTATGTTGATATGACTGGAACAGCGAAATCATTACTTCTCCGCCAGCATTATCACACATATCATCAAGTAATTTAAAGGAATTAAACAATTTATCAAAGTTGGAATTCTCAAGACTTCCAAACCACACTCAAGCAAAAGTTTTCGGACAGGAAAATAGAAATGGTTCCATTTTATCAACATTGCATTCAAGAACAAATCTGTCGGTTTGCAATACAAAAAAAGACTTTCAAAGTTTATTTCTGTAATCCAAAGAATAAATTATTTAATGAATTAATAAAAACGCTTACTTAAAAAAACTACACATTTTTACAGATGAAGAGCATTTTCTTATTTAGATTCCCTTTAAAATAGTTTCTGACAAAGATTAGAAAATAAGTAGCTAGTTTTAAAATCAAATGAAAATAAGTTAGGTACGCATATTTGGAAACTTTAAATGAATAGGGTTAGTAAAAATTTTGATTGTACAATTTAAGCTGCATCTCAATCAGAAGACGGTACAGTGCACCAAAGCAGTAGACGAATACATTTATCGAGTGGAGATCTGAAAGCTGCGACGTGTAGATTAGCTACAACGTCGTGTACATGAATTCGTGTCGTATTTCGGCCCGAGGAGTTGGCAACAGTGCGAATACTGTGCAACTCTCGACGCCGTTAAATAAACAATTAACAGCTCTGCTGCAGTGAGCTGCATTGCAGCAGAGCATAACAATAAACAACCGGGGAGCACAACACAAAACAACGCGACACACGAGAGCTACGGAGCTCCTAACCTCTCCTGTCAGCGGACAGGAGGGACGTTGACTCCGCACTGGCCACGCAGCAGACGACGACGTCGCGCCGATACGAGCCAGCTGGACCTCGCGAGCGCTGCTGTACCGGTACAGCCCAGGAGAAGCGCGATGCACCGACATGACACCAGGAGTCGCCCAACACCCGGAGAGCGCATCAGTTGCCGTGCGGCCGCAGCTAGAGAGAGAGAGCACGAGACTCCGCACCGCGGAGAGGGAGACGCGCGCGCGGGAGAGAGAGAGAGAGAGAGAGAGAGAGAGAGCTCGGCGAGAACGGAGCCGGCTAGTGGGGGACTAGCGCGTACACCACTAGCCACACCACTAATAGCGACATGTCGCCGCGCCCGAGGCCGTCCCGTGCACCGCGCGACGCCAAGTAACGATAGGATCACGACCGGCCGTTCCCGCGTTTCGTAATTGGCGCGCTCGTCGCGTACTTGATACACGGAGTGCTCACGTCGCGGAAGTAATTATAGAGGGCGTAACGAGTCGTCCTTTTCCGGGACGCGCTGAGCATCGCGCTGCGAGGAGACTTCCTCCTCGTCCATTCTGTTTGCTGCCATCAACTGCGTCGGACGTCCATCGTTTCTTAATCTAGCTGCAGTGCCGAGACTTCTGAAATCGCGAGCGAAGAGTTGTCGTAAGAGAGTCCTGGTCCAGTAGAGTGAGAGCGGAGTCCTTGATTTTTGTGTGTGTTTGAGGAAGATTTTTAGAGTAAGTCCTTGCGCCGACAGGTTGATTATTTTGAATGTTCTAACCATTCATTGGCGACGCCGTTGAGAGTGATGAGAACCCCGGCTATTCACTAACCACCAATTTCGCGGATGTTGCATGACTGACGTCACCCTAGAGGCAAAGTCTCGGGTTCTTTCTGTCTAGTACGTGGAAGCAGAGCAGACGGCGGTTGCAACGATCAATTCGCGGAAATTTCAGGTTTCGAGATACATGAGCAGGCCAACACAGCAGAGCAGTAGTCGTGAAGGTGGATTCCGTTAGAGGTACGGGACCGCTATCTTAGCGACGCCGCGTCCTTCCGACCGACGCCACCGCCATTGGCTATAAAGCGTGGATGCGTTCTGACAATCGCGCGAAATACGGAGATTCGCGAGTAACTTTCGAGTGCAAATTATTATAATTGATTGCGCCTTAGTTTTCGACTAAGAGTGGACCGTGATTGAACACATATTATTGGAGTAAATAAATCGTAGTGTTCGTATTGGGAATTATTACCGTTGACGCGAGTATATTAAATAATACTTCTAGCCATTATCGATTGGAAAATAACGATCGAGAAGTGATTGTAGTCAAGCCAGTCTTGACGGGAGTTCATACAATATAATTGATTGATTTTCAGCATTACATCTGATTGTGTTCTTTATTGACTACACCCTCTGCCACGCCAGGCTAATTCCTGTCCTTTAAACCTACCATGTTTCCCCCTCTTAGATGTAAGAGTCCTAGTGAGTCGAGAGATAAGTGTGTTATTAAAATTTAAACGATTGCGGAGCTACGGGATTAGTCTTAAAAAGCGCAATGTCACAAAGCATTAATTGTGTTTTATTTAAATTTAAATCATGGACATTTAGAAAGTGAGAGGGTCAGAGCGCCGTAGGCGCCCAAAACAGACACGACTGCTGAACACATAATCCGAGTCAGAAAAAGACATCACCCCCTTGTTATATGCTGTGTTTATTCCAACTAGGGCATGAATAACCTTTTCTGCACACGGTAAACAAATTAGAAATTTAAGACTTTACAGTCTTAATTATTAAGATTTTCAAAATTTTGAACATTGTTTATTATTTTTTAACAAATTTCCCTTTTTCTAAAAACAATTATTAACAACTTTTAATATAATTCGCAAAATATGAAAATGGAAAGTTTGAATACTCGAAATTCATGTAGATAACTTCTATGCACAATCAGCATCTTATCTACCACCATCCTTCGTACAGAATGTGAACCTTTTACGTTGGTTTTATAGAAAATAGACAGACAGAAATGAGATTTTGATTTTAGAAAACAGCAAAAAACGCGATTTTCGCCAAAATAGCCAATTTTCAGCTCTTGCGACTTTTTTATTTATGATCGATTTTAACCAATTTTTCTGTGGACTGGTATATTTTTTAAATCAAACCCTTCTACTCTTATTGTTCCTCTCTTAAAAAAGTGATGTGAAGCATTTAATTGATGTCCAGTCGCCTGGTGCAAGAATTTAGGAACGCGAATATTATTACATAACCTACAAACGCTTTGAACTGTTAGTATTCAGCAGGCGGCAAAATTTAAAATCATTCTGGAATAAGACATAATTGATGGTATAATAAGAGGTGCGCGAAGCGCACTTAAATTTCCTAGTGTTAAGAAATGTTGACAATTAAAATTTTTGTATTAGTGTCGAAAATAAGCAAAAATTGAATAAAACACAACGTTAATTTGAGGTTATGATGCAGCTTAGCAACGATAAATCCTAAATGTCAGACGGTAGATCGAAAGCCTGTAAAAAAAACGAAGAAAAGTGTAAAATTTGAGTTAAAAATGTCAATAATTAAAAATTTAGCTAACACGCGAAGATGGCGTGACCTTTTTTAAACGTATTTTTTGCGTACAGTAAATTTGTAAAATTGATCGCTCTATACAGACAGGAAAATTTTAATCTATCGCGGCCTCCTTGAATGTACGACCTTTTTTCATCAAATACTAACTTTTTTTGCTATCAAAGTTGTTTTCTTAACAGTTTAAATTTTCGATACACCCTAATATCACGCAAAATAAGGTAAAATTCTTTCGTTTTCCATGTAATTTGAATAATTTGAAAGCCCCCCCGCAACCACCCCGCACCACCCCCCGCAGCCCCCAGCGACTTTTTTTGTAAATATAAATTTGTATTTGTTATTTGATAAATTTATATTTTTCCACACCGCCCAGGAGGTAAATATACAGGTGCGTTTTTTTAAATATTTATTGTTTAATTTTTTTCATTGGAAGAAAACAATAATTCTTATAACGTTTTTTCTTTGCTTTTGTATTGTTAACACTTTAATGTGTTTATACTTAGCATTGACGTTTGCTTTTGTATTGCTAACACTTTGATTAAACTTAAATATCTACCATCAACGTAATTTTTAATTTCATCAAATTTATCATTATTGTTACAATCATCATCTTTTTGAATTTTAACGAATGCTCTATCACTACCTTTATGGATATATTTAAAGATGTATTTTATGCTTTGTATAGAAGCACAATATTCAACATTTATAGGATATTTCATTAATAAAAACTTATTGTATGGTACAATAACCATTTCATTACTGACTGGAATTTTCTCATTGAATCGAGTTTTATAAACATAATTATCAGAAGTATTATTTATTCTTTTATATTGTGGATAACCATTTTTTTGTATTGTAGTTATATCAGCAAAAGGTTCTGGAAATTTTTTTGTGCATTTTTTGTTTTTATTATTCAAACATAGACTTTTATTATTATGAGGTCCGCGCAGCATATGTTTAATAATTAATTTCTTAAGTTTGTCATTATTTAAAATTATTTCAGCAGATAATATATCAATATGTTCAGATGTGATTATTTTGTTATCAGGATGTAGTGTTATTAAAATGTGTGCATGTGGTAAAGATGTCTTCCTGCTGTCCCAAAGATGAATTTGAGGTCCCTTCTGTTTTTCTGGGAAACGCAGAGACCCCGTCTACTGTTTCCCTTGGCCTTTTCCCGGCTTCTGCGAGCACTCCGGGCAATACCGTTGAACATACCCGGGCCACGCACAACCATAGCACTTAATAGGCGGTTTGGCTGGACCAGGGATTGCCTGGTTTGCATTGTGATTGCTGACAGGCTCCCTGCTTTTCGGCTCCTTCTTGATATCCTTCCCTTCTTCTATCGTGACGGACGCCGTGCCATTGGACTTGTCTTGCCGACTATGCTTTCTGTTTGCTTTGGCCCTTATTGCTGGTGAAGGCTGTGAGCCTTGCGAGCTCGCATTTCCAGGGATGCTAATTTGCGCTAACGCCTCCTTAAAAGCTGTAGCAAAGTACGCAGCTATCGTTGGCATTTCTGTGACTTCTGCCAC
Organism: Pteromalus puparum; assembly: GCA_012977825.3. Classification (NCBI taxonomy): domain Eukaryota; kingdom Metazoa; phylum Arthropoda; class Insecta; order Hymenoptera; family Pteromalidae; genus Pteromalus; species Pteromalus puparum. Next base: position 20,818,814 of record CM053169.1, on the reverse strand, counting down.
TGCTGCAGTGCGCGGGGGTGTAGCTTTTCCCGTTGTCTCCTGCATTGGCTCCTTATATGCCACTCGAGGTAACAGGCAGTTATCTGGTAGCGGCGGAGGCTTGTAGTGATCCCTGTCATGGATCAGCTTCTCTGCTGCCCTAGCGAGGGTTATCAGCGCATCCAAGTCGGTGACTTCTTTCTTTGGCACAAGCATCTTGATCTCAGCCAGCATGTTGTCGTAAATCATGCTGAGTTGAGCTTCTACAGGGGGTTGTACGTCTAAGCGGCTCAGAATGGTTAATACTGCAAAGATATGGTCTCTGACCGCTTCCCTTTTACCCTGTGTGCGAGCTTGTGCTTCTGCTAGGAGTTGCATCTGGATATCTTGGTTAACCCCGTAACTTCTTCTGGCGGCTTGGCAAAAATCACTCCAAGTTGACCATGCGGGTCGCAGTTGTCTGCACCAGATTAGCGCTGGTCCTGTCAGCACGTGTAGTAATGCGTTGAGCGAATCTTCTTCGTCGAGATGGGAGGACGTTCTGCACTCGTTGACTCGTTGTATGAACTCTTCGATGCAGCTGTCCTTGTGTCCATCGAATTTAATATTCCACTCTCTCGCAATTTTACCAATGTCTCGGCGTGACCCGCCCCAGGCTGCCATCGTCGGGTACGAAAACGGATATAAGCTCCCAGTTGGTAAGGGGGCTTGCGTCTGCGCATCTACAAAGTATGGGTTTGGATAACCCCAAGGTGATCCTCCCCCCCTCCTAGAGTCCCCCGGCAGTTGCTGCCGTTGTTGCTGGACTCCGGTTTGAGTTGTATCATTGGTTACTTGTGCGGGTTGTACAGCGACATTCGCCCCTGGGTTTAATCCCGAATTACGTGTGCTGTGAGCATTTGGTTCTATGTGCCTTATATCAAAGGTGTCTTGAAATTGCACTTGTTTGCTCGGTTGCGAGGTCGTTGCTTGATTTATCGAGTCCATTGTTCGCTGACTTTGCTGTAACAATTGTTGCACGAGGTACTCCAAGGTTTTATTTTCATTTCTGAGTCTCTCGATTTCTTCTGCATGCGCTGTTCGTTCTTGTTGTGCTCTATTTCTGTTGTTTTCGTCCTGCGTCCCCATCACTTGTGCTTGGGTGTTAGCCATGTCCTGATTTACTCTCGCTGCTACTGCTGGTGTTGTTACGGAGCTAGTTACTGTTGTCGTTGTCGTGGCCGTCGTGCTTATGCGATTGGCTGGTGTCCAAAAATCTATAAGGTTGTTGCTTGACGTATAGGCTGCTCTGAGCGTTCTCGTGTCAGTACTTGCCGAAGTCGTAATTGTACGGCTTTCTGACTCCCCCAACGCCCAGCGATTATCGCTTTCATCCTGCGTAGTTATTTCTTCTGCTCGCTGGACCGTGTCCCGAAAAGGGTTATGGCCGTGCTGTTGTCTGGGCGAGCTGTGATACAGGATGCCTCCCGTCGCTCCGTTTGTCATTTCCATTTCGGAGCTGCGCTCATGGTTTGGACGTTGCTGTTCAAGTATCATACTTTTCGTCGCACCGGGCAACCTTGCCATCGACCTATGCATTAGCAGTAGCTTCTGAAATTTTGCCGCTCTTCTTGACGTTACTATTTCTTCTGGGTCGTTAACGATTACAAAATCTTCTGCGGTATAATCGCCGCGTAGTCGCCTAATTAACCTATCTATATTCTGAGACTGATTATCATCTATTCTTAGTTCGAGATCATTCATTAAATCCGCTCTACTTTCTTCTGGCAATTCGTATGCCCATTCTGCTATTTGTTGTGACATCTCTACCCTACTGATGTTACGGTTCTCCATTTTGTATCAGTGAGCAAGAGGAGAAAATTTGATGGGTTTTACTAATCTCAAAAAAAAATTTTCTGTCCTCAAACCTTTGTTTAAAATAATTTTAAAAAAATGTAGCACTAATATAACATGACTAATAAATTTTCTTGTTGTCAATATGACAAATATTTTGTCAGAAGGAGAAAAAAAAAATTTTCAGCGTTATTTTTATTTTTCGATTCTACCTCTCAATTCGCAATCACCTCCAATCTGTACTTTGCTCTGTACCGTACGTAACGCTTTCTTGGAGAGAAAAGAAAAAGAAAACAAAAATTCGAAAACGCGGTGTGAGAGTAAAACAATCTTCACTCTCTGCGAATATCAAACCCGCGAAACCGTAAAATTTTTGTGAGCGATTCGCTAAATTGAGAGTTTGTTGCTCTATTTTAATCGGTTTGGATTAATTGACAAAAACGAAAATTTTCACTTCACTAAAAAAATAAACGACTGAGGGAAAGAAACAATTTTCCGCGTTAGAAAAAAAAAATTCAAAAATTCGATCAGTTTAGAGCGCCAATATCACTGTTCAAATTTTCCTTGTTACAATCATACAACTATATACGCGTTTCAGAATATTCGGCGATCGCGCGAAACCGTAATTATTTTCCGTCGGTATACTCTCGTATCAGTATACCGTGATGCTCCTAACTACACCTATACTATTACAATTGTACCGCACGCTCGTTTGTGTACAATGTCTTCTTGGAACGCTCTCGCCTCGCGAGAGTCGGCAGCCGCTGTACGTGTGACGTCACGCTATAGGCTGTGTTGCCGGCGCCGCTTGGCGCGTTCGCTTTCAGCGCGCGAGAGCTACGCTGCTCTACTGCTGCGTGCGTTCTCGCTTTTAGTATACCTATGTATACTCTCACTGTTCGCACTAGAGATACTGCGATGTTTTGAGATTCGTACTTACAGTTACAGTATCTTGGCTACTGACGAATATTCGAATAATATTCGTTAGCCCTATACTGTGCTCGCTTTCGACTTATTCGAGCTGCTTCGTGTTTCGCACGCGAGCGTTCGTCGCGTGTCAACAACAACAAAGCCGTGCTGCTGTGGCTCTCTAGTAAACGTCCTTGCGAATACTTGCGTTGCTTCGCTTCAAAATTTCGTCGCGTTACTAACCGTGTAATAATCGTGAAACTAAAATTCCGCGTCCGAATGTTAAATAAATAATGCCACTTACGGATGGGCGCCAATATAACGGGGCTGCTCTGCTTGGTGTCGGTAGCCGCGCAGACGTTAGCTGCGTGCAGTGCAGCTACCGGAGCGGAGAGACAACCGCGTAATAATCGAGACCAAGTCTCGTTTCCTCGGGTTTTATCGAGTTCGTAGGTGGACCTGCCAAGGTCGTATTTTGGCTAGCTGCAGTTTGTTCGCACGTGCACCGTGAAGCGATGCGCGTGCCCGCGGAGGCGGCGGGGAACTTAATAGGATTACGGACCGGTGTACAATCAAAACACGCTGAGTAGCGTAGAAAATGTAAAGTATATTGTTCAGTGAAAAAGTAGGTACACGAGCACACACGCGGGTGTGCGAGACGCAGACGAACGAAGCAGTTAGAGACCGGGAGGGCACTGGTGAGAGAGAGAGATGCAGAGCTGACACTTACAGTAGACGAGTCGGCTCAGCCCCAGGACGTCTCCTTCGCAGGCGAGTGGTTGGAATTGCTTGGAAGCCACGGACGTAGCGGAGTTGCGCAAAGATCTCGGACAGGGCGCAGTCGTTGTCGGACCCTCTGGATTGCACTCGTTAACCAGGAGCCTACGCACGTCGTCTTCACAAAGCTATCAGTATTTCCGGATCTAGGAGTCGCGCGCACGATGCTTACTCTAAGCGAGTCGGAACGAATCTAAATCTCTCTCCGCGGGACGCGGCACGCGCGCGAGTCTCTTTCTCTCTCTCTCCCCACTTACCGTGCTTTCTCCCATTTCACTCTCCACCGTTCGCCTGTAACAGAGCTGTAATACATTATTATACATTATGGTATTTATGCTGGGGAGGTTATGACGAGTTAACATTGTTCCTCGTCATAGTGTGTGTGTGTGTGTGTGTGCGTGCGCGTGCGCGTGTTCGTTCCTATCGACTCTAGCTCAGCTTTTACTAAGTGGATATCAATTCACCAAGTCTCATTTTCTTTGCTTTTACGAATACTCAGCGGGATAACAGTCCGTTTTTACATTTTCTGGACCCGTTTTGTTTTATATCGATTTTTTAATTTTAGGATTTCAGTTTTTTCTAATAAAGTTATTGAAAAAGTTGATGGAAGTAAATTGCTTAATATGTACATGAAAGAGAATAAAATTACCTATCTTTTTACCGCAGAAAATTTATATTACCGTTCGCCGTTTTTTTATTACACACCATAAAGTGCAATTTTTTTAAATCGTTATAACTCAAAAACTAAATAGCGAATCATTCTAAAAAAATATATGATTATTGAAGGTAATTAGAACTATATAGCACTAAATTTTTAAGTCATTTCATGGGGCAGATCCTGAGAAAAACATCAAAAACTGAAAAAAATCGTTTTTCTACGTGACGCGATAACTGGAGTAAAAAGGCAATAATCAATTTAGAATTTTGGATTTAGTTAGCATTATATAGCACCTTTATCTCTTTCTTTGGGTTGTTTATGATACCAGTTAGTTTTAAATCGTTATAACTCTAAAACCAAATGTCAAACCTTTCTAAAAAAAAACATGATTATTGAAGGTTATTAGAACCATACACCACTTTAATTTTAAGTTATTTCATGGGGCAGATTTCGAAAAAAACATTAAAAACTGAAAAAAGTCGTTTTTCTACGTAACGCAATAACTGGAGTAAAAAAGGCAATAATCATGTTCAAATTTTGGATTTAGTTAGCTTTGTTTTTTTGCTTTGCTTAATTATATATGAAGTATAAAAAAATCAGATATTAAAGCGATTCATAATGTTGAAGTAAGCTACGTGCCAAAGAATTGGCAGCGTTTTTTAAATTCATTGTGTTCTTTATCTGAAGGACCTTTTTTAGAAACACAAATCTTGCAAGTTTTACACCAATTTTGTACATCCCTTTTACAAGTAGCCCAATAGAATCTCTTTCTGATCTTTTCCACAGTTTTATTTATTCCAGAATGCCCCTTAGAAGAAGAATTGTGAGCTTCTTGTAAAATCTCATTAATTTTATGTCTAAGGACAATCAATTGAAGAACATTATAACTCAAACCAGGTGAAACCCATTCTTTGAATAAAACTCTTTGATTCTGTAACGGTTCGACTTTCCCCGTGTGTTGAGTAGTCGGCCGGACGCCAGGATTTGGTTAGGGGAAAGGTTAATTGAAGAGACTTGTTTATGCAATTAATAACAAAATAGATATATTCTAGTAATTATGTTAACAAGTTGATAATTCAATTATTAGTCCCCAGAAATCGAAATCGCGGTTGTTTAGAATATTTCGCCTTCAAAATCGGTTTAGCTTAATCTATAGCGGTTTACGGTACATTAACACGACGTTGCCGGAGTTACGTGGTTTCGGTACGGTTATCAGTTTTACGGACGCGGTATCGGAGTTTCGGACGGTGAAACGGGTTCGGGTTAACGACGGGTTTTCGAAGGTTAGGTTTCCCTCGAGTCCATGGAGTCGTGAGCGCACGGCTCTACGGATCGAGGTCGCTCGTCTCGTTCTTCTCCTGGTCCTGTGTGCTCACAGTGACCAGGCGAATCTCGAGAGGTCGGCGGGTGGTCGGTTTCGCACGGGCAGGAGTTGGCCGGTGTTTCACCAGGACGTGTGCGCACGACCTGGGGAATCGTCGGCGGGGCTTTAGTTATTTTCTCAGCCCCGTGTGCTCACGGTGGCCGGGAAAACAACCAGTCCCTTGGGACGGGTGTTCAGGAGCAGGTGGCAACGTCGAGTATCGGCTACGTGTGCTCACGTAGACGAGACTCGGCGCTGTTCGGCTACTCCTGGTTGTCTCGTGTGCGCACGACGGCAACTCGGAGTTTCGGGTTCGCCAACAATGTCGTCACGTGTGCTCACGAGCCGACGTTGTTCTCTCGGTAACGTGTGCGCACGATGCCGCTAGGAGTTCAGCTCGAGTAGAACTGCCTGCCTATGCCGCGCGGCCCGCCTTATATAGGTGTGTTCGCGGCGCGCCGCTCGCGCCGCCTGGCGCGTCGCCGCTGAGTTACTAGTAGTATCTCGCGCTCGTGCGGACTGGCCTTTCGGTTGGTGCGCGCGCGCGCTCACCTCGCTTCGTGCGGACTCGCCTTTGTTCGCTGCGCGCGCGCGCTCGCTGGCGTCAGCTGATTTACTCGGCGCCGTGTTTGTTGATCTCGTGTGCGAGACTTATGTCTTGTCGCAATTCAAAACAATGAATCCCATAACTTTCAAAAATCAAAGAAATAGCTTTATCTTGCTCTTGGCTTTTTTCCAGTCACCTGCCGTGTCAAAAACGATTTACAAACAGTTTCCTCAGAAGTATTATATTTTTCTTTCAACCTCGAACAGTACCTACAAGATGATTCTTTACATGGTCGCCTTGAGAGTTCATCAGCATTCCCATGTGAACATCCCACCCTGAGTAACATTTTGTAATTATACTGACCAAGTTTTCCAACTAACGAGCCAATCGACCATCCAAATTTTTGAAGAAAAGTAATGAAGTTAAAGAAGCGTGGCTCGTTTCTAATTAAGAACTCTTTACTAATGAGATAACGATGAAAATTATCCAAAGAATCTACAATAGCCAACAATTCACGACAAGTCACACAATAATTCTCTTCTGGTTTAGTGATAACCTATAACTTTTTTAACGCCATCTTGGACTTAGGAGAGTACCGAACTTATTCGGTACTCTCATAAGTATGGTCAGAAGCATCAGTATCTAATATCAATTCATTATCAAGAGATGGAAAACCTAAAAAAGGAGGTGTTGTGAGTATTTCCTTTAATTTAGAAAAAGCTTTTTGACAATCTTTACCGTTCGTCGTTTTTTCATTAAACACCATAAAGTCCATTTTATTTAAATCGTCATAACTCGAAAACTTAATGTCAAACCATTCTAAAAAAAACATAAGTATTGAATGTTATTAGAACCATACATCACTTCAATTTTAAATCATTTCATGGGGCAGATCCTGAGAAAAACATTAAAAACTGAAAAAAGTCGTTGTTCTGCGTGACGCGATAACTGCAGTAAAAGAGCATTAATCAAGTTCAAATTTTAGATTTAGTTAGCATTATATAGAACTTTGATCCCTATGTTTGAGTTGTTTACGAAACTTATTAGTTTTAAAGATATTGAGCTACAAATTTTTTTTTCTCACCCTGTATACTATGAATCGTTTTTTTTTACGGGACGCGATAACTGGAGTAAAAAGGTAATAATCGATTTAAAATTTTGGATTTAGTTAGCATTATATAGTATCTTGATCCCTTTCTTCGGATTGTTGATGATACCATTTAGTTTCAAAGATATTAAGCTTCAAAATATTATTCATTAAATAATATACATTTATCAACAATTGAAAAATAATTTTAAATAAAAGTAAAATGAAAGTGGATTAGGCTTCTCGCATAATATTGTGCATAATATTACTTCCTTTATCCTGTTGCAACAAAATCATGTCATTAATATAAATCAGGTTTAAAGTATAACTTTTCCATTTCATTCGGAATTAGTTTAGAAAATATTATGGAATTAGGGATACCACTTTAACCAAAGTTTTATATCATTTATTCAAGCACTTCTATATGTATTTTTCATTAAATAGTGAGATATAAAACATTTTTAAGGAAATGTAAAAGAAAATTGAAAAATATTTTAGCTTAGTTTATAGACAAATATTGAGATATAGAAACTATTACATTTCCTTACAAAAAAAAAAAACAAAAACAAAAACAAAAAAAAGCAAAAAAACAAAACAAAACAAAACAAAACGCCGAGATATCTACCGCTTGGTGGTGAGGAATCGATATTATTTAAATGTAATTAATACAAAAATTACGTTAAATAACATTATTTTAAAGTATTAGTAACTAAGATGTTAGGTAAACTAGCGGCCTTCGCGCTTCGCGTTTTGCGCATAAGGCACGACCGCTGACGCTCGCGCTTCGCGCTCGCCAAGCGCCCAAGCCCCGTCGCTCGCGCTTCGCGCTCGCCATAAGTACCTGCCGGTATCGGCACTGCACTCTCGCTGTCTGACGTTTGTTATCTAATATATAATTAAAAAAAAAAAAAAAAAAAAAAAACGATGAAAAAAAAATAATTTTGTATCTATTTTGTATACAATTAAAAAATGTGTTGGCCATGCGTAACTCGAATGTTTTTTATTTATTTTAGTTTTTAACTCATAATTTTCAATATTGTTGATTTTGGAATATACATTCATAATTTTGATATGTATTCTTTTATCGCGACAAAATTTACTTTAAATATGATTAAAAAAAAACAATTATTATTCCGTAAGATTAAAAAAAAAATTATTATTTTATATTACTTTAATTCAAATTATATTACTTAGATGGGAATTCGCCTTGTTAAGCGACAAGTGGCGCACAAAATATACGCGAAATTTCATAAGGTGGACAAAATCGGAACTATCCTATTGGTGGAAAATACATTGCAGGTTTATGTGTAAGCTGTGACGTCATGCTTAACAAAGTGAATTCCATAACGTTTCTAAAGTCATAAATTTTGTGCAAAGATAATACATAATTTGTTGGCTCTACCGAAGGCATTCGAAGCGAGGCAGCTAGCGAGCTCGACCACTGCGCATACATTGTGCGCATCGAGCTGGCGACCGGTTCACGCAGCTGTCTGCCGTGTGTGTGTTTTGACGTTTTGAAGTAGCCTCCCGGCCTCCGCTAACCGCAATGTTTTGCTCTGTACATCTTTTCGACGATATTATAAGTGAGTGCGTAGTGAAAAACGACAAAAACGACGCGATGCAGTAGTGTTATAAGTAGTTTAAAAATTAGAGCAGAAGTGCTCCTATGGTTCCTGTTTATCCTGTATGCGTTTACAAGCAACCTCTGCTCACCGCGATCCCGCTCGCGGATCAGCTACTCGCGGTTCTTGCTTTGTAAAACAGGGCAAAAAGTATTCAAAGGTGGTGCACCCGGAATGGCACAGACGATGCGATGTGTGAATATCATTCTATCGAAGAATGCTGCAATATGTGAAGATACGTAACTTTAGCAAGAAATTTGAGTTTTGGCTTGGAGGTTATCTTTTCTATTCGTGACTACTCCTGCTGCTGCTCCTGCTGATTCTATTGCTGTGCTGATATATTATTCTTGTCAGATGCTGTCTAGGTGACGATTCACCATCACACAGATCCATAAAAAGTATATGTTTTTGTGTTCATCATTTTTTGAGTTATGTACAGTGAAATCAGTGATTATGTGATTGTGTGATCTGTTTTTAGAGTTAAATCAGTGTTGTAATGCTGATGTCTCCTACTGATAGCTATACGGCATTGGTATCAGAGGACAGACATTATCGTTGCCAATTTGACAATGGAAGCACTACCCTGGTGCTGATTCGCACTGTCTAAGCGATGCAGGCTGGCGTTGCTGGCTTCTTTAAACACCTCAAGGTGTCGACTGGAGCAGATTCACACACTATCTAATTGATGCAGGCTGGCGTTGCTGACTTCTGCAACTACATTAAGATGATCCTGGAGCTAGATTTACTCTCCCTGTGATGGTGCTGATTGGCGTCTCTGGGTTCTTCAACATTATCTGCTCGTGCTGCTTGGTGTTTGTAGCTGATCCAACCACCCGGAGATAACCCTCAAGCTATATTCGAACTTTTTGGCTATCCTGGCGGCATTTTTAGTTGCCTGAACCACCTGGAATTGACCATGGACCTGTATTCTTGCTTTCTGACAGTCCTGGTTGGCGTTGCTGGCTGCTTAAACCATGTCGAAATGATGTTGGAGCTGGATTCCTGCTTGCTGGTAGTATTGATGGATGTTCTTGGATACTTTAACTACTTTAATACGGTTCTGGAGATGGGTTTGTACTATTCGACATGGTAATATACGAACAATTGCAATGACTTTTACTGTATGTTTAATTGATATTTAATCTCTAATAAGTTTTGGTTAGAATACCTTATACATGTTCTAAGTTTTCAAAATAAATATTTTGAATTGCTTGCGGGTACCTTAACAATGATTATTAATATTCTGCTAGTTTTCTGTTTGTAAATATAAACTACCTGAGAAAAGTTTGTAACATATTTTCCTGTATGTCTAGGTGTACGAGCAATGCTGCATTTGTTGACAATATAGTCTACTGCATGCACCGGACTACAACTAAAGATATTGGTATCATTCGTATCTGAGCCATCAAAATCTTGGAGTTGGAAGAAAGCTCCATCAAGACTCCGGCAATACTGCTTACTACTATTGACGGATGAGGGTTTTTATCAAGTGAGATCAGTGAGTTGAATAATTTTTTGTTGATATGAGTTTTTAATATGATTTCTTTTGTTTTTCAGTGTATAAGTCATACTACAACTGGAGATATCATGGTCTGCTGGATGGGGAGCAGTAGGATCAAGGGCATCGGTTATATGCCTATATCAGTAATACTGGATCATCGTTAGTTTGTAACATTCAGGTACAATATGTTTCATATAATTTAAATGATTTCATGTCATTTATGTAATTTATATTTTTGCAGATGCAGTGCATAGAAGATGTAGATCATAAATGGTTTTACTTAAAATATTATTAAGGTACACAGAGGTTTCTTAGGTTTTAATTGTATTCTTTTTCTTCTTAGGTAAAAAATGAAACACAATGCCAAGCAGTTGCAGCAAAAAATTATATTTTGAAGAGGATATTGTTTTATAACAGAAGATTTTTATTAATTGGCATAGCCGTATTTACGTACCGCGTTTTCCTGCCTAAAAAATCGGTTCTAGGGTTGTTGTTTGTTAAATAGTGTAAGAAAAAATGTTTTCCACGGTAAAAAGTTGTGATTCAAAAATATCTACAACTTTTATATTTAACATTTTAATGTAAAACGTAAATCCGCAAAGTTTTATGGCAAATAATTGGTATTTTAGCTGTAAAAAATCGATTTTGGGCTGTAAACTCGAGCTATATGCATTTTCATGATTTCATGTCAATAGAAAAAAGTTGTATTTTTTAAATATTTACAACTTTTCCATTTAACTTCTTTTTGTAGAATGCTTAGAATTCGATTTACAGCCAAAAATCCGTTTTTAGCGATTTTTTGAGGTGCCCGCATTCTGCGTATACGTGCAGGATCAAGCCCAAAATAGGACCGTCAGCTTCCTACTATGAGAGAAGTTCGCACACGAATTTTCAGCCCGATTGATTAAAGGTTTTCCGAGATAATCGCATCACAGGAAAATTTGTATTAAAAAATAAGCTTAAAAATCGAACAAATTGTGCCCGCATTTCAAAACAACGTAGAGGATCGGGATAAAAAAAATAGTTTTTTAGATTTTGCGAGAGGAGACCTCCTAAAATTTCAGTCCAATCGGTCGAAAATTGCGTGAGATATCGCATGGAACACATTTTGCGCGCATGAAACTATAAGGCACTTCCGTGTCGCGGTCGTGCCTAAAAAGTAATTTTCAGCTTTTAATAATATAGGAAAATTGCTGAAAGTATTTGGGTAGGATGGGGCATGTTGCACTCAAGTTATTATTGTATCTATGTATCTAAAAATCGCTTTTAACGTGTTTGTATGCCAAAAAAAGTGTTAAAAAAATGTTTGCTACGGTAAAAAGTTGTATTTTTAAAATGTTAACAACTTTTATATTTAACATTTTCGTGTAAAATGTAAATCCGAAAAGATTTATGGTAAATAATTGGTTTTTTAGCTGTAAAAAATCGATTTTTGGCTGTTAACTCGAGTTCTAAGCATTTTCATGATTTTTTGTAAATGGAAAAAAGTTGTATTTTTGAAAGATCTACAACTTTTCCATTTAACTTCTTTTTGTAGAATGCTTAGAATTCGATTTACAGCCAAAAAACCGTTTTTAGCGATTTTTGGAGGTGACCGCATTCTGCGTATACATGCAGGATCAAGCCCAAAATAGAACTGTCAGCATACTATTATAAGAGGAGTTCACACACAAATTTTTAGCCCGATTGATTAAAATCTCTCAGAGTTAATCGTGTAACACCAAAGTTTTTATTGGAAATACACGTAAAAATCTAAACAAATTGTGCCCGCATTTCAAAACGACGCAGAGGATCGGGATAAAAAAAAATAGTTTTTTAGCTTTTGCGAAAGGAGACTTCTCCTAAAATTTCAGCCCGATCGGTCGAAAATTGTGCGAGATATCGCATGATACACATTTTTCGCACACGAAACTATAAGGCACTTCCGTGTCGCGGTCGTGCCTAAAAAGGGATGGTGATGTCTCTTGGAAATCAGTTTAACAATTAGCTCTGCGAGCTATGCAAATGAAAAGTAGGGAGAGAGAGAAAGAGAGAGGAGAAAGAGAGAGAGAGAGAGAGAGCGAGAGAGAGAGATATATTTAATTATATATATGTAATTGATTCGAAATGATGTTATCCATCAAACAAAAAAAAAAATACTTGGTGGAGGCTAATCTAAAATTTGATCAAGCTAGTCAAATAGACGAACGAATAAAGTACAGAAACATTATAGAAAAACTGTTATATATAAGCTCAGGCACAAGGTCAGATATATCGTATAGCGTAAATTATGGACACATAAGGCAGATACGTTTGTTTCTAAGGTAATAATTTTTTGTAAATGAATATCAATTTCTTTACTATATTAACCGTTTTTCTTTGAGTAAGTAGTACAAACAATCGGGTAAATAACAGATACATATCAATTTTTTTAAATCGTTCAGAATAAAATAATTAACATATTTTTATTTTAATGAAAAATTAAAAATATTTTATCATTAATAATAATTTATGAAGTTAATTTTTAAAATTAACATTTTATTTCTCCGAAGACTCTGCCTCATTTGGATTTGTACCCATTTGACGCCGAAGTGATTCAATCAAGTCTGGATTTGCACTTTGCATTTGTTGAGCAAGCTGCTGTCCCCTAAAAAAATGTATGAAATATTAAAAAAATGAATTGTTGCTACTAGCGCAATGTATATGTATGTACAAGCAATTTTTTAACAGGGGCCAGAAGGCCCTTTTTCGTGCATGCGAAATGAATGGAAAATCTAGTTTTTTTCGCAGTGGGAAGAAAAGTGTTTTATTCACAAGGGAACTATAATAGCCACTTTGTTCTCTGAAAAGCGACACTAAAGTAGCATTTTATTTCCACCAATTTACTTTATACCCACAAATTCTTCGAGATGAACTCTTTTTTCAAAGTGTACTTATTTAAGAAAAAATTTTTTTTTTTTGAAAAATAATGTTAGCCGAACTTTGCCGTACCCAGGACCACGAACGAGGACGTGTCAGCTGATATAATAAAATAACTTTAAAAAAAATAACCCTACTATTCCAGTTATCGCCATTGGCTTGTGTTGCAGTTGTTTCAAGTACCGAGTTGCCTAACCCAAACAATGATGGTGAGTGAGTCAACTGATAAACCCAAATGAAAATAACAGCGCGCTTCGCGGCTTGTTATTTTCATTTGGGCCCACCCAGCATCCTTACGTAAGTTATTGGGTTAAGTGGTTAGGGTAGAGTAGGGTTAAGGTAAAATGCTTGTCTTGCAGTTGGTTCTAGTGCCGAGTTGCTTCATCCGAGTAAAGATGGCGAGTGAGTCAAACAGAAAAACCAGCTTCGCACCATGTTATTGTCATTTGGGTTTTTCAGTTGACTTACCTATCACCTTAACAAGGATTATTGGGTTAAGAAAATTTTTAAATAACGTCAACTATTTTCAGTTTTTTTAATAACGCTAACTAATTAAAGTGGGTGCTTCGACGTAAAAAAAACATGTTTCTAGCGAAATGTCCTATTAGCGAATTGACCTACTGACGAAATGCCTATTGGCGAAATGTCCCTGTTGGCGCAATATCTCTCCTGGTAAACTGTTCTTCTAAACGTCCGGATATGTAACTCATACGTCCTTACAAAAATACCAACTCTCTAAAAAGTGCAACAAAACGGAATTGTAATTGTTTTGAAAATAAAGTTTTCAGGGGGGTTTTCATTGCGCGGCCAATCGGGTGTTCGACGAAAACCCTCGTCAGGCGAGCATGCGCCGGTTCGGCGAAAGAGCGAGAGAGCGAAGATGCGAGAGAGTCGCGGAGCCAATAGGATNCTAGCCGGCGACGAGGAGGACAACGGGAGTGTGCCGCAGGAGGCCAGCTAGCCTACGGGCCCGCGAGGCCTGCCTGGACGCTAGCGCCAAGTGAGAGAGAGAGAAAGACGCGTGAACGTGCGTGGACGACGCACTGACAGCGGCGCCGAAACCTGACACCTCACGGCGTAGAGGAATCGCTCGCGAGTCGTGCGTTCGGACAAGAAAGAGAGAGACGCCGCTAGCGGGACGGCCAGCCACGTGCGCAGCCAGTTCAGCGGCGCGCTGTCAGGAGAGACAAAGAAGAGCGTGTGTGCTGGATAGAGAGAGAGAGAGAGAGAGAGAGAGAGAGAGAGAGAGAGAGAGAGAAAAGCTTGCGCCCTGCGTGGCATAGTCGCACGGAAGGCTCTTGAGCCACCGTGTTGTAAGGGAAGGGTTGAGCGAAATACAGGATTTTGTCTGTCTAAGAATAAAGAGTTGTGTGTGTCAATCATTTTTCCCTCTTCCCCCCGTTCTCCCAGACGGTGACGATTACGTCGAATCCTCCGACAAATAAAAATTCGAGCGCAGTTGTAGCGCGAGGTGTTGTGTGCTCGGTGCTGGGAGGCACCGCGTAGCAATTGGCATCCCTTGTGGATATAGTTGTAATCGTCGGTGGGAGAAAAGAAAAATCGCGGTGAGAAAGAGTGAGTGTGAGTAAGAAAGGCTGCGATGAGACGGAATTTGGGAGACGAGAATAAAGGGCGGGCTGGCGGAAACGCGGACATGCAGCGGGCTGCCAGGGAGACAGCACACGTTGCAACAATGTCGGCGTACCTCCAAGATCGGGCGGTGAGAAATTTGAAATTGTCGATAAATCGACAGTCAGAGGAAGACCCCGATGCAGAGCTTGCCGCTAACGGACTTAGCGCACGTGGCTCGGTCGAGGTGAGGGTAGACCGGATGTTGCGGGCATATTTGCGAGATGGCGGGTCCGCCGTTCCGTGGTACGCATGGGACGTCGCTGGGCCTAGTGAATCCCAGTCGGAGAGTGAGATCTTGGGTAGAGAAGCTGCGAACCGGAACAAAAAGCAAACTCAGCCACAGAAAAAGCCGACGAAGCCGGTGGATAGAGCTCTATCAAGCGATAGCGAGACGGGAGGAAAGTGGGCGAGGTTGCCGCAGGGATGGCCTGATGAGCACGTGCTATTGGCGCCACCTTTTGTGATTACAGTCACCTCCACTGCCCAAGTGGTGATGACGTCACAGGCCATACGTAGCTGGAGGCTTTATCGCCCGATTGCTACAACCGCAATAGGAAACCTCGGTCGGCCGTTAGAGACGCCGATCAGTGGAGTACGAGGTTTTCGGGCGGAAGATATCGCTGTAGGAGAGTACTATTCCACAAGAGTTTTACGAGGAGTGAGAGGAGCATCTCCTCCAAAAATAACTGTTCGGGCGGATCTGAATACTTCGGCTGCCGTCGACCGACGCGGAAGTGCGCACGAGCGGTATTACACGCCACCGGCTATGCTGCCAGGAGTATACTGGAGAAGCTCGATGAAAAGTCGATCGTCCGAAAGCAGCTCGACCGACGAGTCAGAAAACCGACGTGATCGATTGAGCGAGTGAAACGACCGATTTCATGAGCGAGCCGCTCTCATTAAGGAATACCAAGCATGCGCTATGACTTACGAGCAAGCTCGCGAATCTGCGAAGAAGGAGGAGATCGAGCGCGAGAGTGAACGGGTGTTTCATCAGACGTTGGAAGAGAATAGGGTGAAACAAGAAGAGAAGGAAGGAGAGATAGAACACCAGTACCAGCTTCATTTGGCGCTCAAGGTTGCCCGAGCCAGTGCGCGACAGCAGCATCAAGCTGAAAGCCGGATCAAAATATCCCCGAGAGAGGTCGGGCGGAGACACAAAAGTCTTCAACGAACCATCTGCGGGGAGAACGACCTTCCGCGAGCCATAGAAGCTGAAAGAAAGAAAAACAAGAAGGATCTTGGGTTGTCGTCATCTCGCAAGGCAGCTCAGGACTTGCTGAGTGAAAGCTGGAGTAGCTCTGCGAAATCGCCAAGTTCGAACGGTCATTGCTCGAAGAAAGCGAGACACAGCCGAGAGAGTAGAGAGAAAGAAGTTCAAGGGAAGCCTTCTCAGCAGCGACAGCGAGTTCGAACGGAAATCGGACCGTGCGTCCAGCCGGAGAGGTGACATACAGCCGCGAGGTGGAGGACGGCATGACCAGACAAAGGACATAACGAAACGATTGAAAAACTAGGGTTTCCAGTTCTCGGGCGAAGGTCGGAACAAGGACCCAGAGGAGTTTTTAGAGCGTTTGAGTGATTGTCGGAAGGGCGCAAAAGGTACGGACCTGGAGTGGCTCAGTGTTCTGCCCTGCATCTTCCAGGGTGAGGCGGGCCGCTGGTACCGAGCCAAGTGAAACAGAATTATCTCTTGGGAAGAATTCGGCCGAGCATTTCGGCATCGCTATGTGCCCGAATACAAGGTGAGGATCTGATGGAAGACCTGCGGCGGTGGACGCAACACAAGGGCGAGAAAATCGCCACGTATCTCTCCAAATTTGAATACATTGTGTCGCGTTTCAACCGGCCACCATCCAAGCGAGATCAGTTGCAGATCGCTTACCGGAATATAATCCCTGAGTATAGGAAAGCCATTGGTGACAAGCTTATTGATAGCTTGGAGGACTTGGAACAATACGGCCGTCGGTGGGAGAAGCAGCGAGACCTTGACAGCCGTTATGCGCCACCCCTGCCAGCCGAGAAAATGCATGTTCCCGGCGCGGCATTCAGCGGCGCAGCGGTAAAGAAGAAGGTAGCGTCCGTAGAGGCGACCGTCAGAACGACTGTCAAGGAGAAGGAGGAAGAAAGGGAAAAAGGCCAAGAAGAAGGCAAAGACACCCTCTTCCTCGGAGTCAGAAAACGCAGCTAGCGTGAGTACGTCGGCTAAGGAGCAGAAGAGTGAAGGAGCGGCACCAGCTCCGAAGACGACGAACAAGAAGGCCAGTGGAGAGCAACAGCCACGCGTCACAAAACCTGGAGGCGCGGGGGCAGCTCAGAAGGGCCTGAGCTCCACGAATGTGAGCGAAGGAGAGTTTTTGGGAGCATGTTTTGTCTGTAATGGTGTAGGACACAAATCAATCAATGCTGAGATAATCGAGAGGTCGGCTAGTGACTATACGAGCGCGCCAGTGATGATCCGTAAATCAGATGCCATGTGACGATTCTGCGTTGACTACAGTCCATATAGCACGAAAGCTTACCAACGAAAGTTTCAAGAAAGATTCCCACAGAAGCTTCCTGTAAGAACTTTAAAATTAAAAAAAATCTTTCTCGAATCTTACTTAGAAGTCTTACTTCAAAATCTCCCTGCAAGTTNAATAGTTTTTTAGCTTTTGCGAAAGGAGACTTCTCCTAAAATTTCAGCCCGATCGGTCGAAAATTGTGCGAGATATCGCATGATACACATTTTTCGCACACGAAACTATAAGGCACTTCCGTGTCGCGGTCGTGCCTAAAAAGGGATGGTGATGTCTCTTGGAAATCAGTTTAACAATTAGCTCTGCGAGCTATGCAAATGAAAAGTAGGGAGAGAGAGAAAGAGAGAGGAGAAAGAGAGAGAGAGAGAGAGAGCGAGAGAGAGAGATATATTTAATTATATATATGTAATTGATTCGAAATGATGTTATCCATCAAACAAAAAAAAAAATACTTGGTGGAGGCTAATCTAAAATTTGATCAAGCTAGTCAAATAGACGAACGAATAAAGTACAGAAACATTATAGAAAAACTGTTATATATAAGCTCAGGCACAAGGTCAGATATATCGTATAGCGTAAATTATGGACACATAAGGCAGATACGTTTGTTTCTAAGGTAATAATTTTTTGTAAATGAATATCAATTTCTTTACTATATTAACCGTTTTTCTTTGAGTAAGTAGTACAAACAATCGGGTAAATAACAGATACATATCAATTTTTTTAAATCGTTCAGAATAAAATAATTAACATATTTTTATTTTAATGAAAAATTAAAAATATTTTATCATTAATAATAATTTATGAAGTTAATTTTTAAAATTAACATTTTATTTCTCCGAAGACTCTGCCTCATTTGGATTTGTACCCATTTGACGCCGAAGTGATTCAATCAAGTCTGGATTTGCACTTTGCATTTGTTGAGCAAGCTGCTGTCCCCTAAAAAAATGTATGAAATATTAAAAAAATGAATTGTTGCTACTAGCGCAATGTATATGTATGTACAAGCAATTTTTTAACAGGGGCCAGAAGGCCCTTTTTCGTGCATGCGAAATGAATGGAAAATCTAGTTTTTTTCGCAGTGGGAAGAAAAGTGTTTTATTCACAAGGGAACTATAATAGCCACTTTGTTCTCTGAAAAGCGACACTAAAGTAGCATTTTATTTCCACCAATTTACTTTATACCCACAAATTCTTCGAGATGAACTCTTTTTTCAAAGTGTACTTATTTAAGAAAAAATTTTTTTTTTTTGAAAAATAATGTTAGCCGAACTTTGCCGTACCCAGGACCACGAACGAGGACGTGTCAGCTGATATAATAAAATAACTTTAAAAAAAATAACCCTACTATTCCAGTTATCGCCATTGGCTTGTGTTGCAGTTGTTTCAAGTACCGAGTTGCCTAACCCAAACAATGATGGTGAGTGAGTCAACTGATAAACCCAAATGAAAATAACAGCGCGCTTCGCGGCTTGTTATTTTCATTTGGGCCCACCCAGCATCCTTACGTAAGTTATTGGGTTAAGTGGTTAGGGTAGAGTAGGGTTAAGGTAAAATGCTTGTCTTGCAGTTGGTTCTAGTGCCGAGTTGCTTCATCCGAGTAAAGATGGCGAGTGAGTCAAACAGAAAAACCAGCTTCGCACCATGTTATTGTCATTTGGGTTTTTCAGTTGACTTACCTATCACCTTAACAAGGATTATTGGGTTAAGAAAATTTTTAAATAACGTCAACTATTTTCAGTTTTTTTAATAACGCTAACTAATTAAAGTGGGTGCTTCGACGTAAAAAAAACATGTTTCTAGCGAAATGTCCTATTAGCGAATTGACCTACTGACGAAATGCCTATTGGCGAAATGTCCCTGTTGGCGCAATATCTCTCCTGGTAAACTGTTCTTCTAAACGTCCGGATATGTAACTCATACGTCCTTACAAAAATACCAACTCTCTAAAAAGTGCAACAAAACGGAATTGTAATTGTTTTGAAAATAAAGTTTTCAGGGGGGTTTTCATTGCGCGGCCAATCGGGTGTTCGACGAAAACCCTCGTCAGGCGAGCATGCGCCGGTTCGGCGAAAGAGCGAGAGAGCGAAGATGCGAGAGAGTCGCGGAGCCAATAGGATCGGGCCTTGTAGTTCGGGCCGCCAATAAGAGCGCGCCTAGCTCGGCCCATTGGAGTAGGGGAGCTCGAGCGCGACTGCCGCGTGCCGGGCCGGCAGTATCTTGATAGCCCTCGTCGATGCAAGTCGACGATCCCCAAGCGGTGAGCAAGAAGTTTCGAGTGTGTGAGAGTGACGATCGCTGCATCCAGGACGACCCGAGAGCGTCACCGCGACACCAGCACTAGCCGGCGACGAAGAGGGCGCCGTGGACGACCTGGTGGGAGGATCGCAACAAGGCAGCGAGGACGAACATCGAGAGGACGACCCGAGGCGGAGGCCAACCGGACCACGTGCAGTAGGACTGCCACGGCCCAGTCAACCACCGACCAGCGACGAGGAGGACAACGGTAGTGTGCCGCAGGAGGCCAGCTAGCCTACGGGCCTGCGAGGCTTGCCTGGACGCTAGCGTCAAGGATCACCCCGGCGTAGAGATAAGCGCACAGTGAAAGGGAGAGAGAGAGTGTGTGTGCTAGTGCAGTGCCGGTGCACTGAAAGAGAGAGACGCTGCTAGCGGGGCGGCCAGCCACGTGCGCGGCCAGTTCCGCGGCGCGCTGCCAGGAGAGACAAAGGAGAGCATGGGTACCGTGGCATAGTCGCACGGGAGGCTCTTGAGCCACCGTGTTGTAAGGGAAGGGTTAGGCGAAATACAGAAGTTTAAGTGTCTAAGAGTAAAGAGTTGTGTGTGTCAGTCATTTTTCCCTCGTCCCCACGTTCTCCAAGACGGTGACGATTACGGCGAATCCTCCGACAAATAAAAATTCGAGCGCAGTTGAAGCGCGAGGAGTTGTGTGCTCGGTACTGGGAGACACCGCGTCGCAATTGGCATCCGTTGTGGGGATAGCTGTCATCGTCGGTGGGAGTGAGGAAAAAATCGCGGTGAGAAAGAGTGAGTGTGAGTGAGAAAGGCCGCGATGAGAAGGAATTTGGGAGGTGAGAACAAAGGGCGGGCTGGCGGAAACGCGGACATGCAGCGGGCTGCCAGGGAGACAGCACACGTTGCAACAATGTCGGCGTACCTCCAAGATCGGGCGGTGAGAAATTTGAAATTGTCGATAAATCGACAGTCAGAGGAAGACCCCGATGCAGAGCTTGCCGCTAACGGACTTAGCGCACGTGGCTCGGTCGAGGTGAGGGTAGACCGGATGTTGCGGGCATATTTGCGAGATGGCGGGTCCGCCGTTCCGTGGTACGCATGGGACGTCGCTGGGCCTAGTGAATCCCAGTCGGAGAGTGAGATCTTGGGTAGAGAAGCTGCGAACCGGAACAAAAAGCAAACTCAGCCACAGAAAAAGCCGACGAAGCCGGTGGATAGAGCTCTATCAAGCGATAGCGAGACGGGAGGAAAGTGGGCGAGGTTGCCGCAGGGATGGCCTGATGAGCACGTGCTATTGGCGCCACCTTTTGTGATTACAGTCACCTCCACTGCCCAAGTGGTGATGACGTCACAGGCCATACGTAGCTGGAGGCTTTATCGCCCGATTGCTACAACCGCAATAGGAAACCTCGGTCGGCCGTTAGAGACGCCGATCAGTGGAGTACGAGGTTTTCGGGCGGAAGATATCGCTGTAGGAGAGTACTATTCCACAAGAGTTTTACGAGGAGTGAGAGGAGCATCTCCTCCAAAAATAACTGTTCGGGCGGATCTGAATACTTCGGCTGCCGTCGACCGACGCGGAAGTGCGCACGAGCGGTATTACACGCCACCGGCTATGCTGCCAGGAGTATACTGGAGAAGCTCGATGAAAAGTCGATCGTCCGAAAGCAGCTCGACCGACGAGTCAGAAAACCGACGTGATCGATTGAGCGAGTGAAACGACCGATTTCATGAGCGAGCCGCTCTCATTAAGGAATACCAAGCATGCGCTATGACTTACGAGCAAGCTCGCGAATCTGCGAAGAAGGAGGAGATCGAGCGCGAGAGTGAACGGGTGTTTCATCAGACGTTGGAAGAGAATAGGGTGAAACAAGAAGAGAAGGAAGGAGAGATAGAACACCAGTACCAGCTTCATTTGGCGCTCAAGGTTGCCCGAGCCAGTGCGCGACAGCAGCATCAAGCTGAAAGCCGGATCAAAATATCCCCGAGAGAGGTCGGGCGGAGACACAAAAGTCTTCAACGAACCATCTGCGGGGAGAACGACCTTCCGCGAGCCATAGAAGCTGAAAGAAAGAAAAACAAGAAGGATCTTGGGTTGTCGTCATCTCGCAAGGCAGCTCAGGACTTGCTGAGTGAAAGCTGGAGTAGCTCTGCGAAATCGCCAAGTTCGAACGGTCATTGCTCGAAGAAAGCGAGACACAGCCGAGAGAGTAGAGAGAAAGAAGTTCAAGGGAAGCCTTCTCAGCAGCGACAGCGAGTTCGAACGGAAATCGGACCGTGCGTCCAGCCGGAGAGGTGACATACAGCCGCGAGGTGGAGGACGGCATGACCAGACAAAGGACATAACGAAACGATTGAAAAACTAGGGTTTCCAGTTCTCGGGCGAAGGTCGGAACAAGGACCCAGAGGAGTTTTTAGAGCGTTTGAGTGATTGTCGGAAGGGCGCAAAAGGTACGGACCTGGAGTGGCTCAGTGTTCTGCCCTGCATCTTCCAGGGTGAGGCGGGCCGCTGGTACCGAGCCAAGTGAAACAGAATTATCTCTTGGGAAGAATTCGGCCGAGCATTTCGGCATCGCTATGTGCCCGAATACAAGGTGAGGATCTGATGGAAGACCTGCGGCGGTGGACGCAACACAAGGGCGAGAAAATCGCCACGTATCTCTCCAAATTTGAATACATTGTGTCGCGTTTCAACCGGCCACCATCCAAGCGAGATCAGTTGCAGATCGCTTACCGGAATATAATCCCTGAGTATAGGAAAGCCATTGGTGACAAGCTTATTGATAGCTTGGAGGACTTGGAACAATACGGCCGTCGGTGGGAGAAGCAGCGAGACCTTGACAGCCGTTATGCGCCACCCCTGCCAGCCGAGAAAATGCATGTTCCCGGCGCGGCATTCAGCGGCGCAGCGGTAAAGAAGAAGGTAGCGTCCGTAGAGGCGACCGTCAGAACGACTGTCAAGGAGAAGGAGGAAGAAAGGGAAAAAGGCCAAGAAGAAGGCAAAGACACCCTCTTCCTCGGAGTCAGAAAACGCAGCTAGCGTGAGTACGTCGGCTAAGGAGCAGAAGAGTGAAGGAGCGGCACCAGCTCCGAAGACGACGAACAAGAAGGCCAGTGGAGAGCAACAGCCACGCGTCACAAAACCTGGAGGCGCGGGGGCAGCTCAGAAGGGCCTGAGCTCCACGAATGTGAGCGAAGGAGAGTTTTTGGGAGCATGTTTTGTCTGTAATGGTGTAGGACACAAATCAATCAATGCTGAGATAATCGAGAGGTCGGCTAGTGACTATACGAGCGCGCCAGTGATGATCCGTAAATCAGATGCCATGTGACGATTCTGCGTTGACTACAGTCCATATAGCACGAAAGCTTACCAACGAAAGTTTCAAGAAAGATTCCCACAGAAGCTTCCTGTAAGAACTTTAAAATTAAAAAAAATCTTTCTCGAATCTTACTTAGAAGTCTTACTTCAAAATCTCCCTGCAAGTTTAACAGAAGATAACAACGATAGATTCCATTTATCATTTTTTGAAACATGACATAGAATCTTAAAAGAACCTTTTAAAAAGCTTGCTTTGAAAGATTCCGTGCAATATTTCGTGAACCTTTCTCGAAAGATTTTCGTTAGCATTTCTAATAGCTAACCGTAATACAACATCGAAGGTTTCAGGAAGAATCACCGCAACTTCTCTGTAAGCTTCATATAAGATTTAAAAAAATGATCGACTCTGAACGTGACAGTTAATCTACCAAAAGCTTCCAGTAACCATTCAGGAAAGATTCCGTGCAATATTTCTTGAACCTTTTCACAAAGATTCCCGTTCGCATTTCATATGTAATTCAGATTATTTATCTTCACGAAAGTTAATTCAAGCAGTAATTAGAATTTTGGTTACTTTATATATCATCATACATTATTATTATTTTTTGATTAATGTTTATTTATTATTTTAGTTTACGCGTTGAGGTAGCTAATATATCAGATCTGAACTTTTAAACATAACAGTTCTGTTTAGGTAAACGGATAGCATGTTTGACTACCACGCTGGTGATGCCGGTTCGATTCCCACCGCCGGTGAAAAATTTAATTTAATTTCTTTGTTACAGAATAATACAATATGAATAATAAATTAATAAAACTGAATAATAATAAGTATTAATAATAAGTTTAAAATAAATTTAAAANCGCACAGTGAAAGGGAGAGAGAGAGTGTGTGTGCTAGTGCAGTGCCGGTGCACTGAAAGAGAGAGACGCTGCTAGCGGGGCGGCCAGCCACGTGCGCGGCCAGTTCCGCGGCGCGCTGCCAGGAGAGACAAAGGAGAGCATGGGTACCGTGGCATAGTCGCACGGGAGGCTCTTGAGCCACCGTGTTGTAAGGGAAGGGTTAGGCGAAATACAGAAGTTTAAGTGTCTAAGAGTAAAGAGTTGTGTGTGTCAGTCATTTTTCCCTCGTCCCCACGTTCTCCAAGACGGTGACGATTACGGCGAATCCTCCGACAAATAAAAATTCGAGCGCAGTTGAAGCGCGAGGAGTTGTGTGCTCGGTACTGGGAGACACCGCGTCGCAATTGGCATCCGTTGTGGGGATAGCTGTCATCGTCGGTGGGAGTGAGGAAAAAATCGCGGTGAGAAAGAGTGAGTGTGAGTGAGAAAGGCCGCGATGAGAAGGAATTTGGGAGGTGAGAACAAAGGGCGGGCTGGCGGAAACGCGGACATGCAGCGGGCTGCCAGGGAGACAGCACACGTTGCAACAATGTCGGCGTACCTCCAAGATCGGGCGGTGAGAAATTTGAAATTGTCGATAAATCGACAGTCAGAGGAAGACCCCGATGCAGAGCTTGCCGCTAACGGACTTAGCGCACGTGGCTCGGTCGAGGTGAGGGTAGACCGGATGTTGCGGGCATATTTGCGAGATGGCGGGTCCGCCGTTCCGTGGTACGCATGGGACGTCGCTGGGCCTAGTGAATCCCAGTCGGAGAGTGAGATCTTGGGTAGAGAAGCTGCGAACCGGAACAAAAAGCAAACTCAGCCACAGAAAAAGCCGACGAAGCCGGTGGATAGAGCTCTATCAAGCGATAGCGAGACGGGAGGAAAGTGGGCGAGGTTGCCGCAGGGATGGCCTGATGAGCACGTGCTATTGGCGCCACCTTTTGTGATTACAGTCACCTCCACTGCCCAAGTGGTGATGACGTCACAGGCCATACGTAGCTGGAGGCTTTATCGCCCGATTGCTACAACCGCAATAGGAAACCTCGGTCGGCCGTTAGAGACGCCGATCAGTGGAGTACGAGGTTTTCGGGCGGAAGATATCGCTGTAGGAGAGTACTATTCCACAAGAGTTTTACGAGGAGTGAGAGGAGCATCTCCTCCAAAAATAACTGTTCGGGCGGATCTGAATACTTCGGCTGCCGTCGACCGACGCGGAAGTGCGCACGAGCGGTATTACACGCCACCGGCTATGCTGCCAGGAGTATACTGGAGAAGCTCGATGAAAAGTCGATCGTCCGAAAGCAGCTCGACCGACGAGTCAGAAAACCGACGTGATCGATTGAGCGAGTGAAACGACCGATTTCATGAGCGAGCCGCTCTCATTAAGGAATACCAAGCATGCGCTATGACTTACGAGCAAGCTCGCGAATCTGCGAAGAAGGAGGAGATCGAGCGCGAGAGTGAACGGGTGTTTCATCAGACGTTGGAAGAGAATAGGGTGAAACAAGAAGAGAAGGAAGGAGAGATAGAACACCAGTACCAGCTTCATTTGGCGCTCAAGGTTGCCCGAGCCAGTGCGCGACAGCAGCATCAAGCTGAAAGCCGGATCAAAATATCCCCGAGAGAGGTCGGGCGGAGACACAAAAGTCTTCAACGAACCATCTGCGGGGAGAACGACCTTCCGCGAGCCATAGAAGCTGAAAGAAAGAAAAACAAGAAGGATCTTGGGTTGTCGTCATCTCGCAAGGCAGCTCAGGACTTGCTGAGTGAAAGCTGGAGTAGCTCTGCGAAATCGCCAAGTTCGAACGGTCATTGCTCGAAGAAAGCGAGACACAGCCGAGAGAGTAGAGAGAAAGAAGTTCAAGGGAAGCCTTCTCAGCAGCGACAGCGAGTTCGAACGGAAATCGGACCGTGCGTCCAGCCGGAGAGGTGACATACAGCCGCGAGGTGGAGGACGGCATGACCAGACAAAGGACATAACGAAACGATTGAAAAACTAGGGTTTCCAGTTCTCGGGCGAAGGTCGGAACAAGGACCCAGAGGAGTTTTTAGAGCGTTTGAGTGATTGTCGGAAGGGCGCAAAAGGTACGGACCTGGAGTGGCTCAGTGTTCTGCCCTGCATCTTCCAGGGTGAGGCGGGCCGCTGGTACCGAGCCAAGTGAAACAGAATTATCTCTTGGGAAGAATTCGGCCGAGCATTTCGGCATCGCTATGTGCCCGAATACAAGGTGAGGATCTGATGGAAGACCTGCGGCGGTGGACGCAACACAAGGGCGAGAAAATCGCCACGTATCTCTCCAAATTTGAATACATTGTGTCGCGTTTCAACCGGCCACCATCCAAGCGAGATCAGTTGCAGATCGCTTACCGGAATATAATCCCTGAGTATAGGAAAGCCATTGGTGACAAGCTTATTGATAGCTTGGAGGACTTGGAACAATACGGCCGTCGGTGGGAGAAGCAGCGAGACCTTGACAGCCGTTATGCGCCACCCCTGCCAGCCGAGAAAATGCATGTTCCCGGCGCGGCATTCAGCGGCGCAGCGGTAAAGAAGAAGGTAGCGTCCGTAGAGGCGACCGTCAGAACGACTGTCAAGGAGAAGGAGGAAGAAAGGGAAAAAGGCCAAGAAGAAGGCAAAGACACCCTCTTCCTCGGAGTCAGAAAACGCAGCTAGCGTGAGTACGTCGGCTAAGGAGCAGAAGAGTGAAGGAGCGGCACCAGCTCCGAAGACGACGAACAAGAAGGCCAGTGGAGAGCAACAGCCACGCGTCACAAAACCTGGAGGCGCGGGGGCAGCTCAGAAGGGCCTGAGCTCCACGAATGTGAGCGAAGGAGAGTTTTTGGGAGCATGTTTTGTCTGTAATGGTGTAGGACACAAATCAATCAATGCTGAGATAATCGAGAGGTCGGCTAGTGACTATACGAGCGCGCCAGTGATGATCCGTAAATCAGATGCCATGTGACGATTCTGCGTTGACTACAGTCCATATAGCACGAAAGCTTACCAACGAAAGTTTCAAGAAAGATTCCCACAGAAGCTTCCTGTAAGAACTTTAAAATTAAAAAAAATCTTTCTCGAATCTTACTTAGAAGTCTTACTTCAAAATCTCCCTGCAAGTTTAACAGAAGATAACAACGATAGATTCCATTTATCATTTTTTGAAACATGACATAGAATCTTAAAAGAAGCTTTTCAAAAGCTTTCTTTGAAAGATTCCGTGCAATATTTCGTGAACCTTTCTCGAAAGATTTTCGTTAGCATTTCTAATAGCTAACCGTAATACAACATCGAAGGTTTCAGGAAGAATCACCGCAACTTCTCTGTAAGCTTCATATAAGATTTAAAAAAATGATCGACTCTGAACGTGACAGTTAATCTACCAAAAGCTTCCAGTAACCATTCAGGAAAGATTCCGTGCAATATTTCTTGAACCTTTTCACAAAGATTCCCGTTCGCATTTCATATGTAATTCAGATTATTTATCTTCACGAAAGTTAATTCAAGCAGTAATTAGAATTTTAGTTACTTTATATATCATCATACATTATTATTATTTTTTGATTAATGTTTATTTATTATTTTAGTTTACGCGTTGAGGTAGCTAATATATCAGATCTGAACTTTTAAACATAACAGTTCTGTTTAGGTAAACGGATAGCATGTTTGACTACCACGCTGGTGATGCCGGTTCGATTCCCACCGCCGGTGAAAAATTTAATTTAATTTCTTTGTTACAGAATAATACAATATGAATAATAAATTAATAAAACTGAATAATAATAAGTATTAATAATAAGTTTAAAATAAATTTAAAAAATAGAAAAATTAATTTTGATGCATCTGATACTACAAATTTTTTCTTAAACCTTCATAGAAGGTTACCTAAATTTTTCTAACAATACTGAAAGATATTGGAATATTATTGGAATCTTCCAAAATATTTCATTAATATTTCTAGAACCTTTCAGAAAACCTTCCAAAAAGTTTTTGAGTAATATTACAGTAATGTTGTTAGCAACCTTCCTGACAGTGATTTGAAGCGGACATTCTCAGCATCCAGGAAGATTCCATGGAATATTCTTGTAAGGTTCCTACACTTTCAAGGAAGCTTCCTGAAAGCTTTCAAAAAGCTTTCATGCTATGTGGGAGAGATCTGAATCGAGTGACCAAGAAGGATCAACACCCGATACCAAATGGACTCGATTACGGACAAGTTACGCAGCGCTCGTGCTCTCACCGAGATCGATTTGACACAGGCGTATTACCAAATTCCCCTGTCGAAAGAGAGTCGGAAATATACTGCTTTTTCTGTGCCTAGGTCAGGGTTGTGGCATTTTACACGTATGCCATTCGGTTTATGTAATGCCCCCCGGACACAGCAGCGGTTGATCGATGCACTGTTCGGTCCCTCGTGTGAGCCGGCAGTGTTTGCATGCCTTGACGACCTGGTGATCGCCACAGAGACGTTTGAAGAGCACTTGGAATGGCTGGAGTTCGTCCTGTCGCGACAATAAAATTAGTATAATTTATCCACCAATTGATCAGCTTGTGCCGAACTGCACTTGTAAAAATTGCTCAAGAAAATCATGTGGTTGTATTTCAGCGGGGTTGTCTTGCATGTCTTTTTGAAAATGTCAAAGTCAAAATCTGTGTAAGAATCCATATAGCGCATAATCTCGCGCATAATAAAAAATTAAACGAATAAAATGATATATAGTGTTTGATTAAACTTATATAAAAATTAATAAACATTAACAGGACGCGGTCTTCCGCGCCGCTGCCTGTCATACCGACGCGTGCCTTTTAAATGTAAAATAACTATATTTAGTTTTGGTCGTAGTAAAAGTTGCGTCATATTAAATTTATGTAAAATTTTCTGATATTTTCAATGCTGCCATTAATTTAATGTTTGGAAAAGGAGAATTTAATTTTTTTTTACCCTTGGACTTGCGTTGCGCATATCACGAAAACGAACGATTTTCGTGAAAAACTGATAATATTTTTGTCCCATACGTGGAGTGACGTTTGATCTTTATTATACGCCACAGTCATATTTTTTTGCGGGAGCGCACTAATTTCAAAAAGATAACGGTGTCCTATATCTACTCACTTCTCTAATTTAACAAAATACTAACCGCGAAACCTTGCGAAACAACCGCTACCGCCGCTTGCGCGAAGAAATATGACTATGGCATATAATAAGGATCAAACGTCACCCCATGTATAGGGCAAACATTTTATCAGTCTCCTTCGCGTAGGGGAATGGCTTAGGGTAAGTCAAGAGTAAGTGTGAAGAGAGATGTGAGGAAAGAGGAGACGGTTGCGCGTAGGGACAAGCAGGGATGAGACTTACTAATTACATTAACAACAACATAGTTTTTGATACATTTTCGTAAACTTAACGTTTACGCACGCTTCGCATGCATTCAATAGCATTTCCGCCCCTTGTATGAAAAAAACCGCTGCCAAGTCCTTGGCACTTAGCTTCCTCCTATTCCGTTTTTTGTTATTGTTTTAAATGTAATAGTAGATTGTGCTAACGCCACACGAGTTGCACTTAGTACTTTTCCATGAGTGGGATATAATGCATTTTGGTGCATGCACTTTTGTGCATCAACTAGCCGTGGATTATTCGTTATTTGACGCACGTCAATGACAATGTATAGTCATTATTAATTATATTAGCATCACAAATGTACTAAAGAACTAGCGCGCCACAACGCGGCCTTCGGCCTTCGCGCTTCGCGTTTTGCGCATTAGACACGACCGCCGACGCTCGCGCTTCGCGCTCGCCATGGCCCTCCGATGCTCGCGCTCCGCGCGCGCCCTGCCCATCAGTAAGCTATATTCGAACTTTCTGGATGTCCTTGAGACGTTGCTATTTGCTTGAACCACCTGAAATTGACCATGGATCCGTATTCTTGCTTTCTGACAGTCCTGGTTGGCGTAGCTGGCTGCTTAAACCATGTCGAGATGATCTTGGAGCTGGTTTCATGCGTTCTGGGAGTATTGATTGATGTTCTTGGATACTTCAACCACTTTAATACGGCTCTGGAGATGGGTTTGTACTATTCTACATGGTAATATCCAAAAATTACAATGACTCGTACTGTATATTTAATTAATATTGAATCTTTAATAGGTTTTGATTTAAAATACTTTATACATGTTCTAAGTTTTCTAAATAGATATCTTTTATTGCTTACGGGTATCTTAACAGTGATTATTATCAATATACTGCTAAGTTTTTTATTTGTAAATATAAACTATGCGAAAAAAGTTTGTAACATATTTTCCTGTATGTCTAGGTGTACGAGTAATGCTGAATTTTTTGACATCATAGTCTGCGCACATTCCACGTTCCTACCTTTAAGTCCCTATTGATTTTGGTTTGGATTTGGTTTTTTTGAGCCATGATAGTAAGTGAAACCCGCGCATTTTGGATCCTGTTCCGATCGCAGGTGAATCATCCGTTCTAGAGGTGATAACCCCCATACCTCTCTAGAACTAAGTATGAGAGCTTTCCGACTTTGATGAGGACGGAGTCAGCTCATCGTCGGACACACTACGGACTCACGCTCGTATCCTAACGCCCCCCTGCAAGGCAGCGCGCCTTCGCTGGCTTCGTTGCCGTGTAAGACCAGGTGGCGAATCATTCTACACATCCCCTTTCGGGGCAGTTGTCATCGCTCCCGCATCCTCCACAACAGCAGGATTTTTGTAATGTGTGCCAAAAGAGATAGATTATAGACACAGTTAGATATGAAAAGAAAGTGAAATAAGAAATATTGTTGAGTGTTCGTTGTTGTGGTGCTTGCGTAGTGTTTCTAGATGAATGCGTTCGATCGTCAGTGTGGGCTCATCACACCCACGCCTGGGCCTATCGGCTGTCCGCGGCTGCTTATTCGATTTATTCGCAGCTAACCTCTTTCTCAGGGGCCGTTCCTCTATCCGCAACCTGAGGACGCGCTGTGTAGTGGTGATAGGCATCCACCCGTCCGCTCTGGACGCACAGCATCATCTTGATATGGTTATGTTAATTGGAGATTTTAATTATGATGCTTATTTAGAAAATAGCTTCATAGAAATTTATTTAAATGATATAAAAATTTCGACCACAAATTTTAATACACAAATAGACATGATTTTCATAAATAACGACTAAAAAATTTCTAAAAAACTGGGGTTTACGAAACTTATTTTTCAAATCACAAACCA
Source organism: Pteromalus puparum (assembly GCA_012977825.3). Classification (NCBI taxonomy): domain Eukaryota; kingdom Metazoa; phylum Arthropoda; class Insecta; order Hymenoptera; family Pteromalidae; genus Pteromalus; species Pteromalus puparum. Next base: position 20,787,810 of record CM053169.1, on the reverse strand, counting down.
ATTTTAATCGGTTTATCTAATAATAAAGAAAACGAAATTAATAGGAATATCACAACATAAAATATAAATCATAATAAAAACAAAAAAGATGATAAATTTGATGATGTTGAAATTAATAAGAATATGACAACAGAAAATAAAAACCATACTAGCAACGAAACTAAAAATAAATTTGATGATGTTGACAAAATGAATAATTACATTATAAATATTGTTGGTTTATCATATAAAGATAACGTATCTTGCTATGCTAATGCAACAGTACAATCATTATTACACTGCAATACGTTTAAAAAACATGCCGATAATTTTAAAGAAAAAGACTGTATGAAAAACATATTAACGTTATACATAACAGAACAGTTCGATGTATTTACATTTAGAAAAATTATAAATGAAAAATATGCATTAAACCTGCAACACGATGTAGCTGAATTCATCATGGATATTTGTGTAAAATCGAAATTATTAAAGAGCGTTATAGAACATGAACTTATTACTGAAATATTTGAAAATGTATAAAGTCACGAACGCAATATTTCATCATGGTACAAGTATTTATTCAGAGCATTATACAAATATGATAAAATAAAATAATAAATGGTTTAAAGTAGATGATTTAAATATAAGTAAAAGCAATTGGCCAAAGAATAGTAAAATTATGTATATAATATTTTTAGAAGAAATTCAATAATTTGTAAGTTTATAACATTATGTTAATTTGGAAGTTTAGAACAATAAAGCCACACTGCCATTTTGCTAATTAATACCGTACGTATTATCATTTAATCGTTATTAAAAATGTTACTGCAGATAATGTTTTTGAAGCGTTATAGATGCAAGAGAATCTCTTTCCATTATAACGTCTGTTCAACCTTTTGATCCATCAATCCAACCTGAATTTGGTGACTGGAATAAGGACTAGAACAAAGACACTGCTCCACTCACAGCTATATTGAGCCACAGTTTTTTCCGTGGGTTTAAGGTGAATACTAGAGCTATTAGGGTAAAACCTAATGAAAGGCTCCGTGGCATTATAACATGCTTTTTATCTTCAAATATAATTGAAACTACGAATAATCGAATCCATGATGTTTTTGCTCCGTTATAGATGTAGAAGAATATCTTTTCATTAAAACAACTATTCAACCACTTGATCCATCGATTCAACCTGTATTTATTGACTGGATTTTGAACTGAAATAAAGGCAACTACTCTACTCACAATTATTTTGAATATGATTTTTACCGTGGGTGTAAAGTAAATACCAGAGTTATCAAAGCTGAAACCTAATAATAGACTCCATGGCATACAAACACCCCTCTTATTCCAAAATATAATTAAAATTATTGATAATTAAATTCAACCTCAAGCCTGACCATAAAAATTAATAGATACTGGCTTAATAAAGTGTGATTACAAATAAAATGTCATTTACTTACATACTGTATTTACATATCATTAGATAGTAATATAAAGGGTAAGTGTCAACTAAAAAAGACGGGTTTTTAGGGATCTATATGTCCCTCACTCTTCTAAACCTCTCACTCTGCCTATTTAATGCATTAGTAAACTTTCCACCACTTTCTTTGACACCCCACCCATATTTTATCTTATATACCTCCCTACTGCAAAATCTCACATGAGATCACCAGAGGTGAAGCCCGGGAGTTGCTCGACCAAGCGGGTAGGGATTCTTCTGGGAGGTTTACCTCGACCGAAGGGTCAACCCGGGGAGAGATCCACCAGACGTTAGGATAGCTCCTGGAAGAGAGGTCTCACCGGTGATCCGCCCATCATATCATTAAAAAAAGCAAAAATATTTTTTCAAAAATAGAAAAATGGCTATAATATGGCCATAAAATGGTCAGAATCATAAACAATTTATTGGCACTTAGCTTCCTCCTATTCTGCTAGTGGAAGATAATTACATGGGACAATCAACTCATTCTTTGATTTAAATGATTCGCTACTATTCGATACTAAAAGGATAAGTGTTAGGAAGACACTGTAGGGGAGCGTATTTAGGCGAGTGGGAGTTAAGGTGGATATCAAAAGGATAGAGGCTCCGTGAACTCCTAAAATACTTACATATAGCTAATAAAAAAAATACCAGTAATTGCGGATCGTTAATAACGTTAACAACTGCAATTACAAAATTGCGGTGTTTCATTTTTGTGAAAAATAACTTTTTCACGTTTTCTACATACCCACAGCCGCCTTTCAGACCTTGACGTGTTTTCTATACTCCATAATCGTCTTTTAAAATTTTAAAGCTCATTTCAGCACTCCCACAGTCGCATTTTAGACCATCGTAATTCGTTTTCTGTATTCCCACAGTCGCCTTTTTGACATTTGCAATAGATTTTACATACCCACAGCCGCCTTTCAGACCCTTGAAGTTGTTTCTATATTCCCATAATCGCCTATTAAAATTTAAAGCTCATTTCAGTTACTCCCAAGTCGCCTTTTAGACCTCGTAATACTTTCTATATTCCATAGCCTCCTGGAGAGGTGGTCTCACCGGAGATCCGCTCGGGACTGAAGCCCCGTAGCTCTCTTAAGACGAGGGAGCGTGGGCTCGGAGCAGAGCGGCGAATATTTCAACCTTGGGGCTAGCAGTCTTTTAGGTACACTATTGTTGATATATTGTATAATTCACTCATCATAATAAAAGCAAAAATATTTTTTCAAAAATCGAAAAATGGCCATGAAATGTCATAAAATAGTCTAAATCTTAAAAAAAATTACTCGAATTCGACTCAGAAAACATATATGCACGTCCATCTTATTACGATCAATCACGTAGTCCAGAATTATAACAGTATACGTACGCACGCAACACACACACACACACACACAGACAAAACCATCTCGCACGGACATTTTAAAAACACGAAAACTCTCAAATATCTCAACTTAATTATCAAATTATAGGTTTAACAAAATATAATGTTCAGTCACACAGAGTATACAGGGTGAGAGTTGAAGAATTGAATCTTAAATCTTGTAAACTAAAAGTTCATAGCTACAAAAAGAACCGGCCGAAGTGATCGAAAAGATCAATCTTTTACTAAAAATTTCAACTCAATTTAAACCTTATACTCCCGTAATCGTATGACATAAAAAAAACAATTATTTTTAGTTTTTGATTTTTATCTCAAAAACTAAGTCGCCAAATTGCTTAAAATTTTACAACTATAGGATATCGTTGGTTTTTATTGTCATGAATTTTTGCAAAACATTTAACTATGTATTTTTTGAGTTATTATATGTTTATCGAAGAAATTACCTTTTTTATATCATAAAATGAACAGATCAGTCAATCTTGAAATCTTGCGGGAAAAAGTAGACAAATTATGTTCTTTTAGATACACTATTGTTGAATATATTGTATAAATCATATCATTATAAAAAAGCAAAAAATATTTTTTCAAAAATAGAAAAAATGGCATATATTGCATAAAATGGTCAGAATCATAAAACAAAAAATGACCTAAAATTTCAGAATTAGAAAAAATATATGCATGTCCAAATTTTTATTACGATCCGTCGCATGGTTCCAAAATTATGGCGGTATACGGTACATATACACCAGCACACACACACACACACACACACACAGCCATCCGCACGGACATTTTCTAAAAACGTATGATTCGTACTCCAAACACCTACAAATGCGTTTCCACAAAGTATTAGCTAAACTGAAAATTTTACTATTACAAAGCTTCCTCTTGAGGAGGAAGCAATAACGTTTGATAAATGTGTAAAAAGGTGATTCTGCAGAAGTGTGAGGTTTGTAGCGAATCTAGCACAGCGAGTATAGAAATATACTAATAAGAATGTATCAGAAAACGTGACAAAATGATGTTCACGGGAAAGGTTATCAAATAAGTCTGACAAATTCAGCATTCGGCAGACAACTTACTAGTAATTTGTTGGAGTACAAATTTTTATAAAACGAATGTAGAGAAAGTAGTTTTTTTCTGCTTCGACTCCACCCGCCCGTAGATATTTTAAAAGACGAAATATATAAATGTTTCTCACCTGAAAACAGGTAAGTAATAGATCTTGTTTGTTAAGGAACGAACGATTTATTTCTTATTCGATAGTAGGTGAAAAATATATATATTTAACACTTTCTAGGAACACGTTTAAAATTTATAATATTTTATAATAATTTCAGGTATGAACATCAGTCAATTTTATGCACGCGTTGTTAAAAAATTGTTTACGTTAAACTTTAATTTACGCTTTTTACTTACGCTTCTATTAGAGCATCCATTCTTCCACCTTGTTCTACATTTCCACTCATTAAATTACTCATCATATTTTGCATGGTTGGATCAGATAACATTTGCCTCGCCATGTTCATCAAAGCAGGGTTACTCAAAAGTGAACTGAGATCCATATTAGAATTATTAGAAGATGTATGACCACCTAATGCTGATTCGTTACTATTCTGAATCAGTTTTTCTTCAGCAATTTGCAAGTTATTTTTAAGGCTCTCATTATCAGGTTCTAATTCCAATGCTTTTTTATAATTTTCTTTTGCTTTTTTATATTCATTTAAGCTTGAATAAGCTAATCCTAATCTGCCATATGCTTTGCCATAGAAAGGGTCAATTTCTAAAGCGGTATTGCAGTCTTTTATCGCTTGATGATGGTTTCCAATTTTGCTGTATACTGCTGCTCTGTTGCAGTAGTAAACTGCATTTCGACTGTCCAATTCAATAGCTCTGTAATGAAAAAAGATATACAATGAATAGAATGATAGGAAAACATATTTGAATACTGATATTCTTCGGTTAACAGTATATTGTAGTATATTGTGCAACTAAAGGGGTAAATTAGCTTTTTCTAGCGATACGAGGGTGATGTTTCGAGTACAAGTGGGAGTCGAGGGTGCCGTAGGGGCTCCAGATGGACACGAGTCTGAAAAAACTATTCCCCCCTTGTTGCACACCTTACTTTTTATGATAAGTGCATGAATAGGCCGCCACATATATATGGGTAAGAAAAATACTTTTTTTAAATAAGTATGTGCACGGAGTTTACGCATTTGGCTTAAACTTTAGGAACTTTAAGTACATTATAAAAAAAAAAAAAAAAAAAAAAAAACGGCTTTGTGTGAAATTTCAGGTCTCCAGGTGCCATAGGTGCCGAGATATGACCACTTATAAGCTGCGCTATACCCTCAAACAAACATAGTGTTTTTTTTTTAATTTTGACTTGTTTTCGACACTCAGACAAAAATTTTAACTCTCAATATTTTTTAACGCAACAACGGTAGAAATACAGATTTAATTTAAAAAAACATATCACTCTATGGGAAAATATTCTGAAATTGATTATACATTTAAAAAAGTTACAAGAGCGAAAAATTGGCTGTTTCAGCGAAAATCGTAGGTATTTAAAACTACCTTATTATATATGTGGAATATGATTGCACATCTTGAGAATAGATAGTATATTACGATACAAGTGGCATAAATAGTCAATTACGGCACGGCGTGTATTAGCACCCGAGCGTAGCAAAGGAGCTAAACGCCGCACAGTGTCGGAAATTGGACACAATTCACTCAACTGCTGGTTTTGCAAGGAATCCCCCTCAAACCACTTGAAAAGGGTTCCCTGGCACTCCTAAAAACAGGTGTCACTGCAGAAATTTTTATATTTTTATTCCCACATTTGTAGGCAACGATAGACCAATAATACCTCATTTCACCATTTTCCCGAATTTGTCATAATCGCGTAAAGTTGTATATATGTATATACAACTTGATATATACACATGTATATACCATTATACTATATATATTAGTATATATATTATATTATACTAATAGTTATTATTATTCTTCTCCATTATAACAACAACAAGTAAAAAAGGGTTGCTTCCCACAATTGTTTTTTACTTGTTGTTGTTTATATTATACTATATATATATATTATAAATATTATATATATATATATATATATAAAATATGTATACGTATAAATGGATGGTTCTCTGTGAAATGGAGAGCTAAAAAAATTAATATAGCCATAAATTTGAGAATATGTTCTATAGATATCCAAGTGATCTTATGAATTTTTTCAGATTTTTTTCATCGATAATCTTCGAGTTATAGGGGATCAAATGCAGGTGCTAAGCATTTTCTGCATTTTTTGCCTATTTTGATTGATTGATAACTGCTCAGGGAAGCATTTTTCACTATAGACATAGAAATACTTTTTTTTGTAAAATTTTCTCACCTATTCAATAAAAATAACCTTAAATTCATATATATATGTTTAGGCTACCTTATTTGCAATTTAAATCTTCAAATCCGAAATTCAGCAAGTTCGATCACGTGGATCTAGACCAAAAACTTTATGGAGATGCCTTTTTAAAGTAAAAAAATATCTATAAAGTTTCAGAGTGGGTCTGACCCTCTACTAGAAGTTATACATCAAACAAACATAATATGATGGTTAATAAGTAGTTAATATGCAAATTTGACACTTATAACGTAGGATATTTCAAGACTATCGTTACGAAATAAGTTATACAGCTAGGTTTAAGAAGTATAAGAATATGTACATAAATTCCAGAATTGTTCTAGACTCCTATTAACAGTTAACAATCAATATATCATTGAATGATTGATGATTAAAAAGTTATGAAAATGAATATTTAACTTTTATACATATTCCTGTAAGATTTGCTTCTTTTATCATACCACAATCAAATTTATACAATTCCCGAAATAACGGAGGACATGCATTATTTGTAAAAAATAAAAATATAAATTCATGAATTATGGTTACGCAATAATGATTAGTTCTGTAATTAATTGCGTGAGTAGTCACGTGATTAATCCCATGATTAATCTCGAGATAAATTGCTATATAATCACGTGAGTAATCACGTATTTAATTGATCCCTACTGAAAAAAATCCCGTGATTACCACGTGAAATACACGAGATAATCACAAGAAAATCACAAGAAAATCACGTGAAAATCACATGAGATTTTCGACCGATTTCTCACGTGATTATAACGTGATAATCGCCTGACTATCTCGTGATTTATAATACAATTTTAAAATATTATTAAAAATGTTAGAATAATATTTATAAATTTGAAAAATGGATAATTAACAATAAATAAGGATTAAATTAAAAAAGAAAAAAATGTATCTGTTCCAGATTTGAACCCAGAACCTTGGCGTAGCAATCCATTGCTCTACCATCTGAGCTATTTGCTTCCTTTGACGGTTAATGTATAAAAGCAATTCATATATGTTGAGATTTAATTTTTTTTTTGTTTGCAGTAAAAATTGTTTTTCTATGAAAAACGAAAATAAATATGTAACGATGTGGATTTTGGGGTAAAACCGTCGCGACCACACTCGCTAATTCTCACTCCGTTCGGTCTCTTTATCTACCGACCGAGATTTATTCAAGGCGCCAGGCCGGTGATAAACCTATCCCGAAACTGCTCTGCTTTTCGCGTTGCCGACTATTGAGAACTCTTGCTCTCTGAGGAGATTCGGCCGAGGAAAAAGGGAAAATAATTGCATGCAACTCACTTAATTCACTCTTTAAAACTATCTTTAATAATAAGGTACCGACTGTAAATCCGACTGAAAAGATTAACAAGCTTTGTCCTCGCGACAATAAATATTACATCCGGCAGTAATTCTCACTCCGCACACACAATTACTTTAAAAGCACTCTACTAGTACAACCCTGTGCCACGAGGCAATCTCCCCGTTCTCGCGTTTTCCGGCGTTATTCGCGCGCACAACCGACTGTCAGCACTTTTCCGGCGCTTTACCTTTCTCTCTCAATACCCAGGACAGCAACCTTCCTCTCGTGCTGATGCTGGCTCGTTCCCTGCGAAATCGCGCGAAAATTTTCTACGTTCGCTCGCAAGCCGCTAGTACACGTAGTTTCAATGTTCCGAGTTTGCATAAAATTGTCGCGATTATTAGAATCTCATCAAACACGAACATGCTTTTTCCAGGTAAAAACATCCTTAAAATTGGCCGTCCAATCATGGCCCACATCTAGAACTCATTTACAACGACAATACAAGAATTCACAAAAGATGTATTCAACAATTGGTTCCAGCCTGCCGACAGCGCGGCTGGAAAGTGGGTTTCTGGCTGCCATTTGAAGAAGAAGCTGACTCGGGGCTCTCGTCGGCGCTCGCGTTCTTCTCTGTCTTGAGTCTACGACTCATATTGGCACGCTTGTGCGTTGCTGATTTTCAAACTGGGTGGTTGTTGTTCGTTTCTCCTTGGTGATACTGCGAACCTTGTGTAATAAAGAAAACAATTAATTATCGAGTCAGAATGCGATTCGGATACGCTTCCCTACATAATG
>CM053169.1:20761361-20775064 GCA_012977825.3 Pteromalus puparum | reverse complement strand
CAGTGCTCTGAATGTCAACGTGAAGAAATTCAAGCAAGCGCGGGTAAACGGCGGGAGTAACTATGACTCTCTTAAGGGGGCGCGCCTCGGACTGTGGCTCGCCGTGGTTCGGGGCTCGCAACCTTCTGTGAAGTCATGTTACAAGGTGGCCCTGGTTCCTCGCACCCCCGCCGGTAACTACCTTTGGAGGCCTTGGCCCGGTAACAATAAAGGTCCGGGTCTTGTCCTTCCGAGGTAGGCTGAATGGGCTACCTACGGCCCCACAGGGTTACCAGCCCTATGGAGCTTAGAAAAATGTTGGTCCACGAACAAGACAAGCCTCGGATGAAAATAACGGTCGAGCCACTGCTCGGACCGCGCCAGCAATTCCAGGTAGTTCGGACCGCCCCAACACCCAAAGTGAAGGAAGGCACGAATTTGAGTGTGAATTTCCCGGATGCGAAAGGAGCTTTCCGACCAAGATAGGCCGCGGTGTGCACTATAGGTCGGCTCACCCCGACTGGTGCGACCAGAAGAACTTGGGTAAAAAACACACCAAGGAGCAATGGTCTTCCGAAGAGCGGCTGCTCCTTGCAAAGAAAGAAGCGGAACTGACTGTCCAAGGGGTCAGGTTCATAAACATGGAGCTGATAAAGTTTACCACCCGCTCGCTGGAAGCGGTGAAAGGCCAACGGAAAAGGCCAGACCATAAACAACAGGTGCTGAGATATGTCCGGGAGCTAAGGTCCAGGAACCAGAGATCTAGGCAAAGTGGCACCCGAAGAAGAAGGGGTGAGCCAGTTCCTGAGCCTGCCCCGCCCTCGCTAGTCCAGGAACCAGAGATCTAGGCAAAGTGGCACCCGAAGAAGAAGGGGTGAGCCAGTTCCTGAGCCTGCCCCGCCCTCGCTAGTTGGACCGGCTGGAGCGTCGTTGCCCTCACCTGCTCGACAGTCACCCTCGGAGCAGGCCCCTCCGCGAAGGAGGCATGTAGAGTCCCCAACCAACCAATCGGCTGGGGACTCGGGCGATGACGCGTCGGTGGACGACCTGTTTGAGGACGCGCAACCTGGTCGCGAATCGGACCTCCCCCCGGATATGTTTACAGAGTACTTTGCAGCTCTGCCCACCCCCGATAGTGACAACGATGTGGCTGTCAGGCTACACACAATTTGCCTTATGACCAGCTGGCGTACGAAAGAGGAGGTTCTGCTTGAGCTTTCCCTCTTTCTCAAGGAGACTTTTCCTGATAAGAGCCAGACAAACCGGCCAAAACGATATAAGCGACCGGTGCCAGAGCCCAAAAATCGCGTTATCAGACGGAGGGAGGAGTATAAAAGAGTCCAGGACCTGTGGCGTAAGAATAAATCCACATGTGTTCGGAGAATCCTTAACGAGGATTTAACGCAGGATGAATGCTTGCCTCGCGAGTTAATGGAGCCCTTTTGGACTGCAACATTCATCCAAGATCCTGGAACAGCTCCCATACTCCCCCCTCCGGATACGATTTTTGAGAGTATCTGGTCACCGATCAAGCCCATGGATATAAAGGGCCATTTCCCGCCGCATAACACCTCGGCGGGCCTAGACGGGGTTAGAGTGGGGGACCTGAAGAGGGTGCCACTGGAGTTGTTGGCCCGGATATTCAATCTATTTATGTGGTGCGGTAAGTTACCTGAGCACTTGTGCGCCTCGCGTACGATTTTCTTACCCAAGAAGAAAGGGGTGAAAACCCCTGGCGAATTCCGGCCAATAACCATGACATCAGTTCTTGTTAGAACCTTTCACAAGGTTTTGGCGGAACGTCTAAAGGTTGTCCCTCTTGATCCGCGTCAGCGGGGCTTCAGGGAGGCAGATGGCTGCGCAGAAAACGTCATGCTACTTGACATGACGTTAAAATACCACCAGGAAAAGCGCAGAAAAATGTTTCTGGCCATACTTGACATGGCGAAGGCATTCGATTCTGTCGCCTTTGAGGCCATGCGAAGAGTGTTGGATACTAAAGGCATTCCAGCAGCCTTTATAGACTATTTTATGGGCGTGCTTGACGACAGCTACACGGTTCTTCAGCACGGGGATTGGCAGTCGGGCCGAATCCATCCAACCTGTGGGGTGAAACAAGGTGACCCACTGTCTCCAATCATCTTTAACTTTGTTATGGATGAGATGTTGAGACGTCTGCCCGGCGAAATTGGTGTAAGCCTAGATGGGTTCTTCGTGAATGCCATGGCCTTTGCGGACGACCTTAGTCTAGTAGCGAGCACCAAGGAGGGGCTGCAGACCCTGATTGATGAGGCAACCTCATTTTTGGGACTCTGTGGCCTCCGCGCCAATCCTCTGAAGTGTGCTACGCTTGCCCTCATGACCGTCCCCAAAGAAAAGAAGACGGCCGTTGACCCCTCATGCCACTTTAAGATCGGAAACGCTGTGATCCCAGCTTTAGCTAGGACGGATGAGTGGGTCTACTTGGGAATTAACTTCACCGCGAACGGTCGCAAGATTTCAGACGCTAAACCCAAGCTCGCAAAACAACTTGAGCTCTTGACCAAAGCCCCCCTGAAACCGCAACAGAGGATGTGGGCCCTTAGAGTGATGGTTATCCCTGGACTCCTTTACCAGGGAGCTCTGGGGCAAACCACCGTGGGTTACCTACGATCCTTAGACTGCATGATAAGGGGGGCTGTTCGGCGGTGGCTGAGGCTGCCAGGGGATTGCCCGAACGGATACTTCCACGCCTATATTGAAGACGGGGGCCTGGGAATCCAACCTATACGGTATAAAACAATGCTAGATCGCCTTGCCCGGCTCCAAAAACTTATGAAATCTTCATATATAGTAGGGTTGGAAGCGGGAAGATATCTGGAAAGGCAAATCTCTATGGCCGAAAACAGACTCAAGGACGCAGAAAATCGCGTAATAAAGACAAATACGGCCCTGCGAGAGTTCCTGCGGGAATTCTTGTATCGGTCGGTCGACGGTCGTCCCTTGACCAGCTCGAGCACAGTTGAAGGGCAACATCGGTGGGTAGGGGAGCCGACGCGCTTTTTAAGCGGGGCTGACTACATCAACTGCATAAGAGCAAGAATAGCTGCCCTCCCAACAGCAGCGAGAGTGGCCAGAGGACGACTCAAGGAAAAGCGGTGTCGAGCAGGATGCAGGGATGTGGAGACACTAAACCACGTGCTCCAGTTCTGCCACCGCACGCACGACTCGCGCATTAAACGCCACGACGCGGTCGTTTCATACATAAAGAAGGGACTTGAAAAGAAGGGTTACGCCGTCTCCGAAGAGCCTGAATACCTAGTTGAAGATCGGAAATTCAAACCCGATCTAGTCGCTACTAAAGAAGGTCGAACAGTAGTAGTCGACGCACAGGTTCTTGGAGACCAGCGCGATATGAGGCGGGCCCACGAGGACAAGGTTCGGAAGTATGGAGAGGTCCCAGCACTGAGAAGAAAGATCAAGGACACCACGAGATCCGAGCTTATCAAATTCACGTCGGCTACACTTAACTGGCGGGGACTTTGGAGCAAGGACTCGGTGGGGGACCTCCTCCGAGAGGGTATCATACTGAAAGGGGATATTAAGACCATTTCCAGCAGAGTCTTGATTGGAGCACTATCTGGATGGCGGATGTTCAACAGAAGAACGAGTATGGCATCCAATAGGCCCGTCGCAACCCGGGATGTAAGAAGATGGAGAAGAGATGGAGTAGAAAGAGTGGGTGTTGGATAAGCGATCTGGCTATCTGGCGTACAGTCTCCGGTTCCAGACCGGACAATGTTATATGCTGCATATAATTCAAAAAAAAAAAAAAAAATAGCCAAATGCCTCGTCATCTAATTAGTGACGCGCATGAATGGATTAACGAGATTCCCACTGTCCCTATCTACCCCCCCTCACGGATCACTGGCTTGTCGCGCCGAGGGGGCCCGAGTTCAGGAGTCTGCGTAAGCGAGCTTCTGTTCCGCGCAAGGTGATCCAAACCCAGGAAGTGGTGGAGGATCTGGAGCTCCGGCTAGCCGAACCTACGTACCCGAAGAGGGGGGCGGGATTAGTATTGTCGGATGGATGCGGTGATAAAGGCATAGAGAACAGTATGGATGAGAATGGCATGGATTTGGATGATAAACAAGAGGATGAAACGAGTTATGAGAACATAGAGAAGGAATTGGCTAATGTGAGAGAATTGGTGAGGAAAGTATTGGTTAAAAATAAAAAGGTGCCAAAAACGGAAGCTGCGGCTGTGTATAGATGTATGGAGAGGTACGAGAGGATTATAATGAGAATGAGTGTTGAGAATGAACGACTAGAAATGAAAATGGATGAGCGGGAGAAGGCAATGGAGAGAAGGATGATGGAAATAGAGAAGAGGATTGAGCGATTTGAGTCTGGGTTGGAGGACAAGATGATAGGAATGGTAGGTAAGATGGAGGAAAAGTTGAATAGTGTGTGTGACAGGGTGTCGGAAAAGATACACTCCAGCGTAAATGAGGGTGATGCCGGGGGGCGTGCCCAACCCAGTGCAGCTAAACTAGCTGATAATGCGAAGAGCTACGCTCTTATCGTTAGAGGCGATAAGGAGAAAATGACGAGCATGGAGGTGAAGCGGAGAATGGTAGAGAGTGTTGGAGGCGAGGCGAATGTGAGAGTGAGGGGCATAAGAACAATGAAAACTGGCGGGGTAGTGGTGGAGGCGGCGACGGAGGAGGATCTTAAAAAACTAAGAAACTGTCCCCTGGGGGATGCTGGTTTGCGTGTTGACACACCAAGAAGATTCGACCCGAGGGTGATCATTTATGATCTTCCTTCGTCGTTGGCTGACACCACTCTCCTCGAAGAGCTGGCAAAAAAGAATTTGGATGGATTGTTTGAGGCGAATGAAATAAGGGACAAAGTAAAAATAATTAGGAAAGAGCAGAGGGGAAAGGAGGCAAAAGTAGTGAATGCTGTGGTTGAATTGCCGAATGAATGCAAAGAGAGATTGTTAAATAATGGTAGAGTGTATGTTGGATGGATGTCTTATAAGGTGAAAGTGTGTGAGAAAGTTTTAAGGTGTCATGGATGTATGTTATTTGGTCACAAGGCGAATGATTGCAAAAACGAGAGAGTATGTTACAGGTGTGGAGTGACTGGACACCAGGCTCGGGAGTGACCCGAGACCTGTGTTAACTGCAAAAGTAAGGGCAGGCCTGCGGACTACTCGTCCTTCTGGACCGGGTGTCCCGAGTATGTGTGGCGACTGAATGAGTTTAGAAAACGCGTAAATGGCTAGTCTGAACGTTACTAATAATAATGATGTGGAGGTGAATGTGAGAGCGTATCCGGTTGTGAATGGGAGTGTGAATGTAATTCAGTATAATTGCCAAAAATCAAGTGGTGTAATGTATGACTTAGGTGAATGGTTGCTCCGCGAGAAGATCCAAGTGGGTCTTCTCCAGGAGCCATATGTTCAGAATGAGCGTGTATGTGGCCTGCCTGCATGGATGCGTGCGTTCAAGAGTCCATCTGGATCAGCATGTGTAATTGTCCCTGATAGTGAATGTGAGTGTATGTTGGTTGAAGAGTGTAAATGGGATGATGCCGTATGCGTATGGTTTAAAAATAGTCTGTGCGAAATGTATGTGGTGTCTCTGTATTGTCGGCCAAGTGGAAATATGCGCGAATGTGTAGAGTACCTGGATAGATTGAATGGATGTATGAATGGAAAGTGTGTTGCCTAGCTTGTATCACCTACTAACCTTAGGAAGCGCGAATATCAGCTTGTTAAAGAAGATAGATAAGACTGTCAGGAACGCAGTAAAATCTTGGCTGCGGCTTCCAATGGATACTCCATCGGCCTATATCCATGCCCCGGTGGTGGAAGGAGGACTTGGAATACCGTCGATGAGGTGGAACATACCCCTCTTGAGGCTCAATCGACTAAAGAATTTACCATACTATAGGGAGGATTTACCCACCTATTATCAATTGTCTAAAGAAGTAAAAGTAACCCTCAACAGGCTCAAAGATGGTGATAACGTCCTCACCACGCAAAAAGAAATTGATAATAGGATGGCTGAGCAGCTACACAAAGCAGTCGACGGGATAGCTCTGAAAGAGTCTTCCAGGGTCCCACAACAACATCGGTGGATAATTGAGGGAAACAACTTCATGAACGGCAAGGACTTTATCGAGTTATGCAGGATGAGAATCAATGCCCTTCCCCTCAAATCGAGGACGACCAGAGGAAGACCAGCAGAACGAAGATGCCGTGCGGGGTGTAACAATGCAGAAACACTTAACCACGTCCTACAACAATGTCCGAGAACGCATGATGCGAGGATAAAAAGACATGATGCCCTGGTGAAATATATTGCAAGATCTCTAACGAATGGCGAATTTGAAGTTGACGAAGAACCGCATTTCCAGACCAGTGAAGGACTGAGAAAGCCGGATCTAATCGCCAAGCGGGGCAACATGGCAGTTCTGATTGACGGACAAGTGGTGAGTGAACAGGCGGACCTAATACGAGCTCATCGAATCAAAGCGGAGAAGTACACGGGACTAAAACGGCAAATCATCGAAAGATACGGAGTGAAAGAAGTCCACTTTACATCAGCGACACTTTCATCAAGAGGAATATGGAGCAAAACATCAGCAGCGGACCTCGTACGACTTGGAGCACTGAAGATAAGGGATACTTTGATCTTCGAGGGCTATTGTATTATTTGTATTTCATATGAGGGTTTCCCTCTCCTTATTAGCCGACAGCCCGCGATAGACGGATCCTAATTCTAGCCCGACAGGGGCGGTCCACAGGTGGATCACGGCCACTAGCCCCGGGTTAGGCAATTACACCGCGCCAGCCGCCACCTAGCACACGGGGGTTGACCCTCGGCGTCGAGTGAGCTAAAGACCCCTCTCCCAGGGGCCATGCCATCCTTTCGCGTCCCCACCCTAAGCTGGGATTGGGGAGGTTTTATAGAGGACCCACTCGCGGCTGGGGCCTGGTTTAAGCCAACGCCACCGTTCCTCACGACCGCCAACGCGCTACCAACGCCACGCACTGCGAAGGTTGTGAAGAGACTGCTTGAGCGGGCTTTACCGGTCCCAGGCGACGCCGCTGCACTCCGCCTGGGACTAGGTAACCCCGGGTTAGTCAGCCCCGGTAGCTTCAGGTCTCCGGCGCTCACCCGTGTTCGCGTCCCAAGCTTCTCAGGGTCTCCTTTCCGTCGTACGCGGACGCGGTTCCTGATGAGTAGGTTCGGCTACCGCCGAAGCGTCCAGATGCCTCCACTACTTCCTGGTTGTGATCACTTGCGGAACAGAAGCTCCGCTAACGCAAACTCGCCTGAATCGCGGGGCCCCGTCGGCGCCGACAGCCAGTGGATTCCGTGGAGGGGGCGTAGATAGGGAACGGTGGGAATCTCGTTGAATCCATTCATGCGCGTACTACTAGCATGACGACGGCATTTGGCTACCTCAGGTGATCAGTAGGAAAAGAGAACGAAGGGAAGGTGGATAGGAATAGATCGAAGGATCGGGAGAAGAAGAGTGGAGTGAAAGTAGGGGAAAAACGGCCGGATGAGCGGGAGACACCGCCAGATAGACGCTCTCGTTCACGCCTGGCAAAGGGGAATGCATCCTCTCGGTCCTCGAGCCATTGCTCGGGAGATGATGAGGAGGCAGACCCGGCAGACCCTTGGCAGATGGCCCCACCTAGGAGAACTACTAGAAAAAAGAGAGAGGGGACTGAAGGACGTGGGGGAGAAGCGGGAACTGTATACCAAACAAGTAAGAAGGGAAAAAAGAAGTCTGACGCCTATGAAAGCAGCAGAGACAGCAGTTTAGAGAGTGGGAAAAAGAGTACAGTACAGCCTGAAGAAATGGAGTTAGGAGGGCTTAGTCTGGGAAAGAGGAGACTGGATAAATTGGTAAGGGAGGGACAATTTGGACCCCAGGATTTTCTGAAGACTGGCAAAGAGGGAACAGGGAAAGTATTAACATCAAAGCAGGAGAAGAGGGCGAAGAAGGTTGAGGATGAGGAGGAGAGGAGAGCACTTCTGCTCAGTCAGAAAAGAGAGGGAAAAGAGGATAAAGAAGAAGATGAAGATGAAATATGGGAAGAGGAAGTAAGTCTGGAGCGAGAGTTAGGGAACATAAGAGAAAGGGCGAAAAAGCTGATAGTAAAGAATAAGCAGGTCCCGAAAACAGTAGCGGCAAGTATATATAAGGTGATGGATAGGTATGAGTTAGTAATAAGAAGGATGAGTGTGGAAAATGAGAGACTTGAAATGAGAATGGCGGAGCAGGCAAGGGAGACAGATAGAAGGATGAAAGAGATGGAAGTAAGAATGAAGAAACTCGAGGAAGGCATGGAAGCTAAGTTGCTTGGGGTGATTGGAAAGATGGAGGAGAAATTGATGGGAGTTTGTGACGGGGTTGTGGGGAGACTCGAAGGTGGAGTAGGAAAAGCTGCAGCAGTAGGGCTGGTAAGTCACCCCACAGCCCCGCCCAAAAGCTTTGCATTAATAGTAAGGGGGGATAAGGAGCAGCTAACGGCGATGGAGGTTAAAAAGAGGATAGTGGAGACAGTGGGTGAAGAGGTGCCATTAAAGGTGAAAGGGATGAGGGCCATCAGGAATGGAGGGGTGGTGGTGGAGGCGGCCACGGAGGAGGATCGTGGGAGACTGGCAAACTGCCCCCTGGGAGATGCCGGCTTGCGGGCTGTGGCACCAAAACGGTTTGATCCCAGGGTGATCATCTACGATGTTCCCTCCACAGTCTCCGATCCCACCATCCTAGATGAGCTGGGAAAGAAGAACCTGGATGGTTTAATGGAGTCTGAAAATGAACAGAAGAGGGTAAAGATTGTGAGGAGAGAAACTAGGAAGGGGAGCGAGAAAGGGAATGTAGTGATTGAGCTGCCGAATGAATGCAAGGAGAGACTGTTGAAGAATGGACGGGTGTATATAGGATGGATGTCGTATAAGGTGAGGGTGTATGAAAAAGTGCAAAGGTGTTATGGATGCATGTCTTTTGAACATAGGATGAACGAGTGCAAGAGTGGGAGACTGTGCTATAGATGTGGAGTGGCTGGACACCAGGCTCGGGATTGTCGGGGACCCGAGGCCTGCGTAAATTGCGCCCGCAAGGGCAGGCCCGCGGACCATTCGTCGCTCTCGCCCGGGTGTCCCGAGTATGCATGGAGACTGAGTGCATTAAGGAATCGCATAAATGGATAGTGTAACCGTAGAGAATATGGAAGTAGATGGTTCGAATGTGGGTGTAAGCAGTATGAATGTTTTACAGTATAATTGTCAAAGGTCGAGCGGTGTGATGCATGATATGGGTGAATGGTTGCTTCGGGAGAGGATCCAAGTGGGTCTTCTCCAGGAGCCGTATGTTAGAAATGAGCGTGTATGTGGTTTGCCTGCGTGGATGCGTGTGTTCAGGAGCTTATCCGGCCTTGCATGCGTGGTGGTGCCTGACAGTGAATGTGAGTGTATGTTAGTTGAAGAGTGTACGTTCGATGATGCTGTGTGTGTATGGGTTAAAAGTAGTGTATGTGAAATGTATGTAGTATCTTTGTATTGTCGGCCAAGTGGAAATATGCGCGAATGTGTAGAGTACCTGGATAGATTGAATGGATGTATGAATGGAAAGTGTGTGTTAATTGGTATGGACGCGAATGCAACGTCTGCCCTATGGCACAGCAAGGTCGTGGGCCGGGCGTGGAATAGCAAGAAAAGGGGCGAAATTTTAGAAGAATGGGTGATGCGGACGAGAATGGAAGTGTTGAATGTGCCCTCCGAGAGCTTTACATTTAGTGGAGCTCGAGGGGAGAGTGACATTGATGTCACACTCCTCAAGGGGGGGCAGTATGAATGTGAATGGATGGTAAAGAGTGAATGGGGGATCTCTGACCACAACCCGATTCTTATAAGAATGCGGTCGATGAGCGGCGAGACGGTGATAGGGGACAACATATGTAAGAGATGGAACGCGAGAAGGTGTGATTGGGGTGTGTATGGCGGTATGGTTATGTCCTCTGCGGAGGCCTGCGGACTGGAAAATTTCCATGGACTAGCAGTGGAGGATAGGATAGCCATGCTGTATGAATGGATGGAGCATGCCAATGACGAATGTATGACTAGGCTAAAAAAAGGATTGCTAAGAAATGGATTGGTGTGGTGGAATAAAGATGTAGAAAGTAAAAAGCGTGAGGTGGTTAGAAAGAGAAAGAAGTACCAGAAGGAAAAGAAGAGAGAGGGCGTGAATGTAAGGGAGAGATGGATCGAATGGAAAAGATGTGTGAGCGAATATAAAGAGATTATGAGAGAAATGAAGGAGAAAAATTGGAGAGATTTTGTGGGAGAGAAGAGTAGGGATGATGTGTGGCGTTTGATTAGTGTATGTACGGGAAAGAGTAGAAAGGACTCTTTGAGTGCTTTGAAAGTTGGTGATGTATGGACGAAAGACTGGGCTGAGAGTGTGAAGGTGTTGCTGGATGAGTTCTTTCCCCCCGACGACGGAGTGCCCGCCGAAATGGGGGAAAGAAACGAAAGAGTTATGAATAACTATAGTGAGAATGAATTTAGTATGAATGAGCTTGTGAGTGCAGTAAGGTTAATGAGTGTTAGGAAAGCGCCGGGTATGGATGGGATAACAAACGAAATGATCAGGTGTGTATGTAAAGTGATTCCTGAATACTTGAAAAGTGTGTTTGATGGATGTTTGAGTGAGGGCCTCTTTCCGCAACAGTGGAAAGAGGCCAAAGTGGTTGTGTTACTGAAAGGGCCCGAAAAGGACAGGACCGAGCCCAGGTCGTACAGGCCAATAAGCCTGTTAAGCGGCCTGGGTAAGGTCTTGGAGCGGATGTTGGTGGCGAGAATGATGGCACGCATGGATGAGAGACGCAACAAGTGGCAGTTTGGTTTTACAAAGAATAAATGTACTGAGGATGCATGGGAAAGAATGAAAGAGTGTGTATCTGTTAGCGAGTTTAAGTATGTAGCGGGAGTGTTTGTCGATTTTAAGGGCGCATTTGATAATTTGTTGTGGCGAGTGATTCTCGATAGATTGAGTGTGTATGGATGTCCGGATGTAGAATTAAAAGTGTGGCGGAACTACTTCCAGGATAGAAGGGTGTGCATGTGTAACGGTATGGATGTTATATGGAAGAGTGTAAGTAGAGGGTGTCCACAGGGGTCGATCTCAGGTCCACCCCTGTGGAACCTATGTATGAATGAATTGCTGAATGAATTAGAAAGAATGAATGTGAAGATTGTGGCGTATGCTGATGATCTGCTGGTAATGATAGAGAGTAATTTGAGGAGAGAGATTGAACAGGGAGTAAGCGAGGCTATGAGTGTGGTGTATGAATGGGGAAATAGAGCAGGTGTAGAAGTTAGTGAGAAGAAGACGGTGTGCATGGTATTAAAGGGTAAGTTAGATATGAGGAACAGAGTGGTACGTGTAAGGGTGAATGAGCAGGAAATCGGAGCATTGAGGTTTGTAGAGAATGTGAAGTATTTGGGAGTGAATGTGAGTGAGGGCATGTCTTTTCGAGTGCATGTTGATGGATTGAGAGAGCGTGTGGTAAAAGCTATAGGATTGATGAAAAGGGTGATGAGGAAGGACTGGGGACTGAGGAAGAAGGCTGTGAGTGTGTATGTGAAAGGAATGATTGTGCCATTAGTGATGTTTGGAGCGAGTGTGTGGAGTGGGGAGTTGAGGAACAAGAAAGTAAGTGAAGAGTTGAATAGGTGCCAGAGATGTGTGTTGTATGCGAGTGTGAGAGTGTGCAGAACGGTCTCCACGGAGGCGATGCAGGTAATTGCCGGATCGCTCCCGTGGGACCTGGAATGTTTGAGAATGAGTGCAAGATACAAGGTACGAAAGGGTTTGCGGATGAATGAGAATGATCTGGTGACGAATGAGGAGTTGGAAGGTATGAATGTGTTTGAGAGGATTGAGAGAGTGGAGAATGCAGCGTATGAGAGGTGGCAGAGAAGATGGGATGAGAGTATGAAGGGAAGAGTGACGTATGAGTGGATAAGGGATGTGCGGCTCTCGGGCAGGAGAGATTACTTTGATCCTAGCCTGAGAGTCTGCTACCTGTTGACTGGCCACGGGAGTCTCAATGCGTTCCTCTATGAAAGGAACCTGCATGAGACTCCCGGATGTATGTGTGGAGCTGAGAGAGAGGATTGGGTGCATGTGTTGTGTGATTGTGGAATGTATGCGGAATTTAGGGATTTAGATGGTATGGGTGTGGTTAGGAATGATGATAAATGGGACGTGAGTGGAGTCTTGAGTGATAAAATTAAGTATGATAGTTTGTGTGTGTTTGCTGAGCGTGCGTTCAAGATGAGAGAGTCGGTGAGGGCGAGGATGCTGGCGGAAGTGGAAGANTAGATGGTATGGGTGTGGTTAGGAATGATGATAAATGGGACGTGAGTGGAGTCTTGAGTGATAAAATTAAGTATGATAGTTTGTGTGTGTTTGCTGAGCGTGCGTTCAAGATGAGAGAGTCGGTGAGGGCGAGGATGCTGGCGGAAGAGGAAGAGATGCAGGAAGAGGAAGTGATTGAAAATGGTATGAATGAAGATTGAATGAACGGAGTATGAGTTGCATGAGTATGAGTGTGTTGTAAATAGTTCGAGTGGTTTTATTTGTTAGTTGCATGTTTTTATAAGTTGTTGTTTGTTATTGCATGAGTGATTTGTTATTTAAGTTGTTATTGTTATTTTTATATTCTGTTAAGGCGTTTATTTTATTATGTTGTTTGTATTTTTAAATATGGTTATGTTTAGCATGTTCGACTTGTTATCGCAGGGGGGTCGGCTGTGTGCCGACCTTTGGGGGTGGCGATCCCACGAACCCGAGCTGGCTTGCCGGTGCCGAGGTGGCAAGACCTCGACCGGCCCTCATACCAGAGGTTAAACGGTACCACGGGCGACCGGGTGGCCCGCGGGGGGGACTTTGTCCGCCTCGCCCCGGTCATTGGGTATGGACTCGTGGTGGCAGTGGTTACCAGCCCGCATCGCTTAGGGCTAGAGGCTGGGGTCGGGTGAAAGACTCTTCGGTGCTTCGGCGCCATGGGAGTCTGGAACCCTTCTCTGGCCTCGACGTGTGAGTTGCGGTCTCAACTCGGGGAGCGGCCTGCTCAGCCGTTAGGGATTGGATGGGTCCCGGCCCCCACCGAGGGTTCCCTGCGGTCTTGCCAACCAAAGGGAGAATCGGTAGTCGTGGCAAAGCCAAGGGCTAGGTTTCGGGTGTAATGCCTTGCGCATTCCGCTCCAAACCCGGCCTGAGGCCGAGCTGCGACGCGTTGGCCGAGCGTATCTCGGCCCCATGCCCCATGGGGGGCCGTGTGGGAAAGCCTCTGGCAGAGCCCGCACGTTAAACAACTGACAAATGTCCCTATCTACCATCTAGCGAAACCACTGCCAAGGGAACGGGCTTGGAAAAATTAGCGGGGAAAGAAGACCCTGTTGAGCTTGACTCTAGTCTGGCACTGTAAGGAGACATGAGAGGTGTAGCATAAGTGGGAGATGGCAACATCGCCGGTGAAATACCACTACTTTCATCGTTTCTTTACTTACTCGGTTAGGCGGAGCGCGTGCGCCGTGGATTTTCATCCCGGCTGTCACGGTGTTCTAGAGCCAAGCGTGTAAGAGTGGCGTGAGGCTTCGGCCGATCGTCGTTAATACTCCCGCGTGATCCGATTCGAGGACACT